>BTPG01000003.1:104451225-104463725 GCA_036245525.1 Semisulcospira habei | reverse complement strand
GTGTGTGTGTGTGTGTGTGTGTGTGTGTGTGTGTGTGTGTTTGTGTTTGTTTGTTTGTTCCTGGTGTATGCCTGCGTCAGGTGTGTGTGTGCGCGCGTTTCTGTGCGTGTGTGCTTGCGGGCGCGTGTGTCTGTGTTGAGTATGGGGGATATCCGGATTAAGAACGGGGAGGAGAGGAGTTTTAAAGTCATTGCATCATATCAACAGCAAACAAAAAAAGAAGGGAAAAAAATCAGTCCACCAAGCAAAAGATCATCAGACCGACGCAAGCCTGAGTTGGCCCGTGCACGTCAGTGGCTGGCGTCGGTCCGAGAATCTTACTAGAGAGCAAGAGACGGGTCAAAAACGACTGCTGACAGGTCCCTGACAGAGACCAAAAAGTCATGTTTTCGGATTGAGCCGTCCGCGTCTGTACTGGCAAACGGCAGACTAAATACCACAACACAAGTAAACACTTCAGCGGTAAGAAGGGCTGACGGGACCCAAGGGAGCAAAAGGTCCTAAGGCTGACGTGGGCCTGATGGCATTTTGCATCCTGGGGACTGCTGAAAGAGGTGTATTTAAAAGAGGGCACTTTTTGGGGCATAGAGTGTAAACCATACGGAGAACAAGCTTCTGACTAGCTGAAAGGGAAGGAAGCTTGAATTAAGAACAGTTCAACAGCGCACGCCCCTCAGTCAGTTCTTACATTTGAAGTGTGTTCAACAGCGCACGCCCCTCAGTCAGTTCTTACATTTGAAGTGTGTTCAACAGCGCACGCCCCTCAGTCAGTTCTTACATTTGAAGTGTGTTCAACAGCGCACGCCCCTCAGTCAGTTCTTACATTTGAACACACACACATACCCAAAGGCGAACGAAAGCATGCACGCACGCACACACAGACACACGCACGAACAAAGCCGCACGTACGCACGCACGCACTCACGGGCGCACACACTTACACCAACGCACTCACGCACAGGCACGGGCGCACACACACAAACGCACACGATCACATCAACGGACTCACGCTCACGCGCACATACACACATACAAACTCACTCACACACACACACACACACACACGCACGCAAGCACACACACATGGATACACACACGCACACGCGCACTATATAGTAGAAGCTTCTTTTTTTTTTTTTAGCATCTATATACCTGTTTTGCAAGAAGAAATAAGCCTTCAAAGACAGGTGATGTCTCTTCAAAGACAAGACAGTCACCGGTCATTAAAGACCGTCATTCAGGTGGCTTCAGTGTCTCTTCAAAGACAAAACAATCACCGGCCATTAACAACCAATATTCAGGTGGCTTCAGTGTCTCTTCAAAGACAAAACAGTCACCGGTCATTAAAAACCATCATTTAATGACAGACGACCTCTCTCATAAGGATGACCGCTCAAAACAGGCTCTGCCGAATCTGTTACTCACGTGAAAACATAGCCGAAGTCCAGTCCGGTCCCTCAGGGCGGGTTAATGTCCAAAGTGAATTATCGCTGTTTCTCACAGTCTCTTCCAACGAGTTCTAGCCGATCACTGTCTGCTGACTTTGTCACTTCAATCCACAGCGGCAAGAAATGAAAAAAATCGTGATGCCTGAATGGTAGTGCCTTGAAAGCCCATTTGTCACTTCAAGTCAATCATCTAGTGCAAGGAATGGTAGTTCAATGGTAGTGCCTTTCTAGACCAATCCATGGACTCGACTCGTTTGTAGATGACTGGTGACAACTGAGTGTGTGAGGTAAAACCCATCGCAAGCTGCCACGCACGAGATAGTGTTATAGAGTGAGCTTAAAGGGGACTCGAAGTCAAGAATGTAGAATTAAAATTGTGACGTCATTAATGTTGTGTAGAATATCTTAATATTGAGAAAAATGATGACGGCACATTGTTTTCAAACACTCTGTTGTGGCAGAACTGCTGCTTCTATTTTTTTTAAACTTCCGCTGGCTGATTCTGTTGTGGTGGACTACAAAATCAGCCTCTATGTGTTTACTTCTTATTCCCTTTAAATGCTGCGCAAGCCTCTACGCCAGGTGCTCCGCTATAGCGGAGCACCTGGTGTAGAGGCTTGCGCAGGATTGAAAGTCACTTGTGTATGGCTTGCTGAGGATTTAAAGGTCACTTGCGCATGGCTTGCGAAGGGCTTAACCTCAATCAAGGAACTAAAGCTTGTAGAAAATTATGGGTCTCTTGGCATGTATTGCTGGCACCATCACACGCGTAGCCTTCCAACCAGAATAACACAGGAACACAGTGCGCATAATTTAAGCTCACGCATGCAGATAAGGACTGTAGGATGTAGCATGTGGGGTGTAGGTCTACGCTGTTCTCAGACGGCACCATAACGCAACCACCGGTCTACGCGCCACGCCACCTACTGAGGCGCGTCTGCACAGTCAGCAGACTGAAGGCACAATCGCAAGTCTGCGTCGTTCACTTTAACTCATTCTAACCCAGACACACCACAGCAAGATATGGATCGACCATGATAGTTCAAGGGTGATGCCAGAATAGCTTGGCGCCTATGGGCGCCAAGCTATTCTGGCATCACCCTTGAACTATCATGGCCGATCTGTGTCCTGCACTGCAATGCAGTCTTCAGAGGACAACGTCAAAACTCTGGTGATTTCGTTGTTGGGTAGAATGAGTTAACCCATACCATACTGAGGCTAAAAGCTTCACATTTGTACACTACCACATGCAAGCTGCGTTATAGTACTTACAGATAAGGATAAGGACCAATGGCTTTAGTTCATTCATTTAGCTGTTCTGGCACCACCCTTGAACTATTTTAATCAAACACATTTCACGCGCTGGTTTATTCCCAATGATAAGGTTAACCCTTTCCCTGCCACTGTACGTACGCATTCAACGAGCAATAGCCAACGCCGCCCAAGAGACGTGGATACAAATTGGACTCAGCAAGGAGCGTAGATCATCATGAGCCCCCGCAGTCGCGGGGGCTCATGAGGATCTATGCCTCTTGCAGTTGGATCGTGTTCACTTTGTTTTTCTCTTGGCAGTGAAGGGGGGAATAAAAAAACTGAACCCAATTAACCCTATATTTCTCGCCACACATAAACAACAGTCTCCGCGGCCACTAGATAATTTGGATACTCGCAATCATCATGGTCTAGTTTTTGGTCCCCTCGGGGAAAAAAAAGAGGGAAAGTTAGTGTCACTTATGTCAGTTTTTATAGCACGTTCGGCGCGCTTTCAGCTCCACTCTTTCCAGATCACGGGATAATGACGAGAAATTACTCATAAAAAATGGAACGCGCTTAAAAAGGGAAAGTACAACACAATTTATTTGGTCTGGGTTCTAAGATGATGATGGCTTCTGGCCAAACCCGCGCAGTGCCGTCTGAAGCAGAACGCGCTTCTGCAATCTTCGTTTAACTATAAACCCTAAAACGCCAGATGTCCAAGGAACAGGGTTGTCAGCAAGAGGCATAGATCGGAGGGCTCATGAGGATCTACACCTCTGGCGGTTGGGTGGTGTTCACATTTTCTCGGCAATGAACGAACGGATCCATCCCTCTGGCGGTTGGGTGGTGGTCACATTCTCTCGGCTCTGAACAGGTTAAACAGTCTCACCAGTCCTTTTTTTTCTGTTAATCTGACTTATAATTAATTATAATTTAAACGCTCCTCGATCGCGGTAATGCCAGCTTTGCTGCAGGGCCGTTCTAATGAGTTCGACTGAGCTGTTTAACGATTGATCTGCCTGTTTCACTTTAGCGTCCGCTGTCAGACGACAAAGGGGATGATGTCAAGCCAAGGTTTGCGTTTAAAGGCCCCGCCATACGTGCCGGTTGTGCCCCGATTTTGAAGCCGATTCCGATCCGATTGCGATCGGATGACGTCAATTATCCGATCCGGTCCCAATCGGCTGGGAATCGGATGTCTAGAACCTGCTCTATTTTTCCGATCCGAATCGGCCCCGGTTGTAAGCCTCAACCAATCAGAGCGCGTCTCGCAAAGCATGTCGTTTCAGTTTGCAAATGGCGGAACACGCCTGTTGTGATCAGTACCACCGCCGTTGCTGATGTTTCGCACGCCTCTTCCCCAATATGATGCAAAACTGCTGATAATGCAAGTACATCATCATCACTGTCAAAACTAGCAGCCATTTTGCAGAACAGGTACGACTTTGATCTTCGGTTCAAACCGGTCGGCTAAACAAGTCGGGAAATGTGTGGCAGTGCACACGTTTTTTTAGTCCGGCCCGATCACCTACCGATTCGAAACTGATCGGGAATCGGCCTCAAAACCGGGCATGTGTGGCGTGGCCTTAACCCATTTTTCTCGCCTGGCGTCATAGCATCCACCATATGGCGATCGATTCCGTTTCCGAGCTGCAGGCTTTCCTAATGAGGTCCCTTCGATCACCAGGTCGCGCGCTTTTCCGCTGCAGCGCCAACTGTAAGCAGCTCGACTCAAAGATGCTGCAGTTCGTTGGCTGCTTCGAACAGTCTTTAGCGCATTCGTCAGGCGCATGTCACGTGCGCAGAACGACCTGGTAGTCCAAGGGTGGGGCCAGAAAAGCTTGGCGCCTCCAGGCGCCAAGCTATTCCGGCACCACCCTTGACGTATCATGGTGGCCGAATGGGCTCCCAAAATAACTGTTAAATCCACTCCTGAAGCTTGGGCAGGTTTTGTAAGGTCGAGTTGCGCATACCCCCTCCCCCTCCCTCCCTCCCTCCGCCCCCTCCCCCCCCCCCTTTCCGTTGTTTTGGCCACTGGAAAACGGTCTAGCGTCGGGGAGTAATTTCCAACAGCCATGCAGACCCTGCCTTTCAGTTTCATAGTCCTAGTAGTTTTGTTATGAGCAATATTTAGCCCCACGCCAAAACAAATCTGGCTGCAATGCAGGGGCGCCGTTGGCTGACTGTTACTGGCCTGAAAAAGATTCCTGCCACGGCCGATCTGCCCCAGAAGTTCGGGTGGAATTCAGTTCGAATTGCACGTAATTTTCAAATGGCTAGTACCTGACTTTCATAGTCCTAGCAGGATTGTTTTGCCAATGTTTTTAGCCCTACAAACACACACACACACACACACACACACACACACACACACACACACACACACACACACACACACACACACACACACACACACACACACACACACACACACACACACACACAATCTCGCCGCAGTTCAGAGGAACAGCTGGTTGGCAGTTACTGGCTTGGACAAGTTTTCTGGAACCCGCGGCTGGTGCCAGTTGCATGAGCGAGCTTAGTCCTGCACCAGCCACTAAGAAAGCAAGGTGCGCGGAGTGAGTGTAGTGGCGCTATAGCGGGGTGAGTGTTGTGGCGCTATAGCGGCGCACCTTGCTTAGTGGCTAGTGCAGGACTAAGCCCGCTCATGCAACTGGCCCCCTGGTTCTCAGTGCTGACCACTTGGTTAACACCGACTGGCTCAGAGCAGCAGATGGATCATACCGTGACAGCTCCAGCGCAGTGCTGCGCCACTGGCACAATTCTGGCCGCTCAGGGCTTTTGGTCATCGATTTTGTCCTGAGTCCGATCCGATCAGAAATCAGGTTCTCCCGCGGCGACACGAAAGCTTGTCATCTCGCTGCTCCGGCAGTGACACAAGCACACTCACACGCAAACACCCACGCAGTATCCGGAATCTGCGTGGCTTTTCCAGGGACTCTCTGGAACTCCAAATAACGCGCAGCAAAAATGCGCCGCCGGCGGGACTGGCTTACCATAAAACCCCCATGGGCAGTTCTTTATGATCTCAGCGCGGCCGTGCGACCGTACCAGTTCGAGAGTGCACCAGATGATATTCTGTGACCATGCTGGTTTAAGTGTAGTCCTTTAATAATCTCGGCGCAGCTGCCGTGCGACCGTGACAGCTGAAGGGTATACCAGATCAGCTTCTGCGACCATGATAGTTCAAGTATTGTCCTTGATAATCTCGGCGCTCGTGCGATAATGGCTTGCCCAAAGTAGTGTTTTATGATCTCTGCGCGCGTACGACCATGATAGTTCAAGGGCAGTGCCAGATCAGCTTGGCGCCTTCATGCGCCAAGCTGATCTGGCACTGCCCTTCAGTGAACTATCATGGTCGAAGGGAACGATACAACCTGCTGAGCTTGGCGCTTTCCGCCTAAGCTTAACTCATTCGTGGCCAGCCGCATCTGGATGCGCGGCTTATGCCGCGCATCCAGATGCGGCTGGCCACGAATGAGTTAAGACATTGCTGAGATTGGTCAGCTAACTAGAAACCACCCTTAACACTTTCAAGATCAATCGATTTACCCGGGAAACGTGCAAGATTGATTTTGTATTTCTCAAACAATTAAAACTTTCAGGCGCAATGATTATAAAAGCACGATACTTGAGCTTTCAAGGTCTATCGATTTTTTTCCCTCCGTGAAAAATGCACGACTGCCTTCGTGCTTTCGCAAACAACGCCAATTCTGTCGCGCCATGATTATAGAAGCACGATACTAGAACTCACAAGGTCTATCGATTCTCCAGCGAAAGATGAGAAATCGATATCTCGTGCTTGGCAGACAACTCAGATCTGAGTAGCCAAGCTTTTAAAGGCACCGTGCTTGAGCTTTCTAGGTCTATCGATTTTCCAGCGAAAGACGCAAGATTGATTTTACGTTTAGCAAAGAACGTACAATCCGAGAAGCCGACGATAAAAAGGCACGATACTAGAGCTTTCAGGGTCAACGTGAGATTGACTTCATGCTTAGCTAAGTAACAACGCAAAACCTGCGGCTCCAAGATGGAGGCTGGCGCTATTCTCACGTTTTTAAAGTCAGCTGAATTTGAAGGAGTGGTTTCGTGCTTTGCTTACAACTCTGAACGTGCAGGGGCGGATCAGTTACCTCGACGGGGGGAGGGTGGGGAGCGGGGGGGGGGGGGGGGTTCCATTTTTGTTTGAAACCTTTAACCCGACAAAAGACGCCAGACCTCGTTTCCCAGCAGCCAAAATATCAAACACATAGGGGAGGGGACGAGGTGGGGGGCGGTCGATATAGGCGCTATAAGCAAGTGTCAGAACTCTCACCACTAGCCGAAATATCAATTAAAGCGCGGGGGGACGAACGGGGGGGGGGGGGGGGGGGGTAGGCGCCACCCGCCTAAATAACGAACAGCGGTGGGGGTGGATCCAAACACCTCAGAAAAGGGACTTTGTTATAGTGTTTTCAGGAATTTTTCGACCGGGGGAAGGAGAGGCATCCGCCCCGCCCCCCCGTCTCCCCACCCCGCAGATCCGCCCCTGCCTTGAGACAAAATAATTATTGTGGGATTGAATCTGTCATCTAACACTGGCTGTCTGAGTTTGAACGCTTTTCACAGCCAAAGAAAAAAAAAAAAAAAGAATCCCACCCAACTGCAAGAGTTATAGATCCTCATGAGCCCCCGCAGTCGCGGGGGCTCATGAGGATCTATAACTCTTGTTGAAATCACTCTGCATCCACGTTGCTATGCAGGCTCGGGCAACTCTGACGTTGTTAGAGTTCAGTCGGATTAAACACTTCACTGCCTAGATAAAGCGAACGCCATCTAACTGCAAGAGGCATAGATCCTCATGAGCCCCCGCAGACAGACAGGCAGACAGACAGACAGAGACAGACAGACAGACAGGCGGACAAAAAAGAAAAGAAAAGAGGATGGGTGGGTGTACAAACTCCCCCAAAGTAATTCAGACCAAAAAGACGACTGCCAAGCGTGTTTTTGGGAAGAAGTACCCAAAGGAGAACGAAACACGCTTAGAAAAGACAGTTGCAACACAATTTATTAATATTTCGGGTAAATACCCTTTGTCAAAACAGACAAACAAACAAATAGAGAGGTCAGTTACCACATTCTTCCTTCTGCGATTGAGATGAAGATAAGTAGCGACTGATCTCTCTGTTGTTGTTGTTTTTTTTTAAAAAAAAAAGGTATTTACCCGAAGTATTAATAAATTGTGTTGCAACTATCTTATCTAAGCGTGTTTCGTTCTCCTTTGGATACTTCTTCCCAAAAACTACTTTTATATAGCATTTAGGTCGAGGGGGGGGGGGGGCAGTGTGTATGTGTGTGTGTGTGTGAGGGGGGGGGGGCAAGCCCCTAGATTCGCCTCTAAAGGAAGATGAACCCGCCATCGACAGCCAGCCGTTATGTCCGAATGTTAACCCATTCAGACCTGGCGCACTACAGCAGGAGATGGGTCGACCATAATAATTCAAGGGTAGTGCCCGATTAGCTTGGCGCCGACAGGCGCCAAGCTAATCTGGCACTACCCTTGAATTATCATGGTCGATCCATCTCCTGGAACAGGTGCATAGTCGTTAAATGACTCCTCCCAAATTTGGGAAACACGTGCTTCGCGTTGAATGAGTTAATGAGTGACACGGTGACACAAATGACACGGTGGCAACACTAGCCTCCACTCACCCGGCCCATGAAAAATTCAACAAGGCACTTCACTGTCTTCACTGTCTCCACGGACTGAATGATTGTGTACAAAGACACAAACTGACAACTCTATCGCTGGACTGCATAGTTTTAACCAGAGCCGCAACTGGCTCATGATTATCCTCAACAATCGTCCGCATAAGCTAAAGGCTGAGGCACTATTCTTGATCAATCCGGATCAAATCCGGATTTTATCATAAGTTACGTTACAATAATCACAGTTATGATGATAATGATTATTATTATTATTATTATTATTATTATTATTATTATTTACAATTACAGTTTTTATTAGTATTATTATTAGTATTATGACAATGCAAAATTAATAATAATACTACTACTAATAATAATAATAATAATAACAATATAGCAACAACATTATAATTATTGTTATTGGTAATATTAATTATCATCAACAGCAACATCAATAATAATAATACTAATAATAATAATAATAATAAAAATAATAATAACAATAATATAGCAACAGAATTATAATTATCGTTTTTATATTGTTATTATTATCATTATTATTATTATCATCATCATCAACAACAACAACAGCAATAATAATAATAATATTATCATTTTTATTATCATTATTACTTTTATTATCATTACATTGGCCAAACCGCTATTTTATCTACTAGCGGGCATCATCATCATCATCATCATCATCATCAGACGTCTCATTTTAGCGCAACGTTGGATACAAAACGTATTTACGCTAAAATCACAGCATATTCTTAATAACATATCGATTGCTGCCAAGGACAGGGCAGCTTGCGTCTATGAATAGACACGCCAGCATGCTCCAATATCGACTGAGTCTCGCAGGCGCAGACCATGTTTATCTGCAAGAGGCATAGATCCTCATGAGCCCCCGCAATCGCGGGGGCTCATGAGGATCTATGCCTCTTGATTGTCATCATTTTCGTCTGTGTTCATCAGGACTTTTGTGTCAATTATTTTTTCCGCGGATGTTCAGTCAGGATTTTATTCGCTTGTAAACAGACTACGCTTATTATGTCGAACAACTCCTTTCTAAGCGTGTTTCTTTCTTTGCTGGAATGCCATCGATCCGCTCTTTGTCTCAGCTAGTCCTTTCTTGCATCAAAATCCTTGAAGTGACCAACAAGAGCCGCGGATAGGAGACTCATGAAGATGTGTACCTGTTTCTAGGTAGACAATATTCATATCTGCATCCCTCCAAACTGAGGCTGTCAGCAGACGAATCTACACACGTAAGGAAATTGAGCTCCAAGGTCGAAATTTGGCGGTTAAAACATTCAGTTAGTTAGCTAGTTACTAAGTTAGTTAGTTAGTAGGTTGTTACGCTAAGCAGGTGATGAAGGCCATCTCATTGCGGGGCGGAAAAAAGAAGTTACATTTCTCACCTTTACAAAAGTTTAAAGCGCATTGTTGTCGTGTCTGTTAAATGTATTTCAAAAAAAAAAAAAAAAAAAAAGGTTGAAATTTAAATATTTCATAAATGGTGTTGTACTTGTCCTTTCTAATCGTGTTTCTTTAAAATTGACTATTGCCCATTGACGATTGAAGACTAGTTCAACGGTCTGACCGACAATAATAGTACGAGGCTGGTGCTGAATAGATTCTCGCCTTTAGGCAATTCAAGGGTGGTGCCAGAATAGCTTGGCGCCTGAATGCGCCAAGCTATTCTGGCACCACCCTTGCCTATCACTTTGTGGTAATACTAGTGTAAAATAGAAGCGAAACTGGTTTGTACATGCGGCAGCTAAACAATTCTGGCGCCACACTGTGACGGCCGAACAATCGTTTGTTGTAATGGCAGGGTATCAGAACTGAAAGCGTTCGTCGATAAAGGCGTCATTCAGGGTATTCTAGCACCACTTTTGAACTATCGTGGTCGATGAATCTTTTGGTGCGATAGTAGTGTGTCCGGGCTGAGTCGGTCACAGTCGTGGCGACACTTAAAGTTGTTCTAGCACCACCATTGAACTATTATGGTCGATTCACTAGGGGTTTGTTGAGCGACCTAGTAGGCTTGAATGGTGCCCGTTAAGCCGTTTGAGTACCCCTCTTAAACTATCATGGTCAATTAAGGTTACATTGTAACGGCATATGTTTGAATTGGTTCGTTGAGGCGCGCGTTTAGCTGTGATAATTGAACTACCATGGTCGATTGTGAGTTTGTATAGTGGAGACAATCAGGCTTGAATGGGTTCGCAGAGGCGACAATTAAGCTATACTAGCACTACCCTTGAATTCGCATATGCGATTCATCACCTGTTGTCGTGTGTCGACGCACAAATGGGTTTCTAGAACCTTCACCTATTATGGAACAAACATTTAACTGTCACATGGTCGATGCATCGCATGTTGTGGTGTAAGTGCTGAACGGTTTTCTAGAACACCAAGCTATTCTGGCACCACCCTTGAACTATCGTCATCGGTCGATTAACCCATATATCCCCACGACCTCTTTTCCCAAATATTGGAGATGTTACCGAACGATTATGTACCAGTTGTAGGAGAGGATCGACCATGATAATTCAAGGGTAGTGCCAGATTAGCTTGGCGCCTTCAGGCGCCAAGCTAATCTGGCACTACCCTTGAATTATCATGGTCGATTCGTCACCTGTTGTAGTGCGTCGAGGGTGAATGAGTTGAGCATATGCTGTATTGTTGTATGGCATCCAAGCTTTTAATTTTGCGCTCTGAGCCTGCTGCCGGCACGGAGTAGTCTCGCCACAGATCTTATTAGAAATGGCACGGCTATTTCGAAGCGAACAAAGTAGGCTACGCAGGGATCGGATGCGCGTCGCAAATGATTCACCTTCGATCGTCATCAACAAAAGTATACTTACTGTGACCTCATTCTGTCTGCGTCACGACGATAGAAGATGCCTGCACGTGCTCACGAGGACGGCTGCGGTGAGGAGAATCAAACCAACAGGCGTTGTTCACAAGGGGGCCTAAAAAAGCACATGCGTTTCGTCGCAAAACAGTGTCTTAAAAGGCCGGACAAACATGCGGTATCGCGTGTTTGTCCAGGTTTTAAGCCACTGTTTATGTCAAAGCCTCAGTTTTGTTGTTGTTGTTGTTGTTCCTCGCCACCTACTTTTGATTAAACGGAAATCGTCTATTTACATCATTGGATTCCTCAACTGAGCATTATAACAGGTTACTGATCATTCACTTTACGTTTCATCACATCTCAGACGGGGAAATAAAAACAAAAAACAAAAAACAAACTCCTTATTGATGCTGTCTGTGTTTACACACAAAACCACACACACACACGTGCACTGAGTTATGTTATCCTTCTGTCACAGTTTTGGCCGGCACTGGGTCTAGTATCCGAGCGCTCAGCTGTGCCGGGTGGAAAAAAAAGTGTATTTATTCTCTGCCACACACTCGCCGTCCGATCCAACCCTGGTTCGATATCTCTGTCGAGACCCGCGCGGGCACAGTGCGTCATTTTTCCACACACGCAGGCAGCCCATCGTGTGATCGAATGAGTCTGCTGCTGTCTACAGTCTCGCTAGGCTGGAACTCGCCGTGAGTCGGAAAAAAGTGTCGTAAGGCTGACGTCACCCGTAGATGACCCGCGCACTGGCTCGTGCGCGGGCCATCTGAGAGTGACGTGGGCCCGAGGGTCTTCTGCTGATGGTGCTGGAGTGTTACTGATTTGCCCTGCCACTGCAGTATGCCTAACTGTTGACCTCACATGATTTGCGTTTCAGCTTCAGAACTTACATCCAGAGGCTGACGTATTGAAAATTGGCTTATTGTAGTATTACAGATTAGAAGATAGATTGACCATTTTAGTTCAAGGGTGGTGCCAGAATAGCTTGGCGCTCGTGGCGCCAAGCTATTCTGGCACCACCCTTGAACTATCATAGGCAAATTTATTTCAAGGAAATTTTTCTATCAGGATGAAAAGGGTTAGGTGAGAGGTCATTCAGATACGAGAGCCCAGTTGTTTTGAATGATCTCCCACGCGAACTGAGATACGTGGATTCGAGAGAGGCATTCAAGCGTGCCCTAAAGACCCATATGTTTTCTGTCAGCTAC
>BTPG01000003.1:104406225-104446225 GCA_036245525.1 Semisulcospira habei | reverse complement strand
TGAATTATCTTGGTCGATCTAACTTCAGCTGTAGATCGTCGGGGCTAAAAGAGTTAGGCATTCCATACATCTCCAAGAGGCATAGATCCTCATGAGCCCTCCAGGCTCATGAGGATCTATGCCTCTTGGAGATGTATATTGTTCAAGCCGGTTATCCGCCGAGGTTTCGCTCTGGTTTGTTGGTGGGAGTGGTTCGTTGCAAAGGAAACCGCACTGATCTGCAGGCACCCCCGTGAGATGACTTTAGTCGCCCGCTCGGCGTTAAACCCCAATAACTAACTAACCCATGAAGGCAAAAGACACAAATATTATTTTCGTAAAAAGTGAGTATTTGATTGTGACGCAATGACAATGTACATTTTTACAAACGCAACAAAAGAAAGTAAGTACGTTATTGTAAAAAAAAAAAAAAAATGTTGTTTTATCGCAGTACAACAAACCATGCTTTTCTCCCTCCCCCCCCCACCCCCTCCCCCCCCCCTCCACACACACACAAATTTGGCAAGGGACAGTATCGTCATCTTTGTGAAATGCGAGATTTGAAAATCGAAACTTAGCTAATTAGCTCCCTTACCAGACGTATGAGAAATTCAAGATTCAAGATTGAAGAAAACTTCAATGTCTGTTTTGTCTGTTTTAAAATAACTAAAACAGAAAAATGTCTTTAGGTTGCACGCGCTCTGCCGCTTCTAAAAGACTTAAATATAATAAGACATAGCAATATGGGTTTGTAAAAAGCGCATAAAAACACAATTATTCTAGCATCACACATAAGAAATTATAATATTAATGATAGACAGTCTAAGTATAAGCTGAAGATATCCGACGTGACTTGGCTCTCGTTCGATTCCAAGCAGTAACCTTATCATTTTTTATCATCTCCTACCAAGGCCGATGGATTGAGGTATGGTTGTCATTGCATGTGGTGTGTCTTGGGATCAAAACCAGAAATACTGTAACGGATTGCGCAGACAACAACAGCACTGACAAGATTGAAGACCATATGGAAGGACAGAAACATCACGATCTGCTCCAAGATCAGACTGATGCGCTCCTTAGTCATCTCAGTGTTCTTGTATGACTGCGAGTCACAGCAGATCTTGAAAGGAGGATATAAGCCACTGAAATGAGATGTTTTTGAAGGCTGCTTGGCATTTCATACAGAGATCACATCACGAACGAGGAAGTGGGAAGCAGAATCAGACAAGCCATCGGGCTCTATGAAGACTTATTAGCCATTGTGAAAAACGCAAACTGAAGTGGTATGGGCATGTCACGCGTTCAACAGGGCTTGCCAAAACAATCCTGCAAGGCACTGTGCAAGGAGGACGAAAGAGAGGAAGACAAAGGAAAAGATGGGAGGACAATATCTCAGAGTGGACACGACTGAGGCTGGGTGATACGCTGAGAATGACAGAGAACAGAGTGGAATGGAGGGAGCTGGTTGCAAAGTCATCAGTGGTGCCTCAACGGTCGGCAAGACTACGGGATATAGATAGATAGATAGATAGATAGATAGATAGATAGATAGATAGATAGATAGATAGATAGATAGATAGATAGATAGATAGATAGATAGATAGATAGATAGATAGGTAGATGGATGGATGGATGGATGGATGGACGGACGGACGGACGGATGGATGGATAGATGGATGGATGGATGGATGGATGGATGGATGGATGGATGGATGGATGGATGGATGGATGGATGGATGGATGGATGGATGGATGGTCCGTGCAGTAAGCCCCATGCAACCAATAACGTATTTGTTTTCATTCCACCACTATTTTTGTAAAAGAAATCAAGAAGACATCTTCCGACCTGGATCACGCCAGACATGACTGACGTCAAAGGAATATACATTTATGCATTATAGACTTATGACGTAATATAAAATATTTCATGATGTTGCCGTCTCCAGTACTGAGTGTGCTTGTTGTTTCGAACAGCACTACTTAACTGTTTACTTTAGAACGTTTTGGTGATCTTTTATAGAACAAAACTCGCATCAAAGACGCATCACAAAGAGGGCTACAAGAAGTCGGCCATTTGTCGCTACAAGGATTTTTGTATGCCGGTCACATCGTACGGTTTGCGCTAAATATACTGGTCGTATGACGTAGGGATGAAGACAATACTAGTTATATTACGAGTCAGGTATTGCCAGTAGTTCTTGTCGCCTCGAGGGTCCGGTCAGAGTGTTCAATGTCGGAGGTAGGACTGAGTCGAGTTAGTTAGTTATTAGGGTTTAACGCCGAGCAGGTGAGCAAAGCCATCTTGCTGCGGTAAGAGTCGAGGGTAGTAAAGCGTATACGTGTGAAGTACTCACTTGAAAGGACCCCAAACTTTTCGTGTGACGTAGTGATCCGGGGGACGTAAATCTCCTTACTTCCGACTATCAGTCAACAACCTCGCGCGAACTGCATTCGTCTGGAGGCCAAGGAACACAGTGCCGTACCCGTACTGTCCAGTCTCTTAGCCTCAGTCAGTCAGAGTAATCCCCTAATTTTTCAATCACCTAAAAAAACACTACCGCCTACCAGCTGCACATTTGCCATGCACAAAATATACAAAAAAATAAACAACAACAAAAAAACAACA
The DNA here is from genome assembly GCA_036245525.1 of Semisulcospira habei. Taxonomy (NCBI): domain Eukaryota; kingdom Metazoa; phylum Mollusca; class Gastropoda; family Semisulcospiridae; genus Semisulcospira; species Semisulcospira habei. Next base: position 104,443,620 of record BTPG01000003.1, on the reverse strand, counting down.
ACAAACAAAAAAAAAAAAAAACTTAAAAAATACGGAACATTGACAGTCTCATTTCCTTGCTATGAACTTGATTCCTTACCAACCCCACACCCAAGCACATCTGAATCAGCGTGCCCCTCAAATCACCATGGCAACGGCAACTCAGCATAGGCCCACAATTGTCAACTTGTCAACTGTAATAAGTTCAGGATGGTATGAATCAAAGCACCAAACATGTCTACTCTTATCTAAACAGAAATTTCCAGCAAATTCTAACATTCAGCCCCACTACAAATTTTCAAACAAGGCAAAAAGTTATTTTTAAAAACGGTCCTCTTACTGTCTAAACTGCCCAATATGAATATGTAACGTGACCTGGAATTTCTCTTGCAGGTGTTTAAAAAAAAAATTACATAACACATTTTCAGTTATTCTGTTGCATGAAATTTGTAATATTTGCCGAACACAACGCATGCATATAATTATTTTGCGTGCGCGCGCGCGCGCGCGTGTGTGTGTGTGTTTATGTGTGTGTGTGTGTGTGTGTGTGTGTGTGTGTGTGTGTGTGTGTGTGTGTGTGTGTGTGTGTGACAGCGATTAGAGCCCGCATTTGTGGACATGAGCTTAAAACTTAAGAATATAATCCCTACGTGAATTCTCCCGATCAGGTTTAAAAAAAAAAAAAAAATTTTTTTTGGTTACGTTACACGTTCACAAGAGATTGACAGTTTTACCAAATCGGGCTGATCAGTTACTTTTACTAGACACTTTGCATACAGCTATATTAATGGGAAATATTGAATGAGTTCGTAATCTAGCGTTGTACCTCTTCAACGTTTTGAATAATAATTAATTAATTTTTGCACGTTTTGCAACATTAGGTATATACTCCCATGAAACCGTTAGCCCTGGAAGAGGCTGTGTGGAACAAAACACTCGGCCCTGGAAGAGGCTGTGTGCCTTTCGGATGAGTGATGTGAAACATCAAATTCGTCACTGTGTACACGGTGTCGTGACACTACACGAAACTACTGAGCGTACTAATGGCGGAAAGCGTCTTGTGTCTGTCTGTATATGTTTGCGCCGGCGTATGTGTTGATTAGAGGTTGGTTTAGAGAGGAGGGAAATGGATCAGAAGGAAAAGCGTACAAATAAGAAGAACTGTGAATGTTCCTAAAAGAAAAAAAACGCATGTCCATGATGTAATAGACGGACAGGCCTAATCCTCTGACAACTGAAGTAACAAGATAAAAATTACGTCATGTCTAGTTACGCCAACCTCGCTGCTTAACGTCTTCTTGGCTTGACTTCGCGAACGAAGATTCTATAGGGCTTGCCCACGTCGTCTGCAGGCATTTTCGTGGCTGCGGAGGCCAATCCGGGACAGGCAGGTTCGACCGCAGTGGCTGCAGGGGAAGGTCTGGTCAGGGTTCTGAGTTACGACAACTCTGTTTTTTCTTCAAAGCCGCTTGTCCTTAAGGTTAGCTCTGCGAGAGTCCTCAAAGGAGACGGCTGCCTTGTGAATGGTGGAGCGCCAGGTGTCACGGTCCGCAGCAAGCGAAGACCACTGGCGGTGGTCGATTTGGCAGGCACTAAGCGACTTCTTGAGACCGTCTTTGTATCTCTTCTTTGGTGCCCCTCTGTCTCGGTGTCCAGTGGCGAGCTCGCCGAACAGAGTGATCTTGGGTAGGCGATGATCCTCCATCCTGGAGACGTGCCCCGCCCAGCGAAGCTGTGTCCGCAGCAGCAGAGCCTCGATGCTCACAGTTTCCGCCTGTTCAAGGACCTCGACGTTGGTGACATAGTCACTCCAGTGAATGCTGAGGATGGTACGCAGGCAGCGCTGGTGAAAGCGTTCGAGGAGTCGTAGTTGGCTGCGGTAGAGGGCCCAGGACTCGGAACCGTACAGCAGGGTGGTGAGGACGACAGCTCTGTACACGCTGATCTTGGTACCTTTTTTCAGCTGTTTATTGTGCCACACCCGCTTGAATAGTCGCCCGAAAGCACTGTTCGCTTTTGCCAGCCTGTTGTCCAGCTCCTTGTCCAGCTTGGCGTCTGACGTGATGATGCAGCCAAGGTAGGTAAACTGGTGTACAGACTTCAGTTCGGACTCGCCGATGGTGATGTGGGGAGGGCGATGCTCTTCCTTGGGTGCCGGCTGATGAAGGACCTCTGTCTTTTTCAGACTGATCTCAAGTCCAAAGAGCTGGGCAGCATCTGCGAAGCAGGACGTAATGCGCTGCAAGGCTCTCTCTGTGTGTGCAACGAGGGCAGCGTCATCAGCGAAGAGCAGCTCACGAATCAGTTGGTCTAGGGTTTTCGTGTGGGCCTGCAGTCGTCTGAGGTTGAACAGGCTGCCATCGAGACGATACCTGATGTACACTGCGTCGTCATCGTCGAGGTCCACTGTGGCCTGCTTCAACATCATGCTGAAGAAGATGGTGAAGAGGGTCGGTGCCAGCACGCAGCCTTGCTTCACGCCGTTGCGAATGGGGAATGGTTCTGAGAGGTCACTGTTTAGTCTGACCTGGCCTTGCTGGTCCTCGTGGAGCTGGACGATCATGTTGAGGAACTTTGGGGGACAACCTAGTCGCTCCAGGATCTGCCACATACCTTGCCTGCTCACAGTGTCAAACGCTTTTGTTAGGTCGACAAACGTTACGTACAGCCCTTTGTTCTGCTCGCGGCACTTCTCCTGAAGCTGTCTCAGCACAAAGACCATGTCGGTGGTACTCCTGTTGGCTCTGAAGCCACACTGGCCCTCTGGGAGGTGGTCTTCAGCGATGGCAGGTACCAGCCGATTCAGGAGCAACCTTGCGAGAATTTTTCCGGCAATGGACAGCAGGGTAATTCCACGATAATTAGAGCAGGCAGACTTCTCTCCTTTGTTCTTGTACAGGGTGATGATGACTGCATCACGGAGATCCTTTGGTAGTGTTCCTTTTTCCCAGCAGCAGAGAAAGAGGTCGTGGAGCTTGTTGTGCAGTGCTGGGCCTCCATGTTTCCAGATCTCTGGCGGGATTCCGTCAATGCCTGCTGCTTTGCCACTCTTGAGCTGGTGGATGGCTGTGAGGGTCTCTTCGGCGGTGGGCGGTTCGTCCAATTCAACCTTTAGTGGAAGGTGTGGGATTTGGAGGATGACTGTTTCTTGAACAGTGCGTTCAGCGCCGAAGAGGTCCTGAAAGTATTCCGACCAGCGGTTCAAGATGGAGGTATTATCTGTGAGGAGTGCCTGTCCATCAGCGCTTCGCAGGAGACTTTGTACCAGGTGCCTAGGGCCATACGCTGCTTTCAGTGCTTCGTAGAAGCCCCTGTAGTCACCGTTGTCAGCGCAGAGCTGGGTCCTCTGTGCGAGTCTGGACCACCACTCGTTCTGGAGCTCTCTAAGCTTGAGCTGGAGACTGCTGCAGATGAGGCGGAAGGCAGACTTCTTCACAGGGCAGGAAGGCTGGGCTAGGTGGGCCTGGTGGGCGGCTCTTTTTCTTGCTAGGTGTTCCTGGATCTCTACGTCGTTTTCGTCAAACCAGTCTTTGTTCCTCTTTCTAGCAAAGCCCAAGACTTCCACAGAGGATTTTACAATAGCAGTTTTCAGTTGTTCCCAGAGTGTTTCAGGGGAGGAGTCTGCTGGATCAACTGTGTCTTTGAGCATGCGCTGTAAATCGGCCTGAAGGGCAGCTTTCTTGTCGTCACGCTGAAGGCTGGCAACATCAAGCTTTTTCTTGGGAGGGCCCCCTTTCTTGGGTTTCAGCTTGAGGCGGAGCCTGAGTTTGCAGCGAACAAGGCGGTGGTCAGTGTGGCACTCTGCGCTGGGCATCACTCTGGTGAGGAGGACGTCACTGCGGTCCCTCTGACGCACTATGACATAGTCGATAAGGTGCCAGTGCTTGGAGCGAGGATGCATCCAGGTGGTCTTTCGACTGTCCTTTTGCTGGAAAGTAGTGTTGGTGATGACAAGTTGCTGCTCTGCACAGAGCTCCAACAGTAGGCGACCATTGTCATTGCAGTTCCCAACGCCATGCTTGCCGAGGACTCCTTTCCAGGCTTCAGAGTCTTGGCCCACTCTGGCGTTGAAGTCGCCAAGGATGATGACTTTGTCGTCTGCAGGGGTGCTCTGCAGGAGGCTGCGCAGGTCAGAGTAGAACTTGTCTTTTTCTGCAGGCTCTGCCAGGAGGGTTGGGGAGTACACACTGAGAAGGGTGACGTATTGCTGGTGTCTCAGTGGGAGGCGCATGGACATGATGCGGTCGGAGTGACCCGTTGGTAGGTTTTCCAACTTAGTCGCAATGGGGGTCTTCACCATGAAGCCCACTCCTGAGAGCCGTCTTTCTGATGCAGGCCTGCCTGACCAGTAGAGGGTGTAGCCAGCGCCAAGTTCTTGGAGGCTGCCTTCCTCCGGAAGGCGTACTTCGCTGAGCGCGGCGATGTCGATGTTTAACCTCCGCAATTCATGGGCAATGAGGGCGGAGCGACGTTCAGGGCGTCCGCTGTCTGCTGTGTCGAGCATGGTTCGGATGTTCCAGCATGCTACGTTGAGTCCGGTCGTGGTCGTCATGAGAGTGGATCCATTGTTTTTTCTTGTTTTCTGACCGCATGAGAAGATGCCCGTTGACCGCGGCTAGCCAACTGGGGTTAAGAGGGGATGAGCTTTGGTTAGGCCACCTTTTCTAGGCCCCTCTCCGTGTGGAGCAAGCAGTGCTGTCCCTAGAGAAGGCTGCTTGGTCGTTCAGGGTGTGCCGAGTGACGTTGTCATCCCCAGGTCAACATCAGGCGACCAATATCCTGAACCGCCTGCATGCAGGTTTGAGACTGCGGCTTCCAGTGACATCTTTCACCTGCCGTTTTGCCCCTTGCCCATCGCTACAGGACTTGGAAAGTTCAGTGTCATAGTCCGTGGGCGTTTCCTAAAGCCTGCGCGGTGGAGCTTTTTGGTGGAGTGCAGTGTGCGCAGTACTGGCCCCACCCTTTAAACCCTTGGTTCGTTTGCCATGGCCTAGCAAGCTGGGACGGTGGCATCGAGGTCCTCGGGTCGTAGGTTTTATATCAGACTGTCCTTGTCTTAGTCTCTGGCTCAAAAGCCTTCCCCGGAGACACGGGGGCTTTGATGTCAGGGGTTTCCTCCCTTAGCCTTTCCGCAGCCAAGCGGCCAGGCCTGCAAGGCAGCAGGGGACTCGTGGGGGCCGGGGTCGTCTATGTCCCGTGCAGATGTGAACATCTGCCCACTGCCCAGACGGTGACACCAGAGGAGAAAAATCCAACGCCGGAACCCGGTATCGAACCTCGCACCTTTGGCATTGGAGGCAGACGCCTTAACCACTGCGCCACTTCCCCGTCAAGTAAATACTGCATATAGTTATGGTCTTCTTCAAGGTAACCCGAGCTGCGACAGCCTGAAGACAGGTGTCGATGCTAACGGGGCTACATAAAATTTGGCTACTAATGAGAAGAGCCACTCCACCCGAGCGCCTCTCCGAATCAGAGCCTTTATGTATAGCGTTAAAACCATTAAAGGACACAGGGTCAGAAGTCTTCAGGTAAGTCTCCTGAAGAGATATTACTGAGGGGTTATAGCACTTGACTAAAAGACGTAATTCCTCAACGTACATTTGGCGCAAAGCGCCGTGTGTGCGTATGTGAGTGCGCGTATGTAAACACGAGAATCTCCGATATTGCTGTACGCACAAGCTTGAAACTTGGCGAAATATTTTCTCTAAGGGGTAGCTAAAAGAGCCTCCGAGCATTATGTAACGGAATGACTCCTTGAAGACATAACAGACAGTTTATAGAAAGTCGGTTGACCCAGATTAGAGTCCGTAATTTTTGTCATAATTACTTAAATTTTTGGGTATTGCTAGTCTTGGAGAAAGGTGTTTGAGTTCGTTAACCAGTTTTGTATCTTTTCAACTTCTTCAGTAAAAATTAATTCTTTTCAGAAAAAAATTAAAACAGTATAAAACCTTTACTTTTGAAGAAAGTCAGACAGTGGCGGTGACGTAATTAAGCAACTCCGTCACCAAGCAGACATTGACGCAATACTCTAAATATGACGCAATTCTCTCTCTCTCTCTCTGTCTCTCTGTCTCTCTGTCTCTCTGTCTCTGTCTCTGTCTCTCTCTCTCTCTCTCTCTCTCTCTCTCTCTCTCTCTCTCTCTCTCTCTCTCTCTCTCTCTCTCTCTCTCTCTCTCTCTCTCTCCGGTAGTGTGTAGCAAGGACAAGAATGAAAACAGGTCTGCGCACCTATTCTTTTATCCTTGGAAAATAAAGTTTCATTCATTCATTCTCTCTCTCTCTCTCTCTTTCTCTCTCTCTCTCTCTCTCTCTCTCTCTCTCTCTCTCTCTCATACACATGCGCGCATGTCCAAGAGGCATAGATCCTCATTTGCCCGGACGGCGCATGAGGATCTATGCCTCTTGGAGATGTTTGGAGCGCGCGCTCACGCACGCACACAAACACTCACACACACACACATCGACGCGCTTTCAGAAGAGCATGCAGGTGTACTTAGTGTATCACTTAGGTAGATAAAGTCAACATGATTTCATACAAATTATATAGCAAGACTGAAATCGTACTGTGACATTCTAGTTTTGTCACCATTTTCTCAAGTCTTGAAGCAAGAGTGAAACTCATATCACGCTGAAATACGTAAAAAGCAAAAACACGTCATGATAAATGACGTTTGACAAACCAATGACGCGTGTGCAATGCGCCCGAATTTACTGTGGTGCATTGACAGATTTCCTAGGTTTTTTTTCAAAAAGAGATATTTAAAAATTCATAATTAGGTCAAAGACAAAAGTTAGAGACGCTTTACGGCGAGGGACTTTGTGGGTTATGGTTCATCCCATCTTGTTGTTTCTTCGCTGTTTCAATACGCTCAGTACGTGATAGGGTCTTTGCTTCAATTAAATTTTCCTGTCGGCAATATTATCTAACTTATCGAATTATTCGGTTATGCTTTTAATTAAACTGATACCAGTGGTATCACAGAACACCTACATATAGTTCTTTTTGTTGTGTTGCCACATAAATTATATAATTTATTGGTATGTATTTGTTTGATTGTGGCGGCGTTCCTGTTTGACAGTACTTTGAGCCTACGCAGATATGATCATACTCGTGATGTGCTGCTACACATCAGGGACACGTTGAGTGAGTGTGACATGCAGCCAAATGCTCGTTTTAACGAATTTAGTTTTCCAGTTTTAACGTCGGACAGTTTTGCCAGTGGTAAAACTCGTGATCGTCACGTGCGGCGCAAGCGTGGTAGGCGTGGTGGAGCCTTGTTGAGGCTACGCCGGTGAAGTTTACGTCCCCCGCTACCTGCTCTGTTTTTATCTAATGTGCGCTCCTTGAGGAACAAGTATGACGAACTTTTATGTAACATTCAAAGCAAGAGGGACTACAAGGACTGCTCTGTGTTTTGTTTCACTGAGACGTGGCTGGACTCCACCGTACCCGACTCGGCTATCACCCCCCCAGGCTTCACCATCTACAGAGGTGACCGGTCTCACGAGGAGACTGGTAAGTCCAGAGGCGGAGGGGTATGCTTCCTCGTCAACAATCGGTGGTCCATTGATGTCAAGGTACTGTCCAAATCCTGCTCTGTTGACTTAGAGACTCTTATCATTGACTGTCGCCCATACTCTCTCCCCAGAGAATTTTCATCTGTGATAATGACATCAGTATATATTCCACCCCAAGCCAACGCTAACACCGCTATTGCACAGCTTGCGGACATTCTTACCCAAACAGAAAACGCTAACCCTGATTCAGTGATGATCGTGGCTGGAGACTTTAACAAAACCAATCTTAGAAAGGAAATGCCAAAGTACACACAGCACATTACGTGCCCCACTAGAGGCGACAAGACTTTAGATCACTGCTACACAGCTATCAAAGGCGCATACCGCTCGATTCCGCGTGCTGCTCTTGGGTACTCCGATCACGTGATGATTCACCTCGTGCCAACCTATAAACAGTCACTTAAGTGTGTCAAACCCGTGCAGCGCACAGTGAAGCAGTGGACTGTTGATGCCCTAAAAACGCTCCGTGGTTGTTTTGAGTGCACAGACTGAAGGGTGTTCAAAGATGCCGCGTCTGCCATTCATGAATACACTGAGACTGTGTGTGACTATGTCACCTTTTGTGAAAATCTGTGCATTCCCACAAAAACTGTCAAAAGCTATGGCAACGACAAGCCCTGGTTTAATGCTGATACTCGTCAGAAACTGCGAGAGAAACAGGAGGCGTTTCGGAGTGGCGATGAGGTACGGTACAGGAAGGCCAGATATGACCTAGGCAGATCCATCAAGTCGGCTAGAGCCAACTACCGTCAGCGACTGGAGGATGACCTGGCTACTGACAACCCCAGGGTCCTGTGGCAGGGGATCCAGAGGATGACGGACTACAAGCCGCACACCAAGTCTGCCGACGCCGATGACGCTGCTCTGCCGGACACTCTCAACGAGTTATACGCCCGGTTTGATAAGAGGAACAATTCTGTTTCATCTTCAACTGTGCCTGGCCTCTTTATCAATAGCGACAGCCGTGCCCGCGCCGGTTGTCTTTCCCCACTCGCTACGAGTGGCGGCTGGGGGGACGCGGCCAGTGTGGACACCGGCCCGTCCTCCACTATGTGTGATTTTGTTGGCAGTGCCCACACTGGTTGCCTCTCTCCACTCGCCTCACGTGGCGTTTGGGGGGACATAACCAGTGTGGACAACTTTTCGCCCTCCACTGTGAATGTTTCCGTTGACAGTGCCCACGCTGGTTGTCTCCCTTCTCTCGCCTCACGGGGCGATTTGGGGGGCATAGCCAGTATGGACAATTTTCATTCTCAGCCCCCCACTATGTGTGATTCTGTTGACAGTGCTCACGCTGGTTGTCTCCCTTCTCTCGCCTCACGGGGCGATTTGGGGGGCATAGCCAGTATGGACAATTTTCATTCTCAGCCCCCCACTATGTGTGATTCTGTTGACAGTGCTCACGCTGGCTGTCTCCCTTCTCTCGCCTCACATGGCGATTGGGGGGACATAGCCAGTGTGGACAATTTTCAGCCCTCAACTATGAGTGATTTTGTCGACAGTGCCCATGCTGGTTGTCTGCCTCCACTCGCTTCGCGGGGCGATCGGGGGGACATAACCAGTGTGGACTCTGCGCATGCTTCTGAAGACAATGCCCGCGCCGGTCGTCTCCCTCGCCCCGCTAAGCGTGGCGAGCCTGGGGAGACAACTAGTGAGGACAGCTCCGCGGCCTTCACTGTTAAGGACTCTGACGTCAAGGCTGTTTTTCAGCATCTGAACATTAGAAAAGCCGCTGGACCTGACAATGTGTCGCCCTGTGTGTTGAAGCACTGTGCAGATCAGCTCGCTGGTGTGTTTTCCGACATCTTTAATATGTCACTCAGTCAGCGTAAAGTGCCAAATTGCTTCAAACGATCCACAATAATTCCAGTTCCAAAGAAAACCAAAGTGACATGTCTAAACGACTACAGACCAGTGGCTTTAACCAGTGTTGTCATGAAATCACTTGAGCGACTTGTACTGTGTTTCATGAAGTCACTTATTGACCCGGGTTTTGACCCACATCAGTTTGCCTATAGAAGGAATAGGTCCGTAGAGGACGCTGTCTCTTTGGCTCTATTTCATGTTCTTCAGCACCTAGAGCAACCTAACACATACGCACGCATTCTCTTTGTAGATTATAGCAGTGCCTTTAACACAATTGTCCCTTCCAAGTTTTTTGATAAACTACAACAAATTGGTTCTTTCCCACAGTCCATTTGCTTATGGCTGCTCGACTTTCTCCTGGATCGTCCGCAGGTCGTTAAAGTGGGTGACCGTGTGTCTTCCTGTATTTCCCTGTCCACGGGCACCCCTCGGGGGTGCGTTTTGTCCCCTTTGCTGTACTCACTCTTCACTTACGACTGTAGAGCGAGTCGTGAGGGCACGCAAATGTTTAAGTTTGCTGACGATACCACAGTGGAGGTAATGATAAAAAACTGTGATGAATCCCAGTACCGGGAGCAGGTCGATCAGCTTGTGCAGTGGAGTGACCAGAACAATCTGGAACTCAATGTCGGTAAGACAAAAGAGCTCATAGTGGACTTTAGACGCAACAAAACTGTCCTCCCCCCTCTTGTAGTTCACGATCAAACCGTAGAAACTGTTCAGCATTTTAAATTTCTGGGAACCACCATCTCCGATGATCTTAAATGGGAACAAAACACAGAGAACATTGTAAAGAAAGCACAGCAGCGCCTTTATTTTTTGAGAAGGCTGAGGGCTTTTGGTGTGAGCAGAACTGGCATGCTGCACTTCTACCGGGCCGCGATCGAGAGTGTGTTGACATTCTCGATCGCGGTCTGGTATGGCAGTGCGTCTACACGGGACAAACACAGACTGAACCGTGTTGTCAGGACGGCATCTAAAATAGTCGGCAGAGACATGCCAAGTCTTGACAGTGTATACCAACAGCGGCTGCATAGACGTGCAGGTCTTATTGCACGCGACACTACACACCCGGCTAACTGTCTCTTTAACCTGCTTCCGTCTGGTCGCCGCTACTCTGCTCTCAAAGCGGACAAACCGTTTTAGTAACAGTTTTTACCCTAGTGCTGTCCGAGCCCTTTCAGTGCTATAAGCGTGCGATGATGTGCTCTGTGGGCCGATCATAGTTTCATTGCCGAGGACTGATGTTTTCGTGAATGACTGAGTGAGTGTGCGTATGTGTATGGTATTGTGTGGCCGGCCTACAGAGCACCTCGACCTCGCCCTCGCCCATCCCTTGTGCTATCCCCTTGGTTGTTGGTGGCGCTTTTGGTCGAGTTGACTCCATGAGTCTCCTCCCCGGCAGGGCGCGCCCCCGACGGTCGAGAGAATAGTGCATATCAGTATTAGCCTAGTCACTTACGATATATATTAACTAGTTTTACACCCGACTGTGATCACTAAATTAGTGACATATTTACTCTATGATAGTCTGTTTTCATTTTAAACGCTATACCTTTAATTAATTTAGACTTTTTAGATTAATAGGCGTGTGTGTTGTGTCAGTGTGTGTGGGAAATGAGCGTGGGTGTGTTAATGGGTACGCATTGGGTTGTGAGATTAGTTGTTCAGTTTTAAAGTTTTGACAGTGTGTGTAGAGCATTGAATTGTGTGATAGAGTCGACTGAGATGTTTGTAATTGTAACGACACCAGCACACATTCCTATGCTTTATGTCTTAAGGCAAATGGCAATAAACAGTATTATTATTATTATTATTATTTAGAGGTTTGACTGAACGAAGATTAAGGTGTGTTTGTACATATAAATGAGATTGGCCAAAGATTTATTTGGGAGAGAAAGCTTTCCTCAGCGAGTAACGTTGTCATCGTAACATATAATAAGGGAGTCTACTTATCACATGCTATCTTGGTAATATGTGACAAGGGGACTCCCGTTGCCTTGACAACGGCCGTCCAGGGGAAACAAATCGAATAGAGCCAGGCCAATGAGAAAACGTGTAAAGAGACTGAAAGAAGATAAAAACGATGTCTTTAAAAGCAGCACAAATTCAACACCGAATAATCACATCGCATTGCAAGGCGCACATATGTAATTGTTTTCTTTGGAATGAGCTGGGATTGTTAGTTCTCGTGATACGTAGCGGGTCAGATGGGTCATATCGCTACAGCTTTGTTTCACGAGAACTACGTGTCGATAGCACTAAACGGTCGCTAATCATCACCATCACCAGTCCCTTGCCCGAACTGGGCGTTGGGGGGACTGAAAGGCAGCAGCAACAGACAGTGCTCTCCACTGAGTTCTATTTTGGGCGGTGGCAAGCAAGTCTGACATCTCGAGTTCGGTCCATTCTTTTATGTTTGCGACCCAACTCTTTCTCTGACGACCTCGCCGACGACTTCCTTCGAGAGTGCCTTGGAGGATAGTCTTGGACAAGGTGTTGTGTCGGGTCACGTGGCCAAACCAAGCAAGCTTGCGCCGTTTCACGGTTGCCAGAAGGGGTTCATGTGGGCCCACCAGGGAAGTGACGATGCTCCGTACATATTCGTTGGTCTTGTGCTCGCGGTACGAGATGCGGAGCAACTTCCTCAGGCACTTGTTCTCAAAGGCCTGGATTTTCTTTTCTGAGTCTGCAAGCAGTGTCCAAGTCTCACAGCCATAGAGTAGAATAGACACTATGAGGGACTTGTAAAGCCTGTACTTGATGGTGAAGCTGATGGAGTTACTTCGCCATATCCTGTCCAGCCTGGCCATTGCGGATGTTGCTGTACCTATCCTGATACGGATCTCTGCTATGCAACTACCGTCTTTGGACAGGGTGGTTCCCAAGTACTTGAAGCTATTGACCTCTTCTAGCTTTTGGCCATTCATGTGAATGTTGCTGCTGCTGTCGCTTGTGGTGTTGATCATCACTTTGCTTTTATCCGTACTGATCTCCATGCCATAAGACCCTGCGCTACTTGAAAGTTTGTCTGTCAGGTTTTGGAGCTCACTATTGCTGCCTGCCATGAGGTCAATGTCGTCTGCGAATCGAAGATTGCACAGGGATCTGCCACCAATAGAGATTGAAGTATGGTGGTCGTGGAGGGTCGCTAATACTGCGTGTCAAAAATGCTACGCTTGCTACCACCATGTGTCGATAGCACCACGATCGCTAGTACTATATGAGGGTAGCACTATGTGTCGCTAGCACTAAGTGTCGATAGTCAGAACGGCTTCCAAAATACATACGTCTACGTGTCATTAGCTCCACGTGTCGACCGCAGATCTATGTTAGCTGTAGTGCTACCGACACGTTATGCTGTCGACACCTAGCAGGAGGGAACTGGGGGGGGGGGGGGGGGGGCGGGGGTGGGGCGGGGAGGTTCCAGGGGTTCTGGAACCCCCCACTCCCCAGACTCCAATGTTCTTTTTAAATGCTGTAATAAAGTCCCTTCTAGGGATGTTTGGATCACCCCACCTCTCGCTCACGTTTAACATTTTGACGAGTTTTAACACACGACCAGACCCCCCCCCCTCCCTCTCCCGTTTGAAATTTTGGCGAACGGTGAGAGTCTTAACAAGCACGCACCTTCTCTTTCTCTCTCTCCCCCCCCCCCCCCCCCGCAAACCCTCCCCTCCCAGGGCTTTTTTTTTTTTTTTTTTTTTTTTTTTTTTTTTTTTTATAGATTTTTCGGCTCTTGGAAGCAAGGCGTAGCGTCGGGGAGGCCTTTTGTATCAAGTTGAAGGTCCCTAACAAAAAGTTGCCCCCCCCCATCGAGATGACTGAACTGATCCGCCCCTGCCTAGTTCTAATGATCAGTACCACATACAACAACGACCGTTCCAACAAACATGTTATCTCTCTTAAAGTCCCAAGCTGCGCGAGCGCGCGTGTGTGGATGTGTATGTGTGTGTGTGTGTGTGTGTGTTGCGCGTCCGTGTGCGTGTGGGTACGTGTATATTAACCCATATCATACTGAGGCTAAAATCCTCAAATTTGTACACTGCCATATGCAAGCTACATTATAGTACTTACAGATAAGGATATAGACCAATGGCTTTAGTTCAAGGGTACTGCCAGAATAGCTAGGAGCCTAGAGGCGCCAAGCTATTCCGGCACTACCCTTGAACTATTTTAGTCAAACTTCTTTCACGCACATGCGTATTCCGAATGTTAAGGGTTAAAGACAGAGAGTGGCGTGCTGAAAAGTGTATGCGTATGAATGCGTATTAGGCTGCGTGTTTTCCTATGACATTAATTTAATTAAAAACCTCACAACATGTGATTATCCCCAACCAGTAAAGATGGTAACTGCAATGTTACATCCCCTTTACATTTTTCTTCTCTGTTGGCTTTTTTCGCCCACTCATCGAGGGCTTCTGCAGGGGAAGAGAAGAAGAGGGCTTATTCTCCTGAAGAAGCTCTCGCTGAGAGGGCGAAAATTTGTGCTAAGAATAAAAGTGTAACTCCTTCTAAACTACGTGGTGTATGTGGATCCTTTCTTCACATTTTAAGAATTTCACTGCTGCTTGGATCCATATTTGAAGTGTGTGGTGCGAGCTTTCTTGGACTGGTTTAATTTATTCATATATATATATATAATATATATATATATATATATACATATATATATATATATATATATATATATATATATATATATATATATATATATATATATATGAAATATGGTTTTTTGCCTGTTCAGTAATAGGAAATAATTATTGCGATAGTAATTAATCAATAGATTAGCAACGGCAAGTACGAAAAATGATTGTCACTACCAAAACTTTTACCGTTGACAAAAAAAGAAAAGAAAAGAAGATCATTGTCATTCTCTCTCTCAGGCTCTCTCTCTCTCTCTCTCTCTCTCTCTCTCTCTCTCACACACACACACACACACACACACACACACACACACACACACACACACACACACACACACACACACACACACACACACACACACACACACACACACACACATGTTTTTGTGACGACATTTAAACGAACAGTGTTATCATATTTGTTTATTGATCTAACTTCCAGCTTGTGTCAAACAGCCCAAGCCGCACAGTACTGAATAATTTGCTGTGACATGTATTCCATTGTTTCCCATTCCCTGTGCGTGTGCCGGTCTGTTATTGTGGACCCTACCCCAATGCGCAAAAGGTCTATGGGCCGACGTCGGCCGCCGTTGGCTCGCGCAAGGCCGTGCGCGGGCCAACGGCGGCTGACTACGGCCCGGAGTCTTTGCGCACTGGGACGGCTTTAAAGCCAAAATCACGGACCAGCACACCTAGCTTGTGACTGCCGGTACTGCAGGGGATGTAAGTGTACGGAGCTGTCCTGTTATGTCAAGGGAGATTGGAGATGAATTACTGTATGGAATTAAACAGGGAACTGTGAGATGAATTAATGTATGGAATTAAACAGGGAACTATGAGATGAATTACTGTATGGAATTAAACATGGAACTGTGAGATGAATTACTGTATGAATTCTGGTGGCGGATGAGGACAATCAGAGGGCGTAGTTCCCCCAATACAACGTGCACACTCTACACTGACCAGCCCGTGCTGACCAGACTTCTTTACGGATCAGGACTAACCAGGAACCCGCTGAATGCAGTGCCCCAATAACCAAAATTCCCATAAGCTTCCATCCACACCGTCTGCCCTGCATTCACATGTACCACAGCGTCACAAGCATGTGCATCAGCAGCATTGGGGGCAGTACACTCACTGGCCGATGCATCGTCCACTCTTATTGTGACAGAGGCCCTGTCGCTTGCTGTGTATGGACGCAGAGCAACGAGAAACGTGTAGGTACCACTGTGTGGCGCCGTGAAAACGCCAGTGGACGAGTTGTAGCCGTTTCCTTGGTTGTACACAACGTAGGACAGAACCAGATGCCCTCCGCTATTCAGATGTGCGGGGGAACCGTAAATTAACTTTGCATGGAAGGCGACTCGCTTGCTGGCCAGGTCTATCAGAAACAAAACATGTTTAACCACAGCAAAGTCAACACGGCATATCCGCAAGAGACACAGATCCTAATGAACACCCGCAGTTGCGGGGGCTCATGAGAATCTATGCCGCTTAATGCTGACACCCTTGT
Organism: Semisulcospira habei; assembly: GCA_036245525.1. Lineage (NCBI taxonomy): Eukaryota > Metazoa > Mollusca > Gastropoda > Semisulcospiridae > Semisulcospira > Semisulcospira habei. Next base: position 104,428,029 of record BTPG01000003.1, on the reverse strand, counting down.
GTATCCCTGTTTTTCGGACGGCGTTTGGCTCGTCTGAACATAGACCATAAATAACCGGACCGCTCTCTCTCCTGCTTCCGGTCTCTGCACTCGTCGCGCAACTATTCTTGCGCATCAGTCAACTCATTATTCCGGTTCAGTACATCGGAGAGCTTTTCACGTGGATTGTTTCTATGATTTTGGTTAGTGGTGCAGTTTGTAAAGTGTCTTTTGTCTTGCATTATGCCTGGTGCAAGTTGTACGATTGTGGGCTGTGGTGCATGCAACGGAAAGCACAAGGGGCTGTCGTTTTTCTCCATTCGCCAACCAAAGGACTTGAAGTGGGAGAGAGAGCTTGTTCACGCCGTGAATCGTGCAGACAGCAATTTTAACAAAGACACTGCAAAGATTTGTTCTAGACACTTTCGACAGGAATGCGTGAAGTTGGGTAAGTATTATTTACCTAGAATATAAGCTCGTTCTAATCATATTAAGTTCAATTCACTATACAAAAGTTTTATCCTGCGATTTATTCGGGACTCTTGCATGATGTTAATATCGTAAGCAAAAGTAGCAGTACTCCCCAGTAGCACACGTGTGTACTTTCACTTTCAGTAAGTATTCAGTTCTGAGTCTTATTCGGTTTGCTACTTCATGCAGAGGAACGATAGAACGGAATAGAAATCACAGGAGTATAATTAACTGTCAATTTTGTTTATGGTTGATCACTATATAATTTGTGTCTTTGCAAATTTCTTATTTTTCTGGTATTATGTTGCTGTAGGTCCTGGTGGGAAAAAACGGTATCTTCTACCCGGGAGCCTTCCAACAGAGTGTATACTTTTCAAGTCCATTGTCACAAGGCAACCTCCTCCAAGAAAAGAACCTGTAAGTGTCTATTTATCTTATAAAATCCTGTTGACAGTGTTGTATGACATTTGATAACATCCCATGGAGCAGTAGATCCATATCCGATGAACAGTTGTGCACTTGCCCATGCAGTTATGTCGATTTTGTACTTTAGACTTGGGCATTCATTTCTCCATTGTGGCATAAATCTGGTTTTGCCTTTGGCATTGATTTCTCCAGGGTTTATGATCAAATTGCAATAAAATTAATTTATGACTATATTAAGAGGATAGTCCTGTAACTTTCCCAGGGCATGTGCAGTGCGCATAACTCTGTTTAAAGGGGTCACACAATTACATGGAAATGTCACATGTTTATATAAAATATATTTCCATTGGATTGAGGTCAAATTTAAAATTTGGTGTATAGTGACCTTATGAGGTGGTATTGTCAGTGCAATAATTCAGACTAGGCCAGTAGGGGCTAAACTGTTTAACAAAAGTGTGCTCATATCCTCAGTGCTTTTGGACCGATTTCATGGACATTTCACTTGAAGTGGCCACGACAACGTTTGTCACCCAGGTCATGGCCACAGGGTCAAGATGACTGAATTTCTTTGTACTGTCACATGAAGGCAAATTTGTTTTATTGGCAGTACACTTTTCGCAGACAGCAATTATGTCTCTTGTGCATAAAAGGATGCTATGGGGTGGGGATGTAATTTTTGTTTATTGGCAAAACCTGTTATAATAATAATAATGATATAATAGAATATTATTGTTATCTATTTGGTAACATTATGCATCATAATACAACTTCACACTTTTTAAAGGGATTACTCTGATACCTGAATTTCTTTGTGTGTATTTCAGGTAGCACGTGAACCACCTCTGGTGCCTGTCAAGGTTGTCTACAATAACTTCAGTGATGTTAGAAAAGCTGCATCAAAATTGCAAGCTCCATGGTGTGTAGTTCTGCACTCCGATGCCCAAGTTGTAGCTGTTTCACTAACGCCAACTGGTATTGGACATCTGCAAGTTAGCATCACCCCAGATCTATCCGCAGTGGTTTCTGTTTTTGGACTGCAAGCACCCCACCTGACGGCCAATATTGAATCAACTCACCTCTCTAAACATCTAACAGCTTTGATTGGTCTGCATGTATGTCCAGGTGTAGTGGACCATGCCCTGCAGAAATTTGCCGAGCTCCCAACTGGACAGGATCTATATTACAGACATGTACTCTATGTCTCAGAGACTTCTTCTATAACACATTCTTCTACTGCTCGATCAAGTACCTGTCATTTGCTGGTGAAAGAATCCTCCAAGATCTGTAACGACTGCCTTGAAGTAAAGAACTTACTACTGCGAAAACAGGCAAGAGCACATGCAAACGAAAAGACGCCAATTCTAAACAACAATCCATTGGTGTCAGTGTCACACAAAAAGCTGAAGCAAGCGTTCAAGACCATTCGCAAGCAAGCTGCTACGCTGAAACTACAACTGGAAAACTTCAAAAAATCTCTGAAGACGGACTCCGTTATAGTGAGCGACACCTTGCATGAGTCTTTGATCAGTGCCATAAGTTGAATTTGAGCAACCATGACGTTTTTTGATTTCTTATCAAACATCAAAAGAATTACTCATTTTTTTGCAATTCCAAAACAAAGGGAAGTAATGAAGTATGAATTATAAATAAAATAATAAACCGACCAACGCTTCTTATTTTTTGAGGGGGAGGGGTGGTCATGTCACCCTTAATACAATATTTTGTTTTTATTTGGCCTAACAGTGAAAGCATTTGTGTCATTTGTCGCACAGTAAGCAGACTGCTAATTATTTAGACCACAAGCACTTTTCAGTGAAAATCAGAGGTATATTATTTGCTTTTATGTTCATATAACTTATAATTTTTTTGGGTGGTAAAAGTTTCGGTTCTCTTAATTAAAATTGACTAAAGCGAACTGTTCTGGCTCTAATACTGCACGTTCATATTTAGATTTATTGTGTGTTAACAATAGTTTATGTTGTAGCTATGTTGTAAACTTGTATGTTACAGTTGGAATGGTGTTGGAAGAATACATTATATATATATATATTTTAATTCTGTCTTTCATTTTGGTGTGTTGTTCCTCTAATGTTCTCTGCTTAACTCATTCTACCCCGGACACACCACAGCAAGATAAAGATCGACCATGATAGTTCAAGGGTGATGCCAGAATAGCTTGGCGCCTATGGGCGCCAAGCTATTCTGGCATCACCCTTGAACTATCATGGTCGATCTGTGTCCTGCGCTACGCTAGAGTCTTCAGAAGACAACAGCAAAATGTGGGGATTTCGGTGTTGGGGTAGAATGGGTTAACATGCACTAATACACCATAAAACAAGAGCACCCAATACGAGACATATTCAAACGAGTCATGCTTTCTAACACTGGTGGGACAGGTACTAGAAACATTTATTGTATAAATATCAATACATTGTAGAAATACAATACAATATAACTTTATTGTCTGATGTTCATCACATACAGAAATTTGTCTTTGGCTCGTCGTTCGCAAGAAGCATGCAATAATGCCAATAATTATATCCTTTTTATATACACAATCAGCAGAGACACATTCATTTCTAATGACACAGCAGCAACCCTAAATTCCAATCGAATACATTCATAATCTAAACCCCACATCAATAATAACTAATAATTTTACATTCATGCAGAAAAAGCACACGCACACACACCCACACGCAACATAATCTAATAACAGCACAAGTTAAGTGTTGTCTTAAACTATACATATCACGGCCTATACATGATTATAATGGCAGTGCTTAAAAGGTAGAGGCATGACTAGAACATTCTACATTTACCTATACATAGACAGTCAACAAGCAATTACATAATACAGTGCAGTAACAACATTCTTAAAACATTAGTAATAAAAAACACAGCAAAGACACAACTGAGCCTTTCTCATAACTAGATTAAATTTAAGAGTACCATAACAATGGTTAGGATCATTAAAATAACAAGATACATGTTATGTGACTAGAACAAGTTCATTCAATCTACTAATTAAGAATGTCATAGCTCAGCAAATTACATCCAAGCATTCGTGACAATTATGATGTTAAGTAAAATGAATATATATATATGTCATACTGCTATACAACATTCACCCATTACCCCATCGCTTACCCCCCACTCCCACCCACACAGTCTACATTGGCACACCCTATGGATGCAGCACATACAAAAGCAACGCTGCACGTTCACGCCTATAATAATAATAAATTCATGGAAAGCATCAAAAACACTAAAACTTAGGTATGCTCAATGCAGCGCACAAAAGCAAGGCAATAATGCACTCACATGATTGAGAAAAAATTCTGTTGTGAAGATGATTGGTTGAGTAAAATTGTTAAAACACCTAAAAGCTGTTGGGGGGAAAAAAAAGGTCGGAATAATGGTTCCTGATGGATTTGGGGGAACTACTTAAGCTGTTTACGTATACCCTTTGCTTTTTTTGTTGTCTTAGTTCTTCGCCTAAACGAGTCCATGATTGTCTTGCATTTGTGATACATCCTCACCTTGAAATAGAGGTGAACAACATCTTCCAAGATCTTTTCTTTCGTACTGTCTGACACATCAGTCTTGCATAAAATATCATACAAGCAAGTAGACACAGACTCTGACTGACTGCATCTTTCAAGATATGTTTTAAATGAAGCATTCACACTTGATGCATCTCCAAACAACTCCCTGAAACACATTTCAATTCCCAGAAAAATCTGAACGCTATTTGGTTTCAGTTTGATCAAACCACCTCTGTCGAGAATGCTTGTCAGTGTCTTTCTGGTACCTGCAGTAGCATCAATTCCAGTTTTAGTAGTACTGTCACCATCACTGCATGTTAGTTTTTCCAGGCACTTGATGATCCTTGCCCCAACATCTTTATCTTGGAGTCTTCTTGCCTTTTGTCTGAGTTTTTGGATTACAAAACCACCAATGTACTCGACAATGTCATGCTCAGTGTCAAGAAGGGGCATGCTTATTTCAGAACACACTTGTTCAGGTTCATATTGAAGCTGAATTAACAGCTCAAATGTTTTCAGACACAACCATGGGGCTACAATTTCTGATGATCTTTCTGCAACAGTGGACATGTTTTCTGTGCACATTTGATGAAACTTGGTGTAGGCACGTTCCTTTGCTGTATTTTTAAATTTGTGTCGTGGTACCAAGCAGTTGTTCAGGAACTGGAGAACAGGCAGCATCACACTGCCTAAAAAAAAACCAACAACAACATCGTATTAGAGAACAGGTTGACATTCACTTTGCAGCAACAGTAAAACCAATTTCTTGTTCCTTTTATAATGTAAGCTCTTGCTCAAATAGAAAGATATTAAAATAATGCCTGTTTCTATCAGAATCAAAATGCTTTTTGGATACCACACAGGAATCAATTGATAATTAATTAAAATAGACAGCAATAGCACTGTCACATGGCTAAAATGTAAAAAGACATCCTGATCACACACAATTCATACACCTACACCACATTTACAATAACATTTTAATAAATATATACTGCACAATATTATGTATCCACACTAATATAATTATCAAGTACTAAAACTCATTCAGACAAATTACAGCAAGCACATTCACTTCGATTTTCATTAAATAAAATAAAAAATGCAACAGTCAAAAAGGGATTATAAGAGTCATCACAGAACACATCTCACTACAGAACAATGAAAAATGGTAACAAAAATAAAAACAATGCTTGCACTACTCACACTCACATTGTGCATGTGAGTGTGAGTACTGCAAGCATTGTTTTTATTTAATGCTTTGTGAACCAGTACATCCACACCAATAGTAGATATTTAGATGTGCATTTTGTGTCATCCCACTGATTTCTGAACACTGTAGAAAGGTGAAAGGCAGGGATAATGGGGGAACATATGATGGTACGTACTGTCTAAGTTTTTGCAGATTTCACGAACGCTCTCTGGCATACAGTCATCTCTTTGCAGCTCTCCGCAAGCCTGGTTAACAATATTCACCGTCAGCTAGGAAAAAAAAAGGTTAACAGCGCCATTAATACATTAGGCAATTAAAGAGAATGCGACATGTATACCCATTGATTAAAAAACAGGCACAGACTAAGTTAAACCAAGAACAATTAAAATGTTAGCCTTCATGCTCCCTGACAATTTATTTAGTTCTTTTGTGTTGTATAGTTATTTTATTTTTTTGTTGAGGGGGAAGGGAGGAGGAACGTACGTGTTACTTTAACCAAAAGTTTGTCACTTTCCCTCAACCCTTACTGTTGTACACGTGAGAGATTAAAAATCAGTTCTTTGTAATGGTACAAATATTATTGATTAATACTTTTTGCACTAATATGTACCTTGACAACGTTGGAAGTGGCGGGTAACGCCGAACTGGCAGCATGCAGACACTCTCCAACATCTTGGTCCTGATCGAATTCCTGGTTTAGATATTATAAGAATGTTAATACAGCTCGGCAGAATTATAGTGGAAAGAATAATTACAGATCTGTCTAGATAGAAGCTACAGACTAATTTATGACAGATTTACAATACAGTCAATTATATTTCAACAGTTTCCATCTCGTGTAAACGTGAAACTAATACTAGAACACTTCACTTGATCTACTCCAGCAGCCTATCACGTGTGACACAAATAAACGATAGAATGCACAAAGGAAGACTTCAATCGAAATATAAACCGTCAAAAAACAAAAAAAGGCTACCATGTATGCCCCTATTTATTGAATAAGTGTTCAAGGTAGAAAATCTTGGGAATGTTTGCTCCTCTTTACCTGCAAAACAGTGTCGATCTCCATCTGTTGTTGTGTGTGGAAACAAAAGCGGATGCGTAGGATGACTAAATCAATTGACGCATGCGCGACGGGAGTTCGGCCTGCGGTTCGTCTGTTTCTCGGCAAAGAGATGCTTGTCCGGTTATTGTGGTCTATGGTCTGAATTAAATTAATACCGATTTCAGAAACACAGTCGGCGATCAGTGGCAGGGAATGGGTTAACCTTTTATGCCGCCAGGGGTCGCTGTGTTTCTCTTCCTGAACTCAGTGTCAGAGTGCGCTGTTTGTACCAGGAACATGGATCAAAATGGCGTCAGCGGCATAGATCCTCACCAGCCCCCGCAAATACTGGTGCACCACAGGGGACTGTCCTGTCGCCTTTTTTGTTTTCTTTGTACACAGCAGACTGTAGAACTACTCATGACGACTGTGTCATGGACAAATACGCTGACGACACGGCACTGACAGGTCTGACTACAGATGAGGACGACAGACACTATCGACAAGAGATCGACGACTTTGTAGAATGGTGCGATAGAAACTACCTTGAATTACATGTTGGCAAAACAAAAGAGATGGTCATAGATTTCAGGAATAACAAAAAGCATCCCGGTCCTGTTGTTATCAAGGGAACAGAAGTTGAGCGTCCTACAAGTATTTAGGTGTTCTTTTTGACAACGCGCTCAACTGGAAACAAAACACAGATGCTATTGTGAAAAAAACGCATACCCGTCTTTACTGTTTGAGAAAGCTCAGATCATTTCATGTACGCACTCAGCTTTTACAGATGTTTTACTGCTCAAGTATTGTTAGCATTTTAACTTTTGGACTGACGTGCTGGGGGAGAAATTTATGTAACAGAGACAAAGATCGTCTTAACAAAGTAATCCGGAAAGGGGGTGGGGTGATTGGTAGGGCACAGGATAATTTGGACACACTGTACAACAGGCGGATTACGAACAAATTGGCTGACATTCTTGATGACAAAACACATCCACTTAGATATGAATTTGACAGCAGACGTATCGAACGAAGTGGCAGACTCCGAGTACCCAAAAGTCGTACATCACGGTATGCCAACTCTTTTGTCCCTCAGGCTGTTACCCTTTTCAACAGTAATATCAGTAGATAGTGTCGGTTAACATTCTTCCGTCCTTAGTACTAGCCCTCTCAGTATTATTACTAGTATTATTATTATTGTTATTCAAAGGTAACAATATGTCTGTTACAGTTCACTTCTTTAATTGAGTGTTATGGGTTATTTAATGGTTTTTTAATGAGTGATTGATGATGCCATGTGTTGTATGGGCAGACAGTGAATTTCCCCGTGAGGGATTAATAAAGTATTATTGTATTGTATTGTATTTATTGTATTGTATTGTATTGTATTGTATTGTATGAGTATCTCTGCTTCTTGCAGTTGGATCGTGTTCCGTTTGTCTCGGCAGCGAAGATGTTACAGGCTGACACATACATTATTTGATTGTCACGTGTATAATGTATGTTACCGCCGTGACACATACATTATTTGATTGTCACGTGTATAATGTATGTTACCGCCGTGACACATACATTATTTGATTGTCACGTGTATAATGTATGTTACCGCCGTGACACAGACATTATTTGATTGTCACGTGTATGATGTATGTTACCGCCGTGACACATACATTATTTGATTGTCACGTGTATAATGTATGTTACCGCCGTGACACATACATTATTTGTTTGTCACGTGTATAATGTATGTTACCGCCGTGACACATACATTATTTGTTTGTCACGTGTATAATGTATGTTACCGCCGTGACACATACATTATTTGATTGTCACGTGTATAATGTATGTTACCGCCGTGACACATACATTATTTGTTTGTCACGTGTATAATGTATGTTACCGCCGTGACACATACATTATTTGATTGTCACGTGTATAATGTATGTTACCGCCGTGACACATACATTATTTGATTGTCACGTGTATAATGTATGTAAACCGCCGTGACACATACATTATTTGATTGTCACGTGTATAATGTATGTTACCGCCGTGACACATACATTATTTGTTTGTCACGTGTATAATGCATGTTACCGCCGTGACACATACATTATTTGTTTGTCACTTGTATAATGTATGTTACCGCCGTGACACAGACATTATTTGTTTGTCACGTGTATAATGTATGTTACCGCCGTGACACAAACATTATTTGTTTGTCACGTGTATAATGTATGTTACCGCCGTGACACATACATTATTTGATTGTCACGTGTATAATGTATGTTACCGCCGTGCCACAGACATTATTTGTTTGTCACGTGTATAATGTATGTTACCGCCGTGACACATACATTATTTGATTGTCAAGTGTATAATGCATGTTACCGCACTGACATATACATTATGTGTTTGTCACGTGTATAATGCATGTTACCGCCCTGACATATACATTATGTGTTTGTTACGTGTATAATGTATGTTACCACCGTGACGCATACATTATTTGTTTGTTACGTGTATAATATATGTTACCGCCGTGACGCAGACATTATTTTTTTGTCACGTGTATAATGTATGTTACCGCCGTGACACAGACATTATTTGTTTATCACGTGTATAATGCATGTTACCGACGTGACACATACATTATTTGTTTGTCACGTGTATAATGCATGTTACCGCCCTGACATATACATTATTTGTTTGTCAGGTGTATATTGTATGTTACCACAGTGACGCATACATTATTTGTTTGTCACGTGTATAATGTAATTTACCGCCGTGACGCAGACATTATTTGTTTGTCACGTGTATAATGTATGTTACCGCCGTGACGCAGACATTATTTGTTTGTCACGTGTATAATGTATGTTACCGCCGTGACGCAGACATTATTTGTTTGTCACGTGTGTAATGTATGTTTTACCGCCGTGACACAGACATTATTTGTTTGTCACGTGTATAATGTATGTTACCGCCGTGACGCAGACATTATTTGTTTGTCACGTGTGTAATGTATGTTTTACCGCCGTGACACAGACATTATTTGATTGTCACGTGTATAATGTATGTTACCGCCGTGACACATACATTATTTGTTTGTCACGTGTATAATGTATGTTACCGCCGTGACACATACATTATTTGTTTGTCACGTGTATAATGTATATTACCGCCGTGATTTGCAGCCTTGGCTACTTTGGACTGCGACGTAGACACCCTTGCTGGAAATATAAAAGAGGTGTTACTTTCTACAGCAGAAGAAGTGCTGGGGAAGCAGAGGAAGCGCAAACAGCCCTGGGTCACCGATGACATCCTCGATCTCTGTGATGAGAGGAGAGCCTGGAAGAAAAAGAGAGGCCAAGACCTCACATCAGCAAACAAGTACAGACTTGTCAACAAGAAGATCAGGAAGAGGATGAAAGAAGCCAAAGAAGATTGGATTGAAGACCAGTGTTGTAGCGTGGAAGAGGGCATGGCAAACGGCAACAGCAAGAAGGCTTATGAAACGCTAAGGACCCTCACCAAGACTCAACAGCGAACAGCCACAGTCATCGAAGACAGCAGCGGCCAACTCCTTACGGAAAACACTGCTGTACTAAACAGATGGACTGAGTACTGCCGAGACTTGTATAACTACAAGGCTGAGCCAGACACCAGCATCCTCCAAAACAACCAGGCTGGGGCCAGGAAGGCTGAAGACCTGCCAGTGTTAGCTGAAGAGGTGGAAGCAGCCGTACGCGGCCTGAAGGGAGGAAAGTCTCCAGGTATAGACAACGTACCTGCTAAACTGTTGAAACATGGAGGAGAAGTAACAACGAAGGTCCTCACTACACTCTGTCAAAAGATCTGGGAGCAAAAGAAATGGCCAGTAGAATGGACACAGTCTCTAGTGATCCCGCTCCCCAAGAAAGGAAACCTGAAACAGTGCCAGAACTACAGAACTATCAGTCTGATAAGTCACCCTAGCAAAGTAATGCTTAGAATCATTCTCGACCGCCTCAAAACTTTCGCCGAGGAACTGCTGGCAGAAGAACAGGCTGGCTTCAGAGTTGGAAGAAGCACTGTAGAGCAGATTTTCAACTGCCGCGTCCTGATCGAGAAACATCTGCAGCATCAGCGCGAACTCTACCACAACTTCATTGATTTCAGGAAAGCATTTGATCGCGTCTGGCACGACGGACTCTGGCAAGTCATGAGATCGTTCAACATAGAGGAGGGACTGATCCAAATGATAGAAGCGCTTTACAAGAACGCCTGCAGCGCGGTTCTACTTAACAATCAGTCAGGCGGGTTCTTCAGGACGACGATCGGTGTCCGTCAAGGATGCCTGCTCTCTCCTGTCCTTTTCAACATATTCCTGGAGAAGATCATGCAGGAAACCCTCCACGACCACCATACTTCAATCTCTATTGGTGGCAGACCCCTGTGCAATCTTCGATTCGCAGACGACATTGACCTCATGGCAGGCAGCAATAGTGAGCTCCAAAACCTGACAGACAAACTTTCAAGTAGCGCAGGGTCTTATGGCATGGAGATCAGTACGGATAAAAGCAAAGTGATGATCAACACCACAAGCGACAGCAGCAGCAATATTCACAAGAATGGCCAGAAGCTAGAAGAGGTCAATAGCTTCAAGTACTTGGGAGCCACCCTGTCCAAAGACGGTAGTTGCATAGCAGAGATCCGTATCAGGATAGGTACAGCAACATCCGCAATGGCCAGGCTGGACAGGATATGGCGAAGTAACTCCATCAGCTTCACCATCAAGTACAGGCTTTACAAGTCCCTCGTAGTGTCTATTCTACTCTACGGCTGTGAGACTTGGACACTGCTTGCAGACTCAGAAAAGAAAATCCAGGCCTTTGAGAACAAGTGCCTGAGGAAGTTGCTCCGCATCTCGTACCGCGAGCACAAGACCAACGAATATGTACGGAGCATCGTCACTTCCCTGGTGGGCCCACATGAACCCCTTCTGGCAACTGTGAAACGGCGCAAGCTTGCTTGGTTTGGCCACGCGACCCGGCACAACACCTTGTCCAAGACTATCCTCCAAGGCACTCTCGAAGGAAGTCGTCGGCGAGGTCGCCAGAGAAAGAGTTGGGTCGCAAACATAAAAGAATGGACCGAACTCGAGATGCCAGACTTGCTTGCCACCGCCCAAAATAGAACTCAGTGGAGAGCACTGTCTGTTGCTGCTGCCTTTCAGTCCCCCCAACGCCCAGTTCGGGCAAGGGACTGATGATGATGATGACCGCCGTGACACAGACATTATTTGTTTGTCACGTGTATAATGTATGTTACCGCCGTGACACATACATTATTTGATTGTCACGTGTATAATGTATGTTACCGCCGTGCCACAGACATTATTTGTTTGTCACGTGTATAATGTATGTTACCGCCGTGACACATACATTATTTGATTGTCACGTGTATAATGCATGTTACCGCCCTGACATATACATTATGTGTTTGTCACGTGTATAATGCATGTTACCGCCCTGACATATACATTATGTGTTTGTTACGTGTATAATGTATGTTACCACCGTGACGCATACATTATTTGTTTGTTACGTGTATAATATATGTTACCGCCGTGACGCAGACATTATTTGTTTGTCACGTGTATAATGTATGTTACCACCGTGACGCAGACATTATTTTTTTGTCACGTGTATAATGTATGTTACCGCCGTGACACAGACATTATTTGTTTATCACGTGTATAATGCATGTTACCGACGTGACACATACATTATTCGATTGTCACATGTATAATGCATGTTACCGCCCTGACATATACATTATTTGTTTGTCACGTGTATATTGTATGTTACCACAGTGACGCATACATTATTTGTTTGTCACGTGTATAATGTAATTTACCGCCGTGACGCAGACATTATTTGTTTGTCACGTGTATAATGTATGTTACCGCCGTGACGCAGATATTATTTGTTTGTCACGTGTATAATGTATGTTACCGCCGTGACGCAGACATTATTTGTTTGTCACGTGTGTAATGTATGTTTTACCGCCGTGACACAGACATTATTTGTTTGTCACGTGTATAATGTATGTTACCGCCGTGACACAGACATTATTTGTTTGTCACGTGTATAATGTATGTTACCGCCGTGACACAGACATTATTTGTTTGTCACGTGTATAATGTATGTTACCGCCGTGACACAGACATTATTTGTTTGTCACGTGTATAATGTATGTTACCGCCGTGACACAGACATTATTTGTTTGTCACGTGTATAATGTATGTTACCGCCGCGACACATACATTATTTGTTTGTCACGTGTATAATGTATGTTACCGCCGTGCCACAGACATTATTTGTTTGTCACGTGTATAATGTATGTTACCGCCGTGACACATACATTATTTGATTGTCACGTGTATAATGCATGTTACCGCCCTGACATATACATTATTTGTTTGTCACGTGTATAGTGTATGTTACCGCCGTGACACAGACATTATTTCGGTTTGTCACGTGTATAATGTATGTTACCGCCGTGCCCCAGACATTATTTGTTTGTCACGTGTATATGTGGTAAAAATGCCTTGTACACGTTTTTTATCGTATTATTTTTTTTTCTTTTTGTGTAGTCAGTGTGCTCACTGAGGCTTACTGCATAGTTCAGCTATTTTTGTCTCCTGCAAGCCTGGCCGGTATTCAGTGTGTACATTTACCGCCAGTAGTAAGAGGCGAGGCTGTGTAGCACAGCAGAACGTTTAGACAAAGGCCAGATGTTATACTCAATGACCGCACCTCGCCTAGTGTCGGTTTCTCCCTTCTTTCCAGATCTCTGCTACGGCCGGTGCCAGACAGCTGGTTACTGCGGAGTATTTTCCCCTGACAAGAGATTTGTTGGATTTGGGTTGTTAACTACGTAGTCTTGTAAAAGTACGATTTTTCATCTGCAACAGGTTTTTGCAACAATATAGTGTTTGAAGGGATTTAAGTGTTGGTAAAAGTTTTAGAATTTACAAAAGCGTATTCAGCTAGGAAAGTAATGTTCTATCCCATGGAAAAGTGCTTCACCATTTTGTAACACGTAATGATTTTGGTCGGGCGAGCCGTTTCTCGCTGCCCGTCAGCATTCGGCTAGCGAAAGCTCCCGCTGCGGTCGGCATCTTTGGCTTAGATCGCGGTGTGGTACCTGGTCTGCGGAGATAGGTGGATTTGAGCGGTTGTTATCCACAACTGCTTCTACAGTTGCTGTTTCGACTTTGTCGACCTAACAAAAGCGTTCGACACTGTGAGCAGGCAAGGCATGTGGCAGATCCTGGAGGGACTTGGCTGTCCCCCAAAGTTCCTCAACATGATTGTCCAGCTACACGAGGACCAGCAAGGCCAGGTCAGACTCAACAATGACCTCTCAGAACCATTCCCTATTCTCAACGGCGTAAAGCAGGGCTGCGTGCTGGCACCGACCCTCTTCACCATCTTTTTTAGCATGATGTTGAAGCAGGCCACAGTGGACCTCGATGATGACGATGCAGTGTACATCAGGTATCGTCTCGATGGCAGCCTGTTCAACCTCAGACGACTGCAGGCCCACACGAAAACCCTAGACCAACTGATTCGAGAGCTGCTTTTTGCTGATGATGCTGCCCTCGTTGCACACACAGAGAGAGCCCTGCAGCGCATCACGTCTTGCTTCGCAGATGCTGCCCAGCTCTTTGGACTCGAGGTCAGTCTGAAAAAGACAGAGGTCCTCCATCAGCCGGCACCCAAGACAGTGTATCGCCCTCCTCATATCACCATTGGCGAGTCTGAACTAAAGTCAGTGCACCAGTTTACTTACCTTGGCTGCATTATCACGTCGGACGCCAAGCTGGACAAGGAGCTTGACAGCAGGCTGGCAAAAGCAAACAGCGCTTTCGGGCGACTTTTCAAGCGGGTGTGGCACAATCAACAGCTGAAAACAGGCACCAAGATCAGCGTGTACAGAGCTGTGGTCCTCACCACCCTGCTGTATGGTTCCGAGTCCTGGGCCCTCTACCGCAGCCAACTACGACTCCTCGAACGCTTCCACCAGCGCTGCCTGCGTACCATCCTGGGCATTCACTGGAGTGACTATGTCACCAACGTCGAGGTCCTTGAACAGGCTGAAACTGTGAGCATCGAGGCTTTGCTGCTGCGGACACAGCTCCGCTGGGCGGGGCATGTCTCCAGGATGGAGGATCATCGCCTACCAAAGATCACCCTGTTCGGCGAGCTTGCTACTGGACACCGTGACAGAGGGGCACCAAAGAAGAGATACAAAGACTGTCTCAAGAAGTCACTTAGTGCCTGCCAAATCGACCACCACCAGTGGTCTTCGCTTGCTGCGGACCGTGACACCTGGCGCTCCACCATTTACAAGGCAGCTGTCTCCTTTGAGGACTCTCACAGAGCTAGCCTTAAGGACAAGCGGCTCAGGAGAAAAAACAGAGATGCCGCAGCTCAGAACCCTGGCCATACCTTCCCCTGCAGCCACTGCGGTCGAACCTGCCTGTCTCGGATTGGCCTCCGCAGCCACGAACAAGCCTGCAGACGTCGTGGGCAACTCCTATAAAATCTTCGTTCGCGTAGTCAAGCCAAGAGAGAGAGATCCACGACTGCTTCTACAGTTGCTGTTTCGACTTTGCCGTTTTTTCCCAGAGTTCTACAAACCAGCATTTTGGACTCTGTCATTTTTCTGAGCCCTCCTTTGAACGGGAATACCGGACTATGTCGTTTTTTTGGAGTCCTGGGACTTTGCCATTTTTCTGGCGGCTCCGCTTTGTAACGGGCGCTTTGGACTTAGCCATTTTTCCGAGGTTTTCCTTTACAAAGGGCGCTTCGGACTTAGCCATTTTTTTGGAGTCTTCGGACTCTGCCATTTTTTGGTAGTCTTCCTTGATAACGGGCATCTCGGACTTTGTCGTTTTTCCGAGGCTTCCCAATATCAAAGGACGTTTTAGACTCTGCCATTTTTTTGGAGTCTTCGGACTTTGCCATTTTTCTGGAGTCTTCCTTGATAACGGGCGTCTCGGACTCTGTCGTTTTCCGAGGCTTCCCTTTATCAAAGGACCTTTCGGACTCTGCCATTTTTTTTAGATAGTTATCCTTTATAGCGGGCGGCTCGGACTTTGTCGTTTTTCCGAGGCTTCCCTTTACAAAGGGCGTTTTGGACTCTGATATTGTTGGGGCTCTTCTTTTGTAACAGGCGCCTCGGACTCTGTCGTTTTCCGAGGCTTCCCTTTTACAAAGGGGCGCTTTGGACTTAGTCATTTTTTGTACAGGTCTTCTTTTACCAAAGACCTCTCTGACTTAGTTACTTTTATAGACTTTCTTTTATAAAGGGCACTTTGGACTTTGTTATTTTTGCCGAGGTTTCCTTTTATCTAATAGCCTCTCCGACTTAGTTATTTTACTAGATTCTCCTTTGTTCGGACTTTGTCATTCTGTTAGAGACACGACTTAGATATTAGTACTGTGCTGTGCTACTGTAGTAACGTCTGATGACATTGTGACCAGCAGAGAATATACTTTTCTCAAACGGCCTCGTGCCGGGGTATTTGTTGTCGCTTTATCATTATTAGCCTTGCTGCAATATAGTCTATACGAAATGCGATCTTCGTTTCACGTGTTTTATTGTAGTTAGTACCGAGTGCGAGTGACTGTGCTTGTGTGTGTGAACTTGGCATCCTGACACGAGCAAACATTTACATACACATTCACCGGTCACACAAACATTGCACACGGTCAGCGACGCTACAGATTTTGGTGTCGAAGGATGGGGTGAGGCGACACTACATATAATGCATGTTACCGCCGTGGCACATACATTATTTGATTGTCACATGTATAATGCATGTTACCGCCCTGACATGTACATTATTTGTTTGTCACGTGTATATTGTATGTTACCACTGTGACGCATACATTATTTGTTTGTCACGTGTATAATGTATGTTACCGCCGTGACACAGACATTATTTGTTTGTCACGTGTATAATGTATGTTACCGCCGTGACAGACATTATTTGTTTGTCACGTGTATAATGTATGTTACCGCCGTGACACAGACATTATTTGTTTGTCACGTGTATAATGTATGTTACCGCCGTGACACATACATTATTTGATTGTCACGTGTATAATGTATGTTACCGCCGTGACACAGACATTATTTGTTTGTCACGTGTGTAATGTATGTTTTACCGCCGTGACACAGACATTATTTGTTTGTCACGTGTATAATGTATGTTACCGCCGTGACACATACATTATTTGTTTGTCACGTGTATAATGTATGTTACCGCCGTGACACAGACATTATTTGTTTGTCACGTGTATAATGTATGTTACCGCCGTGACACAGACATTATTTGTTGGTCACCTGTATAATGTATGTTACCGCCGTGACACAGACATTATTTGTTGGTCACCTGTATAATGTATGTTACCGCCGTGACACATACATTATTTGTTTGTCACGTGTATAATGTATGTTACCGCCGTGACACAGACATTATTTGTTTGTCACGTGTATAATGTATGTTACCGCCGTGACCCGAAGTTTCGCAGCGTGCTCCGTGTTAACCCCATCACTGTCAGTGGACGGAGATTGTGATTTGAAATGCTTGTTAATGCGGCGTCAGGGATCCCAACCGTCCAGGAAACATGGATACAAGAAGGTGTTTACAAGAAGCATAGATCCCCATCAGCCCCCGCAAATATTCATGAGGATCTATGTCTCTTGTAGCTGGATTGTGCTCACATTTCCCCGGCAATGAAACGGTTTACTCCAACCACAAACGCAGTACTGTTCATCAATTGTCTGTCTAACTCTTTCAGGCCTGATAATAACGTCTGGCCTTTGGTAATTAGCGTGTTTCAAATATGTATAGCATTTGTGTGAGATGGATCAACTCAGATGCTAGGTTAGTTAAAGGGTAGTGCCAGATAATCTAGCACTACCCTGGAACTATCATGGCCGAGCTATCTCCGTCTGCGACGTGTCAAGACTGAAGTGCAAGTTAGGCAATGAGCTGTCATGACTTAGGGCTGATACTTTACAGCTTTTTATACACAAGTACCGGCTCTGAGGCTCTGCCGAGGGGACAGAACTCTACTTCAAAAGCAAGTATTTATTTATTATTTACTTATGTATTTATTTATTTTTCTATTTAGTTGTTTGTTTTAATGTATTTATTTATTTATTTATTTGCCGTTTAATGTATTATGTATTTATGTACTTATACATTTATTTATTTATTTTTATTTCTTAATTCATTAAATGATTTATTATTTATTTACATTTTAAAGACAAGCAGATACAACTAGGAAAAAGCGATGAAGATGATGATGTCAACTTGTAATGCGCATCCACTCCATGTTAGCAGCATGCTCAGGGGGCAAAAAAAAAAAAAAAAAAAAAAAAAAACACCTCTGTTGCACAGTAATCCTATAATTAAAAGTCAAGAAATAGATGGGTCTTGAGGTGCCTCCGGAAGGTGTCAATGCAGTCAATGTCCCTCAAGGTTTGTGGTCGTCCATTCCACAGCATAGGTCCCCAGTGTGAAAATGCCGGGAAACCAAGTCGCTTCTTTGTGTGGCTTTCAACACTTGGGGTGCAGTCTTTGGACTGGACAGCAGAACGGAGCTGCCTCGGAGGGTTATGGCGTGGGACTATTTCCGGGAGGTACTCTGGTGAGTCTAGGTCATTTGTAGACTTGTGTCATAGAGTGAGAATCTTGTGATCAATTCTTTGCTTGACTGGAAGCCAGTGCAACTGCTTAAGGACTGGTGTGATATGTTCCTTTTCTTGGTTCTTGTGACAATTCTGGCGGCAGTGTTCTGAACCAGTTGAAGACGTCTGAGTTGTTGCTCTGGAATACCCAAAAACAGCTGTTACAGTAGTCCAGTCTGAATAGGACAAGGGCAACGACGATAGCATTTGCAGGTTTGGCTGTCAGGACAGGTCGTAGTTTCCCAAGGGAGTGAAGATGAAAGTAGCATCCCTTGACAACAGCACTGATATGGTCTTCCGTGGTAAGACTGGCATCGACAAACACACTAAGATTCTGACAGTCTTGGAGAAAGGGATGAGAGACTCACCAACACGGATGGCATCAAGAGATTCCACACACAGTTTGTTCTTGGGTCCACAAAGAATTGCCTCAGTCTTATTATCATTTAAGTGCAGCATGTTGGTTGACATCCAGGACTTGATTTCTTGGTAGCATTGTCTGAGAAGCGGAGACACTGTCAGGATGAAATGAGTCATAGAGACCAGAGTCATCTGCAAACAACGGAGGCCCTAACCTGTACTTGTCAATCACACGTCCTAATTTAGTGGTGTAGAGAGAGAGAACAGAACAGGCCTTAAGACGGATCCTTGAGAGACCCCGCGTACTAGCCTGTTAACATCAGACGCCACACCATTAACACTGACGTACTGGAACATGTCCTCAAGGTACGACCGAAACCACCGTAAGACACAGTCCGTGATACCAAACTCAAGCTGAAGTTTCTGCAGCAGCATCTGGTGATCTATGGAATCCAATGCCGCACTAAGGTCCACCAGGAGTGAGTGGTCACCACGACCAACTGCACATAGAATGTCGTTTAATTCACGCAGCACTGCGGTCTCTGTAGGATGACCTGGCCTGTATGCAGACTGAAATTTATCCAGTAGCTGGTACCTAGACACACGGTCAGCAAGTCTTTCAGCCACCCCGCCGTGAGATGGCCTTAGTCGCCTGCTCGGCGTTAAACCCCAATAACTAACTATCAGCCACCACACGTTCTAAGAGCTTGGGCAAATATGGAAGGTTTGATACTGGCCTATAGATCTTACGAGCATCAGGGTCCAAGTTTGACTTCTTCAACAGAGGACGAATCACAGCAGTCTTAAAGGTTCCTGCAACAGCACTGGTGAAGAGACTGCGGTTGATGATGTGAAGAATACCTGACAGATTAATGTCCAAATTCTCCAAGACTATTTTGGTGGGGATCGGGTCAACACTAGAGAACGTGGACTTAGATTTTGCAATGACTTTATGCAGTTGATCAGCAGAGACTGGCACAAACACTGAGAAAGGATCACCAGGAAAAGTGGATGAATGTTCCTGGCTATGTGGTTTACCACTTGTGTTCTCCTTTAACAGCTGCTCTCTGATGGCACAAGTCTTATCGTTAAAGAACTGGGACAGAGAGGCAACAGACAAGTCACCGCTTATGTCAGGAAGAATAGGAGATTTGGCCTCCTTGCCAAGTAGTCTGCTCACAATCCTGAACATTTTCCTAGTGTCTGAAGCGGCAGCATCAAGTTCAGACTGAATATGTGTACCCTTTGCCTGACGAACCACCTGTGTGCAATGATTGCGTGCCTTTCTATACAAGTCTTTGTGCACTTCTAGACAGGTTCCACGGTACTGACACTCTGCACGGTGAAGCGCCTGCTTTGCAGGTCGAAAAGGAATTTGCATGACAGCTTCTGGTGCATACTGATCAAGAAGGAAAGTCAGTGTATCATTGTACAGTTGTACACACACTGACACATCTGACGGTGGGGTCTTGATCAATGGTGAGTCACTAAGTTCACAACGAAAGCTTCCACAGTCATTCTTTTCATGTTTCTACACCTGACTTCCATGTTTGGAGTCCTAGGTTTCGCCAGTCGCATGGAGAAAGTGATCAGAGAGCTGCATGTCCTCCACACACAGCGTGTGAATAAGACTGGGTGATAGAGAAGTTAGAAAGTGATCAGAAAGTGATCAGAGAGCTGTATGTCCTCCTCTAACACCGTGTGAATAAGACTGGGTGACAGAGACGAAGGGGTAACAAGCCAATCCAGAATGTGGCCTCGTTCGTGGGTTGGTACACAGACTAACTGAAACAGGTCTAGGGAGCTGAAGCGCTGCATGAACTGCTCGGTATCAGAATCATTCTTATTGTCCCAGTGAACATTAAAGTCGCCAAGCACAACCAGTTTTTGTGTTGTGACCACAGTATTTGAGAGGAAGAGTGAAAATTCTTCCCGAAATTGAGCATTTGTGTGCTTATTTATCTTTGATAAGGGTGCTACAAACAGACTAGCCACACAGTCACTGATTGTTTTAGAAATGATGAAGTCAGTGTTTTCAAAAGTAGTGAAGATTTTTGCAGAGCACAATCTCACATTCATAGAAAATTTGTGAATCAGAGCCACACACCCACCACTTTTCAGAGAGCGTGGTGTATTGATGACGGTGTGTCCTGGCGGGGTCAATGCTGCGATGGACTCTTCATCCCCCTTTTCCTTCAACCAAGACTCTGTTACCCCAAGAAAATCAAGTTTCGTATCCACAATACCGTCATAGATATCACTAGTCTTCTTGCTGGCTAACTGTACATTCTAAAGACCAACATGCAGTCCTCTCTTGCGGGCAGTTCTTTCCTCCCTCTAATACCTCTATGTGATTTGTGTCTGCATCTAGTAAGTGCACAGGTGTCTAGTACACATTTACTAGTTGAACAAATCTGTCTCAGAGCTACTGAAGTGTACTATGACATTGTCATCATGAGAACACATCACCACTGGGTCTGTTCTGTCACTGTACACCAGAAATGGAAAATGTCCATCAAAAGTAAAAAACCACACAAATCACATAAACAAATACACCAACTTGTAGGTAATCTTCTGAGGAACAACCGTGCACCAAAAATAAATGAGAAAATTAAATGCAGAAAACAAAAAATGACTACGAATGTGAGAGATGTGAACTGTTGCTCCTTTACAGAGCATGTACACTACTCACTCACGATTAAGATGTATAAGCATTATTTGTAATCTCTTACCAATCAGCCTTTGAATGGAAGATGCTTGCTGGCTGTTTTCTGTCTGTAGTGCTTGGATTGAAGTGGCTTGCTGGCTCGTTTCTGCCTTCAACTGGCTGTTTTCTGTCTGTAGTGTATGGATGGAAGTGGCTTGCTGATTCGTTTCTGTCCTCAGTTGGCTGTTTTCTGTCTTCAATTGGATCGTTTCTGTCTTCAATTGGTTTGTTTCTTTCTTCAGCTGTGTGTTTTCAGCCCTAACAACTTGCTGTTCAGTCTCTAGCAATGTCAGGCGAGCCT
>BTPG01000003.1:104346225-104403725 GCA_036245525.1 Semisulcospira habei | reverse complement strand
CGATGTTCTCTGACTTGCTCCACAGGCTGGCCGTTAAGTGTTAGTTGAAGGGGAGGGGGGTTCAACTGATGCTTTTGCCGTGTGGTAATCAGCATGCATTTGGTTTTAGTGGGATTAGGCATCATGGCGTTATGTCTGCACCATTCAGATATCTCATTTAAACTGTCTTGGAGAATCTTCACCATACATGTTACGTCTGATGACGAAACGTCCAGTGTTCCATCGTCTGCAAAGAGACTGCAAGTTACACTGGAGTCAGATATATGTAATGGAAGGTCGTTTATAAAGACAGAGAACAATAATGGACCAAGAATCGATCCCTGTGGTACTCCGTGCTCTATCACCCCTTCAGGTGAGCTTTTACCATTCACGTAGACATACTGCGTACGCCCATGCAGATATGACGTAAGGAAGGCAAGTGTGTCTGCGCTTAGTTGATAGACATTAAGTTTTTGAACTAAAGTTTCATGATTGACGAGGTCAAATGCTTTTGAAAGGTCCAAAAATACTGCTCCAGTCATTTGACTGCTGTTTATGGCAGTAAGCCATCTGTCAACAAGGTGTACCAATGCTGTGTGACAGGAGTGTTTCCGCCGAAAGCCAGATTGTAATGGATGTATGAGTTTGTGTTTTTCTAGAAAATGTTGTAAGTGTGTGTGAATGTGTCTTTCTATCGGTTTCGACAGTGTTGACAGTAGCGAAATGGGCCTGAACTTGTTAGGGTCGGCAAGGTCTTTCGTTTTAGGTAGTGGGATCACTTTGGCTGTTTTTAGAGAAGATGGAAATATCCCCTGCTTTATGCAAAGGTTGTATATATATGTCAAGGTATCTACAATATACGGTAGGGCCATTTTCAGAACTGAGCTACTAATACCATCATGGCCAGACGTACGTTTGTTCTTTAAGTACGAGATGGATTTTCCCACGTCGTATATCGTTAACAGCGGAATGCTGAATGACGTATCAGGGTCCAGCCGTTCTGCACAAAACGTCTTTAGCTTTTCGGACATAGCTGAAGACTGACCAGAATATGTATTTTTTAGCAACGTACTGGCAGCCGAGAGGAAATGCTGATTCAAGATATCAGCTGATAACTGTGTACATTGTGCGGTATTTTTGGACCTCGTAAAAACATTGATCGCTCGCCACACAGATACGACATCTTTCTTTCCGTTCATAAGACGGTGAAAAAGTGACCTTTGAGCTTTCCTCACTAAATGTTTAACATGGTTTCTTTGCCTTCGATAAGCAACAAAATCCTTCTTTCTTTTATAGTCATCTCGGAGCTGCATGGCATCCTTGATTTCCTTACTTAACCAGGCGGGAAGCTGGGGGTTCTTCACCCGTTTCTCTCTGAATGGAGCGTGTTTATCGAGAACACCAAGGAACAATCCGTACCACTCAGACAAAGCATCGTTGGGGTCATTATGGTAGTACACTGTATCAAAGTGTGTGCTACTTAAATCACAAAGAAATGTTTCCTTGTTGAAGTGTTTAAGTGATCTGTATCTAATAGTCGTGTGCTGATGTTTTCGGAATGAATTATCCGCTTTTAATGCCAAGCAACAGCACACCGGGTAGTGATCGCTAATCCCTACCTGAAGCACGTCTACTGCCATCACCCTTGATTGAGTAGTTGTATATATGTGGTCTATAAGGGTGGAGGAAGTTGGACTAACACGAGTTGCTGTTTTAACTAGCTGCTTTAAACCAAACATAGACATGGTGCACTCCCAAGCAGGGTTATTCGAAAACATGTTAATATTGAAATCGCCTAGGATCAAAATTTCAGAGCTGGACTGTCTGACCTTATCCATCATGGCGATAAAGTCGTCGAACCATTGAAATGTTGATGCTGGGTTCCTGTAAATGTACCCGACCAGCACGGGGCTGGATTTGTTTGCCCTTAACTCAACCCAAATGCATTCTACGGTTTTTGACTCCAGGTCCCCACGCCTGCGAGTTATACCGCTAATTGAATTATAAATGTATACTGCAATACCCGTATGTCCCGGGTATTCAGCATCGCGGCGCAGTACAGTGAAATCCTGGATAGAAACGGCCTCATCGCTGATGTTACGATTGAGACGCGATTCCGTTACACCAAACAAGTGAAATGGATTGGATTGACTCAAGAGCACACACAGATCGGGAACTTTGTTAGTTAAATGATAAACATTTAAATGGCCAATATGTAACTGGCGATCATACACCATGATTGCTAATGTATGTCAATACCAAAGAGTACAAATAAAAAAGCTTATAAATGATACAAAGGCAAATAAGAGCTGAAATAATAAAACAAAGCAAAAGAATATCAGTCCGCTCTAACACACAGAATGTGGGAGGCAGGTGAAAAAAAAGAGTTTCTTCTACGCATTCACTGATATAGACCACACTACCGGTCACTAACGGTCACTAACAGATCTCTTTAGCAAACTTCAACAGTCAAAGCTAAACGACCCGCTGTGCGATAGGGGAAATAAAGTCAGCGCTGCGAAAGGACACAGATATGATCGTAGTGTGAATATACGTAGAGCACTAGTAGAGAAAGTGTCTCGGTGCACAAGTACTAGTGCTATAAGCGTCACAAATCGCACAGAGTGAGAAGATCGGTATTCACGAATACTGTCGGCAGAAGTGAAAAGGATGACAATGTTAATATTGGACCACGTGCAGTGGTTGAAGTTAAAAACAAATGAATACGTCTCTGCGCAAACACAATAATTATGAGCAATGAGACGCAAGAAAATCAATCGATATTGTTCAGTGTTAGCCTGGAAAGTAAAGCACAAAGTTATGTAAGGAAGAGTAACTGAATGTTCTGGAAATGAATCTAATACACACGCACGGGGTGGCTGTACTGTGCCCACGGTTCCTGCTGTGCGTATGGCGTGTATGTGAGCGGGGGGACGCTGAAAGGATACGTTGGTTGCGTCATGCTGAAGTGTCCCCATGGTCCCGCCTCGCGATACTGTGGAAATGCGGCACTGTATGGTGGTAGTGGCGGTTGCTGCCACATAGGATACTGGCCCGGCATTTGTTGCTGATAGCTACATTGACTCTCTGCTGTACTACCAAATCTGGATTCGCTGTACTGTGATTCCAGACCTGGTGCTACAGCAGAGGACACTGACAGTCCACCTTGACTCTCCGGTGCAGCACCGAAGCTGGATGCACCACAGAGCGATTCCAGGTTGGGTGCTGCAGCGGACACTGACTGTCTGCCGGCTGCGACATTAGCGTAAGTGTTGGTGGTGCCAGCGTGTCCTTCACGTCGCTGACGGCGGTGACGGCCACCACCTGCAGGCTGGTTGTTGGGAGTGGTGACGTCAGTAGCTGGCCCTCCTCTCTTTATGTTGAGGGCCAGACTTATGGTGCCCTGGCGACTAGGATGGATGGGGTCACCGCGCCTGTAGAATTTTCTACGCGGCAACCCATCAACAGCAGTAAAGACCTGAGTGTTGTCTATCAGTGTGACACCCAGCTTTCTGCACACATGGAACAGGTTACTGTTGGAGGCGGTGATGGCCCTATACAGCTGGTGTCTACTGTCGGTCGGCAGGATGGAGGATGCCTGCAGACGAGCGCCGGGAAATACCCGCCTGCATTCCCGGACGAGCTGTTCCCACACAGCGCTGGTCACTTCCTTCTGTTTGCAATCGTTGATCCCCACGTGGAAGGTCACCAGTGCCACCGCTGTGTGGGACGCGTGTTGTCGCTGGAGCCAGTTCAGCAGGTGGACAGTCCGCAGGCCAGAGACAGATAATACGTCTACTTTTTCTATAGGGTAGGTGGGCATCTTCTCTGCCTTGATGTTGCGAACAACAGAGTCTCCAATGACCAGCGTGGTGGTGTCACTCTGCACTGTATGTCGCAGTATTTGCTCATCTGGAGACATTTTGTTATTACGCTGCTGCTGGCTGCTGGCGTGGTCATACCCGTTGTTGACCTCAGGCAGGCCGCCGGTAATCCGTACTGGTATGAGTCGCTCTGGGCTCTTCTCGGCTGCACTCACAGCCTGTACCGTGGCCAGTTCTTGCAGAACGGGTGGAGGGGAGGGGTGACAGGGAGCAGCGATTGCGCTGCCCGTTACCTGGCGCGGAGACGCACAGCTATCAACATGGGCAGACAGGTCAGTTTGAGTGTTACCACTCATGGCAACGTCTGAGCTGTTGGACGCAAGGGCTGACTTCTTTCTCAGCTGTTTTTGAATTTCCCTCAGGCGCTGCTTGTGGCTCTGTTTGGCGGAGGATAGCTGGTTGACAGTGCCGTCTGTGGCGTGTTGAGCTGTCTCCACACCAGTTATCCTGTCGTCCAGGCCGGACAACACTTCGCCCACACTTTTCTCCGTAACCTGTAGGTCTCTGGCTCTCTTGACCGCCTCGTCACGGAGCTGACTCTCGAGCTGATCAATCCTGGCTAGGGCTGCTGAAAGTCCTTTGAACAGTGTACTGACGTCAGCGCGAAGGTCCGTGATGAGGTTACAAGCACTTTTGAGTT
The DNA here is from genome assembly GCA_036245525.1 of Semisulcospira habei. NCBI lineage: Eukaryota > Metazoa > Mollusca > Gastropoda > Semisulcospiridae > Semisulcospira > Semisulcospira habei. The sequence goes on along the minus strand of BTPG01000003.1, from coordinate 104,399,222 downwards.
GCGCTCGCAGAGTATCAGGGTCAGTGGTGTCCTCGTGAGGACAGGTAGTCCCGAGGGCCGTGGTGGGTGCGGCCTCTGTATTACGTAATCCCAGTCCCGGAGACGCGGGACTGGCGTTCGTGTTTGGTCGGGTTGGGGGAAGGGGCGTGGCAGTGGACATTACACCATCAACTGTTGCCGCAACAAGTGAAAAATCAGTGCGGGCGTTCTGAAGTGGCTGGCCAGTAGATGTGGTGATGGGATTAGTCGGGGATGAGTGGTCGGATAGAAGGGGCGTCGGATGATAATCCCCTGTGATTGACGACTCTGCCAGCTGCACAAGAAGAGAGACTTCTTTATTGTCCGAGGGAGTGGAGAGGGTAGGCGTGATGGGGGTGTCTGCTAGGGAGACAGCCAACAGCAGGCCCCGTGAGGAGTTGGAAGGGGTGGCGGGTGAGGTGACGGTACTTTCTGTAACGTCAGGGTCAGATGCAAGATGGTTGCTGGTGACGGGGACATTGTCTGTAGGGTCCGCTGTACCGGCCAGGAGCTGTTGTACATAATCACAAAGGGCCCGGTACTCCGATCTCACCCACAGACCCTTTCTCTTCCCCTGAATCATGCAGGTGCCACCGGTTGTCCGCCTCTTCCTAAAGTACACGGTGATGACGATAAGTTTGTTCTCGTCTGTGTGTACCGGCCCTTCATATATCTTAACTATTGTCTTGGCCAGGTGATCAGGGACCGGGGTGTGGGGAGAGAGGTAGCCATCAAGGGTGACAGCTTCATTGTCATAGTTAAAATCTTCCCATAACACATTGTGGACTCCTGCAGTGTGTTTGGGCAGAAGCTGCATGTATCTCACATACACGGCATTTCTCCACGTCTTGAGAATGCTGAGGGCATTAGCACCTTTACATTCAAATCTTGTTTGGAGTTTGTCTAAGGTATCTCTCAGTACTGGGTCACGGGGGATGGTGGGAGTGGAAGGGGGTTGGTGTACAATGGCTATAGTTGTCATGGTTTCAGATAGGAACAGACATGTGATTTAGAGTGGGGCGGGAGATGAGGATGGGTAGGCAGGTGTCACTGACGGAAATGTGGTTTATAGTTGGGGGGGATGGGGAGGGGGCAGTGGAGAGTGGCTACGCAGGAGAGGGAGGGCGTGCAGAGGCAAGAGGCAGAGCGTGAGGGGGAAGGAGGCGCCAGGAAAATGGAGCAGGGGTAGTGATGGGTGTGAGTGGGAGGGGGGGTGAGGTAATGGAATGTGAGTAAGCCGAGGAGAGGGAGGGCGTGCAGAGGGTGGGTAGGGTGGAGAAGAGGGGCCAGAAACACGAGGCGGGGGTGGGGAGGGGGGAGGGAATGGAGGGTGGGTAAGCAGGAGAGGGCGGGCGTGACGAGGGTGGGTGGGGTAGAGGTGCCAGGAACAGGGGGGCGAGGTGGGGATGGGTGTTGGCGTAAGTCAAGTGTGGGGTTCTAGCTGGCATGGATTGATGACGTACGATGCCGGACCTGCCAAGCTGATCCTAGGAAGATAAGGCTGAAACTGTTTACATGGGCGCGGGTCAGGCGTGACCGCCGACAGCGCCGCCTTGTGTAAACACATCTGGCAGCAGTTTCGTGGCAAAGACAGCAGTCTTAGTATGGTGTAGTCTGACTAGTCTATAGTATATAGCGTACGGGCTGAAGGAACGTTAAGAAAAGCATGTTTCTTTACTCACAATAAACACGGTATGGTGAGATAGTATGCAAGTCCACTCTCCGTTGCAGTATGCATTTGAAGTCCAGGACAAAGAAATTAGTTGCAGTAAACAGCACGTTACAGTCCAGTATAATGAACCACAATGGAAGATGTGAAATAGTTCCAAAATACCACACACAACAACTTCAAAACACCACACGATTAATTCACCACTGAATATGAATTCACAAAATATCCAGTTATGCAATGAGATCACAAAGTAATGTGCGCAATTATAAAACAAAAAGTCCGAGTAACGTAGAATAGTAGAACACAATACAATCCATGAAACTGATATCTCGTCTGCTTGACTGTTCAGCGGAGAGATCGGAAAAGTCGACCGCTTCCTCCGGCGGTCGCGGAGAGAGAATGAATGAATGAAACTTTATTTTCCAAGGATAAAAGAATAGGTGCGCAGACCTGTTTTCATTCTTGTCCTTGCTACACACTACAAAACAAAATAACGTACATAAAATAACACACACACACGCACTGACACACACATACACACACATCAGTATATCATGTACACATACATTCTATCACTTAAAACTATACTACAGCAAATATAAAAAGTATAACGGATTTTGTACATAAAACCGCTATTGTTCTCATCATAAAAATCAACACGGCGACTCACTCCAACAAACGTAAACAGGCATACACACACACACACACACACACACACACACACACACACACACACACACACACACACACACACACACGCACGCACACACACACACTCGCACACACACACACGCGCGCGCGCGCTTGCGCAAGCACGTAGGAATGCGCGCGTGCACACACATACACTTGCACACACTGACACAGATAAACACACACCCGCACACACACGCGATATCGGCCTCCCCGCGCCACTAAACCCGCCGCGCACAGTTAGATGCTATAGTCTGCCATGAAATTAGACTAGACTTGTATAGCGATCCCGCAACCACCGCGCGCGCGGGTCGACGCGAAGAAACCACAGCACTGCCACGCATCGCGAGCGCCCAATGCTGTGTCTATGGACGGCATCCTGTCTGGCCAGCCGAGCCCATGGGGTCATGGATATTACATAATGCGGCTTGCTGGAATGCCAGCGGTATATTACATGCGTTCATAAATGTTAGAAGAGAATGCAGACTATCCGGGAAATGCCGCATAAGGCATGGAGTGCTACATGTAAAAATAAAAATAAAAATAAAAAAATAAAAGAAAAATTAAGTTTTGTCTAGATGTTTGAGCAGCTTGGTCTTGTAAGTTTTAAGTGATGGCGCGGCTCTAACATCCGCAGGAATGGAGTTCCATAACTTTGCACCAGAATAGGACAATGACGACCTATAAATGTCCAGTCGAGGCATCGGTACAACAAGATTGTTCCCTGGTGTTCGACTGGACCTCGTATGAGCAAAGTGGAACAAACTATTGAGATAGGCTGGTGTTTCTGATAGGGTGATTTTGCGCATGAGCACCAACTTATTATACTTAAACTGTTTTTCAAGTGGCAAAATGTCTAACAGCTTGAACTTATTGTCAGTATTAATGACTTCTGAGGGTCTGTCAACAATAAGTTTAATGGCTCTTCTGTGGAGCGAGTTCAGACTTTTTAAATTAGCATCGCTACTACCGTCCCAAATAGATGAGGCATAATCCAAATGTGACTGAATATGGGCATAGTAGAAGAGTTTCCTTGTTGGCTCATCAGCAAAATGTCTCAATTTCGACAGGAGGAATACATTTTTAGATACTATTTTACACAGTTTAGTAATGTGGCCTTGCCAGCACAACTTGTCGTCTAAGTTGATTCCAAGCACGCGATGTTCTCTGACTTGCTCCACAGGCTGGCCGTTAAGTGTTAGTTGAAGGGGAGGGGGGTTCAACTGATGCTTTTGCCGTGTGGTAATCAGCATGCATTTGGTTTTAGTGGGATTAGGTATCATGGCGTTATGTCTGCACCATTCAGATATCTCATTTAAACTGTCTTGGAGAATCTTCACCATACATGTTACGTCTGATGACGAAACGTCCAGTGTTCCATCGTCTGCAAAAAGACTGCAAGTTACACTGGAGTCAGATATATGTAATGGAAGGTCGTTTATAAAGACAGAGAACAATAATGGACCAAGAATCGATCCCTGTGGTACTCCGTGCTCTATCACCCCTTCAGGTGAGTTTTTCCCATTCACGTAGACATACTGCGTACGCCCATGCAGATATGACGTAAGGAAGGCAAGTGTGTCTGCGCTTAGTTGATAGACATTAAGTTTTTGAACTAAAGTTTCATGATTGACGAGGTCAAATGCTTTTGAAAGGTCCAAAAATACTGCTCCAGTCATTTGACTGCTGTTTATGGCAGTAAGCCATCTGTCAACAAGGTGTACCAATGCTGTGTGACAGGAGTGTTTCCGCCGAAAGCCAGATTGTAATGGATGTATGAGTTTGTGTTTTTCTAGAAAATGTTGCAAGTGTGTGTGAATGTGTCTTTCTATCGGTTTCGACAGTGTTGACAGTAGCGAAATGGGCCTGAACTTGTTAGGGTCGGCAAGGTCTTTCGTTTTAGGTAGTGGGATCACTTTGGCTATTTTTAGAGAAGATGGAAATATCCCCTGCTTTATGCAAAGGTTGTATATATATGTCAAGGTATCTACAATATACGGTAGGGCCATTTTCAGAACTGAGCTACTAATACCATCATGGCCAGACGTACGTTTGTTCTTTAAGTACGAGATGGATTTTCCCACGTCGTATATCGTTAACAGCGGAATGCTGAATGACGTATCAGGGTCCAGCCGTTCTGCACAAAACGTCTTTAGCTTTTCGGACACAGCTGAAGACTGACCAGAATATGTATTTTTTAGCAACGTACTGGCAGCCGAGAGGAAATGCTGATTCAAGATATCAGCTGATAACTGTGTACATTGTGCGGTATTTTTGGACCTCGTAAAAGCATTGATCGCTCGCCACACAGATACGACATCTTTCTTTCCGTTCATAAGACGGTGAAAAAGTGACCTTTGAGCTTTCCTCACTAAATGTTTAACATGGTTTCTTTGCCTTCGATAAGCAACAAAATCCTTCTTTCTTTTATAGTCATCTCGGAGCTGCATGGCATCCTTGATTTCCTTACTTAACCAGGCGGGAAGCTGGGGGTTCTTCACCCGTTTCTCTCTGAATGGAGCGTGTTTATCGAGAACACCAAGGAACAATCCGTACCACTCAGACAAAGCATCGTTGGGGTCATTATGGTAGTACACTGTATCAAAGTGTGTGCTACTTAAATCACAAAGAAATGTTTCCTTGTTGAAGCGTTTAAGTGATCTGTATCTAATAGTCGTGTGCTGATGTTTTCGGAATGAATTATCCGCTTTTAATGCCAAGCAACAGCACACCGGGTAGTGATCGCTAATCCCTACCTGAAGCACGTCTACTGCCATCACCCTTGATTGAGTAGTTGTATATATGTGGTCTATAAGGGTGGAGGAAGTTGGACTAACACGAGTTGCTGTTTTAACTAGCTGCTTTAAACCAAACATAGACATGGTGCACTCCCAAGCAGGGTTATTCAAAAACATGTTAATATTGAAATCGCCTAGGATCAAAATTTCAGAGCTGGACTGTCTGACCTTATCCATCATGGCGATAAAGTCGTCGAACCATTGAAATGTTGATGCTGGGTTCCTGTAAATGTACCCGACCAGCACGGGGCTGGATTTGTTTGCCCTTAACTCAACCCAAATGCATTCTACGGTTTTTGACTCCAGGTCCCCACGCCTGCGAGTAATACCGCTAATTGAATTATGAATGTATACTGCAATACCCGTATGTCCCGGGTATTCAGCATCGCGGCGCAGTACAGTGAAGTCCTGGATAGAAACGGCCTCATCGCTGATGTTACGATTGAGACGCGATTCCGTTACACCAAACAAGTGAAATGGATTGGATTGACTCAAGAGCACACACAGATCGGGAACTTTGTTAGTTAAATGATAAACATTTAAATGGCCAATATGTAACTGGCGATCATACACCATGATTGCTAATGTATGTCAATACCAAAGAGTACAAATAAAAAAGCTTATAAATGATACAAAGGCAAATAAGAGCTGAAATAATAAAACAAAGCAAAAGAATATCAGTCCGCTCTAACACACAGAATGTGGGAGGCAAGTGAGAAAAAAAAAAAAAGTTTCTTCTACGCATTCACTGATATAGACCACACTACCGGTCACTAACGGTCACTAACAGTGACTAATCTCTTTAGCAAACTTCAACAGTCAAAGCTAAACGACCCCGCTGCGCGATAGGGGAAATAAAGTCAGCGCTGCGAAAGGACACAGATATGATCGTAGTGTGAATATACGTAGAGCACTAGTAGAGAAAGTGTCACGGTGCACAAGTACTAGTGCTATAAGCGTCACAAATCGCACAGAGTGAGAAGATCGGTATTCACGAATACTGACGGCAGAAGTCAAAAGGATGACAATGTTAATATTGGACCACGTGCAGTGGTTGAAGTTAAAAACAAATGAATACGTCTCTGCGCAAACACAATAATTATGAGCAATAAGAGGCAAGAAAATCAATCGATATTGTTCAGTGTTAGCCTGGAAAGTAAAGCACAAAGTTATGTAAGGAAGAGTAACTGAATGTTCTGGAAATGAGTCTAATACACACGCACGGGGTGGCTGTACTGTGCCCACGGTTCCTGCTGTGCGTATGGCGTGTATGTGAGCGGGGGGACGCTGAAAGGATACGTTGGTTGCGTCATGCTGAAGTGTCCCCATGGTCCCGCCTCGCGATACTGTGGAAATGCGGCACTGTATGGTGGTAGTGGCGGTTGCTGCCACATAGGATACTGGCCCGGCATTTGTTGCTGATAGCTACATTGACTCTCTGCTGTACCACCAAATCTGGATTCGCTGTACTGTGATTCCAGACTTGGTGCTACAGCAGAGGACACTGACAGTCCACCTTGACTCTCCGGTGCAGCACCAAAGCTGGATGCACCACAGAGCGATTCCAGGTTGGGTGCTGCAGCGGACACTGACTGTCTGCCGGCTGCGACATTAGCGTAAGTGTTGGTGGTGCCAGCGTGTCCTTCACGTCGCTGACGGCGGTGACGGCCACCACCTGCAGGCTGGTTGTTGGGAGTGGTGACGTCAGTAGCTGGCCCTCCTCTCTTTATGTTGAGGGCCAGACTTATGGTGCCCTGGCGACTAGGATGGATGGGGTCACCGCGCCTGTAGAATTTTCTACGCGGCAACCCATCAACAGCAGTAAAGACCTGAGTGTTGTCTATCAGTGTGACACCCAGCTTTCTGCACACATGGAACAGGTTACTGTTGGAGGCGGTGATGGCCCTATACAGCTGGTGTCTACTGTCGGTCGGCAGGATGGAGGATGCCTGCAGACGAGCGCCGGGAAATACCCGCCTGCATTCCCGGACGAGCTGTTCCCACACAGCGCTGGTCACTTCCTTCTGTTTGCAATCGTTGATCCCCACGTGGAAGGTCACCAGTGCCACCGCTGTGTGGGACGCGTGTTGTCGCTGGAGCCAGTTCAGCAGGTGGACAGTCCGCAGGCCAGAGACAGATAATACGTCTACTTTTTCTATAGGGTAGGTGGGCATCTTCTCTGCCTTGATGTTGCGAACAACAGAGTCTCCAATGACCAGCGTGGTGGTGTCACTCTGCACTGTATGTCGCAGTATTTGCTCATCTGGAGACATTTTGTTATTACGCTGCTGCTGGCTGCTGGCGTGGTCATACCCGTTGTTGACCTCAGGCAGGCCGCCGGTAATCCGTACTGGTATGAGTCGCTCTGGGCTCTTCTCGGCTGCACTCACAGCCTGTACCGTGGCCAGTTCTTGCAGAACGGGTGGAGGGGAGGGGTGACAGGGAGCAGCGATTGCGCTGCCCGTTACCTGGCGCGGAGACGCACAGCTATCAACATTGGCAGACAGGTCAGTTTGAGTGTTACCACTCATGGCAACGTCTGAGCTGTTGGACGCAAGGGCTGACTTCTTTCTCAGCTGTTTTTGAATTTCCCTCAGGCGCTGCTTGTGGCTCTGTTTGGCGGAGGATAGCTGGTTGACAGTGCCGTCTGTGGCGTGTTGAGCTGTCTCCACACCAGTTATCCTGTCGTCCAGGCCGGACAACACCTCGCCCACACTTTTCTCTGTAACCTGTAGATCTCTGGCTCTCTTGACCGCCTCGTCACGGAGCTGACTCTCGAGCTGATCAATCCTGGCTAGGGCTGCTGAAAGTCCTTTGAACAGTGTACTAACGTCAGCGCGAAGGTTCGTGATGAGGTTACAAGCACTTTTGAGTTGCGCTCGCAGATCAGGGTCAGTGGTGTCCTCGTGAGGACAGGTAGTCCCGAGGGCCGTGGTGGGTGCGGCCTCTGTATTACGTAATCCCAGTCCCGGAGACGCGGGACTGGCGTTCGTGTTTGGTCGGGTTGGGGGAAGGGGCGTGGCAGTGGACATTACATCATCAACTGTTGCCGCAACAAGTGAAAAATCAGTGCGGGCGTTCTGAAGTGGCTGGCCAGTAGATGTGGTGATGGGATTAGTCGGGGATGAGTGGTCGGATAGAAGGGGCGTCGGTTGATAATCCCCTGTGATTGACGACTCTGCCGGCTGCACAAGAAGAGAGACTTCTTTGTTGTCCGATGGAGTGGAGAGGGTAGGCGTGATGGGGGTGTCTGCTAGGGAGACAGCCAACAGCAGGCCCCGTGAGGAGTTGGAAGGGGTGGCGGGTGAGGTGACGGTACTTTCTGTAACGTCAGGGTCAGATGCAAGATGGTTGCTGGTGACGGGGACATTGTCTGTAGGGTCCGCTGTACCGGCCAGGAGCTGTTGTACATAATCACAAAGGGCCCGGTACTCCGATCTCACCCACAGACCCTTTCTCTTCCCCTGAATCATGCAGGTGCCACCGGTTGTCCGCCTCTTTCTAAAGTACACGGTGATGACGATAAGTTTGTTCTCGTCTGTGTGTACCGGCCCTTCATATATCTTAACTATTGTCTTGGCCAGGTGATCAGGGACCGGGGTGTGGGGAGAGAGGTAGCCATCAAGGGTGACAGCTTCATTGTCATAGTTAAAATCTTCCCATAACACATTGTGGACTCCTGTAGTGTGTTTGGGCAGAAGCTGCATGTATCTCACATACACGGCATTTCTCCACGTCTTGAGAATGCTGAGGGCATTAGCGCCTTTACATTCAAATCTTGTTTGGAGTTTGTCTAAGGTATCTCTCAGTACTGGGTCACGGGGGATGGTGGGAGTGGAAGGGGGTTGGTGTACAATGGCTATAGTTGTCATGGTTTCAGATAGGAACAAGACATGTGATTTAGAGTGGGGCGGGAGATGAGGATGGGTGTCACTGACGGGAATGTGGTTTATAGTTGGGGGGGGGGGGGGGATGGGGAGGGGGCAGTGGAGAGTGGCTACGCAGGAGAGGGAGGGCGTGCAGAGGCAAGAGGCAGAGCGTGGGTAGGGGGGAGGAGGCGCCAGGAAAATGGAGCAGGGGTAGTGATGGGTGTGAGTGGGAGGGGGGGTGACGTAATGGAATGTGAGTAAGCCGAGGAGAGGGAGGGCGTGCAGAGGGTGGGTAGGGTGGGGAAGAGGGGCCAGAAACACGAGGCGGGGGTGGGGAGGGGGGGGAGGGAATGGAGGGTGGGTAAGCAGGAGAGGGCGGGCGTGACGAGGGTGGGTGGGGTAGAGGTGCCAGGAACAGGGGGGCGAGGTGGGGATGGGTGTTGGCGTAAGTCAAGTGTGGGGTTCTAGCTGGCATGGATTGATGACGTACGATGCCGGACCTGCCAAGCTGATCCTAGGAAGATAAGGCTGGAACTGTTTACAAGGGCGCGGGTCAGGCGTGACCGCCGACAGCGCCGCCTTGTGTAAACACATCTGGCAGCAGTTTCGTGGCAAAGACAGCAGTCTTAGTATGGTGTAGTCTGACTAGTCTATGGTATATAGCGCACGGGCTGAAGGAACGTTAAGGAAAAGCAAGTTTCTTTACTCACAATAAACACGGTATGGTGAGATAGTATGCAAGTCCATTCTCCGTTGCAGTATGCATTTGAAGTCCAGGACAAAGAAATTAGTAGCAGTAAACAGCACGTTACAGTCCAGTATAATGAACCACAATGGAAGATGTGAAATAGCTCCAAAATACCACACACAACAACTTGAAAACACCACACGATTAATTCACCACTGAATATGAATTCACAAAATATCCAGATATGCAATGAGATCACAAAGTAATGTGCGCAATTAGAAAACAAAACGTCCGAGTAACGTAGAATAGTAGAACACAATACAATCCATGAAACTGATATCTCGTCCGCTTGACTGTTCAGCGGAGAGATCGGAAAAGTCGACCGCTTCCTCCGGCGGTCGCGAAGAGAGAGAGAGAGAGAGAGAGAGAGAGAGAGAGAGAGAGAGAGAGAGAGAGAGAGAGAGAGAGAGAGAGAGAGAGAGAGAGAGAGAGAGAGAGAGAGAGAGAGAGAGAGAGGAGAGAGCGAGAGAGAGGAGAGAGAGAGAGAACGAACGGGGATTACCCTTGGGCACGAAGTAGGCTGAGTGTCTAATACACAAAGCCTGCTAAACACCAACCCGAAGGCAAACTTTATATCACCTTCAAGTTGAGGACTACCTCAGGGAAAAACGGGAGGACCCCGGGGGAAAAAAAACCCAGCATTTAGCACGGTACACAACAGGGAATAAGTCATGAAAAAAAGCAAAAAATCAAATTCAGTAAGAGAATAATTAGGTATAAGTGGAGAGTAGGTAGTTGTGAAACCGTCTTCAAGGGTAACTAAAAAAAAAATAAAAAAAATAATAAAGGGGGGGGGGGGGAGAGAGAGAGAGACGGGGGCGGGGGGTGGGGGAGGGAGGGGGGGGGGAGGAAGGGGAAGAAAGGAAAAGGAAAAAGCGTAAAGAGAGAAAGAGGGCTAGAGAGAAGTGATAAGTGGGGGAAGAAAGAGGGAGCGAGGTAGAGAGAGAGAGAGAGAGAGAGAGAGAGAGAGGAAAAAAAAAAAAAGGTGTGGGGTGGGGGCGGAAGACAACCAGCCAGAGCCACCAGCCCCACCCAACAAGCACCCACCAGCTCATGCACAGAAAAACACACAGGCACGCAACAAGACGACCATATACATCCCCAAGGGATGCACACGATGGCCCCGCCCCAAAACCGCGTTGTACTCCGTGAGCCGGAGACCGGGCGCCCGACAGGGAAGGGCAAGGGATCCAACTAAACGTTCGGCCAGCGCTGAGAAAGTCCCCAAGGGAAATGTACAAATCAACCAGCGCCAACCTCACCTAACTGGTTAGTGAGTAGTAAAACAGTGAGGTAAAGGTACAGTTAGCAGACACAAGCAAGGTAAACAATGTTAATCTTTCATATTCATCCCGAGTGGCGCCACAGTGCCCAGTTTATTAATCAGAAATTTTTCACGGTCTTTCCTGGCCCAGACAGTACTGGCTTGCATAAGCCAGAGGCCTTTAACCCGAATGTCCGAGACGGAGTGGTCGGCCTGATTGAAATGTCGTCCGACCGGTCTGTTGAATTTGTACTTGACAGACTGAAGATGTTGTTTGAAACGGTCTGAACCTCTCTCCCTCTTTTTTCCCCCACTTATCACTTCTCTCTAGCCCTCTTTCTCTCTTTACGCTTTTTCCTTTTCCTTTCTTCCCCTTCCTTCCCCCCCTCCCTCCCCCCCCCCCGCCCCCGTCTCTCTCTCTCTCTCCCCCCCCCCCTTATTATTTTTTTAATTATTTTTTTAGTTACCCTTGAAGACGGTTTCACAACTACCTACCTACTCTCCACTTATACCTAATTATTCTCTTACTGAATTTGATTTTTTGCTTTGTTTTCATGACTTATTCCTTGTTGTGTACCGTGCTAAATGCTGGGTTTTTTTTTCCCGGGGTCCTCCTGTTTTTCCCCGAGGTAGTCCTCAACTTGAAGGTGATATAAAGTTTGCCTTCGGGTTGGTGTTTAGCAGGCTTTGTGTATTAAACACTCAGCCTACTTCGTGCCCAAGGGTAATCCCCGTTCGTTCTCTCTCTCTCTCTCTCTCTCTCTCTCTCTCTCTCTCTCTCTCTCTCTCTCTCTCTCTCTCTCTCTCTCTCTCTCTCTCTCTCCTCTCTCTCTCTCTCTCTCTCTCTCTCTCTCTCTCTCTCTCTGGCCTCATCTACACGCCTTTTCTTTCGCTCGCTCCTGCACGTGCTTGCACATACTCTTGTCTCTCGTGTTCAGGTTCTTTCCGAGTCTCTCTCACGATTTTTCGTTGACGTCATTTTTACTTTTTCCGCACTTTTGTTCTTCCTTTTCTTTTATTTTACGTCACCTCCTTCAGTTGCCACATTCCTTCTGCCAATGAAGATAAGTAGCGGCTAATCTCTCTGTTTTTTTTTGTCTATTTTGACAAAGGGTATTTACCCGAAATATTAATAAATTGTGTTGTACCCGTCTTTTCTAAGCGTGTTTCTTTCTCCGTTGGGTACTTCTTCTCTCTATAAATATGCATGGGTTTCTGCGTGTGCAATAAGGCCATGTGTATCTTTTTTTTTTTGCAGACGACAGGATCTGGGTCAGATACTGAAAACGACTCTCATTTGTCACATTCCTGTTGTAATGCATCAGCCAATGAACAAACGCCGGAACTGGCCAGCTAGGAACAAATATCAGAAGGAAATCAACCAATGTCTGCATCGCATCTGAACCCCTTCACTGCCAGTGGACGCAGGTTGTGTCTTTGAAATGACTGTAAATAAAACATAAATATCCCAGTCGTCAAAGTTACATGTATATCATGAGGTTTCAGCAGAGGTAGAGATCCTCATAAGCCCCCGCAAATGACAGAGTTCATGAGGATCTATTCCTCTTGCAGCTGAGTGTTGTTAAGTTTTTGTCAGTAGTCATGGGGTTAAAGAACACAGGAAATATAGAAACTGATGTCTGTTTGTTCACAAAGGTAACGACAGCTACTCTGACCGTGGAACTTCATAAATTGGTTAATAAAATCAATGTAGGTAACAGATGGACAAACTGGAAAATATAATGTGTGCAAAAATAGAAATAACAACGAAACCTAACCTATACACTGATCCCATATACGGGGTACTCCCCAGATAGACCCGATCAGGGAGTACGTCACAAGTACACTTCTATTCAAATGAGATACTCGGCTGGCGTACTCCTCGATTGGGTCTATATTGGGAGTACTCCCGCAGACGGTCCGGGTTTCCAACATTACAGGGTTCACGTTGACACGCTTGGCCTACTTACCGTCCACGTGATGGCGGGCGGCTGGCGGCCATGATACAGGCAGGATAGAGTCACGTGATACTGTCCCGTTGAGTTATCCCACACTGCTTCCGCTTCTAGCATCACACTTACAGTGGCGTCCACAACGGCCTTGGACTCTGAAAATAAAGATTGTTAACACTTTCAGTGTGGAGACGTCCTTTAGATAAATGATGTGCTGTCGGCGACACATTTATTTAATAATATAAACATTGACAGTAAGGAAACGGCCATTGAGCCATTATCGGATACACGAAGTGTGCGCGGGCCCACTGAGACTGACGTCGGCCCGATGACCTCATTGTAGGTTAATGAGATTTAGGAGTCCGATATCACCATTGATAACAATGTCGATATGACCTGCTGAAAGTCGAGACCCGTTGGGACCCGACAGCGCCGAGACATTTTATAACTGTGATGTCGGAATCCTAAATCCCAGTCACATGTATTCGGCCCTAAAAACGAACGTAAAGCGTACTAGGGCTTCGGGGCGAGTAAGTCGCGACACTTTGTTATTCATTCAGAAAAATCACTGATCATGGCGAATGATGCAAGAGAATATGGGCTTGGCTGTGTACTGACACAGGGAAGAAGATCAGTGGGTTTGGCTGTGTACTGATAATAATAATAATAATACCGTTATTATATAGGCGCTTTTTCTCAATTTTGGGGAAATCGACTCAAAGCGCCGCGCCTGAAACCCAACACACACACACTCACGAAACAGACACGGATTTACGCCATTTAAGACAAACACAGTACAAACACAGTACAAGACAAACGAAGGGCCAGTCAGCTACTGAAGTTACAGAGATTTTTGATCGCTTGTATTTGAAATTTGTAAAGTGGCGTGAGACCGGTACCAAAGTGTGGGGGGTGGGGGGGGGGGGGTGGAAGAACCGGAGTACCCGGAGAAAGAACCCCCGACGGTCCGCCCGAATTAACGGTGACACTTACCAGAGGAGAAAAGTCCAACTCCGGAACCCGGTATCGAACCTCGCACCTTTGGCATTGGTGGCAGGCGCCTTAACCACTGCGCCACGGACCGCCCCACACATAACATGACACATAACTCTACCACCTGTGGGTTTGGAGGTGTAATGACAACCGTGTAGTGATCAGTGATTGCAAATTTTCATCCTCGTGATCTTTGAAAAAAAAGCGATCATCATGAAACGTGACGCCAAAATAAGATCTGCGTGATTCGTTATTTCGTGAAACGCAAAAAGTCTGTTGTCACATCGTGAGAGTCTACTCAAACACCTTGCCCTGCCCTTCCTCCCCCCCCCCCCCCCCCCCCCCCATCCCCCCATTCCCCTCCAACCCACAATCCCTCACCATGGCCAGAGAAAGTGATTTTAAAAGCGCTATCTTCGCTCTTCGTCGTCTCATTCCATCGTGAATCATAAATACTTCTTTTTTTTAATTTTTAATTTTTAGGATTAGTGATCCGTGAATCGCAAAATATATCGTGGTGAATGCAGGATTAAGCTCCCTATCCCCCCTCCCCAATCCTTTTAGATTTGAGACATGCGCAGAGCAACGCTCGTTCTCCACAAACGCTAAGCAGCCACTCCAACATTACAGAACGCTTCTCTACTACCAGGCCACATATTAACCCCTTCAGTGCCCGTTGGCGAAAACTGTGTTTTTGCAGTCTTCGTCAACATCGACAAGCCCTAGCTGTCCCAGGAAAGGGGATTCATAGTGGTGTCAGCAAGAGGCATAGATCCTGATGAGCCCTTGCAACTGCGGTAAGTTAGTACAATTGCGGGGGCTGATGAGAATCTGTGCCTCTTGCAGTTAGATGTGTTCAAATTTTCTCTGCAGTGAACGGGTTAAGAGTTAAGTCTGGAGGATACATCACTATTCCGAAGCTCTGTGTCTCTGGGAGAAGGAGGGCTCCTAAATGGATTATCCAAAGGTCGACCCATACTCGCTGTGCAGATAAGCTACACAATTGCGCAAAAGGTCATAAAGCCGATGTCGGCCGCCGTTGGTCCGCGCACGGCTGTGTGCGGGCCAACAGCGGCCGACGCCGACACGATGACCTTTTGCGCTTTGGGATAGGCCGCTTGACAGAGTAGCGCGGAAAGAACATTTTTTAAAAAAAAATACCACGCTGAGAACATATATCATTTAGCGTCAAGTGACCTACTATGGTCATTTCTATTTAAATTCTAAGATTATCCGATTGCTTGTGTGTGTGTGGTAAAAATGTGATCAAAAGTCGAGAAAAATGTAATGATTTTTTATGTTTTTTTGTATCTGCCTAAAACAAGGACACGATAATTAACACGAAAGCGCAGTGTCCCTAGCATGTCTTAGCGTTTTAAATTAGACCCGCTGGCGACATACATTAAATACTCTGTTTTGTGTTGTGTTGTTGTTGTTGTTGTTTCAAGCAGCGCAGACACGTACTGAGTAAGTTTGTTGCTGTGGGAACATTAAACAGTATGCACCCAACCAACCTTTCCTTTATTAGATCTATTTTCTACAGCTGGGCTATAGTCACTGGCAATCGCCCATTTTAGTTTATGTATACAGCAGTTCTACAGTAAAGCCATTCTTACGTGAATACACTGTCAGTACAGCCGAGTGACGCAAAGTAGACGTAGCATCAGTTGAGCGATCGCGGACGATGACCTCCACACTGTAGTTGCCGGCGTCCCCCTCAGTCACGTGACTCAGGACCAGTCCAGTTATGCCCCTTTGTTGCACGCGCTGAGAAAAGACTGGCATGGTGAGAAATGCTCCGTGACTGAAAATTGCGATCATCTCTTTTGAATTGCCATGGTAGAACCATTGAATATCGGCGATTTCTTCCCTTGAAGCAAGAGTTATTACCCACGGAAAAGTTGCGTTAACGTCACCTGCGCATGCGTCAACTATGACGCCTTCCGAGAACGACCATTGTGCAGAGTCCACGCCTGTAGAGCAGAATATATTGTGTGTCAGTTGTGTACGTGTGTATATTGCAGACAACAGAATATCGGTGTGTCAGTTGTGTATGTGTGTATATTGCAGACAACACAATATCGGTGTGTCAGTTGTGTATGTGTGTACATGATATTGCAGACAACACAATATCGGTGGCGGTACGTGTGAATATTGCATACAACGGTGTCTGACGTATGAGAGGGTAACGAAAGTCATCAATCACACTTGAGCTTCATTAAATGTTTAAACGGATTTACGCTGACAAAATTGAATGACCCAATAAAGGTAACAGAACAGTGACAGAGTATTGAACATTTCAAGAATTTAAGAAATTAATATTAAATTAAAGACAAAAAAGTGTGACTGCATACTGCTACTACTACTACTAGCAATGACAAAACGACAACTATAATAATAATAATAATAATAATAATAATAATAATAATAATAATAATAATAATAATAATAATAATATAATAATAATAATAATAATAATAATAATAATAATAATAATAATAATAATAATAATAATAATAATAATAATAATAATAATAATAATAATAATAATTATAATAATAATAATATATTCTAATAGAAAAGTCTCGCTTACTCTTAATTAGAATTCAGTTTATCAAAGTTTAAAATTCTTCTTCTCTGCGAATGTGTACACCTGCATCATCAGCTAAAAATAGAAGAAGTGCATTACATGTTTGTCTGTCTGTCCATTTTCAAATTGCGTTTTCACTGCGTGCCTGTCACCAAAACAACAACAACAACAATAACAACAACAAAACCCCGGGGAAAGAAGGTGGGTAGTTTTTCCCCCCCCCCCCCCCTCCCCCCTTCTCCTACCCTGTTCCTTCTACCTTAAAATGTTGTGATAACAAGCAACAAGCAATACATATTTTAACTCTTTCTACCCCAACACCGAAATCCCCAAATTCTGCCGTTCTCCTCTAAAGATTGCATTGTAGTGCAGGACGCAGATTGACCATGATAGTTCAAGGGTGATGCCAGAATAGCTTGGCGCCCATGGGCGCCAAGCTATCCTGGCATCACCCTTGAACTATCATGGTCGATCCTTATCTTGCTGTGGTGTGTCTAGGGTAGAATGAGTTAAGGACATTACCGGTGTTAAACATTAAAATGACCCCCTACCCCAGACCAACCCGGGGTCGCAATAGCTACGTCAGATACACCCAGGGTCACCTTTGTGTTGAAAATTGCTACACCAGATCGGACACATGGCATATGGAAATTTCGCCACGCCGAAGTGACACCCAATCGATTTCTTAGGGGTCATTATAGCGTACTATACCTTAACAAGACATTACTCACAGTGTAAGGTGATGATGGCAAGTAAAATGATGCCCCACGTCCCGTCCAGATGGAAAGATGGCGTCTGGTCCGAGGAAAACTTGTCTCTTTCTGCAGTGTTCAGTAGCTATTACGACGTGTCAGGCTGACCTACTTTATAGGACATGTTAAGGATTAGGTTCTTTATCTTTTCATAGGTTACGGTCAAACAATAGTACACTGTAAACTAGTACAAAGATTAATATCAGCCAGATCTAGATCTATGACAATAACATATGCGGAGTGGGGTGTGGGTTGTTGTTGGGCTGCATGTACAGTTATCACGGTCAATCCATCTCTTACGTATTGCGTAAAAAGCTAGCTCTTTCACTGTAATTGTGGCAGGGGAGGTTCCCAGTACGCAAAAAGTCATCGGGTCGACATTGGCGGCTTACGTTGTCCCATCGTTGTTTTGCGCTTTGAGTTTTGTAGTTTGTCAGTCTCTGGTGCGTGCTGGCGCAATCTTGTTTGTGAGACCTACCACTGTTTTTTGCTCTCAGTGTTTTAGTGATTTTTTTGTTGGATGTATTGTGTTTCGTGTGTTGAAAGTCTGCTGAGTATCGTATAAGAGTGCGCTGATGAGGATTATGCTTGTGTTTCGTCGGTTCTGGTTGCTGTTTGAGTGGTATCGTATTGAATTGTGTCTGTCATTTGAATTTTTGTTTACGTCGCCATTTTGCTTCTTCCGCAGCGTGGGTTCGCCGGGCCTTTCCGCCGCCCTGTTTTCATGTTCTGCGTGCTAGTGTGTGAAGTGTTTACTGTGTGAGTCTGTTTGCCACCCGTGGTTGCATCTGCTGCTTGGTTGTTGTAAACTCGTGGGGTGTAGGGGGCTCTGGATAGAGGTAGCACCTTTGCTGTTCGGCAGCTGCGTCCTACATAGGACGGACGGGCATCACTGGTCCTCATCCATCTCCTTAATCTCTCACGTGCTGGCTCCAAGCGCCACACCCTGGCAAACCACCTCAGCTGGTGGGCTAAACCACGTGAGGGGGTGGTGTTCACATTGCACCACTAGGCGGATGAGCTGTTTCTGACAGCCAACGGCTAGAGGGCGGAGGAGATCAGGTTGGATCCAACGGCCAAATGTGGGGGAGTAAACCCTTCAAATCAGGAGTGGAGCCCCGAAGGCAGACAGCTGCCTGTATTCACGCACTGTTCTGGCAGCTCCTGCAGCCAAACTGGTGCCAAACGTACTGCTTTGCATTCCTTTGGATACATCAGCGAGGCCGAGAGGGGGATCTTGACGACTGGGCACCCCAGGATCTCCATACACTTCGCCCAGGCTTGCGCCCTGGAGAGGTCACTCCAGTGACTGACCCAGCAAGCGCATATACTCCATTGTCTTCCGAGACAGGATGCCAAACTGTAAACTCGTTCGTGTTCCTACCGTTCAATAGGTTTACGTGTGCTCTCCCGTCGACATCTCGCCCTCCCCACTTTTGGCGCCATTGCTTGATCTCGCCGCTGACCGACCGAAAACCAGGTCGCTTCCCTACCACACCGCTCACACACACACCGGCACACCGGCACACACACACACACACACACACACACACACACACACACACACACACACACACACACAAAAACACACACACACACACACACACACACACACACACACACACACACACTTACTCACACACACACACACACACACACACACACACACACCTACTGAACCCTCTTCTCGTCTTCCCTTTCTTGTCCTCACAAACAAGCATGCTCATCAAATACACACGCCAACAACTGCCTTCTCTACGTCGCCACGCCACCTACTGCGCTGCCGGTGCCGCTGACAGTGTTGCAGATGCCTTACGCGGCACCCTATTGCGAAAGAGAGCCCAAAGGGGCGGAATTAGC
Organism: Semisulcospira habei; assembly: GCA_036245525.1. NCBI lineage: Eukaryota > Metazoa > Mollusca > Gastropoda > Semisulcospiridae > Semisulcospira > Semisulcospira habei. The sequence goes on along the minus strand of BTPG01000003.1, from coordinate 104,380,016 downwards.
AAAAGGCGGGACTCACCACTACAAACGCAACCACACACTTCTTCCCCTTTTCCTATGCCCTTCCACCCCTTCCGCCTCCCCCCGCCTCCTCGATTTCTCCACCTCCATTCCTTCTTCTCCCATTTCTTTTCCTCTCTTGCTCATCTACCGCTCCCTGCTCTCCTCGGCTGCCCCCTCCCCCGCCCACCTCCCCCTTTCTCCCCTCACCCCCTACTCCTTCGCCTGCTTTTTCCTCCTCGTCCCCTCTCCCACCCTTCTCCTCCCTTTCGCCCTCTCCCTCCCTCAACCTTAGCTTTTCCTACTCCCCGTCCTCCTCCCCCCTCCCCCCTCACCCTCCTCTCGCATCCTCTTTCTTGCCCGGTTCTACTTCCCCGTCTTTTCCTCCTCCCCCCCACTCCCCCTCCCCCTCCTTTCCCCCTCCATCCTCTTTCCCCACTCCCCACCCTCCTCCTCATTTGTCCTCTTCTTCGTCCGTTTCTTCTCCCTCTTCCTCTTCTGGCTCATCCAACCTAAAACTGTGTCTGTTCAATGCACAGTCTGTCTGCAAAGATGGCAAAGCCGACGTGATTTCAGATTTCATTCTAGACAATGACCTAGATGTTGTCGTGATCACCGAAACGTGGCTCCGCTCAGCTGGCTATGAACCCATCATCGCCAGCGTCACTCCGAGTGGCTACCATCTAGCCTCCTTCCCGCGTGCTTCCAGAGGGGGTGGCATTGCCATCATCTATAGGGACTGTCTTTTTGTTCACCTGCTCGTCTGCAGAATGATCTCCGACTCCAAACGCAAACACCTTCAAAACAAAATCCTGGAATCCACTTCTTCCAAAACCCTCTACGCTACCATAAACACACTCCTAGGCACTTCTAAAGACTCTCCTCTTCCCAACACACACAGCAAAAAAGAACTTCCGTCCACTTTTTCTTCCTATTTCTCCGATAAAATCGAAACTCTGCGCAACACACTCGACACTCTGCCTTCTCCACCTTGCCTTCCTGACTCCCCCCTTTTCCGGCACTCCCCTCTCGTCCTTCCGCCCCGTCTCTCAAGATGAAGTCCTCAAGACCATAAAGTCCATGCCTTTCAAAACCCGCGAACTAGACCCCCTTCCAGGTTCTCTCTACCGGGACGGCCTCCGAAAACTTTTACCCTTCATTACCGACATCATCAACACATCTCTAGAGAATGGCTCCGTCCCCGATATCTTCAAGTCCGCCATCGTCCGTCCTCTCCTAAAAAAACACAACCTCGACCCAAACGAACTCAAGAACTACCGCCCAGTCTCCAATCTCCCTTTCCTGTCCAAGCTTCTTGAGAAGGTTGTCCTCAACCATTTCAACCTCCACCTCGCCGACAACAACCTCCTCAATCCTTTCCAGTCTGCCTAACGCAAATATCACAGCACTGAAACAGCCCTTCTACATATCCTAAACGACATGCTTCTCTCCACTGACTCGGGCAACATCTCCCTTCCTACGTTACTCGATCTCTCTGCCGCCTTCGACACCATAGACCACTCTATCCTCCTCTACCGCCTTCACCACTCCTTTGGCATCACTGACTCTGCTCACTCTGCTCACTCCTGGTTTCTCTCCCACCTCTCCGACAGACAGCAGTCCGTCACCATCGAAGGCGTCTCCTCCAACCCAGTCAGGCTCTCCTGCGGCGTTCCACAGGGGTCCGTCCTGGGCCCTGTCCTTTTCACACTCTACACCTCTCCCCTGTCCAACATCATCCAGTCTCACAACATACACGACCACCTCTACGCTGACGACTCACAACTACTAGACAAAGACAAACTCGACAACATTCGTCACTACTGACTCGCACGGCTAACTGCTATGAAGACGTGAAAAACTGGATGACAGCAAACAAGCTCAAACTGAACGACGACAAAACGGAAGCCATGCTGGTAGGCACTCGCCAGAAACTCCCCCAGCTCCCTCCCTCTCTCCACCTTTAACTCGACAGCACCCCATCTCCCTCTCTGACTCGGTCAAGAACCTTGGCGTTATCCTCGATTCCTCTCTTTCCATGACCAGCTTTGTCTCCGCCACGGCCCAGGCATGTTATTTCCACCTCCGCCGCATCAGTCAGATTAGAAAATACCTCACTACCGAAGCTGCCACCAAACTCGCTGTCTCTCTCATCTTATCTCGCATCGACTACTGCAACTCTCTCCTTTCCGGCCTTCCTCACTCCACCACTCTCACTCTCCAGCGCGTCCAGAACAATGCTGCCCACCTCGTCCTCAGAAAGAAAAGATCCGACCACATCACTCCCCTGCTCAAGCTCCTTCACTGGCTCCCAATCCCCCCAACGCATCTAATACAAGATTCTGTCTCTGCTACAAATCCCTGAACAACTACGCTCCTACCTATCTCTCCAACTTACTTCACGCCTACACACCTCCCCGATCCCTCCGCTCCGCCTCCGACCCTCTCCGCCTCCTTATCCCCCGCACCAAACTCAGCACTTTCGGCCCCCGCTCCTTCTCAGTATACGGTCCATCCACCTGGAACACTCTCCCACTCTCTCTCCGTCAGAAACCCTCTTTCTCCACCTTCCAGTCCGCCCTCAAAACTCACCTTTTTCAACAGTTCTAGCACTATATCACCACATACCCCACTCCAAGCTGAACGTCGTAATTTTTTTTCTCTCCCCTGTTTGTGGTAGGCGAGTCATTGTCTAAAGCGTGCGTGTGCGTGTGCGAGTTGTGAGTGCGCGCTTAGAGTTATAATTATTATAAGATAAGCGCATTATAAATACCGTAATTATTTTTATTATTACATACAGTCCGGCACTGGCTGGAAACAGTTAATGCCCCCCCCCCCTTCCCCCAGTGACCTCCCCTCTCACCCCCACCCAGTATTGCCCCCTCCATCCCTCACTGACCCCACAGTAACCCCTTCACTGACAGTGGACGCGGACCGGGTTTTGTGAACGTTGTGTGATTTAGCGTCAGAGATCGCTGTCGTGCCGGGAACATGGATACAACGTGACGTCAGCAAGAGTTTGAGGTCCTCATCAGCCAAAGCAACTGAAGGAATTATAAAAAGAATGGTTGGCGTGTGTGCGCGTGCGTGTTTGTGAGAGTGTGTGTGTGCGCGCGTGCGTACGGGCGTGCGTGAGTGTGTGTTAGCGGAGGCAAGATCAGATTGTTAACCCCTTGTGTCGTGGAATTTTATCAAGCAAAGCCCGCCTTGAAGCGGATCAGTTTAACCCTTTGGCTGTCGGCAGCGCTTTTTGTGGCGATGATTCCTACAGTGAAGCACCCCGACACAATGCAGGAATCATCGCGACAAAAAGCACTGCCGACACCCAGAGGGTTACCTGATAAACATTGTTGGTGATACCTGAGGTAAGTTAACCCTTTTCCTGTCGCGTATCGTGTTTAGTGGCGATGATGTTTCCTACAGAAATAACAAGCGACAACAAACGGTACATCTTATCAAGGGAGGCAATCTGAAACTGCTCTTTACTTCGACTAGAAAACAAGGGCTTGCGAGTGTTTAGCTCCCTTTAGCCATGTCCACCCACAATACCATTCACACCGGTTGCGTCCTTAGACGTGCTTCTGCTGATCAGTGTTAGCGAATAGAGGCAGACAACCAGTTTGTTAACTATCATTATATAACTCTTGACAGCTCAGTGGCTGTGCCTTATTTGCTAAGACGTCAAATTTATCTCCATCTTCCAGAATAGTGTGATGACATTTTGGACCCGACTGTTTCATTCAGTTTAGTACGGTCAAGACGAGAAAGGCCCATATGCGCTGTACCCCACACGTCAGAAGTCTTCCCAGAGTTCCTTCCGATATCGTGCCCATACTGGTCTGGTTCACTATGGATCTCTCACGTCCTTTCAAGCTAGTCTGAGCAACGTCCACTGCCTTTCTCCACACCTCTTGCTTCGGAGGCGATCGTCTGTGTGGTGCCCTTGGCTCTGTTCCTGGCTAAACCAACTGTGTGTGAAACACGATATACCCAGCAAAGAAAGAAGCACGCTTAAAAAAGGCAAGTATAACAAAGCGTGACCTCTGAATTGCTCAGGAAAATGCGAGTACAGCCCAGCTGCAAGAGACAAAGAACCTCGTGTGGACCAGCATCTGCGGGGGTTAATGAGGTTGTTTGCCCCTTGCTTGGCTATATTCATATCAGTGTTCCTGGGATTGATGGGGTTATTCAGTGTTGAACTCACCCTGCGTTTCAAGACAGGATTTAGTCCAATGGCAGTGAAGGGTAACTGTGTTATTCTTGCTCTTTTTAAGCGTGTTCCTATGTTGTTGTGTATATCTCGGCATTTTACACGCTTGGCCGTCACCTGTTAGGTCTGGATTGTGTCCATGAACAAGTCGGCCGTGCACGTGGAAGGAGATGGATCGACATTGATAGCTGATCAAAGGTAGCTCTGTTTGCTCTCTCCCCGCGTGTCCATGTTTAGGCCAGTGGAAAGCAAGTTCTGGTCTCTGGGCGCCTTCTGTCACAGGCTGAGGGTCCCAGACCAAACGTTGGAATAACCGGTGCTCGCACGCGTACATGCACACACACACGCACACTGGGACACGCAGACCTCAGCGCCATGACGCACATACCAAACGCGCAAAAGGCCATCGGACTGACGTTGGCCGATGTTGGCCCGTGCACGGCGGTGTGCGGGCCAACAGCGGCCGATGTCTGTTAGATGGCCTCTGCGCGCCGGATGCACACACACACACACACACACACACACACACACACACACACACACACACACACACACACGCGCGCGCGCGCGCGCACACACACACACACACAACACACACACTGGCGCAGCACACATACACACACACACAGACACACTGGCGCACACTGGCGCAGCACACACACACACACACACACACACACACACACACACACACACGCACGCACGCACGCACGCACGCACGCACACACACAAACACACACACATTTTCGGACAACATTTACACGACCAGTGTTATGATTTGTTTATTGTTCTAACTTCCAGCTTGTGTCAAACAGCCCAAGCCGCACAGTACTGAATGATTTGCTGTGAAATGTATTCCATTGTTTCCCATTCCCTGTTCGTGTGCCGGTCTGTCATTGTGGACCCTACCCCAATGCGCAAAAGGCCGAAGCCAAAATCACAGACCAGTACAAATAGCTTGTGACTGCCGGTACTGCAGGGGATGTAAGTGTACGGAGCTGTCTTGTACTGACACGGGGAATTGGAGAGGGATTACATGCGGAAATAAACAGGGCACTGTGAGATGAATTACTGTATGGAATTAAACAGGGAACTGTGAGGTGAATTACTGTATGGAATTAAACAGGGAACTGTGAGATGAATTACTGTATGGAACGAAACAGGGAACTGTGAGATGAATTACTGTATGAATTCTGATGGCGGATGAGGACAATCAGAGGGCGAGGTTCCCCCAATACAACGTGTACACTCTACACTGACCAGCCCGTGCTGACCAGACTTCTTTACGGATCAGGACTAACCAGGAACCCGCTGAAGGCAGTGCCCCAACCACCAAAGGTCTCTTCTTGCCTAGCTGCCACCCAAACCCTCATCCCTGCACTCAAGTATAACACAGCGTCACAGGCATGTGCATCACCATCTTTGGGGGGATAACACTCATTGACCTGTGTACCCTCCTTCGATATGTAGGCTTGGGCCCCGTTGTTTGATGAGCGTGGACTCAGAGTGACGAGAAAGGCGTATGTGCCGCTGTATGGCGCCGTGAAGACGCCTGTGGACGAGTCGTAGCCGTTACCTTGGTTGGACACAACTTGAGGCAGAACCAGAGGAAACATGGCAAGCACTCGTATGCCGGGATTGGCAGGTAACATGGCGTGAAAGGCGACTCGCTTGCTGGCCAGGTCTGTCAGAAACAAAATATTTTAAAACCATTCAGCCCTGACGCACTACAGCAGGAGATGGGTCGACCATGATAATTCAAGAGTAGTGCCAGTAATCTGGCACTACCCTTGAATTATCATGGTCGATCCATCTCCTGCAACAGGTGCAGAGTCGTTAGATGACGCCTCCAAAATTTGGGAAATACGTGCGTCGGGCTGAATGAGTTAACCACTTCAAAGCGAACTCGGTATAACTGCAAGAGGCAGCGATCCTCATGTGCCCCTGCCCTACCTCTGTATATCCATGTTCATTCGACGGCATTTGGCTCTTCAGGATTAAACGTACACCGAGTTCAGATACACAGTCCACGATCAGTGGGAGGGAAAGGGGTTAAAGCGACGTACTGCAGGTTGTAATGGTTAATCCTTTGCCTTTTGGCAACGGTTTTTGTGGCGACGATCCCTAACGGAATCATGGCGACATAATCCGCTCCTTACAGCCAAAAGGTTAACAGCGCACACTACCTTCTCAATAAATGTTCTCAGCACGTCTTACTTTAATGCTGGACAAAGAGGCTGACGTCAGTTAGAAGTTGAAATGTTGTAAGATGACAGAATGTCTGCTTAGCTTCTCCTTTGTACATTGAAAAGCTCCAACGTTACGCACAAGGGGCAGTAGACTACCTCTATTACGTGTGCCTGCTCACACGTATTGTGAAAAGAAGGGTAGAAGGTCTGAGTTTAGGCAACATTGATAACCATGGAGCAGGTCGCTTTAAAGTACCATTACGCGTAAATCTGAAGACATTTGAGCACTGTTTGTGTTCCTTATGCCATATCGACACACCTAATGAACTTTAACGGCGGTTTGGATAGTCAGCAAACACACATGCGCAAAAACACTTATTTATTATGCACAACCGTTTGCGTGTCAATCTATTTTTAGCTGTTTCGCGTACTGATATAGTTGTAATATAGAATCTTGTAATATAGAAATATATCTTGTATGCCTGCGAGTCATGGACCCTCACGGAGTGGAGTCATTGTCAAGGTATTTGATATTAAGACGACGTGTGCTGATTTGGATTCTCTTGTGTTTAAATGAACGATAACTAGACATGTGTGAGTCGTTTCTTAACCATCTGTTACAAAAGTGTATATTTGAACAGTCACGGCGGTTGTGGGCCTTCAAGGTGAAGCATAAGTTAGACAATGAAGGGTGATGGATAGCGATCTGGGACTTGCTTTGATTTAAAAATACTCACTCCCAGGCTCTGCCGAGACACCAGATTCGTACATGAAAAGCAAATACTTATTTATGTATTATTTATATACCTATGTATTTGTGTGGATTTAACGCCAAGCACATACAACTCAGGAAAAGTGCTGTATACGCATTATTTGTAGTATCTTACCATTCAGCCTGTGAATGGAAGAGGCTTGCTGGCTGTTTTCTGTCTGTAGTGCTTGGATGAAAGTGGCTTGTTTGCTGTTGTCTGTCTGTAGTGCTTGGATGAACGAGGCTTGCTGGCTGTTTTCAGTCTCTAACAATGTCAGGCGAGCCTCCACTCTGTCCAGGTAGAGCGTGTCCCCTCGCAGTACAGGTGAGTTGGTAGGGGGACACCTGGCGGCGGGGGTGCTGGGATGCAGGGAGCACGTGTAGTTGCCACCAGACACAGGGTTGGGCACCAGCAGACTGAACTTGCCGCCCTGGCTTGTCCACACCACTGTGGAAGCCCCTGATGGCAGCTGTCACCACAGACACCACACATAGCATTAAGCCCTTCACTGACCACAAACAATTCACTCGATACAACTACAAAAGGCATAGATCCTCATGAGCTCCTTATGCCTCTTGTTGGCACCACTTTGCATCTACGTACCTGGGACGGCGGGGGCTGTGTGGCGTTGAATCAACACAGATTTTAGAAACAAAATCCGCGGTCACTGGCAGTGAAGAGGTCCACCGCCTATAACACAGCCAGCTGGAGCCCATCTCGGACGGCAATCGATGTAAGTTTGCATGGGTCTCTGCCTGTGCAATAAGGCCATGTGTATCTATGTTTCTGGCAGACGACAGGACCTGGGCCAATACTGAAAACGACTCTCACAGGCCACATTCCGGCTGTACTGCAGCAACCAATGAATAAACGCCGGAACTGTCCTGCTAGGAACAAATATCAGAAGGAAATCATCCAATGTCTGCATCGCATCAGTTAACCCCTTCACTGCCAGTGGACGCAGGTTGTGTCTTTGAAATGACTGTAAATAAAACTTAAAAATCCCAGCCGTCAAAGTAACATGAGTATAACGTAGATTCAGCAGAGGTAGAGATCATCATAAGCCCACGCAAATGTCAGAGTTCATGAGGATCTATGCCTCTTGCAGGTGAGTGTTGTTAACTCATTCTATCCCAACACCGAAATCCTTAAATGTTGCCATTGTACTCTGAAGACTGCATGGCAGTGCAGGACACAGAACGACCATGATAGTTCAAGGGTGATGCCAGAATAGCTTGGCGCCCATAGGCGCCAAGCTATTCTGGCGTCACCCTTGAACTATTATGGTCGATCCTTATCTTCCTGTGGTGTGTCTGGGGTAGAATGAGTTAAGTGTTTCTCGGCAGTCATGTGATTAAAAAACAAAGGAAATATAGAAGCTGATGTCTGTTTGTTCACAAAGGTAACGACAGCTACTCTGATCAGTGTGACTTCATAAACTGGTAAATAAAATCAGTGTAGGTAACCGACGAACAAATGGAAAATGTTCTGAGTGAAAAAATGCAAGATAACAACGAAACCAAACCTGTACGTTGATCCCGTACCGTATGCGGAGTACTCCCCAGACAGACCCGATCGGGGAGTACGTCACAAATACACTTCTATTCAGATGAGATGCTAGGTTGGCGTACTCCTGGAGTGGGTCTATGTAGGGAGTACTCCCGACAAAAGCCCCGGGTTTCCACCATTACAGGGTTCACGTTGACAAACTTGACCTACTTACCGTTCACGTGACGGCGGGCGGCTGGCGGCCATGATACAGGCAGGATAGAGGCACGTGATACTGTCCGGTCGAGTTATCCCACACAGCTTCCGCTTCCTGCATCACCTTCACAGTGGCGTCCGCTACGGCCTTGGTCGCTGCAAATAGAGATTATTGACACTTTCAGCGTGGAAGCGAACGTAACGAGTACGTAGTCTTCAACGTGAGTAAGTCGCTACACTTCGCCATTCGTTTAGAAAAATCACTAATCCTGATCAATGATGCAAGTGAATATGGGTTGTATACCACCAGTGGGCTTAAATGTGTACTGACACAGGAAAGAAGATCAGTGGGTGTTACGTGGTAGTCATAGTCGTAGCATGATGCAATCACACCAGACGCAAGCACGTAGGGTTCTTGTAAAGAAACTTCACTCAGCTGCAGCTGGCAACACGTGGCACAAGGTTGTAGACCACTCAGGAGTAACAGTATCAACAATATTTTATTGCAGAGATGCAATCTCAGCACAATGCATCCACACTGATACACTGCCTCCTCTACAATGCATCAATACGTTTGACACACTGCGTCTCTCATACAATGTACCAACATAATTCCTAACACCGTGTTTTATACTATTACAGATTTCCAGAATAATCCAGCAAATTCGCACAACACAACCAATCAGAAAGAAAACGTAACCAAAACTTATTAATATTCATTAAAAAATAACACTCTAGAATGAATTACAGCTTTCGACTAAAATCTAGGCGTATTCGATACAACTTACGAAATGTTCCCAACAACTTTGACGTCATATTTGAGGTCACTAGAATAATCGGGTCGTTTCGAGATCATTCTAGGTCAAACGAGATCGGACTATAGCAACAATGTTACGAAAGAACGTGTCATTTTAGCTACGCAACAGAAAACGACCGCGATTCTCCAAGCGAAACAAAATGAATCGAACTAAAAGGTACGTAATTCTTATCCAAAATCACTCAAATAAATATAGGATCTTTCCCATGATTAACGCACTCATGCTCTCAAAAGAATAACACAACCACAAACGTAACAGTGGGCTTGGCTGTGTACTGACACAGAAAGGAAGATCAGTGGGCTTGGCTGTGTACTGACGATCGTGTAATGATTCGTGATTGCAAATTTTTCATCTTCGTAATCATAAAAAAAAGAGACCGTCGTGAAACGTGCTTCCAAAATAAGATCTTCGTGATTCGTTAAAAATTCTTCATTATTTCGTGAAACGCAAAAAGACTGTTGTCACATCGTAAAATCTACTCAAACACCTTGCCCTACCCCCCCCCCTCCCCTCCAGCCTCGCCCTCTCCAACTCCCAAACCCTCAGCATGGCCAGTGAAACGTTATTATAAACGCGCGATCTTTACTCTTCGTGAATCATGATTTTTTTTTTCATTTTTTATTGTTATTATTTTTTTTTAAATATTTTTTTAAGGATTCGTGACTCGCAAAATAAATCGTGGTTAATGCATGATACTGCCCCCTATCCCCCCTCCCCCTCCCCCTCCCCAATCCGGTTAGATTTGAGACATGCGCAGACCAACGCTCGTTCTCCAAAAAAGCTAGACAGACTCTCCAACACAACACAACGCTTTTGTACTACCAGGCCACATATTAACCCCTTCAGTGCCCGTGGACGGAAACTGTGTTACTGCTGTCTTGTCAACATCAACAAGCCCCAGCTGTTCTAGGAACATGGATTCAAAGTGGTGTCAGCAAGAGGCATAGATCCTCATGAGCCCCCGCGACTGCGGGGGCTTATGAGAATCTATGCCTCTTGCAGATGGGCGTGTTCAAAATTTCTCGGCACTGAACGGGTTAAGAGTTAAATCACGAGGATACATGACTCTTAATAAAGCATAAAAAGCTCTGTGTCTCTGGGAGAAGGAGCGGCTCCTCACCAGATTAACCGAAGGTCGGCCCATACTCGCTGTGCAGATAAGCTACACACCCAATGCGCAAAAAGCCATAGGACTGACGTCGGCCGCCGTTGGCCTGCGCACGGCTGTGCGCGGGCCAACGGCGTCCGACGCCGACACGATGGCCTTTTACGTTTTGGGTATAAGCCTCTTGACAGAGTAGCGCGAAAAGAACATTTTTGAAGTCAACTGACCTACTATTGTCACTTTTATTAAATTCTAAGATTATCCGATTGCTTGTGTGTGTGTGTGTGTGTGTGTGTGTGTGTGTGTGTGTGTGTGTGTGTGTGTGTGTGTGTGTGTTGTAAAAAAGTGACCAAAAGTCGAGTACAATTTAATGATATTTTTGTGTATCTGCCTAAAACAAGGACACAATAGATTAGCACGAAAGCGCAGTGTCCCTAGCATGTCTTAGCGTTTTAAATTAGACCCGCTGGCGACATACATTAAATACTCTGTTTAGTGTTGTGTTGTTTTTGTTGTTTCAAGCAGCGCAGACACGTCCTGAGCAAGTTTGTTGCTGTGGGAACATTAAACAGTATGCATCCGACCAACCTTTCCTTTATTAGATCTATTCTTCTACAGCTGGGCTATAGTCACTAGCAGTCGCCCATTTTAGTTTATGTATACGGCAGTTCTACAGTAAAGCCAATCTTGCATTCTTACGTGAATACACTGTCAGTACAGCCGAGTGACGCAAAGTGGACGTAGCATCAGTTGAGCGATCGCGGACGATGACCTCCACGCTGTAGTTGCCGGCGTCCCCCTCAGTCACGTGACTCAGGTCCAGTCCAGTTATGTCTCTTTGTTGCACGCGCTGAGAAAAGGCTGGCATGGTGAGAAATGCTCCGTGACTGAAAATTGCGATCATCTCTTTTGAGTTGCCATGGTAGAACCATTGAATATCGGCGATTTCTTCCCTTGAAGCAAGAGTTATTACCCACGGAAAAGTTGCGTTAACGTCACCTGCGCATGCGTCAACTATGACGCCTTCCGAGAACGACCATTGTGCAGAGTCCACGCCTGTAGAGCAGAATATATTCTGTGTCAGTTGTGTACGTGTGTATATTGCAGACACCAGAACATGATATCGGTGTGTCAGTTGTGTATGTGTGTATATTGCAGACAACAGAATATAGGTGTTTCAGATGTGTACGTGTGAATATTGCAGACAACGGTGTCTGACGTGTGAGAGGGTAACAAAAGTCATCATTCACACTTGAGCTTCATTAAATGTTTAAACGGATTTACGCTGACAAAATTGAATGACCCAATAAAGGTAACAGAACAGTGACAGAGTATTGAACATTTCAAGAATTTAAGAAATTAATATTAAATTAAGACAAAAAGTGTGATTACATACTGCTACTACTACTACTAGCAATGTCAACAACACAACAACAACTATAATAATAATAATAATAATAATAATAATAATAATAATATATTCTAATAGAAAAGTCTCGCTTACTTATAATTACAATTCAGTTTATCAAACTTTAAAATTCGTCTTCTCTGCGAATGTTTACACCTGCATCATCAGCTAAAAATAGAAGAAGTGCATTACATGTTTGTCTATCTGTCCATTTTCAAATTGCGTTTTCACTGCGTGCCTGTCACCAAGAAAACAACAACAACAACAATAACAACAACAAAACCCCGGGGAAAGAAGGTGGGTAGTTTTTTTGCCCCCTCCCCCCCCCCTTCTCCTACCCTGTTCCTTCTACCTTAAAATGTTGTGATAACAAGCAACATGCAATACATATTTTAACTCCTTCTACCCCAACACCGAAATCCCCAATTTCTGCCGTTCTCCTCTAAAGACTGCATTGTAGTGCAGGACGCAGATTGACCATGATAGTTCAAGGGTGATGCCAGAATAGCTTGGCGCCCATGGGCGCCAAGCTATCCTGGCATCACCCTTGAACTATCATGGTCGATCCTTATCTTGCTGTGGTGTGTCTAGGGTAGAATGAGTTAAGGACATTACCGGTGTTAAACATTAAAATGCCCCCCTACCCCAGACCAACCCGCGGTCGGAATAGCTACGTCAGATACACCCAGGGTCACCTTTGTGTTGAAAATTGCTACACCAGATCGGACACATGTCATATGGAAATTTCGCCCCGCCGAAGTGACACCCAATCGATTTTTTAGTGGTTATTATAGCGTACTACACCTTAACAAGACACTACTCACAGTGTAAGGTGATGATGGCAAGTAAAATGATGCTCCACGTCTCGTCCATATGGAAAGATGGCGTCTGGTCCCAGGCAAACTTGTCTCTTTCTGCTGTGTTCAGTAGCTATTACGACGTGTCAGGCTGACCTACTTTATAGGACATGTTAAGGATTAGGTTCTTTATCTTTTCATAGGTTACGGTCAAACAATAGTACACTGTAAACTAGTACAAAGATTAATATCAGCGAGATCTAGCTCTATGACAATAACATATGCGGAGTGGGGTGTGGGTTGTTGTTGGGCTGCATGCACAGTTATCATGGTCAATCCATCACTTACGTATTGTATAAAACGCGAGCTGTTTGACTGTGGCTGTGGCAGGGGACGTTCCCAGTACGCAAAAAGACATCGGGTCGACATCGGCGGCTCACGCTGGCCCATCGGCTTTTGGCGCATTGAGTTTTGTAGTTTGTCAGTCTCTGGTGCGTGCTGGCACCTACATACCGTCCGGCACTGGCTGGAAACAGTTAATGTCCCCCCCCCCCCTTCCCCCAGTTCCCTTCCTCCCCCCCCCCCTTCCCACAGTGACCTCCCCTCTCACCCCCACTCAGTATTGTCACCTCCATCCCTCACTGACCCCACAGTAACCTCTTCACTGACAGTGGAGGCAGACCGGGTTTATGAACGTTGTGTGATTCAGCGTCAGAGATCGCAGCCGTCCTGGGAACATGGATACAACGTGACGTCATCAAGAGACGCAGATCCTCATCAGCCAAAGCAACTGAATGGATTGTAAACAGAAAGGTTCGCGTGTGTGCGCGTGTTTGTTTGTGAGTGTGTGTGTGTGTGTGTGTGCGTGCGTACGGGCGTGTGTTTGTGCGTGTGTGAGTGCGTGTGTGAGTGCGCGTGTGTGTGCGTGTGTGAGTGCGTGTGTGAGAGCGTGTGTGAGTGCGCGTGTGAGTGTGTGTGTGAGTGCGTGTGTGAGTGCTTGAGTGAGTGCGTGTGTGAGTGCGTGTGTGAGTGCGCGTGTGAGTGTGTGTGTGTGAGTGCGTGTGTGAGTGTGAGTGAGTGTGTGAGTGTGTGTGTGTGAGTGTGTGTGTGAGTGTGTGTGTGAGTGCGTGTGTGAGTGCGTGTGTGAGTGTGTGTGTGAGTGTGTGTGTGAGTGAGTGTGTGAGTGTGTGTGTGAGTGTGTGTGAGTGTGTGTGTGAGTGCGTGTGTGAGTGTGTGTGTGTGAGTGTGTGTGTGAGTGTGTGTGTGAGTGCGTGTGTGAGTGCGTGTGTGAGTGTGTGTGTGAGTGTGTGTGTGAGTGAGTGTGTGAGTGTGTGTGTGAGTGTGTGTGTGTGAGTGTGTGTGTACGTGTGTGTGTGTGAGTGCGTGTGTGAGTGCGTGTGTGAGTGTGTGTGTGAGTGCGTGTGTGAGTGCGTGTGTGAGTGTGTGTGTGAGTGTGTGTGTGAGTGAGTGTGTGAGTGTGAGTGTGAGTGCGTGTGTGAGTGTGTGTGTGAGTGTGTGTGTGAGTGAGTGTGTGAGTGTGTGTGTGTGAGTGTGTGTGTGAGTGTGTGTTAGCGGAGGCAAGATCAATTTGTTAACCCCTTGTGTCGTGGAATTTTATCAAGCAAAGCCCGCCATGAAGCAGATCAGTTTAACCCATTGGCTGTCGGTAGCGCTTTTTGTGGCGATGATTCCTACAGTGAAGCACCCCGACATCCTGCAGGAATCATCGCGACAACAAGCACTACCGACACCCAGAGGGTTACCTGATAAACATTGTTGGTGATACCTGAAGTAAGTTAACTCTTTTCCTGTCGTGTAGCGTGTTTAGTGGTGATGATGTTTTCTACAGAAATAACAAGCGACAACAAACGGTACCGACACCCAAACAGTTAAAGTTGCGCGTCTGTACATGGTGACATGTTATCAAGGGAGGTAATATGAAACTGCTCTTTATTTCGACTAGAAAACAAGCTCTTGCGAGTGTTTAGCTCCCTCTAACCATGTCCACCCACAATACCATTGACACCGGTTGTTTCCTTAGACATGCTTCTGCTGATCAGCGTTAGCGAATAGAGGCAGACAACCAGTGTGTTAACTATCATTATAGAACTCTTGACAGCACAGTGGCTGTGCCTGATATGCTGAGACGTCAAATTTATCTCCAATTCCAGAATAGTGTGATGACATTTAGACCCGACTGTTTCACTTCAGTTCAGTACGGTCAAGACGAGAAAGACCCATATGCGCTGTACCCCGCACCTCAGAAGTCTTCCCAGAGTTCCTTCCGATATCGTGCCCATACTGGTCTGGTTTACTATGGATCTCTCACGTCCTTTCAAGCTAGTCTGAACAACGTCCACTGCCTTTCTCCACACCTCTTGCTTCGGAGGCGATCGACTGTGTGGTGCCCTTGGCTCTGTTCCTGGCTAAACCGACTGTGTGTGAAACACGATATACCCAGCAATGAAAGAAGCACGCTTAAAAAAGGCAAGTACAACAAAGTGTGACCTCTGAATTGCTAAGGAAAATGCGAGCACAGCCCAACTGCAAGAGACAAAGAACCTCATGTGGACCAGCATCTGCGGGGGTTCATCAGATTGTTTACCTCTTGCTTTGCGATAATCATATCCGTGTTCCTTGGATTGATGGGGTTATTCAGTGTTGAACTTGCCCTGCGTTTCAAGACAGGATTTAGTCCACTGGCAGTGAAGGGGTTAATAAACTGTGTTATACTTTCCCGTTCTAAGCGTGTTCCTTTCTTTGTTGTGTATTTCTCGGCATTTTACACGCTTGGCCATCACCTTTTAGGGCTGGATTGTGTTCATGAACAAGTCTGCCGTGCAGGTGGAAGGAGATGGTTCGACATTGATAGCGGATCTAAGGTAGCTCTGTTAGCTCTCCCCCCGCTTGTCCATGGTTAGGCCAGTGGAAAGCAAGTTCTGGTCTCTGGGCGCCTTCTGTCGCAGGTTGAGGGTCCCAGACCAAACGTTGGAACAACCGGTGCTCGCACGCGTACATGAACACAAATGCACACTGGGACACGCAAAGTTCAGCGCCATGACGTACATACCAAATGCGCAAAAGGCCATCGACCGACATTGGCCGATGTTGGCCCGCGCAAGGCGGTGTGCGGGCCAACAGCGGCCGATGTCTGCTAGATGGCCTCTGCGCGCCGGACACACACACACACACACATACACACACACACACACACGCACGCACGCACGCACGCACGCACGCACGCACGCACACACACACACACACACACACACACACACACACACACACACACACACACACAAACAACACACATTTTCGGACAACATTTACACGACCAGTGTTATCATTTGTTTATTGTTCTAACTTCCAGCTTGTGTCAAGCAGCCCAAGCCGCACAGTACTGAATAATTTGCTGTGACATGTCTTGCATTGTTTCCCATTCACTGTTCGTGTGACGGTCTGTCATTGTGGACCTTACCCTAATGCGGAAAAGGCCAAAGCCAAAATCACAGACCAGTACACTTAGCTTGTGACTGCCGGTACTGCAGGGGATGTAAGTGTACGGAGCTGTCTTGTACTGACACGGGGAATTGGAGAGTGATTACATACGGAAATAAACAGGGCACTGTGAGATGAATTACTGTATGGAATTAAACAGGGAACTGTGAGATGAATTACTGTATGGAATTAAACATGGAACTGTGAGATGAATTACTGTATGGAATTAAACAGGGAACTGTGAGATGAATTACTGCATGGAATTAAACATGGAACTGTGAAATGAATTACTGTATGAATTCTGGTGGCGGATGCGGACAATCAGAGGGCGTGGTTCCCCCAAAACGTGTACACTCTACACTGACCAGCCCGTGCTGACCAGACTTCTTTACGGATCAGGACTAATCAGGAACCCGCTGAAGGCAGTGCCCCAACCACCAAAAGTCTCGTCTTGTCTAGCTGCCACCCACACCCTCATCCCTGCACTCAAGTATAACACAGCGTCACAGGCATGCGCATCACCATCTTTAGGGGGATAACACTCATTGACCTGTGTACCTTCCTTCGATATGTAGACTTGGGCCCCGTTGTTTGATGTGTGTGGACTCAGAGTGACGAGAAACGCATAGGTACCGCTGTACGGCGCCGTAAAAACGCCCGTGGACGAGTTGTAACCGTTACCTTGGTTGGGCACAGCTTGAGGCAGAACCAGAGGAAACATGGCATGCACCCGTACGCCGGGATTGGCAGGTAACAGGGCATGGAAGGCGACTCGCTTGCTGGCCAGGTCTGTCAGAAACAAAATATTTTTAACCCATTCAGCCCCGACGCACTACAGCAGGAGATGGGTCGACCAGGATAATTCAAGGGTAGTGCCAGTAATCTGGCACTACCCTTGAATTAATATGGTCGATCTATCTCCTGCAACAGGTACAGAGTCGTTAGATGACGCCTCCAAAATTTGGGAAATACGTGCGTCGGGCTGAATGAGTTAACCACTTCAAAACGAACTCGGTATAACTGCAAGAGGCATCGATCCTCATGTGCCCTCGCCCTACCTCTGTGTATCCATGTTCGTTCGACGGCATCTGGCTCTATAGGATTAAATTTACCCAGAGTTCAGAAACAGAGTCTACGATTAGTGTGAGGGAAAGGGGTGGTAACGGATTTTGCCGCGATGATCCCTAAAGGAATCATGGCAACATAAGCCGCTCCCTACAGCAAAAGGGTTAACAGCGCACTCTATCTCCTCAATAAATGTTCTCAGCACGTCTTACTTTAATGCTGGACACAGAGGCTGACGTCGGTTAGAAGTTAGAATGTTGTAGGATGACAGACTGTCCGCTTTTCTTCTTCTTTGTACATTGAAGAGATCCAACGTTAAGGCTTCCCTACACGGAGAAACGAAATGCACAAGAAACGAAACATTTTCATTGCATCGAAATGCCTCCTCCGCACACGTAGAAACGCGGTGGTGAAAATTCATTTCGATTGGTACAGGGGAAGTAACCCTTCACTGACACATGCTCTGGTTTGTATTGGTGGATATCGAGTCATATTTCTGACTACTGACGCTTAAAAACTAAACATATAACACATGTGTGCCTTCACTTACACAATTAAAGTGAATTGCCGACCATATCGAATAAACGTAAGCGCTTTTGAATGCGTAAACAGGGCTTCTTCAAGTCATCTGAATCGAGGATGCCGCCGTCTCGAAGCGATAGCTTCGCAGAGCAGCCGATGAAAGTGGGGTTCAAAAAACTGACCTAAAATCATATTTTGGTGGTACTTTAGTGATGATACTTGATAGATTTCATTTCGAAAATGATTTCTATGCTTAAATCTTACAGAATCGTGCGTCACATCACGCAATTCTAGCCATAATTGACCTGAATCCACGGCATCGCTTTACCGTTGCTATCTTCAGTGTTTGGGCTTGAATGACGTCAGATTGGCAGCGGACGACGCTGATTGGGCAACGGTAGAAATGTTTCGCGAAATGTTTCACAAAATAGAGACAGGTTCTATTTCGTGAAATGTGTCGTTTCGCATTTCGTGAAACGGTGAAATGTTGGAGGAAATGTCTGAAATGCGGACATTTCGACGAAATGTTTCGTTTCGTTTCTCCGTCTGAGGAAGCCTTTACGCACAAGGGGCAGTAGACTACCTCTGTTACGTGTGCCTGCTCACACGTATTGTGAAAAGAAGGGTAGAAGGTCTCAGTTTAGGCAACATTGATAACCATGGAGTAGGTCGCTTTAACTCATTCTACCCCAATACCGAAATCCTTAAATTTTGCCCTTGTCCTCGGAAGACTGCTTTGCAGTGCAGGACACGGATCGACCATGATAGTTCAAGGGTGATGCCAGAATAGCTTGGCGCCCATAGGCGCCAAGCTATTCTGGCATCACCCTTGAACTATCATGGTCGATCCATATCTTGCTGTGGTGTGTCTGGGGTAGAATGAGTTAAAGTACCATTACTCGTAAATCTGAAGACACATTTCAGCACCGTTTGTGTTCCTTCAGTTGCCACATGCCACATTCCTTCTGCCAATGAAGATAAGTAGCTCTGTTTGTTTGTTTGTCTATATTGACAAAGGGTATTTACCCGAAATATTAATAAATGGTGTTGTACCCGTCTTTTCTAAGCGTGTTTCTTTCTCCGTTGGGTATTTCTTTGCATATTACACGCTTGGCAGTCACCTTTTTGGTCTGGATCGCTTTTTTGTGTTCCTTATGCTTTATCGACACACCTAATGAACTTTAACGGCAGTTTGGCCATTCAGCAAACACCCATGCGTAAAATCACTTATTATTTATTTATTCTGCGCAACCGTTTGCGTGTCAATCTATTTTTAGCAGTTTCTAATACTGATGCAGTTGTAATTATAGAACGGAGTGGAGTCATTGTCAGGTTACTTGATATTAAATCGACGTGTGCGGAACTGGATTCTCCTATGTCTAAATGAGCGATAACTAGACATGCGCGAGGCGTTTCGTAACCATCTGTTACAAAAGTGTATAGTTGAACAGTCACGGCGGTAGTGGGCCTTCAAGGTGAAGCATAAGTTAGACCATGAGGGGTGATGATTAGCGAGCTGGGACTTGCTTTGATTTAAAAGTACTCACTCCGAGGCTCTGCCGAGAAGCCGGATCCGTTCATCAAAAGCAATTACTTATTTTTTTTAATTATTTATATACCTATTTATTTGTTTGGATTTAACGCCGAGCACATACAACTCATGAAAAGTGTTGTATACGCATTATTTGTAGTATCTTACCATTCAGCCTGTGAATGGAAGAGGCTTGCTGGCTGTTTTCTGTCTGTAGTGCTTGGATGAAAGAGGCTTGTTTGCTGTTTTCTGTCTGTAGTGATTGGATGAACGAGGCTTGCTGGCTGTTTTCAGTCTCTAGCAATGTCAGGCGAGCCTCCACTCTGTCCAGGTAGAGCGTGTCCCCTCGCAGTACAGGTGAGTTGGTGGGGAGACACCTGGCGGCGGGGTTGCTGGGATGCAGGGAGCACGTGTAGTTGCCACCAGACACAGGGTTGGGCACCAGCAGACTGAACTTGCCGCCCTGGCTTGTCCACACCACTGTGGAAGTCCCTGATGGCAGCTGTCACCACAGACACCACACACAGCATTAAGCTTTCCACTGACCACAAACACTTCACTCGATACAACTACAGAAGGCATAGATCCTCATGAGCCCCTTATGCCTCTTGTTGGCACCACTTTGTATCTAAGTACCTGGGACGGCGGGGGCTGTGTGGCGTTGAATCAACAAAGATCTTAGAAACAAAATCCGCGGTCACTGGCAGTGAAGAGGTCCACCGCCGATAACATCCAGCTTGAGCCGATCTTGGACGGCAACAGACATAAATTTGCATGGGTTTCTGCGTATGCATTATGGTCATGTGCATCTAAGTTTCTTGCAGACAACAGGATCCTGTTCAGCTACTGCAAGTCACACCGTTTGGCAGTCAAAGGTTTAAATAACAAAGAACGAATAACAACTGATGGCTATTTGCAGACAAAAGTAACGACAGCAACATAGTCCCGTGTGACGTCATAAATTAGATAAAAACAAATTAAGGTGAAAGATGGACAGACAAAAATGTCCAGTAGGGAAAAAAAACAAAAACAGTTTGCCTGAGTACTCCTTAGACAGACCCACGCGGGGAGTACACCACACGTACTCTTCTATCGAAACGCGGTTATGGACCATTCTCAACGAATATTCATGAGGTGAAGGTCGCATCGAAAGCGAGGCTATCTGGGGAACATGTGGGAGGGGCAGACAGTACTTTTATGGCGATAGAGAAGGAGCAGTCGAAGCGCAGATCGAAACACCATTGCGTTGTTCCTGTATGCACATCAAATAGAGCACAGAATATTGAAAACGCGAAACTTTTATTTCAGACTTTTGCAAAAGTAACCGAAACGCAATGGAGGAAGGAGGAAGGAGTGGTTGATCCGAATTCATCTGCTCGTGTGTGGGTGCATGTGCCGCAGTGTGTTGGGTGTGAGAGAAACTTGCATTTAAGGTCTACAGCAGAAACTGTTTTGAGCGACCATCCTTACAGCAGATCACCTGTCTTTACAGACCAACATTTAGGTGGCTGCAGCCCGGGTGACACTGTTTGCCCTACAAGACCTCTCTTGAGAGAGCATGAGATGTTTAAAGCCACTTTATTCTAGCAAAAATGGTGATTGCCAGCCGAACAGGTTCTGCTGTGTTAACATTAATTTTGTTGTTGTAAAATTTAAGGTAGGTGCCTGTTCTCACGTGTGTATGTGTGCGTGTTTTGCTATAGAATGTCAATGTATTAAAGTTTTGGCTTACAATCTTGATTCCAAGAAAACAGGCTTAACACATGAAAATACCATGGCACTACCCTTCAAATGTCATAGTTGATCCCTTTAGATGATTGAGTAGTGCTGCCACACTTACACACACGGCACACTCACACACACACACACTCACACACACACACACACACACACACACACACACACACACACACACACACACACACACACAGAGTGATGAATGTCATAGATTTTATTCTGCTGCAGTCTTCTGTCTTCGACAATTTTAACCCTTTAGCTGTCAGCAGCGATTTGGTTGAAATGATGCCTGTGAAAAACACTTCTGAAATTGCTACCAACTGCGAAATGGTTAAGAGAGGACAAACACTTGTACATAGTGTTAACCCGCTAGCTTATTTATCTACCTGACGCACACCCACACATGCTGGAATTCACCAAACTGGAAACATTGAGGCGGGGGAGGGGGTGGGGGGGGGGGGGTGGGCAGCATGGGACAACACTAAGTAGGTCTACAACCGAGATAATTGAATTCAAACTGTGTTGTTTTTCGCTGGCTAAATTCACAAAAATATAACCGAGTTGACCCCTCCAACAATGCTAATGTGCTGTCAATCTTGGGGGAAAAAATAGTGTGCACTCAGTACGTTACAAGTTCCGTGTAAGCTTTGACAAAACACTCATATAATTATCTCTCATGTGTAGAAGAAAATCATAAAACCACAATCATCTGAATGCTCAATCTGCTGACAAGTCAAGTTTCTCCGAACACAATTCAATCAAGCTTCAATGCAATTGGCTGTGATTGGTTTACAGGGGACTGATTTTTTTATGTGTGGTCAGATATTTGCTAATGCTCAAAATACGGCATAATTCTAAGGCCTCAACGTTCTGCGCTTTCACTCGCCATGTTGCTGTCACGCGTCCAGCCCCAGATAGCCTCGTTTTCGCGCACGCGACCTTTTGACCCCAAGCTCATTAAGAATCGTCCATGGGCGGGCGTACTCGAATGGGTCTATGTGGTGAATACTTCCGCAAACGTTCCGGGTTTCCACCATCACAGGGTTTACGTTGACACGTTTGACCTACTTACCGTCCACGTGACGGCGGGCGGCTGGCGGCCATGATACAGGCAGGATAATGTCACGTGATACTGTCCCGTGGAGTTATCCCACACTGCTTCCGCTTCCTGCATCACCTTTACAGTGGCGTCCGCTACGGCCTTGGACTCTGTAAATAAAGATTGTTAACACTTTGAGTGTGGAGGCGTCATTCACTGTCGTAGACTCCTATTTTGTATCCTAAACATTTCTAGTCAGCAAACGGTCATGGGGCCATCATGGGACACATATGTCCAGCCATCTATTGTGCGCAAGCCCACTGAGACAGACGTCGGCCCGATGACCTCATTGTAAGTTATTGAGATTTTAAGTGTCTGAGAAGGCTGTATAGATCCCGAGACGAGTTATAGCGCCGAGGATTTTATCAGCCATCCAGACATTTGTATAAATCGTGGGATAGGATTTCTAAATCTAAATAACGTACACATTGATCTAATAAGCGAATATAAAGCGTAAGTGTCAGCGTAAGTCACCAACGCTTCTGACACGACTATGACGCAAATGATAGACACTATCTAGAGATTATGACCAATCAGAAAGTTGACGAGTTAATTAAAATCCATCACTCCATATTGAGACCAAAGGTGACGAGCTTACTGTTCAGGGTGGCATCGTTCTCAGACGAGAAAGACAGCTTGAAATGGACCGTAGCGTGGCTGTGAGGATACCAGAGGAGGTCGTTATTTTACAGGACATCAGACGCTGCGTGTTTTCAGATCTCTTTGGTTCCAGACTATTCTGACTAACGCTCTCTCTGTAGATAAGCAGCCTGGACAACGTAACTTAACATACAGCGTGCTTTACTGGTCGACATGACGGCACATAGAGTCACGGGAAGGTGAATACGGTACATCGTCGTATTGGAGGACGTATTACGCTCTATGTCCGTTGGAAAAAAATAAGCATTCCTCATTAGACTGCTCACGTGGGACAACGCTCGAACTACCGATATAAGCAACATAGACACATCAGGAAACTTAGAAACTTGCAGTGGTAAACTGGGTCACGACGTACGACCTACCCAGTGCGCGAAGTCCATCGGGCCGACGTCGGCCACAGTTAGCCTGAGCACGGCTGTACGCGGGCCAACGGCGAATCACGATGGTATATAGCTATTTTTAAAGCGTATGGAACTCTTATGTTTGCGAGGAAAAGAACATAATAGGATGGAGGGGGAATCGGGCAAGAGGAGGAGATGGAGGGGGGGGGGGGGCAGGGGGAGAGGGGGACATAGGAGGTGACCGGGGGCGGGGGGGGGGGGGGGGGGTTGGGCCCAAAATTCGTTAAGCGTAATTGGAGGGAACGATTTGTGCGGGAATCGTGAACATTATATTGACACATTGTAAACTCTACTCAGAAACTTTCACTCCCCTCGTGAAACATGAATGCTACATTTGTAGCATTCGTGCTCCGTGAACCGCAAAATAATCGTCGCGAATCCCCCCCCCCTCCCCCACCACCACCATCACCACCATTGTCGCTTCCTGCAATCTAGTCAGATTTGAGAAGAAGGCTACGTGAATCCGTGATGGTACTCACCTATACCATCCACCTCCACCTTCCACTCCCCCGCCCACCGTCCACCGCATCCCCCCAACACCCCCTCCCCCCCACCCCACCTTCCCCTCCGAAATCCAGTTACAAATGAGTTAATGGCAGAGCAACGCTCGTTCCCCACAAAAGCTACTCACACACTCCTACATAACGGAATACGTGCTTTTCTACTACCAAATGATATATTAACCCCTTCAGTACCCGGAGACGAAAACTGTGTTTCTGAAATCTTCATCTATTTAACATCAACAAGCTCCAGCTGTCCCAACATCGACAAGGCCTAGATGTCCTAGCAAATGGATTCAAAGTGGTGTCAGCAAGAGGCATAGATCCTCATGAGCCCCCGCAACTGCTGAGGCTCATGAGGATCTATACCTCTTGCAGTTGGGTGTGTTAACATTTTCCCAGCACGGAACAGGTTAAGAGTTAAATCACGAGGATACATGACTATTCCGAAGGCATAAGCTGCTCTGTGTCTCTGGGAGAAAGAGCCTCTCCTCAATAGATTAACTCATTCTACCCCAGACACACCACAGAAAAATAAGGATCGACCATGATAGTTGAAGGGTAATGCCAGAATAGCTTGGCGCCTATGGGCGCCAAGCTATTCTGGCATTACCCTTCAACTATCATGGTCGATCTGTGTCCTGCACTAGAGTGCAGTCTTCATAGAACAACGGTAACATTTGGGGATTTCGGTGTTGGGGTAGAATGAGTTAAACAAAGGTCGACCCATACTCGCTGTGCAGATAAGCTACACAGAGGCCTGTGACACGAGCGGTTTATACCGGCTTAAAGCCATCTGCTCCATGGCGGGCTGGCACTGTTAACATTTGCCGATAGGTTATTAACGTTGTCTTACAGTATCTAAGATTTTTCTACCTTTCGTTTTACGATCCGTGTCAGTAGGTAGTCACCCGTTTTTGGTTGTGTACACAGTAGTCCTACATTAATGTCAATCTTGCGTTCTTACGTGAAAACACTGTCAGTACAGCCGAGTGACGCAAGGTAATCAAAGCATCAGTTGAGCGATCTCGGACGATGACCTCCACGCTGTAGTTGCCGGCATCCCCCTCAGTCACGTGACTCAGGACCAGTCCAGTAATGTTCCTTTGTTGCACGCGCTGAGAAAAGGCTGGCATGGGGAGAAATGATCCGTGGCTGAATATTGCGACCATTTCTTCTGAGTTGCCATGGTAGAACCAGTGGATATCGCCGATTTCTTCCCCTGTTGCAAGAGATATTTCCCAAGGAAAAGTAGCGTCAACATCCCCCGCGCATGCGTCAACTGTGGCGCCTTCCGGGAACGACCATTGTGCAGAGTGCACGCCTGTAGAGCAGAATATCGGTGTGTCAGTTGTGTACATGTATATATTGCAGACAACAGAATATCGGTGTGTCAGTTGTGTACATGTGTATATTGCAGACAACAGAATATCGGTGAGTCAGGTATGTACGTGTGTATATTGTAGACAACAGAATATCGGTGTGTCAGGTGTGCCTTTTACATATGTATATTGCAGACAACAGAATATCGGTGTGTCAGGTGTGTATGTGTGCATATTGCAGACAACAGAATATCGGTGTGTCAGGTGTGTACGTGTGTATATTACAGACAGCAGTTTTGGACGTATAAGTGCATGTGTAAAAATGAAGTTCGAATGTTTGTTGTTGTTGATGTTGATGCTGATGTTGTTGTTGTTGTTGTGTTTGTTTGTTTGTTTGTTTGTTTGTCTGTCAAAGGAACATTTGACAGAATCCTTTTTCGCGGACAGGCTTGGCACTTACAATCCGCGCGGCTTGAACATTCGCCCCTAGGGATGTATGCTCGGCCTGATGGGTAGTTGGTGACAGACTTGACCTCACTGTTGATACTGGATGCTACCGTTGTGTGTGTGTGTGTGTGTGTGTGTGTGTGTGTGTGTGTGTGTGTGTGTGTGTGTGTGTGTGTGTGTGTGTGTGTGTGTGTATACGAGTATGTGTATGTGTGTGTGTGTGTGTGTGTGTGTGTGTGTGTGTGTGTGTGTGTGTGTGTGTGTGTGTGTGTGTGTGTGTGCATGTACGCGAGCCGCAGCAGGCACGTGTGAATGCGAATGTATGCAGTGACGTGTATGTATGTAGACGTAAGTTTTGTGCTATGTGTTTGTGCTTGTGTATTTGCGTCATTCTGCTCTTTTTTTAACGTCATTCTAAATTCTCTATATACAGCATGACTTCTTTTCTTTCTCTCGTGTACTTTTCTTTTCTACGTTTGTTTCCATGTCACCCGAAGAAGGATCTTTGATCCGAAACGTCGTTCCTTGTTTCTTTTTTTAAAGGGTTTTCCACCACTATCTTCGGTTTTTCTGTTACATAAAACACTAGCGGCAACAGTTTTACTAAATTGTTTGTTTGTTATTTGTTTGTTTTTCCACTGGTATAAAAATAAATCATCAATTAAACTCGTACTTCATTTTGAACACATCCACGCTTAGAAGATGGAATGACATAATATAGGGAATAAAGTTAGCCACAGAACGTCTGAATTTCGAACAACAATTAGAATGCAGTCAGGTCTTAGCGACTTTCTGTATATAAGATAAGATAAGATAGTTTATTGCCATATATTTCCATGTACAAAACAATAAAAACATTTTAGGAAGGTTACAAAGTAAAGTAGATTATAGCACTGTCAGGGGAGAGAAATGTGCATGATCGACCAGTGATCATAGATCTACTGTGGCCAAAGCACACAAAAAAAGAGATAGGAAAGAGAGGGGGCGCTAAAAAAGTGACTGAAAGCAATGCATATGGAAGCCCCCCCGAAGGGGGGCGTATCACATATCCCACTGTTCCAGCCACTCAGTGCATGGAAATTTAAATCTAGGTCCCCCCGAGGGGGGTCCAGATATTTAGCCGGTGTGGACAGCTGTTTCGGTCTTGGCGACCTCCTCAGCACACCATCGGCGATACTGGAGGAGGCAGGAATTTCTGCCCACCTGCAAAGACAACCACATTTTACTGTGGTGTCTGCAAGGGCATACATTCCATGCCACCACCTAG
Source organism: Semisulcospira habei (assembly GCA_036245525.1). Classification (NCBI taxonomy): domain Eukaryota; kingdom Metazoa; phylum Mollusca; class Gastropoda; family Semisulcospiridae; genus Semisulcospira; species Semisulcospira habei. The sequence goes on along the minus strand of BTPG01000003.1, from coordinate 104,352,987 downwards.
AGCCAAATTTCCATGCACCCTAAAAGAGAACCTACCAAAAGGGGGGAAGGGGTTGCAGTCGATATTGTAGTAGTAAATGAAAAGAAAAGGGGAGACTGCCAGTGCTAATATTTTAGGAAGGTTACAAAGTAAAGTAGATTATAGCACTGTCAGGGGAGAGAAATGTGCATGATCGACCAGTGATCATAGATCTACTGTGGCCAAAGCACACAAAAAAAGAGATAGGAAAGAGAGGGGGCGCTAAAAAAGTGACTGAAAGCAATGCATATGGAAGCCCCCCCGAAGGGGGGCATATCACATATCCCACTGTTCCAGCCACTCAGTGCATGGAAATTTAAATCTAGGTCCCCCCGAGGGGGGTCCAGATATTTAGCCGGTGTGGACAGCTGTTTCGGTCTTGGCGACCTCCTCAGCACACCATCGGCCTTGTAAAATGTGGTTGTCTTTGCAGGTGGGCAGAAATTCCTGCCTCCTCCAGTATCGCCGATGGTGTGCTGAGGAGGTCGCCAAGACCGAAACAGCTGTCCACACCGGCTAAATATCTGGACCCCCCTCGGGGGGACCTAGATTTAAATTTCCATGCACTGAGTGGCTGGAACAGTGGGATATGTGATACGCCCCCCTTCGGGGGGGCTTCCATATGCATTGCTTTCAGTCACTTTTTTAGCGCCCCCTCTCTTTCCTATCTCTTTTTTTGTGTGCTTTGGCCACAGTAGATCTATGATCACTGGTCGATCATGCACATTTCTCTCCCCTGACAGTGCTATAATCTACTTTACTTTGTAACCTTCCTAAAATATTAGCACTGGCAGTCTCCCCTTTTCTTTTCAATAAAAACATTGGAATTTGTCTTGATGTTAGTTACTAAGATTACAATCGCACACACAAACACACACACACACACACACACACACACACACACACACACACACACACACACACACACACACACACAGGCAGACAGTAACCTCTGATTGAGTTAAAAGCTGACTGTACACATTCGTTCTCGCTCGCCACTCGCGCTCTCTCCAATCAGTCCGGTTGATCAGAGAGAGAGAGAGAGAGCGAACAGCCATTGGGAAAAAAACTGTTGCGGAATCTGCTGGTCCTGGTACTGATGGAAATGTACCTGCGCCCTGATAGTAAAATATGATGCAGGATATACGTTATTAGTGAGATTTCGTTTGCCACCACCGTCTGCCAACAACGAACAAGAGCGGAATCATGGCGGACATCCAGCTTGTACCATACGCATGGTCAACACTCCACACATGTCCAAAAGGCATAGAGGGCTCATGAGGATCTATGCCTCTTGGAGGTTTGGAGTGTTGTCTATGCTCCTGGGCTCATGAATATCTATGCCTCGTGGAGATGTTTGGCGTGGTGTCTATGCTTATGGGGTCAGCTGGATGTCCGCCAAGACTTGGCTCTCGTTCCTTTGTGGGAGTCGTTTGGCGTACACGTAGCCTCACTATTGAAACACTCACTGACCTGATTGTAGTCTGATTCTGTGCTCACTTGTACTCACTGAGACGGTAATCACACTCCGTGACCTGATTGTGGTCTGATTCGGTACTCACTGAGACGGTAATCACACCCCGTGACCTGATTGTGGTCTAATTATATACTCACTGAGACGGTAATCACACTCCGTGACCTGATTGTAGTCTGATTATATACTCACTGAGACGGTAATCACACTCCGTGACCTGATTGTAGGCTGATTATATACTCACTGAGACGGTAATCACACTCCGTGACCTGATTGTAGGCTGATTATATACTCACTGAGACGGTAATCACACTCTGTGACCTGATTGTATGCTGATTCTGTACTCACCAAGACGGTAATCACACTCTGTGACCTGATTGTAGGCTGATTCTGTACTCACTGAGACGGTAATCACACCCCGTGACCTGATTGTAGTCTAAGTCGGTACTCACTGAGACGATAATCACACTCTAACTTACACTACTATCAGTCAGACCTGTTATACATGTTTGTTATTGAGACAGTAATCACACTCTAACTTACACCACTACCAGTCAGACCGATGTTATACACGTTTGTTACGAGGCAGTAATAGCACTCTAACTTACACCACTACCAGTCAGACCGATGTTATACACGTTTGTTACGAGGCAGTAATAGCACTCTAACTTACACCACTACCAGTCAGACCGATGTTATACATGTTTGTTACGAGGCAGTAATAGCACTCTAACTTACACTACTATCAGTCAGACCTGTTATACATATTTGATATTGCTGCGGCTGTCCCCATTTTCTCAAGTCACATGCCGAAGATAAAAAGTTTTTAAAAGTAATTTTACTGATGGGTATATATTTTCTTGCTTCTGATGCAGAACTGTGGTAAATGTGTGAATTATAGCTATTTGTTTCAGTTTTTGGTCTCAAGCTCACAAGAGTACACAGTTACAGTGACAAGATAATATGTAGTATTCCGCCAATAAAAACTACTCACAAATTTTTCGCCAATAAAAAATAATCTTGATTATAGAACGACATGTAGGTTACTTCCTATTCAAATTAACCCTAATAACAGACCAGTATAGGCCTCAGTTCCATTGTAACAAGAACGTAGAAGTGTGAATTCTGCAACAGAGTAGATATTTACCACAAGAGAAGGGGGGGGGGGTGGAGGGGGGAGGTTGTGGGGGGGGGGGGGAGGGGGGGGGGGGGGGTGGGGTGAGGTTGTGGGGAGGGTTGGGGTGAGAGCAAATGGGTGACATGCGATATTCCTGAGCATCCAGAACTCCCCCCATCCCCTCCTGCCTCAAGTCATCCGCCAGGTCCCCCTCCCCCCCCCTTCAGCACCCCCCCCCCCCCCGAACCGCCCTCCCCCCACCGCCCCCCCCCCACCCGACACACACACACAGTCCTCTGGTTTCATCTACCCCACTCTTTTTGATAGCAAGCAATAAAGAAGGAAATGTAGCCCGTTCAGTGCCAAGAAAATGTAAAGGCCAGCCAACTGCAAGTGGTATAGAGCCTCATGAGCTCACTCAATTGCGGGGGCTCATGAGGATCTATGTCTCTTGCTGACACCACGTTGCGTCCATGTTGCTTGGACAGATACATTTTTAATTTTTTTTTTTATATCTTTTACTTTCTGTCCTGGATTAATGAAGATTGTAACCACACAGTCTGCGTCACCTGGCATTCAACGGGTTAAAAGGACATCGCCGGTGTTACAAGTTAAACAGTTCCCTATGTCAGATCAACCCAGGATAGCTTCCGCGTGGCAATAGTTTAGTCAGCTACATCCAGTGTCACGTCTGTCGTGACAATTGCCACACCCGATCGGCCTGTTGTCACGTTTAAAGGTTTACCACGCACAAATGAGCACACGTCGATCTGTCGTGGAGGTCATTGTGACGTGTGACACCAGACAAGACATTACTCACAGTGTAAGGAGATGATCATGAGGAAAATGCTGCCCCACGTCCCGTCCATATGGAAAGATGGCGCCTGGTCCAAAACAGAAACTGGTAGTCCTGACTGTGCTCTTTCACTTGTACACGGTGTGTCAGGCTAAATTACTTTATGGGACATGCCCAATGCGCAAAAGACTATCGTCCCGACTGTCGGTCGCCGTAGGCCCGCGCACAGCCGTGCGCGGGCCTACGGCGGCTGACGTCGGCCCGATGGCCTTTTGTACTTTGTGTGACTAGTGATAACGATTGCTTGTGTATGTGTCTGCATTTTTTCTACACTATGGTCACGTAACGTAAACGTAACGTAAGGAAAACGTAACGTGGTGAACCTATCTAAATCTGTCAGATGTAGCTCTATGTCAATGACGTGTGTTTCTTCACATAACCGATCCGTTCATGAGTAGAGGTGTGTCTATATAGTAATTGCGGGCGAGAGTTCGGTGCCGTGGACGTTAAACCTGAACTAAACAGTTCGAGGTTCGAAAGGGAGGCTATCGAATGATCTTAATTTCGTCTACAGAAAAAGGGTTTGCAAGAGATTAGCTCCCCTAAACGTAATCGGACTACACCACCATTCATCCTGGTTGTCTCCTCTGATTCGCGACTTCTGATCAGCGTTAGTCAATGGAGGCAAGCCGCCAGTGTGTTATCCATAACTACAGAACTTTTAGCAGCTCAGTGGATGTGCCTGATTTACTGAGATGCTAAATTTATCTTTTACTTCCATACAGTGTGATGAACATTTTTATGCCTGACTGTTTCACTTCATGTACGGTCAAGACGAGAAAGGCCCATACGCGCTGTACCCCATACGTCAGAAGTCTTCCCAGAGTTCCTTCCGATATCGTGCCCATACTGGTATGGTTTACTATGGATCTCTCACGTCCTTTCAAGCTAGTCTGACCAACGTCCGCTGCCTTTCTCCACACCTCTTGCTTCGGACGCGATCGACTGTGTGGTGCCCTTGGCTCTGTTCCTGGCTAAACCGACTGTTTGTGAAACAAGATATACCAAGCAAGGAAAGAAGCACGCTTTAAAAAGGAAAGTATAACAAAGCGTAACCCATTTACTGTCGAAAAAAAAATGCGGACACCGCCCACCTGCAAGAGACAAAGAACCTCATGTGGACCAGCATCTGCGGGGGTTCATGAGGTTGTTTGCCCCTTGCTTGGCTATATTTATATCCGTGTTCCTTGGATTGATGGGGTTATTCAGTGTTGAACTTGCCCTGCGTTTCAAGACAGGATTTAGTCCACTGGCAGTGAAGGGGTTAATAAACTGTGGTTTACTTGTCTTTCTAAGCGTGTTTCTTTTATGTTGTGTATTTCTCGGCTTTTTACTCGCTTGGCCGTCACCTTTTAGGTCTGGATTGTGTTCATGAATAAGTCGTCCGTGCACGTTGTAGGAGATGGATCGACATTGATAGCGGATCAAAGGTAGCTCTATTAGCTCTCTCCCCGCTTGTCCATGTTTAGGCCAGTGGACAGCAAGTTTTGATCTGTGGGAGTCTTCTGTCACAGGCTGAGGGTCCCAGACCAAACGTTTGAATAACCGGTGATCTCTCGCGTACACACTCACACTGGGACACGCAAACTTCAGCGCCTTGACGGAAACACCCAATGCGCAAAAGATCATGGGCCGATGTCGGCCGACTATGGTCCGCGCACGGCCGTTCGCTGGCCAACGACGGCCAACATCGGCCCGATGGCCTTTGCGCACTAGGTACATACACACTTGCGCACACTGGCAAGCACACACGCACACACACACTCGCACACACATACACGCACACACACACACACACACACACACGCACACACACACATACACACACATACACACACACACGCACACACACACACACACACACACACACACACACACACACACACACACACACACTTTCTGACAATATTTACACGACCAGTGTTATCATTTGTTTATTGATCTAACTTCCAGCTTATGTCAAACAGCCCAAGCCGCACAGTACTGAATAATGACATGTATTCCATTGTTTCCCATTCCTTGTTCGTGTGACGGTCTGTCATTGTGGACCTTACCCCAATGCACAAGAGGCCATCGGGCTGACATCGGCCGCCGTTGGCCCGTTCAGGGCTGTGAGCGGGACCAACGGCGGATGAAGTTGGCCCGATGGCCTTTGCGCATGGGGACGGCTTTAAAGCCAAAATCACAGACCAGAACATCTAGTCTGTGACTGCCGGTACTGCAGTGGATGTAAGTGTACGAAGCTGTCCTGCACTGACAAGGGGACTGGAGATGGATTAGAGTACGTAAATGAACGGGGAAATTGTGAGATGAATTACTGTATTGAATTAAACAGGGAACTGTGAGAGGAATTAATGTACGAATTCTGTTTGCGGATGAGGACAATCTGAGGGCGTGGTTCCCCCAATACAAAGAGTACACTCTACACTGACCAGCCCGTGCTGACCAGACTTCTTTACGGATCAGGACTAACCAGGAACCCGCTGAAGGCAGTACCCAAATAACCAAAATTCCCAATCCCGTCACACTCCACCCACACTCTCTGGCCTTCATTCACATGTAGCACAGCGTCACAAGAATGTGCATCACCAGTATTGTGGGGATGACACTCATTGACCGGTGCACTGCCCACATATATAAATACACTGCCCCTGTCGATTGATGTGTCTGGACGCAGAGTGACGAGAAACGTGTAGGTGCCGCTGTGTGGCGCCGTGAAGAAGCCCGAGAACGAGTTGTAGCCGTAACCTTGGTTGTACAAAACGTAGGGCAGTATCAGACGCTCCCTGGAATTTAGCTGTATGTGGGTATTGTCAGGTGTCCGGGCATGGAAGGCGACTCGCTTGCTGGTTAGGTCTGTTGGAAACAAAACATGTTTAACCCCTTCAAAGTGAGGATGCTACAACTACCAGAGACACAGATTCTAGGTCTGATTCAGTTGACACTGATTTCACAAGCACATTCGGCGATCAGTGGATTAACCTTTTCACCGCCAGGTTCGCTGTGTTTCTCTTCCTGAACTCAGCGTCAGAGTGCTCTTTCCGTACCAGGAACATGGATTCAAAATCGCGTAAGAGGCACAGATCCTTATCAGCACCAGCAAATACTGGTGCTCATGAGTATCTATGTCTGTTGCAATTGGGTCGTGTTCAATTTGTCCAATACTAGTGCTGATGAGGATCTCTGCGTCTTGCAGTGGGATCGTGTTCAGTCTGTCTCGGCAGTGAAGGGGTTACCGCCGTGACTCAGACATTATTTGTTTGTCACGTGTATAATGTATGTTACCGCCGTGACACA
>BTPG01000003.1:103835782-104342657 GCA_036245525.1 Semisulcospira habei | reverse complement strand
TCACGTGTATAATGTATGTTACCGCCGTGACACAGACATTATTTGTTTGTCACGTGTATAATGTATGTTACCGCCATGACTCAGACATTATTTGTTTGTCACGTGTATAATGTGTGTTACCGCCATGACTCAGACATTATTTGTTTGTCACGTGTATAATGTATGTTACCGCCGTGACACAGACATTATTTGTTTGTCACGTGTATAATGTATGTTACCGCCATGACTCAAACATTATTTGTTTGTCACGTGTAAAATGTATGTTACCGCCATTACTCAGACATTATTTGTTTGTCACGTGTATAATGTATGTTACCGCCGTGACACAGACATTATTTGTTTGGGGGTGTATGGGGCTCTGGATAAAGGTAGCACCGTTGCTGTTCGGCAGCTGCGTCCTACATAGGACGGACGGGCATCACTGGTCCTCATCCATCTCCTTAATCTCTCACGTGCTGGCTCCAAGCGCCACACCCTGGCAAACCACCTCAGCTGGTGGGCTAAACCACATGAGGGGGTGGTGTTCACATTGCACCACTAGGCGGATGAGCTGTTTCTGACAGCCAACGGCTAGAGGACGGAGGAGATCAGGTTGGATCCAACGGCCAAATGTGGGGGAGTAAACCCTTCAAATCAGGAGTGGAGCCCCGAAGGCAGACAGCTGCCTGTATTCACGCACTGTTCTGGCAGCTCCTGCAGCCAGACTGGTGCCAAACGAACTGTTTTGCATTCCTTTGGATACATCAGCGAGGCCGAGAGGGGGATCTTGACGCCTGGGCACCCCAGGATCTCCATACACTTCGCCCAGGCTTCCGCCCTGGAGAGGTCACTCCAGTGACTGACCCAGCAAGCGCATATTCCATTGTCTTCCGAGACAGGATGCCAAAACTACGTGTATAATGTATGTAACCGCCGTGACACAGACATTATTTGTTTGTCACGTGTATAATGTATGTAACCGCCGTGACACAGACATTATTTGTTTGTCACGTGTATAATGTATGTAACCGCCGTGACACAGACATTATTTGTTTGTCACGTGTATAATGTATGTAACCGCCGTGACACAGACATTATTTGTTTGCCACGTGTATAATGTATGTTACCGCCGTGACACAGACATTATTTGTTTGTCACGTGTATAATGTATGTAACCGCCGTGACACAGACATTATTTGTTTGTCACGTGTATAATGTATGTTACCGACGTGACACATATTATTTGTCACGTGTATAATATATGTTACCGCCGTGACACAGACATTATTTGTTTGTCACGTGTATAATGCTTGTTACCGCCGTGATGCAGACCGTATTTGTTTGTCACGTGTATAATGTATGTAACCACCGTGACACAGACATTATTTGTTTGCCACGTGTATAATATATGTTACCGCCGTGACACAGACATTATTTGTTTGCCACGTGTACAATGTATGTTACCGCCGTAACACATACATTATTAGTTTGCCACGTGTATAATGTATGTTACTGCCGTGACACAGACATTATTTTTTTGCCACGTGTACAATGTATGTTACCGCCGTGACACAGACATTATTTGTTTGTCACGTGTATAATGTATGTTACCGCCATGACTCAGACATTATTTGTTTGTCACGTGTATAATGTATGTTACCGCTATGACTCAGACATTATTTGTTTGTCACGTGTATAATGTATGTTACCGCCATGACTCAGACATTATTTGTTTGTCACGTGTATAATGTGTGTTACCGCTATGACTCAGACATTATTTGTTTGTCACGTGTATTATGTATGTTACCGCCGTGACACAGACATTATTTGTTTGTCACGTGTATAATGTATGTTACCGCCATGACTCAAACATTATTTGTTTGTCACGTGTAAAATGTATGATACCGCTATGACTCAGACATTATTTGTTTGTCACGTGTATAATGTATGTTACCGCCGTGACACAGACATTATTTGTTTGGGGGTGTATGGGGCTCTGGATAAAGGTAGCACCGTTGCTGTTCGGCAGCTGCGTCCTACATAGGACGGACGGGCATCACTGGTCCTCATCCATCTCCGTAATCTCTCACGTGCTGGCTCCAAGCGCCACACACTGGCAAACCACCTCAGCTGGTGGGCTAAACCACATGAGGGGGTGGTGTTCACATTGCACCACTAGGCGGATGAGCTGTTTCTGACAGCCAACGGCTAGAGGACGGAGGAGATCAGGTTGGATCCAACGGCCAAATGTGGGGGAGTAAACCCTTCAAATCAGGAGTGGAGCCCCGAAGGCAGACAGCTGCCTGTATTCACGCACTGTTCTGGCAGCTCCTGCAGCCAGACTGGTGCCAAGAGAACTGTTTTGCATTCCTTTGGATACATCAGCGAGGCCGAGAGGGGGATATTGACGCCTGGGCACCCCAGGATCTCCTTACACTTCGCCAAGGCTTCCGCCCTGGAGAGGTCACTCCAGTGACTGACCCAGCAAGCACATATTCCATTGTCTTCCAAGACAGGATGCCAAAACTACGTGTATAATGTATGTAACCGCCGTGACACAGACATTATTTGTTTGTCACGTGTATAATGTATGTAACCGCCGTGACACAGACATTATTTGTTTGTCACGTGTATAATGTATGTAACCGCCGTGACACAGACATTATTTGTTTGTCACGTGTATAATGTATGTAACCGCCGTGACACAGACATTATTTGTTTGCCACGTGTATAATGTATGTTACCGCCGTGACACAGACATTATTTGTTTGTCACGTGTATAATGTATGTAACCGCCGTGACACAGACATTATTTGTTTGTCACGTGTATAATGTATGTTACCGCCGTGACACATATTATTTGTCACGTGTATAATATATGTTACCGCCGTGACACAGACATTATTTGTTTGTCACGTGTATAATGCTTGTTACCGCCGTGACGCAGACCGTATTTGTTTGTTACGTGTATAATGTATGTAACCACCGTGACACAGACATTATTTGTTTGCCACGTGTATAATATATGTTACCGCCGTGACACAGACATTATTTGTTTGCCACGTGTACAATGTATGTTACCGCCGTAACACATACATTATTAGTTTGCCACGTGTATAATGTATGTTACCGCCGTGACACAGACATTATTTTTTTGCCACGTGTACAATGTATGTTACCGCCGTGACACAGACATTATTTGTTTGTCACGTATATAATGTATGTTACCGCCATGACTCAGACATTATGAATATTTTGTTTGCCACGTGTATAATGTATGTTACCGCCGTGACACAGACATTATTTGTTTGTCACGTGCATAATGTATGTTACCGCCGTGACACAGACACATTTTGTTTGTCAAGTGTATAATGTATCTTCAGGCCGTGACACAGACATTATTTGTTTGTCACGTGCCTAATGTATGTTACCGCCGTGACACAGACATTATTTGTTTGTCACGTGTATAATGTATGTTACCGCCGTGACACAGACATTATTTGTTTGTCACGTGTATAATGTATGTTCCCGCCGTGATACATATTATTTATCCCGTGTATAATGTATGTTACCGCCGTGACAGACATTATTTGTTTGTCACGTGTATAATGTATGTTACCGCCGTGACACAGACATTATTTGTTTGTCACGTGTATAATGTATGTAACCGCCGTGACACAGACGTTATTTGTTTGTCACGTGTATAATGTATGTTAACGCCGTGACGCAGACCGTATTTGTTTGTCACGTGTATAATGTATGTAACCACCGTGACACAGACATTATTTGTTTGCCACGTGTATAATATATGTTACCGCCGTGACACAGACATTATTTGTTTGCCACGTGTACAATGTATGTTACCGCCGTAACACATACATTATTAGTTTGCCACGTGTATAATGTATGTTACCGCCGTGACACAGACATTATTTTTTTTCCACGTGTACAATGTATGTTACCGCCGTGACACAGACATTATTTGTTTGTCAAGTGTATAATGTATGTTACCGCCATGACTCAGACATTATGAATATTTTGTTTGCCACGTGTATAATGTATGTTACCGCCGTGACACAGACATTATTTGTTTGTCACGTGCATAATGTATGTTACCGCCGTGACACAGACACATTTTGTTTGTCACGTGTATAATGTATCATCAGGCCTAGACACAGACATTATTTGTTTGTCACGTGTATAATGTATCTTACCGCCGTGACACAGACATTATTTGTTTGTCACGTGCATAATGTATGTTACCGCCGTGACACAGACATTATTTGTTTGTCACGTGTATAATGTATGTTCCCGCCGTGATACATATTATTTATCACGTGTATAATGTATGTTACCACCGTGACAGACATTATTTGTTTGTCACGTGTATAATGTATGTTACTGCCGTGACACAGACATTATTTGTTTGTCACGAGTATAATGTATGTTACCGCCGTGATACAGACATTATTTGTTTGTCACGTGTATAATGTATGTTACCGCCGTGACACAGACATTATTTGTTTGTCACGTGTATAATGTATGTTACCGCCGTGACACAGACATTATTTGTTTGTTACGTGTATAATGTCTGTTACCGCCGTGGCGCAGACATTATTTGTTTGTCACGTGTATAATGTATTTACCCGCCGTGACATATACATTATTTGATTGTCACGTGTATAATGTATGTTACCGCCGTGACACAGACATTATTTGTTTGTCACGTGTATAATGTATGTTACCGCCGTGACACAGACATTATTTGTTTGTCACGTGTATAATGTATGTTACCGCCGTGACACAGACATTATTTGTTTGTCACGTGTATAATGTATGTTACCGCCGTGACACAGACATTATTTGTTTGTCGCGTGTATAATGTATGTTACCGCCGTGACACAGACAATATTTGTTTGTCACGTGTATAATGTATGTTACCGCCGTGACACAGACAATATTTGTTTGTCACGTGTATAATGTATGTTACCGCCGTGACACAGACATTATTTGTTTGTCGCGTGTATAATGTATGTTACCGCCGTGACACAGACATTATTTGTTTGTCACGTGTATAATGTATGTTACCGCCGTGACACAGACATTATTTGTTTGTCGCGTGTATAATGTATGTTACCGCCGTGACACAGACATTCTTTGTTTGTCACGTATACAATGTATGTTACCGCCATGACACACATTATTTGTTTATCACGTGTATAATGTATGTTACCGCCATGACACACATTATTTGTTTATCACGTGTATAATGTATGTTACCGCCATGACACACATTATTTGTTTGTCACGTGTATAATGTATGTTACCGCCTTGACACACATTATTTGTTTGTCACGTGTATAATGTATGTTACCGCCGTGACACATACATTATTTGATTGTCACGTGTATAATGTATGTTACCGCCCTGACACAGACATTATTTGTTTGTCACGTGTATAATGTATGTTACCGCCATGACTCAGACATTATTTGTTTGTCACGTGTATAATGTATGTTACCGCCGTGACACAGACATTATTTGTTTGTCACGTGCATAATGTATGTTACCGCCATGACACACATTATTTGTTTGTCACGTGTATAATGTATGTTACCGCCCTGACACAGACATTATTTGTTTGTCACGTGTATAATGTATGTTACCGCCATGACTCAGACATTATTTTTTTGTCACGTGTATAATGTATGTTACCGCCCTGACACAGACATTTTTTTGTTTGTCACGTGCATAATGTATGTTACCGCCATGACTCAGACATTATTTGTTTCTCACGTGTATAATGTATGTTTCCGCCGTGACACAGACATTATTTGTTTGTCACGTGTATAATGTATGTTACCGCCATGACTCAGACATTATTTGTTTGTCACGTGTATAATGTATGTTACCGCCGTGACACAGACATTATTTGTTTGTCACGTGTATAATGTATGTTACCGCCGTGACACAGACATTATTTGTTTGTCACGTGTATAATGTATGTTACCGCCATGACTCAGACATTATTTGTTTGTCACGTGTATAATGTATGTTACCGCCATGACTCAGACATTATTTGTTTGTCACGTGTATAATGTATGTTACCGCCATGACTCAGACATTATTTGTTTGTCACGTGTATAATGTGTGTTACCGCCATGACTCAGACATTATTTGTTTGTCACGTGTATAATGTATGTTACCGCCGTGACACAGACATTATTTGTTTGTCACGTGTATAATGTATGTTACCGCCATGACTCAAACATTATTTGTTTGTCACGTGTAAAATGTATGTTACCGCCATTACTCAGACATTATTTGTTTGTCACGTGTATAATGTATGTTACCGCCGTGACACAGACATTATTTGTTTGGGGGTGTATGGGGCTCTGGATAAAGGTAGCACCGTTGCTGTTCGGCAGCTGCGTCCTACATAGGACGGACGGGCATCACTGGTCCTCATCCATCTCCTTAATCTCTCACGTGCTGGCTCCAAGCGCCACACCCTGGCAAACCACCTCAGCTGGTGGGCTAAACCACATGAGGGGGTGGTGTTCACATTGCACCACTAGGCGGATGAGCTGTTTCTGACAGCCAACGGCTAGAGGACGGAGGAGATCAGGTTGGATCCAACGGCCAAATGTGGGGGAGTAAACCCTTCAAATCAGGAGTGGAGCCCCGAAGGCAGACAGCTGCCTGTATTCACGCACTGTTCTGGCAGCTCCTGCAGCCAGACTGGTGCCAAACGAACTGTTTTGCATTCCTTTGGATACATCAGCGAGGCCGAGAGGGGGATCTTGACGCCTGGGCACCCCAGGATCTCCATACACTTCGCCCAGGCTTCCGCCCTGGAGAGGTCACTCCAGTGACTGACCCAGCAAGCGCATATTCCATTGTCTTCCGAGACAGGATGCCAAAACTACGTGTATAATGTATGTAACCGCCGTGACACAGACATTATTTGTTTGTCACGTGTATAATGTATGTAACCGCCGTGACACAGACATTATTTGTTTGTCACGTGTATAATGTATGTAACCGCCGTGACACAGACATTATTTGTTTGTCACGTGTATAATGTATGTAACCGCCGTGACACAGACATTATTTGTTTGCCACGTGTATAATGTATGTTACCGCCGTGACACAGACATTATTTGTTTGTCACGTGTATAATGTATGTAACCGCCGTGACACAGACATTATTTGTTTGTCACGTGTATAATGTATGTTACCGACGTGACACATATTATTTGTCACGTGTATAATATATGTTACCGCCGTGACACAGACATTATTTGTTTGTCACGTGTATAATGCTTGTTACCGCCGTGATGCAGACCGTATTTGTTTGTCACGTGTATAATGTATGTAACCACCGTGACACAGACATTATTTGTTTGCCACGTGTATAATATATGTTACCGCCGTGACACAGACATTATTTGTTTGCCACGTGTACAATGTATGTTACCGCCGTAACACATACATTATTAGTTTGCCACGTGTATAATGTATGTTACTGCCGTGACACAGACATTATTTTTTTGCCACGTGTACAATGTATGTTACCGCCGTGACACAGACATTATTTGTTTGTCACGTGTATAATGTATGTTACCGCCATGACTCAGACATTATTTGTTTGTCACGTGTATAATGTATGTTACCGCTATGACTCAGACATTATTTGTTTGTCACGTGTATAATGTATGTTACCGCCATGACTCAGACATTATTTGTTTGTCACGTGTATAATGTGTGTTACCGCTATGACTCAGACATTATTTGTTTGTCACGTGTATTATGTATGTTACCGCCGTGACACAGACATTATTTGTTTGTCACGTGTATAATGTATGTTACCGCCATGACTCAAACATTATTTGTTTGTCACGTGTAAAATGTATGATACCGCTATGACTCAGACATTATTTGTTTGTCACGTGTATAATGTATGTTACCGCCGTGACACAGACATTATTTGTTTGGGGGTGTATGGGGCTCTGGATAAAGGTAGCACCGTTGCTGTTCGGCAGCTGCGTCCTACATAGGACGGACGGGCATCACTGGTCCTCATCCATCTCCGTAATCTCTCACGTGCTGGCTCCAAGCGCCACACACTGGCAAACCACCTCAGCTGGTGGGCTAAACCACATGAGGGGGTGGTGTTCACATTGCACCACTAGGCGGATGAGCTGTTTCTGACAGCCAACGGCTAGAGGACGGAGGAGATCAGGTTGGATCCAACGGCCAAATGTGGGGGAGTAAACCCTTCAAATCAGGAGTGGAGCCCCGAAGGCAGACAGCTGCCTGTATTCACGCACTGTTCTGGCAGCTCCTGCAGCCAGACTGGTGCCAAGAGAACTGTTTTGCATTCCTTTGGATACATCAGCGAGGCCGAGAGGGGGATATTGACGCCTGGGCACCCCAGGATCTCCTTACACTTCGCCAAGGCTTCCGCCCTGGAGAGGTCACTCCAGTGACTGACCCAGCAAGCACATATTCCATTGTCTTCCAAGACAGGATGCCAAAACTACGTGTATAATGTATGTAACCGCCGTGACACAGACATTATTTGTTTGTCACGTGTATAATGTATGTAACCGCCGTGACACAGACATTATTTGTTTGTCACGTGTATAATGTATGTAACCGCCGTGACACAGACATTATTTGTTTGTCACGTGTATAATGTATGTAACCGCCGTGACACAGACATTATTTGTTTGCCACGTGTATAATGTATGTTACCGCCGTGACACAGACATTATTTGTTTGTCACGTGTATAATGTATGTAACCGCCGTGACACAGACATTATTTGTTTGTCACGTGTATAATGTATGTTACCGCCGTGACACATATTATTTGTCACGTGTATAATATATGTTACCGCCGTGACACAGACATTATTTGTTTGTCACGTGTATAATGCTTGTTACCGCCGTGACGCAGACCGTATTTGTTTGTTACGTGTATAATGTATGTAACCACCGTGACACAGACATTATTTGTTTGCCACGTGTATAATATATGTTACCGCCGTGACACAGACATTATTTGTTTGCCACGTGTACAATGTATGTTACCGCCGTAACACATACATTATTAGTTTGCCACGTGTATAATGTATGTTACCGCCGTGACACAGACATTATTTTTTTGCCACGTGTACAATGTATGTTACCGCCGTGACACAGACATTATTTGTTTGTCACGTATATAATGTATGTTACCGCCATGACTCAGACATTATGAATATTTTGTTTGCCACGTGTATAATGTATGTTACCGCCGTGACACAGACATTATTTGTTTGTCACGTGCATAATGTATGTTACCGCCGTGACACAGACACATTTTGTTTGTCAAGTGTATAATGTATCTTCAGGCCGTGACACAGACATTATTTGTTTGTCACGTGCCTAATGTATGTTACCGCCGTGACACAGACATTATTTGTTTGTCACGTGTATAATGTATGTTACCGCCGTGACACAGACATTATTTGTTTGTCACGTGTATAATGTATGTTCCCGCCGTGATACATATTATTTATCCCGTGTATAATGTATGTTACCGCCGTGACAGACATTATTTGTTTGTCACGTGTATAATGTATGTTACCGCCGTGACACAGACATTATTTGTTTGTCACGTGTATAATGTACGTAACCGCCGTGACACAGACGTTATTTGTTTGTCACGTGTATAATGTATGTTAACGCCGTGACGCAGACCGTATTTGTTTGTCACGTGTATAATGTATGTAACCACCGTGACACAGACATTATTTGTTTGCCACGTGTATAATATATGTTACCGCCGTGACACAGACATTATTTGTTTGCCACGTGTACAATGTATGTTACCGCCGTAACACATACATTATTAGTTTGCCACGTGTATAATGTATGTTACCGCCGTGACACAGACATTATTTTTTTTCCACGTGTACAATGTATGTTACCGCCGTGACACAGACATTATTTGTTTGTCAAGTGTATAATGTATGTTACCGCCATGACTCAGACATTATGAATATTTTGTTTGCCACGAGTATAATGTATGTTACCGCCGTGACACAGACATTATTTGTTTGTCACGTGCATAATGTATGTTACCGCCGTGACACAGACACATTTTGTTTGTCACGTGTATAATGTATCATCAGGCCTAGACACAGACATTATTTGTTTGTCACGTGTATAATGTATCTTACCGCCGTGACACAGACATTATTTGTTTGTCACGTGCATAATGTATGTTACCGCCGTGACACAGACATTATTTGTTTGTCACGTGTATAATGTATGTTCCCGCCGTGATACATATTATTTATCACGTGTATAATGTATGTTACCACCGTGACAGACATTATTTGTTTGTCACGTGTATAATGTATGTTACTGCCGTGACACAGACATTATTTGTTTGTCACGAGTATAATGTATGTTACCGCCGTGATACAGACATTATTTGTTTGTCACGTGTATAATGTATGTTACCGCCGTGACACAGACATTATTTGTTTGTCACGTGTATAATGTATGTTACCGCCGTGACACAGACATTATTTGTTTGTTACGTGTATAATGTCTGTTACCGCCGTGGCGCAGACATTATTTGTTTGTCACGTGTATAATGTATTTACCCGCCGTGACATATACATTATTTGATTGTCACGTGTATAATGTATGTTACCGCCGTGACACAGACATTATTTGTTTGTCACGTGTATAATGTATGTTACCGCCGTGACACAGACATTATTTGTTTGTCACGTGTATAATGTATGTTACCGCCGTGACACAGACATTATTTGTTTGTCACGTGTATAATGTATGTTACCGCCGTGACACAGACATTATTTGTTTGTCGCGTGTATAATGTATGTTACCGCCGTGACACAGACAATATTTGTTTGTCACGTGTATAATGTATGTTACCGCCGTGACACAGACAATATTTGTTTGTCACGTGTATAATGTATGTTACCGCCGTGACACAGACATTATTTGTTTGTCGCGTGTATAATGTATGTTACCGCCGTGACACAGACATTATTTGTTTGTCACGTGTATAATGTATGTTACCGCCGTGACACAGACATTATTTGTTTGTCGCGTGTATAATGTATGTTACCGCCGTGACACAGACATTCTTTGTTTGTCACGTATACAATGTATGTTACCGCCATGACACACATTATTTGTTTATCACGTGTATAATGTATGTTACCGCCATGACACACATTATTTGTTTATCACGTGTATAATGTATGTTACCGCCATGACACACATTATTTGTTTGTCACGTGTATAATGTATGTTACCGCCTTGACACACATTATTTGTTTGTCACGTGTATAATGTATGTTACCGCCGTGACACATACATTATTTGATTGTCACGTGTATAATGTATGTTACCGCCCTGACACAGACATTATTTGTTTGTCACGTGTATAATGTATGTTACCGCCATGACTCAGACATTATTTGTTTGTCACGTGTATAATGTATGTTACCGCCGTGACACAGACATTATTTGTTTGTCACGTGCATAATGTATGTTACCGCCATGACACACATTATTTGTTTGTCACGTGTATAATGTATGTTACCGCCCTGACACAGACATTATTTGTTTGTCACGTGTATAATGTATGTTACCGCCATGACTCAGACATTATTTTTTTGTCACGTGTATAATGTATGTTACCGCCCTGACACAGACATTTTTTTGTTTGTCACGTGCATAATGTATGTTACCGCCATGACTCAGACATTATTTGTTTCTCACGTGTATAATGTATGTTTCCGCCGTGACACAGACATTATTTGTTTGTCACGTGTATAATGTATGTTACCGCCATGACTCAGACATTATTTGTTTGTCACGTGTATAATGTATGTTACCGCCGTGACACAGACATTATTTGTTTGTCACGTGTATAATGTATGTTACCGCCGTGACACAGACATTTGTTTGTCACGTGTATAATGTATGTTACCGCCATGACTCAGACATTATTTGTTTGTCACGTGTATAATGTATGTTACCGCCATGACTCAGACATTATTTGTTTGTCACGTGTATAATGTATGTTACCGCCATGACTCAGACATTATTTGTTTGTCACGTGTATAATGTGTGTTACCGCCATGACTCAGACATTATTTGTTTGTCACGTGTATAATGTATGTTACCGCCGTGACACAGACATTATTTGTTTGTCACGTGTATAATGTATGTTACCGCCATGACTCAAACATTATTTGTTTGTCACGTGTAAAATGTATGTTACCGCCATGACTCAGACATTATTTGTTTGTCACGTGTATAATGTATGTTACCGCCGTGACACAGACATTATTTGTTTGGGGGTGTATGGGGCTCTGGATAAAGGTAGCACCGTTGCTGTTCGGCAGCTGCGTCCTACATAGGACGGACGGGCATCACTGGTCCTCATCCATCTCCGTAATCTCTCACGTGCTGGCTCCAAGCGCCACACCCTGGCAAACCACCTCAGCTGGTGGGCTAAACCACATGAGGGGGTGGTGTTCACATTGCACCACTAGGCGGATGAGCTGTTTCTGACAGCCAACGGCTAGAGGACGGAGGAGATCAGGTTGGATCCAACGGCCAAATGTGGGGGAGTAAACCCTTCAAATCAGGAGTGGAGCCCCGAAGGCAGACAGCTGCCTGTATTCACGCACTGTTCTGGCAGCTCCTGCAGCCAGACTGGTGCCAAACGAACTGTTTTGCATTCCTTTGGATACATCAGCGAGGCCGAGAGGGGGATCTTGACGCCTGGGCACCCCAGGATCTCCATACACTTCGCCCAGTCTTCCGCCCTGGAGAGGTCACTCCAGTGACTGACCCAGCAAGCGCATATTCCATTGTCTTCCGAGACAGGATGCCAAAAGTACGTGTATAATGTATGTAACCGCTGTGACACAGACATTATTTGTTTGTCACGTGTATAATGTATGTAACCGCCGTGACACAGACATTATTTGTTTGTCACGTGTATAATGTATGTAACCGCCGTGACACAGACATTATTTGTTTGTCACGTGTATAATGTATGTAACCGCCGTGACACAGACATTATTTGTTTGCCACGTGTATAATGTATGTTACCGCCGTGACACAGACATTATTTGTTTGTCACGTGTATAATGTATGTAACCGCCGTGACACAGACATTATTTGTTTGTCACGTGTATAATGTATGTTACCGCCGTGACACATATTATTTGTCACGTGTATAATATATGTTACCGCCGTGACACAGACATTATTTGTTTGTCACGTGTATAATGCTTGTTACCGCCGTGACGCAGACCGTATTTGTTTGTCACGTGTATAATGTCTGTAACCACCGTGACACAGACATTATTTGTTTGCCACGTGTATAATATATGTTACCGCCGTGACACAGACATTATTTGTTTGCCACGTGTACAATGTATGTTACCGCCGTAACACATACATTATTAGTTTGCCACGTGTATAATGTATGTTACCGCCGTGACACAGACATTATTTTTTTGCCACGTGTACAATGTATGTTACCGCCGTGACACAGACATTATTTGTTTGTCACGTGTATAATGTATGTTACCGCCATGACTCAGACATTATTTGTTTGTCACGTGTATAATGTATGTTACCGCCATGACTCAGACATTATTTGTTTGTCACGTGTATAATGTATGTTACCGCCATGACTCAGACATTATTTGTTTGTCACGTGTATAATGTGTGTTACCGCCATGACTCAGACATTATTTGTTCGTCACGTGTATAATGTATGTTACCGCCGTGACACAGACATTATTTGTTTGTCACGTGTATAATGTATGTTACCGCCATGACTCAAACATTATTTGTTTGTCACGTGTAAA
The DNA here is from genome assembly GCA_036245525.1 of Semisulcospira habei. Classification (NCBI taxonomy): domain Eukaryota; kingdom Metazoa; phylum Mollusca; class Gastropoda; family Semisulcospiridae; genus Semisulcospira; species Semisulcospira habei. The sequence continues at coordinate 104,328,755 of BTPG01000003.1, read as the reverse complement.
ATGTATGTTACCGCCTTGACTCAGACATTATTTGTTTGTCACGTGTATAATGTATGTTACCGCCGTGACACAGACATTATTTGTTTGGGGGTGTTTGGGGCTCTGGATAAAGGTAGCACCGTTGCTGTTCGGCAGCTGCTTCCTACATAGGACGGACGGGCATCACTGGTCCTCATCCATCTCCTTAATCTCTCACGTGCTGGCTCCAAGCGCCACACCCAGGCAAACCACCTCAGCTGGTGGGCTAAACCACATGAGGGGGTGGTGTTCACATTGCACCACTAGGCGGATGAGCTGTTTCTGACAGCCAACGGCTAGAGGACGGAGGAGATCAGGTTGGATCCAACGGCCAAATGTGGGGGAGTAAACCCTTCAAATCAGGAGTGGAGCCCCGAAGGCAGACAGCTGCCTGTATTCACGCACTGTTCTGGCAGCTCCTGCAGCCAGACTGGTGCCAAACGAACTGTTTTGCATTTCTTTGGATACATCAGCGAGGCCGAGAGGGGGATCTTGACGCCTGGGCACCCCAGGATCTCCATACACTTCGCCCAGGCTTCCGCCCTGGAGAGGTCACTCCAGTGACTGACCCAGCAAGCGCATATTCCATTGTCTTCCGAGACAGGATGCCAAAACTACGTGTATAATGTATGTAACCGCCGTGACACAGACATTATTTGTTTGTCACGTGTATAATGTATGTAACCGCCGTGACACAGACATTATTGGTTTGTCACGTGTATAATGTATGTAACCGCCGTGACACAGACATTATTTGTTTGTCACGTGTATAATGTATGTAACCGCCGTGACACAGACATTATTTGTTTGTCACGTGTATAATGTATGTTACCGCCGTGACACAGACATTATTTGTTTGTCACGTGTATAATGTATGTTACCGCCGTGACACAGACATTATTTGTTTGTCACGTGTATAATGTATGTAACCGCCGTGACACAGATATTATTTGTTTGCCACGTGTATAATGTATGTTACCGCCGTGACACAGACATTATTTGTTTGTCACATGTATAATGTATGTTACCGGCGTGACACATATTATTTGTCACGTGTATAATATATGTTACCGCCGTGACACAGACATTATTTGTTTGTCACGTCTATAATGCTTGTTACCGCCGTGACGCAGACCGTATTTGTTTGTCACGTGTATAATGTATGTAACCACCGTGACACAGACATTATTTGTTTGCCACGTGTATAATATATGTTACCGCCATGACACAGACGTTATTTGTTTGCCACGTGTACAATGTATGTTACCGCCGTAACACATACATTATTAGTTTGCCACGTGTATAATGTATGTTACCGCCGTGACACAGACATTATTTTTTTGCCACGTGTACAATGTATGTTACCGCCGTGACACAGACATTATTTGTTTGTCACGTGTATAATGTATGTTACCGCCATGACTCAGACATTATGAATATTTTGTTTGCCACGTGTATAATGTATGTTACCGCCGTGACACAGACATTATTTGTTTGTCACGTGCATAATGTATGTTACCGCCGTGACACAGACACATTTTGTTTGTCACGTGTATAATGTATCTTCAGGCCGTGACACAGACATTATTTGTTTGTCACGTGTATAATGTATCTTACCGCCGTGACACAGACATTATTTGTTTGTCACGTGCATAATGTATGTTACCGCCGTGACACAGACATTATTTGTTTGTCACGTGTATAATGTATGTTACCGCCGTGACACAGACATTATTTGTTTGTCACGTGTATAATGTATGTTCCCGCCGTGATACATATTATTTATCACGTGTATAATGTATGTTACCGCCGTGACAGACATTATTTGTTTGTCACGTGTATAATGTATGTTACCGCCGTGACACAGACATTATTTGTTTGTCACGTGTATAATGTATGTAACCGCCGTGACACAGACGTTATTTGTTTGTCACGTGTATAATGTATGTTAACGCCGTGACGCAGACCGTATTTGTTTGTCACGTGTATAATGTATGTTACCGCCGTGACACAGACATTATTTGTTTGCCACGTGTATAATATATGTTACCGCCGTGACACAGACATTATTTGTTTGCCACGTGTACAATGTATGTTACCGCCGTAACACATACATTATTAGTTTGCCACGTGTATAATGTATGTTACCGCCGTGACCCAGACATTATTTTTTTTCCACGTGTACAATGTATGTTACCGCCGTGACACAGACATTATTTGTTTGTCACGTGTATAATGTATGTTACCGCCATGACTCAGACATTATGAATATTTTGTTTGCCACGTGTATAATGTATGTTACCGCCGTGACACAGACATTATTTGTTTGTCACGTGCATAATGTATGTTACCGCCGTGACTCAGACACATTTTGTTTGTCACGTGTATAATGTATCTTTAGGCCGTGACACAGACATTATTTGTTTGTCACGTGTATAATGTATCTTACCGCCGTGACACAGACATTATTTGTTTGTCACGTGCATAATGTATGTTACCGCCGTGACACAGACATTATTTGTTTGTCACGTGTATAATGTATGTTACCGCCGTGACAAAGACATTATTTGTTTGTCACGTGTATAATGTATGTTCCCGCCGTGATACATATTATTTATCACGTGTATAATGTATGTTACCACCGTGACAGACATTATTTGTTTGTTACGTGTATAATGTATGTTACTGCCGTGACACAGACATTATTTGTTTGTCACGTGTATAATGTATGTTTCCGCCGTGATACAGACATTATTTGTTTGTCACGTGTATAATGTATGTTACCGCCGTGACACAGACATTATTTGTTTGTCACGTGTATAATGTATGTTACCGCCGTGACACAGACATTATTTGTTTGTCACATGTATAATGTATGTAACCGCCGTGACACAGACATTATTTGTTTGTCACGTGTATAATGTATGTTACCGCCGTGACACAGACATTATTTGTTTGTCACGTGTATAATGTATGTTCCCGCCGTGATACATATTATTTATCACGTGTATAATGTATGTTACCGCCGTGACAGACATTATTTGTTTGTCACGTGTATAATGTATGTTACCGCCGTGACACAGACATTATTTGTTTGTCACGTGTATAATGTATGTTACCGCCGTGACACAGACATTATTTGTTTGTCACGTGTATAATGTATGTTACCGCCGTGACACATATTATTTGTCACGTGTATAATATATGTTACCGCCGTGACACAGACATTATTTGTTTGTCACGTGTATAATGTATGTTACCGCCGTGACACAGACATTATTTGTTTGTCACGTGTATAATCTATGTTACTGCCGTGACACATATGATTTGTCACGTGTATAATATATGTTACCGCCGTGACACAGACATTATTTGTTTGTCACGTGTATAATGTATGTTACCGCCGTGACACAGACATTATTTGTTTGTTACGTGTATAATGTATGTTACCGCCGTGGCGCAGACATTATTTGTTTGTCACGTGTATAATGTATTTTCCCGCCGTGACATATACATTATTTGTTTACCACGTGTACAATGTATGTTACCGCCGTAACACATACATTATTAGTTTGCCACGTGTATAATGTATGTTACCGCCGTGACACAGACATTATTTTTTTGCCACGTGTACAATGTATGTTACCGCCGTGACACAGACATTATTTGTTTGTCACGTATATAATGTATGTTACCGCCATGACTCAGACATTATGAATATTTTGTTTGCCACGTGTATAATGTATGTTACCGCCGTGACACAGACATTATTTGTTTGTCACGTGCATAATGTATGTTACCGCCGTGACACAGACACATTTTGTTTGTCACGTGTATAATGTATCTTCAGGCCGTGACACAGACATTATTTGTTTGTCACGTGCCTAATGTATGTTACCGCCGTGACACAGACATTATTTGTTTGTCACGTGTATAATGTATGTTACCGCCGTGACACAGACATTATTTGTTTGTCACGTGTATAATGTATGTTCCCGCCGTGATACATATTATTTATCACGTGTATAATGTATGTTACCGCCGTGACAGACATTATTTGTTTGTCACGTGTATAATGTATGTTACCGCCGTGACACAGACATTATTTGTTTGTCACGTGTATAATGTATGTAACCGCCGTGACACAGACGTTATTTGTTTGTCACGTGTATAATGTATGTTATCGCCGTGACGCAGACCGTATTTGTTTGTCACGTGTATAATGTATGTAACCACCGTGACACAGACATTATTTGTTTGCCACGTGTATAATATATGTTACCGCCGTGACACAGACATTATTTGTTTGCCACGTGTACAATGTATGTTACCGCCGTAACACATACATTATTAGTTTGCCACGTGTATAATGTATGTTACCGCCGTGACACAGACATTATTTTTTTTCCACGTGTACAATGTATGTTACCGCCGTGACACAGACATTATTTGTTTGTCAAGTGTATAATGTATGTTACCGCCATGACTCAGACATTATGAATATTTTGTTTGCCACGTGTATAATGTATGTTACCGCCGTGACACAGACATTATTTGTTTGTCACGTGCATAATGTATGTTACCGCCATGACACAGACACATTTTGTTTGTCACGTGTATAATGTATCATCAGGCCGTGACACAGACATTATTTGTTTGTCACGTGTATAATGTATCTTACCGCCGTGACACAGACATTATTTGTTTGTCACGTGCATAATGTATGTTACCGCCGTGACACAGACATTATTTGTTTGTCACGTGTATAATGTATGTTCCCGCCGTGATACATATTATTTATCACGTGTATAATGTATGTTACCACCGTGACAGACATTATTTGTTTGTCACGTGTATAATGTATGTTACTGCCGTGACACAGACATTATTTGTTTGTCACGAGTATAATGTATGTTACCGCCGTGATACAGACATTATTTGTTTGTCACGTGTATAATGTATGTTACCGCCGTGACACAGACATTATTTGTTTGTCACGTGTATAATGTATGTTACCGCCGTGACACAGACATTATTTGTTTGTTACGTGTATAATGTCTGTTACTGCCGTGGCGCAGACATTATTTGTTTGTCACGTGTATAATGTATTTACCTGCCGTGACATATACATTATTTGATTGTCACGTGTATAATGTATGTTACCGCCGTGACACAGACATTATTTGTTTGTCACGTGTATAATGTATGTTACCGCCGTGACACAGACATTATTTGTTTGTCACGTGTATAATGTATGTTACCGCCGTGACACAGACATTATTTGTTTGTCACGTGTATAATGTATGTTACCGCCGTGACACAGACATTATTTGTTTGTCGCGTGTATAATGTATGTTACCGCCGTGACACAGACAATATTTGTTTGTCACGTGTATAATGTATGTTACCGCCGTGACACAGACAATATTTGTTTGTCACTTGTATAATGTATGTTACCGCCGTGACACAGACATTATTTGTTTGTCGCGTGTATAATGTATGTTACCGCCGTGACACAGACATTATTTGTTTGTCACGTGTATAATGTATGTTACCGCCGTGACACAGACATTATTTGTTTGTCGCGTGTATAATGTATGTTACCGCCGTGACACAGACATTCTTTGTTTGTCACGTATACAATGTATGTTACCGCCATGACACACATTATTTGTTTATCACGTGTATAATGTATGTTACCGCCATGACACACATTATTTGTTTATCACGTGTATAATGTATGTTACCGCCATGACACACATTATTTGTTTGTCACGTGTATAATGTATGTTACCGCCTTGACACACATTATTTGTTTGTCACGTGTATAATGTATGTTACCGCCGTGACACATACATTATTTGATTGTCACGTGTATAATGTATGTTACCGCCCTGACACAGACATTATTTGTTTGTCACGTGTATAATGTATGTTACCGCCATGACTCAGACATTATTTGTTTGTCACGTGTATAATGTATGTTACCGCCGTGACACAGACATTATTTGTTTGTCACGTGCATAATGTATGTTACCGCCATGACACACATTATTTGTTTGTCACGTGTATAATGTATGTTACCGCCCTGACACAGACATTATTTGTTTGTCACGTGTATAATGTATGTTACCGCCATGACTCAGACATTATTTTTTTGTCACGTGTATAATGTATGTTACCGCCCTGACACAGACATTTTTTTGTTTGTCACGTGCATAATGTATGTTACCGCCATGACTCAGACATTATTTGTTTCTCACGTGTATAATGTATGTTTCCGCCGTGACACAGACATTATTTGTTTGTCACGTGTATAATGTATGTTACCGCCATGACTCAGACATTATTTGTTTGTCACGTGTATAATGTATGTTACCGCCGTGACACAGACATTATTTGTTTGTCACGTGTATAATGTATGTTACCGCCGTAACACAGACATTATTTGTTTGTCACGTGTATAATGTATGTTACCGCCATGACTCAGACATTATTTGTTTGTCACGTGTATAATGTATGTTACCGCCATGACTCAGACATTATTTGTTTGTCACGTGTATAATGTATGTTACCGCCATGACTCAGACATTATTTGTTTGTCACGTGTATAATGTGTGTTACCGCCATGACTCAGACATTATTTGTTTGTCACGTGTATAATGTATGTTACCGCCGTGACACAGACATTATTTGTTTGTCACGTGTATAATGTATGTTACCGCCATGACTCAAACATTATTTGTTTGTGACGTGTAAAATGTATGTTACCGCCATGACTCAGACATTATTTGTTTGTCACGTGTATAATGTATGTTACCGCCGTGACACAGACATTATTTGTTTGGGGGTGTATGGGGCTCTGGATAAAGGTAGCACCGTTGCTGTTCGGCAGCTGCGTCCTACATAGGACGGACGGGCATCACTGGTCCTCATCCATCTCCTTAATCTCTCACGTGCTGGCTCCAAGCGCCACACCCTGGCAAACCACCTCAGCTGGTGGGCTAAACCACATGAGGGGGTGGTGTTCACATTGCACCACTAGGCGGATGAGCTGTTTCTGACAGCCAACGGCTAGAGGACGGAGGAGATCAGGTTGGATCCAACGGCCAAATGTGGGGGAGTAAACCCTTCAAATCAGGAGTGGAGCCCCGAAGGCAGACAGCTGCCTGTATTCACGCACTGTTCTGGCAGCTCCTGCAGCCAGACTGGTGCCAAACGAACTGTTTTGCATTCCTTTGGATACATCAGCGAGGCCGAGAGGGGGATCTTGACGCCTGGGCACCCCAGGATCTCCATACACTTCGCCCAGGCTTCCGCCCTGGAGAGGTCACTCCAGTGACTGACCCAGCAAGCGCATATTCCATTGTCTTCCGAGACAGGATGCCAAAACTACGTGTATAATGTATGTAACCGCCGTGACACAGACATTATTTGTTTGTCACGTGTATAATGTATGTAACCGCCGTGACACAGACATTATTGGTTTGTCACGTGTATAATGTATGTAACCGCCGTGACACAGACATTATTTGTTTGTCACGTGTATAATGTATGTTACCGCCGTGACACAGACATTATTTGTTTGTCACGTGTATAATGTATGTAACCGCCGTGACACAGACATTATTTGTTTGTCACGTGTATAATGTATGTAACCGCCGTGACACAGACATTATTTGTTTGTCACGTGTATAATGTATGTTACCGCCGTGACACAGACATTATTTGTTTGTCACGTGTATAATGTATGTTACCGCCGTGACACAGACATTATTTGTTTGTCACGTGTATAATGTATGTAACCGCCGTGACACAGACATTATTTGTTTGCCACGTGTATAATGTATGTTACCGCCGTGACACAGACATTATTTGTTTGTCACATGTATAATGTATGTTACCGCCGTGACACATATTATTTGTCACGTGTATAATATATGTTACCGCCATGACACAGACATTATTTGTTTGTCACGTGTATAATGCTTGTTACCGCCGTGACGCAGACCGTATTTGTTTGTCACGTGTATAATGTATGTAACCACCGTGACACAGACATTATTTGTTTGCCACGTGTATAATATATGTTACCGCCGTGACACAGACGTTATTTGTTTGCCACGTGTACAATGTATGTTACCGCCGTAACACATACATTATTAGTTTGCCACGTGTATAATGTATGTTACCGCCGTGACACAGACATTATTTGTTTGCCACGTGTACAATGTATGTTACCGCCGTGACACAGACATTATTTGTTTGTCACGTGTATAATGTATGTTACCGCCATGACTCAGACATTATGAATATTTTGTTTGCCACGTGTATAATGTATGTTACCGCCGTGACACAGACATTATTTGTTTGTCACGTGCATAATGTATGTTACCGCCGTGACACAGACACATTTTGTTTGTCACGTGTATAATGTATCTTCAGGCCGTGACACAGACATTATTTGTTTGTCACGTGTATAATGTATCTTACCGCCGTGACACAGACATTATTTGTTTGTCACGTGCATAATGTATGTTACCGCCGTGACACAGACATTATTTGTTTGTCACGTGTATAATGTATGTTACCGCCGTGACACAGACATTATTTGTTTGTCACGTGTATAATGTATGTTCCCGCCGTGATACATATTATTTATCACGTGTATAATGTATGTTACCGCCGTGACAGACATTATTTGTTTGTCACGTGTATAATGTATGTTACCGCCGTGACACAGACATTATTTGTTTGTCACGTGTATAATGTATGTAACCGCCGTGACACAGACGTTATTTGTTTGTCACGTGTATAATGTATGTTAACGCCGTGACGCAGACCATATTTGTTTGTCACGTGTATAATGTATGTTACCGCCGTGACACAGACATTATTTGTTTGCCACGTGTATAATATATGTTACCGCCGTGACACAGACATTATTTGTTTGCCACGTGTACAATGTATGTTACCGCCGTAACACATACATTATTAGTTTGCCACGTGTATAATGTATGTTACCGCCGTGACACAGACATTATTTTTTTTCCACGTGTACAATGTATGTTACCGCCGTGACACAGACATTATTTGTTTGTCACGTGTATAATGTATGTTACCGCCATGACTCAGACATTATGAATATTTTGTTTGCCACGTGTATAATGTATGTTACCGCCGTGACACAGACATTATTTGTTTGTCACGTGCATAATGTATGTTACCGCCGTGACACAGACACATTTTGTTTGTCACGTGTATAATGTATCTTTAGGCCGTGACACAGACATTATTTGTTTGTCACGTGTATAATGTATCTTACCGCCGTGACACAGACATTATTTGTTTGTCACGTGCATAATGTATGTTACCGCCGTGACACAGACATTATTTGTTTGTCACGTGTATAATGTATGTTACCGCCGTGACAAAGACATTATTTGTTTGTCACGTGTATAATGTATGTTCCCGCCGTGATACATATTATTTATCACGTGTATAATGTATGTTACCACCGTGACAGACATTATTTGTTTGTTACGTGTATAATGTATGTTACTGCCGTGACACAGACATTATTTGTTTGTCACGTGTATAATGTATGTAACCGCCGTGACACAGACATTATTTGTTTGCCACGTGTATAATGTATGTTACCGCCGTGACACAGACATTATTTGTTTGTCACGTGTATAATGTATGTAACCGCCGTGACACAGACATTATTTGTTTGTCACGTGTATAATGTATGTTACCGACGTGACACATATTATTTGTCACGTGTATAATATATGTTACCGCCGTGACACAGACATTATTTGTTTGTCACGTGTATAATGCTTGTTACCGCCGTGATGCAGACCGTATTTGTTTGTCACGTGTATAATGTCTGTAACCACCGTGACACAGACATTATTTGTTTGCCACGTGTATAATATATGTTACCGCCGTGACACAGACATTATTTGTTTGCCACGTGTATAATGTATGTTACCGCCGTAACACATACATTATTAGTTTGCCACGTGTATAATGTATGTTACTGCCGTGACACAGACATTATTTTTTTGCCACGTGTACAATGTATGTTACCGCCGTGACACAGACATTATTTGTTTGTCACGTGTATAATGTATGTTACCGCCATGACTCAGACATTATTTGTTTGTCACGTGTATAATGTATGTTACCGCTATGACTCAGACATTATTTGTTTGTCACGTGTATAATGTATGTTACCGCCATGACTCAGACATTATTTGTTTGTCACGTGTATAATGTGTGTTACCGCTATGACTCAGACATTATTTGTTTGTCACGTGTATAATGTATGTTACCGCCGTGACACAGACATTATTTGTTTGTCACGTGTATAATGTATGTTACCGCCATGACTCAAACATTATTTGTTTGTCACGTGTAAAATGTATGATACCGCCATGACTCAGACATTATTTGTTTGTCACGTGTATAATGTATGTTACCGCCGTGACACAGACATTATTTGTTTGGGGGTGTATGGGGCTCTGGATAAAGGTAGCACCGTTGCTGTTCGGCAGCTGCGTCCTACATAGGACGGACGGGCATCACTGGTCCTCATCCATCTCCGTAATCTCTCACGTGCTGGCTCCAAGCGCCACACACTGGCAAACCACCTCAGCTGGTGGGCTAAACCACATGAGGGGGTGGTGTTCACATTGCACCACTAGGCGGATGAGCTGTTTCTGACAGCCAACGGCTAGAGGACGGAGGAGATCAGGTTGGATCCAACGGCCAAATGTGGGGGAGTAAACCCTTCAAATCAGGAGTGGAGCCCCGAAGGCAGACAGCTGCCTGTATTCACGCACTGTTCTGGCAGCTCCTGCAGCCAGACTGGTGCCAAACGAACTGTTTTGCATTCCTTTGGATACATCAGCGAGGCCGAGAGGGGGATATTGACGCCTGGGCACCCCAGGATCTCCTTACACTTCGCCCAGGCTTCCGCCCTGGAGAGGTCACACCAGTGACTGACCCAGCAAGCACATATTCCATTGTCTTCCGAGACAGGATGCCAAAACTACGTGTATAATGTATGTAACCGCCGTGACACAGACATTATTTGTTTGTCACGTGTATAATGTATGTAACCGCCGTGACACAGACATTATTTGTTTGTCACGTGTATAATGTATGTAACCGCCGTGACACAGACATTATTTGTTTGTCACGTGTATAATGTATGTAACCGCCGTGACACAGACATTATTTGTTTGCCACGTGTATAATGTATGTTACCGCCGTGACACAGACATTATTTGTTTGTCACGTGTATAATGTATGTAACCGCCGTGACACAGACATTATTTGTTTGTCACGTGTATAATGTATGTTACCGCCGTGACACATATTATTTGTCACGTGTATAATATATGTTACCGCCGTGACACAGACATTATTTGTTTGTCACGTGTATAATGCTTGTTACCGCCGTGACGCAGACAGTATTTGTTTGTCACGTGTATAATGTATGTAACCACCGTGACACAGACATTATTTGTTTGCCACGTGTATAATATATGTTACCGCCGTGACACAGACATTATTTGTTTGCCACGTGTACAATGTATGTTACCGCCGTAACACATACATTATTAGTTTGCCACGTGTATAATGTATGTTACCGCCGTGACACAGACATTATTTTTTTGCCACGTGTACAATGTATGTTACCGCCGTGACACAGACATTATTTGTTTGTCACGTGTATAATGTATGTTACCGCCATGACTCAGACATTATGAATATTTTGTTTGCCACGTGTATAATGTATGTTACCGCCGTGACACAGACATTATTTGTTTGTCACGTGCATAATGTATGTTACCGCCGTGACACAGACACATTTTGTTTGTCACGTGTATAATGTATCTTCAGGCCGTGACACAGACATTATTTGTTTGTCACGTGCCTAATGTATGTTACCGCCGTGACACAGACATTATTTGTTTGTCACGTGTATAATGTATGTTACCGCCGTGACACAGACATTATTTGTTTGTCACGTGTATAATGTATGTTCCCGCCGTGATACATATTATTTATCACGTGTATAATGTATGTTACCGCCGTGACAGACATTATTTGTTTGTCACGTGTATAATGTATGTTACCGCCGTGACACAGACATTATTTGTTTGTGACGTGTATAATGTATGTAACCGCCGTGACACAGACGTTATTTGTTTGTCACGTGTATAATGTATGTTAACGCCGTGACGCAGACCGTATTTGTTTGTCACGTGTATAATGTATGTAACCACCGTGACACAGACATTATTTGTTTGCCACGTGTATAATATATGTTACCGCCGTGACACAGACATTATTTGTTTGCCACGTGTACAATGTATGTTACCGCCGTAACACATACATTATTAGTTTGCCACGTGTATAATGTATGTTACCGCCGTGACACAGACATTATTTTTTTTCCACGTGTACAATGTATGTTACCGCCGTGACACAGACATTATTTGTTTGTCAAGTGTATAATGTATGTTACCGCCATGACTCAGACATTATGAATATTTTGTTTGCCACGTGTATAATGTATGTTACCGCCGTGACACAGACATTATTTGTTTGTCACGTGCATAATGTATGTTACCGCCGTGACACAGACACATTTTGTTTGTCACGTGTATAATGTATCATCAGGCCGTGACACAGACATTATTTGTTTGTCACGTGTATAATGTATCTTACCGCCGTGACACAGACATTATTTGTTTGTCACGTGCATAATGTATGTTACCGCCGTGACACAGACATTATTTGTTTGTCACGTGTATAATGTATGTTACCGCCGTGACACAGACATTATTTGTTTGTCACGTGTATAATGTATGTTCCCGCCGTGATACATATTATTTATCACGTGTATAATGTATGTTACCACCGTGACAGACATTATTTGTTTGTCACGTGTATAATGTATGTTACTGCCGTGACACAGACATTATTTGTTTGTCACGAGTATAATGTATGTTACCGCCGTGATACAGACATTATTTGTTTGTCACGTGTATAATGTATGTTACCGCCGTGACACAGACATTATTTGTTTGTCACGTGTATAATGTATGTTACCGCCGTGACACAGACATTATTTGTTTGTTACGTGTATAATGTCTGTTACCGCCGTGGCGCAGACATTATTTGTTTGTCACGTGTATAATGTATTTACCCGCCGTGACATATACATTATTTGATTGTCACGTGTATAATGTATGTTACCGCCGTGACACAGACATTATTTGTTTGTCACGTGTATAATGTATGTTACCGCCGTGACACAGACATTATTTGTTTGTCACGTGTATAATGTATGTTACCGCCGTGACACAGACATTATTTGTTTGTCACGTGTATAATGTATGTTACCGCCGTGACACAGACATTATTTGTTTGTCGCGTGTATAATGTATGTTACCGCCGTGACACAGACAATATTTGTTTGTCACGTGTATAATGTATGTTACCGCCGTGACACAGACAATATTTGTTTGTCACGTGTATAATGTATGTTACCGCCGTGACACAGACATTATTTGTTTGTCGCGTGTATAATGTATGTTACCGCCGTGACACAGACATTATTTGTTTGTCACGTGTATAATGTATGTTACCGCTGTGACACAGACATTATTTGTTTGTCGCGTGTATAATGTATGTTACCGCCGTGACACAGACATTCTTTGTTTGTCACGTATACAATGTATGTTACCGCCATGACACACATTATTTGTTTATCACGTGTATAATGTATGTTACCGCCATGACACACATTATTTGTTTATCACGTGTATAATGTATGTTACCGCCATGACACACATTATTTGTTTGTCACGTGTATAATGTATGTTACCGCCTTGACACACATTATTTGTTTGTCACGTGTATAATGTATGTTACCGCCGTGACACATACATTATTTGATTGTCACGTGTATAATGTATGTTACCGCCCTGACACAGACATTATTTGTTTGTCACGTGTATAATGTATGTTACCGCCATGACTCAGACATTATTTGTTTGTCACGTGTATAATGTATGTTACCGCCGTGACACAGACATTATTTGTTTGTCACGTGCATAATGTATGTTACCGCCATGACACACATTATTTGTTTGTCACGTGTATAATGTATGTTACCGCCCTGACACAGACATTATTTGTTTGTCACGTGTATAATGTATGTTACCGCCATGACTCAGACATTATTTGTTTGTCACGTGTATAATGTATGTTACCGCCCTGACACAGACATTTTTTTGTTTGTCACGTGCATAATGTATGTTAACGCCATGACTCAGACATTATTTGTTTCTCACGTGTATAATGTATGTTTCCGCCGTGACACAGACATTATTTGTTTGTCACGTGTATAATGTATGTTACCGCCATGACTCAGACATTATTTGTTTGTCACGTGTATAATGTATGTTACCGCCGTGACACAGACATTATTTGTTTGTCACGTGTATAATGTATGTTACCGCCGTGACACAGACATTATTTGTTTGTCACGTGTATAATGTATGTTACCGCCATGACTCAGACATTATTTGTTTGTCACGTGTATAATGTATGTTACCGCCATGACTCAGACATTATTTGTTTGTCACGTGTATAATGTATGTTACCGCCATGACTCAGACATTATTTGTTTGTCACGTGTATAATGTGTGTTACCGCCATGACTCAGACATTATTTGTTTGTCACGTGTATAATGTATGTTACCGCCGTGACACAGACATTATTTGTTTGTCACGTGTATAATGTATGTTACCGCCATGACTCAAACATTATTTGTTTGTCACGTGTAAAATGTATGTTACCGCCATGACTCAGACATTATTTGTTTGTCACGTGTATAATGTATGTTACCGCCGTGACACAGACATTATTTGTTTGGGGGTGTATGGGGCTCTGGATAAAGGTAGCACCGTTGCTGTTCGGCAGCTGCGTCCTACATAGGACGGACGGGCATCACTGGTCCTCATCCATCTCCTTAATCTCTCACGTGCTGGCTCCAAGCGCCACACCCTGGCAAACCACCTCAGCTGGTGGGCTAAACCACATGAGGGGGTGGTGTTCACATTGCACCACTAGGCGGATGAGCTGTTTCTGACAGCCAACGGCTAGAGGACGGAGGAGATCAGGTTGGATCCAACGGCCAAATGTGGGGGAGTAAACCCTTCAAATCAGGAGTGGAGCCCCGAAGGCAGACAGCTGCCTGTATTCACGCACTGTTCTGGCAGCTCCTGCAGCCAGACTGGTGCCAAACGAACTGTTTTGCATTCCTTTGGATACATCAGCGAGGCCGAGAGGGGGATCTTGACGCCTGGGCACCCCAGGATCTCCATACACTTCGCCCAGTCTTCCGCCCTGGAGAGGTCACTCCAGTGACTGACCCAGCAAGCGCATATTCCATTGTCTTCCGAGACAGGATGCCAAAACTACGTGTATAATGTATGTAACCGCTGTGACACAGACATTATTTGTTTGTCACTTGTATAATGTATGTAACCGCCGTGACACAGACATTATTTGTTTGTCACGTGTATAATGTATGTAACCGCCGGGACACAGACATTATTTGTTTGTCACGTGTATAATGTATGTAACCGCCGTGACACAGACATTATTTGTTTGCCACGTGTATAATGTATGTTACCGCCGTGACACAGACATTATTTGTTTGTCACGTGTATAATGTATGTAACCGCCGTGACACAGACATTATTTGTTTGTCACGTGTATAATGTATGTTACCGCCGTGACACATATTATTTGTCACGTGTATAATATATGTTACCGCCGTGACACAGACATTATTTGTTTGTCACGTGTATAATGCTTGTTACCGCCGTGACGCAGACCGTATTTGTTTGTCACGTGTATAATGTATGTAACCACCGTGACACAGACATTATTTGTTTGCCACGTGTATAATATATGTTACCGCCGTGACACAGACATTATTTGTTTGCCACGTGTACAATGTATGTTACCGCCGTAACACATACATTATTAGTTTGCCACGTGTATAATGTATGTTACCGCCGTGACACAGACATTATTTTTTTGCCACGTGTACAATGTATGTTACCGCCGTGACACAGACATTATTTGCTTGTCACGTGTATAATGTATGTTACCGCCATGACTCAGACATTATTTGTTTGTCACGTGTATAATGTATGTTACCGCCATGACTCAGACATTATTTGTTTGTCACGTGTATAATGTATGTTACCGCCATGACTCAGACATTATTTGTTTGTCACGTGTATAATGTGTGTTACCGCCATGACTCAGACATTATTTGTTCGTCACGTGTATAATGTATGTTACCGCCGTGACACAGACATTATTTGTTTGTCACGTGTATAATGTATGTTACCGCCATGACTCAAACATTATTTGTTTGTCACGTGTAAAATGTATGTTACCGCCATGACTCAGACATTATTTGTTTGTCACGTGTATAATGTATGTTACCGCCGTGACACAGACATTATTTGTTTGGGGGTGTTTGGGGCTCTGGATAAAGGTAGCACCGTTGCTGTTCGGCAGCTGCTTCCTACATAGGACGGACGGGCATCACTGGTCCTCATCCATCTCCTTAATCTCTCTCGTGCTGGCTCCAAGCGCCACACCCAGGCAAACCACCTCAGCTGGTGGGCTAAACCACATGAGGGGGTGGTGTTCACATTGCACCACTAGGCGGATGAGCTGTTTCTGACAGCCAACGGCTAGAGGACGGAGGAGATCAGGTTGGATCCAACGGCCAAATGTGGGGGAGTAAACCCTTCAAATCAGGAGTGGAGCCCCGAAGGCAGACAGCTGCCAGTATTCACGCACTGTTCTGGCAGCTCCTGCAGCCAGACTGGTGCCAAACGAACTGTTTTGCATTCCTTTCGATACATCAGCGAGGCCGAGAGGGGGATCTTGACGCCTGGGCACCCCAGGATCTCCATACACTTCGCCCAGGCTTCCGCCCTGGAGAGGTCACTCCAGTGACTGACCCAGCAAGCGCATATTCCATTGTCTTCCGAGACAGGATGCCAAAACTACGTGTATAATGTATGTAACCGCCGTGACACAGACATTATTTGTTTGTCACGTGTATAATGTATGTAACCGCCGTGACACAGACATTATTGGTTTGTCACGTGTATAATGTATGTAACCGCCGTGACACAGACATTATTTGTTTGTCACGTGTATAATGTATGTTACCGCCGTGACACAGACATTATTTGTTTGTCACGTGTATAATGTATGTAACCGCCGTGACACAGACATTATTTGTTTGTCACGTGTATAATGTATGTAACCGCCGTGACACAGACATTATTTGTTTGTCACGTGTATAATGTATGTTACCGCCGTGACACAGACATTATTTGTTTGTCACGTGTATAATGTATGTTACCGCCGTGACACAGACATTATTTGTTTGTCACGTGTATAATGTATGTAACCGCCGTGACACAGACATTATTTGTTTGCCACGTGTATAATGTATGTTACCGCCGTGACACAGACATTATTTGTTTGTCACATGTATAATGTATGTTACCGCCGTGACACATATTATTTGTCACGTGTATAATATATGTTACCGCCGTGACACAGACATTATTTGTTTGTCACGTGTATAATGCTTGTTACCGCCGTGACGCAGACCGTATTTGTTTGTCACGTGTATAATGTATGTAACCACCGTGACACAGACATTATTTGTTTGCCACGTGTATAATATATGTTACCGCCGTGACACAGACGTTATTTGTTTGCCACGTGTACAATGTATGTTACCGCCGTAACACATACATTATTAGTTTGCCACGTGTATAATGTATGTTACCGCCGTGACACAGACATTATTTTTTTGCCACGTGTACAATGTATGTTACCGCCGTGACACAGACATTATTTGTTTGTCACGTGTATAATGTATGTTACCGCCATGACTCAGACATTATGAATATTTTGTTTGCCACGTGTATAATGTATGTTACCGCCGTGACACAGACATTATTTGTTTGTCACGTGCATAATGTATGTTACCGCCGTGACACAGACACATTTTGTTTGTCACGTGTATAATGTATCTTCAGGCCGTGACACAGACATTATTTGTTTGTCACGTGTATAATGTATCTTACCGCCGTGACACAGACATTATTTGTTTGTCACGTGCATAATGTATGTTACCGCCGTGACACAGACATTATTTGTTTGTCACGTGTATAATGTATGTTACCGCCGTGACACAGACATTATTTGTTTGTCACGTGTATAATGTATGTTCCCGCCGTGATACATATTATTTATCACGTGTATAATGTATGTTACCGCCGTGACAGACATTATTTGTTTGTCACGTGTATAATGTATGTTACCGCCGTGACACAGACATTATTTGTTTGTCACGTGTATAATGTATGTAACCGCCGTGACACAGACGTTATTTGTTTGTCACGTGTATAATGTATGTTAACGCCGTGACGCAGACCGTATTTGTTTGTCACGTGTATAATGTATGTTACCGCCGTGACACAGACATTATTTGTTTGCCACGTGTATAATATATGTTACCGCCGTGACACAGACATTATTTGTTTGCCACGTGTACAATGTATGTTACCGCCGTATCACATACATTATTAGTTTGCCACGTGTATAATGTATGTTACCGCCGTGACACAGACATTATTTTTTTTCCACGTGTACAATGTATGTTACCGCCGTGACACAGACATTATTTGTTTGTCACGTGTATAATGTATGTTACCGCCATGACTCAGACATTATGAATATTTTGTTTGCCACGTGTATAATGTATGTTACCGCCGTGACACAGACATTATTTGTTTGTCACGTGCATAATGTATGTTACCGCCGTGACACAGACACATTTTGTTTGTCACGTGTATAATGTATCTTTAGGCCGTGACACAGACATTATTTGTTTGTCACGTGTATAATGTATCTTACCGCCGTGACACAGACATTATTTGTTTGTCACGTGCATAATGTATGTTACCGCCGTGACACAGACATTATTTGTTTGTCACGTGTATAATGTATGTTACCGCCGTGACAAAGACATTATTTGTTTGTCACGTGTATAATGTATGTTCCCGCCGTGATACATACTATTTATCACGTGTATAATGTATGTTACCACCGTGACAGACATTATTTGTTTGTTACGTGTATAATGTATGTTACTGCCGTGACACAGACATTATTTGTTTGTCACGTGTATAATGTATGTTTCCGCCGTGATACAGACATTATTTGTTTGTCACGTGTATAATGTATGTTACCGCCGTGACACAGACATTATTTGTTTGTCACGTGTATAATGTATGTTACCGCCGTGACACAGACATTATTTGTTTGTCACATGTATAATGTATGTAACCGCCGTGACACAGACATTATTTGTTTGTCACGTGTATAATGTATGTTACCGCCGTGACACAGACATTATTTGTTTGTCACGTGTATAATGTATGTTCCCGCCGTGATACATATTATTTATCACGTGTATAATGTATGTTACCGCCGTGACAGACATTATTTGTTTGTCACGTGTATAATGTATGTTACCGCCGTGACACAGACATTATTTGTTTGTCACGTGTATAATGTATGTTACCGCCGTGACACAGACATTATTTGTTTGTCACGTGTATAATGTATGTTACCGCCGTGACACATATTATTTGTCACGTGTATAATATATGTTACCGCCGTGACACAGACATTATTTGTTTGTCACGTGTATAATGTATGTTACTGCCGTGACACATATTATTTGTCACGTGTATAATATATGTTACTGCCGTGACACAGACATTATTTGTTTGTCACGTGTATAATGTATGTTACCGCCGTGACACAGACATTATTTGTTTGTCACGTGTATAATCTATGTTACCGCCGTGACACATATGATTTGTCACGTGTATAATATATGTTACCGCCGTGACACAGACATTATTTGTTTGTCACGTGTATAATGTATGTTACCGCCGTGACACAGACATTATTTGTTTGTCACGTGTATAATGTATGTTACCGCCGTGACACAGACATTATTTGTTTGTCACGTGTATAATGTATGTTACCGCCGTGACACAGACATTATTTGTTTGTCACGTGTATAATGTATGTTACCGCCGTGGCACCACGTTTCGCAGAGCGTGCTCTGTGTTCACTCCATAACTGAAATGGACGCAGATTGTGGTTTTGAAATGTTTGTTAATGCGGCGCCAAGGATCCCAGCCGTCCGGGGAACATGGATAAAAGGTGTCAGCGCAGCAAGAGGCATAGAGCCTCATGAGCCCCCGCAAATTGCCATGAGGATCTATGTCTCTATAGTTGGATTGTGCTCACATTTCCCGGGCAGTGAAAGGGTTAAGTCCAACAATAACTCAGTACTTGTTTAACAATTGTCTGTTTAACACTTTCAGGCCTGATAATAATGTCTGA
The DNA here is from genome assembly GCA_036245525.1 of Semisulcospira habei. Lineage (NCBI taxonomy): Eukaryota > Metazoa > Mollusca > Gastropoda > Semisulcospiridae > Semisulcospira > Semisulcospira habei. The sequence continues at coordinate 104,308,174 of BTPG01000003.1, read as the reverse complement.
CCTTTGGTAATTAGCGTCTTTCAAATCTGTGTAGCATTTGTGTGAGATGGATCAACTCAGATGCAAGTTTAGTTCAAGGGAAGTGCCACATAATCTAACACTACCCTGGAACTATCATGGCAGGGTCATCTCCGTCTGCGACGTGTCAAGAGTAAAGTGCAAGTTAGGCAAAGCGCGGTCATGACTTAGAGCTGATACTGAACAGCTTTTTATACACAAGTACTGACTCCGAGGCTCTGCCGAGGGAACAGAACTGTGCGTGAAAAGCAAGTACTTATTTATTTATTTATTTACTTATTTATTTTATTTATTTATTCATTTAATTGGTTGTTTTAATGTATTTATTTTTTTTAAATTTCTTAATTCATAAAATGATTTATTATTTATTGGAATTTTAAAGACATGCACATACAACTAGGAAAGAGTGTTGTATAAGCATTATTTGTAATCTCTTACCATTCAGCCTTTGAATGAAAGTGGCTTGCTGGCTGTTTTCTGTCTTCAGCTGCCTGATTTCTGTCTGTAGTGCTTGGATGGAAGTGGCTTGCTGGCTGTTTTCTGTCGGTAGTGCTTGGGTGGAACAGGCTTGCTGGCTTGTTTCTGTTTGTAGTGCTTGGATGGAAATGGCTTGCTGACTCGTTTCTGTTCTCAGTTGGCTGTTTTCTGACTTCAATTGTCTAGTTTCTGTCTCTAGTACCTGGATGGAAGAGGCTTGCTGCCTGTTTTCTGTTTGTAGTGCTTGGATGGAAGTGGCTTGCTGGCTCGTTTCTGTTCTCAGCTGGCTGTTTTCTGTCTTCAACTGGCTCGTTTCTGTCTTCAGCAGGCTGTTTTCAGCCTTCAGGGCTTGCTGTTCAGTCTCTAGCAATATCAGCCGAGCCTCCACTCTGTCCAGGTGGAGCGTATCCCCTCGCAGTACAGGTGAGTTGGTGGGGAGACACCTGGCGGCGGGGGTGCTGGGATGCAGGGAGCACGTGTAGTTGCCACCAGACACAGGGTTGGGCACCAGCAGACTGAACTTGCCGCCCTGGCTTGTCCACACCACTGTGGAAGCCCCTGATGGCAACTGTCACCACAAACACCACTCACAGCATTAAGCCCTTCATTGACCACAAACACTTCACTCGATCCAACTACAAGATACATAGATCATCATGGGCCCCCGCAATTGCGGAAGCTCATGAGAATCTATGCCTCTTGTTGGTACCACCTTGTATCTATGTACATTGGACGGTTGGGGCTAGAGTTGAATTAACAAAGATTTTAGAAACAAAATCCGCGGTGACTGGCATTGAAGAGGTCCACCGCCGATATCACAGCCACTGGAGCAGTTAGTCTCCAAACTCGAGTTTGCACTGCCGTGAACCTAAAGGGAGCACGAGCATCGCGCTATTCTACGGCTATTCTACGCCGCAGTGCCGGGACGGTCGTCGAATCGCACGTGTTGACAGCCATGGGTGTTTTGTTTTGGGCTCGGTGGTCGCGATTTTATCCCGGCTGCCTAAACATAGCAGCATAGAGGCAACACTAGCCAACCAAGATACATATTGTACATGTAGCTTCTCACAAGCCCCCGCACTCTGCGCGGAACTCATGAAGATCTATGCCTCTTGGGGAGTTTTGTCTTTGCTTATGGGCGAACATTGCTAGGCAGTGAATGCCATCCGTCTGATGTAAAAACAAGTATATATTTATCCTCGTGAAAGTATGCGGTAACGGTGGAATGAATGTTTCTTGATAGGTTCATTTGTCTCTGTGCACATCAGACGGAACAGAGAACCTTTTGCCATACCATCTGACGGCAGTTCCGATGAAAGCGGCCTTCAAGGCTGGTTAAAGACTTGTACTGTTCCCAGCCCTCAACCAAATAATAGCCCTATCCAAGCCCAGTTTAGTATATATTTTTAATTTGTAACCTTGCTTTTAAATTTCTGCCCGTATAATAATGTGCCTCAGCAGATCCAAGTATATTCCGTAGTAAACCCGAATCTGTCTTTAACAGAACGATAGAGGGCGTGAAAGTGTGTTCATTTATATGGTCATTGATGTACGGTTACTACAAAACAAAAGAAACGACAGAAACTCACTGCAAACCACAATAAGCGCATCTCCCTTCACCCTCTTGAGCCTGGAAAATAAAATTGTGTGAACTGAAAAAGCAAAACCTAGGCACAGATTCTCATGGGTCACGATCCTGTAACTTGCATGACGGACTTCTGAGGATCTATGCCTTTTCTCATCAGTAGACACTATCACACTGAATTAGATACACTCACTGATACGCACCTTCTGTCAGTCTGGAATAAACATAGATCCTCATGGCGCCCGCAGATGCGAAAACTAATGAGAATCATGCCTCTTGCCTTGCTCTATCATTACGCTGGTCGTTACATACAAGAAGCTACGCGAGCTGATTCACTAACTGCCTTCCATAGTGTAATAGACGCGTTGACAGCAATTATAAACAAACCGCTCGGCTGAAGAAAGGGGACAGAAACAGAATAGATAGAGCTCGCATTTTTTCCATCGAATGAAAATGATTAGACTTTTTGGAGAACTGTGTCAGTATATATTTTAAATTTGTAACCTGGCTTTTAAATTTCTGAGTTTTCAGAATTATATGTGCCTCAGCAGATTCAAGTATATTCCGTAGTGAACCCGACTGTCTTTACCAGAACAAAAGGGGGGGGGGGGGGGAGTGTGTTCATTTATAATATGGTCATTGATGTACGGTTCTGAAAAACAAAAGAAACGGCTGAAACTCACTGCAAACCACAATAGCGCATCTCCCTCCCTTTCCCCCATTCAGCCTGGAAATTAAAATTGTGTGAACTGAAAAAGCAAAACTTAGGCACAGATTCTCATGGGTCACGTTCCTGTAACTTGCATGGCGTACCCTTGAGGATCTATGCCTTTTCTCATCTGTAGAAAGGACCACTATCACACTGTCCGAGATACACTCAATGATAAACACCTCCTGTCTGGAATAAACACAGATCCTCATGGCGCCCGCAGATACGAAAGCTCATGAGAATCCTGACTCTTGCCTGCCTCTATCATTATGATGGTCCTTACATACAAGAAGCTGCGCGAGCTGATTCAGTGACTGCCTTCCATAGTGTATTAGACGCGATGACAGCAATTATAAACAAACCGCTTGGCTGAAAAAAGGGGACCAAAACGAGAAGAGCGCGCGCTCACATTCCATCGAATCAAAATGATTAGGCTTTTCGGAGTCTGAGTTAGAACTGGGAGCCCATCTCGGACGGCATCCGATATAAATTTGCTTGAGTCCCAGAGCTGTGTGCAATGGGCTCATGTGTATCTATGTTTCTTGGAGACAACAGATATAGGCTGAGATACTGAAAACGACTCTCATTGGCCACATTCCGGCTGTACTGCACCAGTCAATGAACAAACGCCGAAACTGTCCCGCTAAGGAACAAATGGGAAGGAAATCATCCAATGTCTGCATCGCATCAGTTAACCCCTTCACTGCCAGTGGATGTAGGTTGTGTTTTGAAATTTCTGTAAATAAAACATAAGATCCCAATCGTAAAAGTTACATGTATATAATGCAGTTTTAGCAGAGGTAGAGATCCTCATAAGCCCCCGCAAATGACAGCGTTCATGAGGATCTATACCTTTAGCAGCTGAGTGTTGTTAGTTTTTCTCGGCAGTCATGGGGTTAAAGAACAAAGGAAGAATAGAAACTGGTGGTTATTTGGTCACAAAGGGAACGACAGCTACTCTGACCCGTATGACGTCAGAAACTGATGTCTGTTGCTTCACAAAGGTTACAACAACTACTCTGACACGTGTGACGTCATAAACTGGTAGATAAAATCAATGTCGCTAACAGACGGAAAATGTAAAATGTACTGTGTGAAAAAAATGGAAGGTAACGACCCAACTAAACTAACCTCTACATTGATCCCGTACCATATGCGGAGAACTCCCCAGACAGACCCGATCGGGGACTACGTCACAAATACACTTCTATTCAGATGAGATGCTAAGCTGGTGGACTCCATGGAGTGGGTCTATGTAGAGAGTACTCCCGAAAACGGCCCGGGTTTCCACCATTACAGGGTTCACGTTGACACGCGTGACCTACTTACCGTCCACGTGACGGCGGGCGGCTGGCGGCCATGATACAGGCAGGATAGGGTCACGTGATACTGTCCCGTGGAGTTATCCCACACTGCTTCCGCTTCCTGCATCACCATCACAGTGACGTCCGCTACGGCCTTAGGCTCTGTAAATAAAGATTGTTAACACTTTTAGTGTGGAAGCGAACGTAAAGCGTACATAGTTTCAACGTGAGTAAGTCGCTACACTTCGCCATTCATTTAGAAAAATCACTAATCCTGACCAATGATGCAAGTGAATATGGGTTGTATACCACCAGTAGGCTTAGATGTATACTGACACAGAAAGGAAGATCAGTGGGCATGGCTGTGTGCTGACGGTGGTGTAGTGATTTATAATTGCAAATTTTCATCCTCGTGATCTTAAAAAAAAAAAATAAAAAGAGAGATCGTCGTGAAACGTGCTTCCAAAATAAGATTTTTATGATTCGTGAAAAATCTTCGTTATTTCGTGAAACGCGAAAAGTCTGTTGTGACACCGTAAAATCTGATCAAACATCTTGCCCTACTTCTTGCCTCCCCCCCCCCCCCCACTTCCCCCCCCCCCTCCCTTGCCCTCTCCAACCCCCAATCCCTCACCATGGCCAGTGAAACGTTATTATAAAAGCGTTATCTTCACTCATCGTGCTCTCTTCTTATTGTGAAGCATGATTTTTTTTTTTTGAAAATAAATGGTCGTGAATGCATGATACTATCCCCTATCCCCCCCCCCCCCTTCCCCCACTCCCCGTCCCCAATCCCATTAGATATGAGACATGCGCAGAGCAACGCTGGTTCTCCAAAAGAGCTAGGCAGCCACTCCAACATAACACAACGCTTTTGTACTACCATGCCACATATTAACCCCTTCAGTGCGTGTGGACGGAAACTGTGTTACTGCGGTCTTCGTCAACATCTACAAGCCCTCGCTGTCCATGGAACATAGATTCAAAGTGGTGTCAGCAAGAGGCATAGATCCTCATGAGCCAACGCAACATCGGGAGCTCATGAGGATCTATACCTCTTGCTGTTGGGAGTCCAAATTTTGTCGGTACTGAAGGGGTTCAGAGTTACATCTTGAGGATACTTGACTCTTCCTAAATAGATTAACTCATTCTACCCCACACACACCACAGCAAGATATGGATCGACCATGATAGTTCAAGGGTGATGCCAGAATAGCTTGGCGCCCATAGGCGCCAAGCTATTCTGGCATCACCCTTGAACTATCATGGTCGATCATTGCCCTGCACTGCAATGCAGTCTTCAGAGGACGACGGCAACGTTTGGGGATTTCGGTGATGGGGTACAATGAGGTAAACGAAGGTCGACCCATACTCGCTGTGCAGATAAGGTACACACCCAATGCGCAAAAGGCCGTCCAACAGAGCCCAAATCCGACGTTATGGCTTTCGGCGCATTGTGTATAGATCGCTTCACAGAGCAGCGCGTAAAGAACATTAAAAAAAAAATTCCACTTTAATAAGAACATATATCATTAAATTAGCGCCAACTGACCCGAATATGACCCATTTTTATTTAAATCCTACGATTATCTGATTGTGTGTGTGTGTGTGTGTGTGTGTGTGTGTGTGTGTGTGTGTGTGTGTGTGTGTGTGTGTGTGTGTGTGTATGGTAAAATTGTGATCAAAGGTCGAAAACAATGTAATAATTTTGGTGTGTGTGTGTGTGTGTGTGTGTGTGTGTGTGTGTGTGTGTGTGTGTGTGTGTGTGTGTGTGTGTTTAAAACTAGGGCACAATAAATTAGTACGAAAGAGCGTCGTCCTTAGCATGTCTTGGCATATCAGACCAGCTACATTCAATACTCTGTTTATTGTTGTGGATTTTAAGCAGCGCAGACACGTCCCGGGAAAGTTCGTTGTTGTCGGATCATTAAACAGTATGCAAAAAACCAACATTTCCTTTATTAGAGCTATTTCCTACCTACTTGGTGCGTTGTCCTGGGCTATAGTCACTGCCAGTCATCCGGCATTTTAGTTTATGTGCACAGCAGTTCTACATCAATGTCAATTTTGCGTTCTTACGTGAATACACTGTCAGTACAGCCGAGTGACGCAAAGTAGACGTAGCATCAGTTGAGCGATCGCGGACGATGACCTCCACGCTGTAGTTTCCGGCGTCCCACTCAGTCACGTGACTCAGGACAAGTCCAGTTATGTCCTGTTGTTGCACGCGCTGAGAAAAGGCTGGCATGGTGAGAAATGCCCCGTGGCTGAACATTGCGATGATTTCTTCTGAGTTGCCATGGGAGAACCATTGAATATCGGCGATTTCTTCCCCTGAACCAAGAGTTATTGCCCATGGAAAAGTTGCGTTGACATCACCTGCGCAGGCGTCAACTATGACGCTTTCCGGGAACGACCATTGTGCAGAGTGCACGCCTGTAGAGCAGAATATCGGTGTGTCAGTTGTGTACGTGTGTATATTGCAGTCAACCGATTATCGGTGTGCCAGTTGTGCACGTGTGTATATTGTAGACAATGGTGACTGTGAGAGTGTAAAGAAAGTCATCAATCACACTTGCACGTCATTAAATGTTTGAACAGATTTACACTGAGAAAATGGAATGTCCCAATACTGAAGGGAACAAAATAGTGACAGAACATTGAACATTTTAAGAATTTAAAAAATTGAGAACTTCTTATCAAATTCCAGACAAAAAGTGTGACAGCATACTACTACTAGCATTGACAACAACACGATAATAATAATAATAATAATAATAATAATAATAATAATAATAATAATAATAATAATAATAATAAATAGTTCTAGTATAGCGCTGTTCTCCAGGATAACACTGGACTCACTGCACATGCACAACAGCACACCCTCTCTCTCCGACACACGCACGATTATACACTACTTTAAACCACCCCATCTTTTCCCAACGCCTTACATTCACTTCCTCTAGGATCAGAATAAAAGGCAGTCAACAGTTAGCTAAAGATGAGCTAAGTGTTAAATGCCGACAGGAAAGAAAAGTCTTTAAGTGAGCTTTGAACTGTGACAATGTGGGCAGATTCCGAATTTCATTTGGCAGCGAGTTCCACACACTTGGGGCTAAAAAGGTGAAAGAACGCTCCCCGACAGTTTTCATGTTAAGCTTCGGGATTTTTAAAAGTTTTACACTGGAGGAACGGAGGGTGCGTGATGGCTGATAAACAGACAGCTTGGCAGAAAGGTACGTCGGGAGAGATCCGTCAAAATGCCGATAGGAGAAAATTGCAATTTTGTACTGGCAGTGGAATTTTACGGGCAGCCAGTGCAGCTGCTTCAGTAGAGGCGTAACGTGGTCTCTCTTCGTTTCTTCAAGATGGCCCGAGTACAAGTACAATTCAGTTTATCAAAATTTCAAATTCGTCTTCTCCGCGAAATATTCAAGGTGTTCACCTGCATCAACAGCTATAAACAGATGAATTGTTTAACCTGTTTGTATATCTGTCCATTTTCAAAGAGCGTTTTCACTGCGTGCCTGGCACACACACACACACACACACACACACACACACACACACACACACACACACACACACACACACACACACACACACACACACACACACACGCGTTTTCACTGCGTGCCTGGCACACACACACACACACACACACACACACACACACTCACACACACTTACACACACACTTACACACACACACACACACACACACACTCACACACACACTTACACACACACTTACACACACACACACACACACACACACACACACACACACTAAAGAAACAACACGTCGGCCCTCCCCACATTTCTCCCCAGTTTTTTTCTATTGTTAACTGTTCTGATAACAAGCAACAAGCAGTACAATTTTAAGGACATTACCTGTGTTACACGTTAAAATGACCCCATACCCCAAACCAACCCGGGTCGCTTCGGCGTGGTAATAGCTACGTGAGGTGCATCTAAGGTGACATTATTTTGTGTTGGAAATTGCTACTTGAGTTCGGACAGATGTCATATGATCGGACATATGTCATAAGCGACCCGTCACGTCAAAGTGACACCCAATCGATTTTTCTCAGGGGTCATTATAGCGTTCTGCATCGGACAACACATTACTCACAGTGTAAGGAGATGACGGCAACTAAAATGGTGCCCCACATCCCGTCCATATGGAAAGATGGCGTATTATCCGAGGCAGGAAACTTGTCTCTTACTGCTGTGTTCTTTACATATTTCGACGTGTCAGGCTGACCTACTTTATAGGACATGATAAGGATTGGTTTTTCTCTATACGTCACAGTAAAATGACAGTACGCTGTATACTAGTACACAGATTTATATCAGCCATATCTAGCTCTATGACAACAACAATTGCGGAGTGGGGTGCGGGCTGTTCTTGGGCTGCATCTACAGCTATCATGGTCGATGCATATCTTACATATTGTGTAGTACGCGAGCTGTTTCACTGTGGCTGTGGAAGGGGTGATTCCCAGTGCGCCATAAGCCATCGTGCCGACGTCGGCTGCCGTTGGCCCGCGCACGGCCTAATTGCGCATTGGGGTTTGTAGTTTGTCAGACCCTGGTACATGCTTGCATCTACACGCAGTCCGACACCGGCAGGAAAGTTAATGTGTACGTGAACGCGACTATCAGTCCATAAGCGTAGCACTTTTGAATGGGAACTTTATAGCTTGTTTACAGAGTGCATTGTATTTTGTTTTTGTACTTTGTGTAAATTGCGTTTTTGTAATTAGTTAATTTTTGTACAGTTAGTTTTTGTTAAGCGCCTAGAGCTCTAATGTGAGGTTAAGCGCTATTCAAGTACTCATTATTATTATTATTATTATTATTATTATTATTATTATTATTATTATTATTATTATTAATGTACATCCCCCCCGCCCCCGCCCCCTCTCACCTCTCCTCCCCCCGTTGTCAGATGGCCAACTCAATGGCCGCGCATGAACCTCAAACCGACACAGAATGGAGCCGACAGACTCCTTAAACATTGGTAACCTAGGGAAGTTACGTACGCCCCGGCGTACATAATCACTATCTGGAGATGGCCCAGGATCCGCTTCTGGAGCCAACTGCAGCTGCAACTCCTTATCATTTTCTTCTTTCTCTCTCTCTCTCTCTCTCTCTCTCTGAAATTCTAGCTCTTTCTCTCTCACGGCATGTTCTTTTTCCGCTTTCTCTCTCTGAAAGACTCTTTCTTTATCTTCTCTCTCCCTCTGAATTGACACTCTAGTTCTTTCTCTCTTAAAGCTTGCTCTTTCTCGTCTTTCTCTCTCTTTCTCTCTCTCTCTCTCTCTCTCTCTCTGTCTGTCTGTCTGTCTGTCTGTCTGTCTGTCTGTCTGTCTGTCTCTCTCTCTCTCTCTCTCTCTCTCTCTCTCTCTCTCTCTCTCTCTCTCTCTCTTTCTCTGTCTGTCTGTCTCTCTGACTCTGTCTCTGTCTCTCTGTCTCTGTCTCTGTCTCTTGTCTCTCTCTGTCTGTCTGTCTGTCTGTCTGTCTGTCTGTCTGTCTGTCTCTCTCTCTCTCTCTCTCTCTCTCTCTCTCTCTCTCTCTCTCTCTCTCTCTCTCTCTCTCTCTCTCTCTCTCTCTCTCCCCCTCTCTTTTCCTCTCGACATTTCGCCACATATTAAAAAAGCCTGTCCTCCTTGAGACCTAGCCCCTCACCTCTCTTAATATAACCTCTACCTGGCCCGATTCTATATTCATAGCAACAACTTCCAAAATTAGAATAAAACATAAAAATGCAAAAACACAAAACAAATCGGCAAGAACAGAGATTATAACAATAGAGATTTGAAGAGCTTTGGAATCGATAATGCCGCATCGATCCATAAATCACGCCATTATCGATAATAAACCCATTGACCACACATCACCTCCCCACCATCACCAAATCACGCAATTAATTTTTTTTTTAAATGGCGACCACGATCAGTGCGGCATTATCGATTTCAATGCTCTTCAAAAATCTATATTGTTATATCTCTCTAACCATTGTCTCTGGTAACACCTAATAATGCACTGTTAATTTTAAAAAATGGCGAGCATTACCAAATACACTTTGTTACGAACATGACCATTACAGCAACGTTACCCAGGGTGTTTACAAACACTGCAAAGAAATTTAATTGCAGACACCTCTAGTTTAACCCCCCCCCCCCCCGATATCTGGCTACCTCGTACTGAGTACATGTGGTTTAACAAAGCCCATATTCTCATAAGCTGACAAGAGTCATATTTCTCAAGAGCCCTGGGCCCCCAGGCCTGGCTCTCGTTTCAGTCAACTGTCTCTCTTTCAGAGTTAGGCTGGCAGGGTTTAACAGCATACATTTTCCGTGTCAGGACTGAACATGTTAGGTTCTGAAAAGAAACTTTCCTGGACTGTACTTAAAATTTATTCATATCGTCATGACTGGGCCTGTTAGGTTCTGAAAATAAATTCAAACCCTTTTGAAGCCAGACTGATATGTGTCAGATCGACTCTGTATGGAGGAAAAAACAGGTCCCTAACCCCAAGATATGTTTAAACTGCTCTTCATATTCCCATATCGAAAATCGTGACCCCTGTCAAATGCAAATTGATTTTAACATGAATGGGAATAGGGAACAACACACACACACACACACACACACACACACACACACACACACACACACACACACACACACACACACACACACACAACCCCCTTTAGCTCCTTACAGAGAGAGAGAGAGACCTGTCATAAAGTCAGTGCATATGTGGCTGTGTCAAGACTGGAGCCAAGTGAAACTTAATACTTACTTACGAGTTGTAGGTAACCTCTGCAGGTTGTTAACAGTTAGTTGTCATAAGAACTTATTAATTACTTAACATAAGAACTTAGCAATTACTTACCTTAAGTTCTTATAAGTTCTTAAGAACTTGAGCCCAGTCCTTAAGTTACTCAGTCAATTATTTTCAACTTACAAGGGCAACAACAACAACAAAAATAACAAAAATAATTCTCAATAGCACTCTGGCGGCAAAGCAGATGGGGCTAAATAGACAGACTTAAGCGGTGTGAGAAACGTGTCATCTTTCTGTGAAGTGTATGACAATATTAAATGATTGCCCAAACTGATTTTCACTTCCCTAAAAGATTTTGAGTTTTTGTGTGATCTCCTGTACACCTATCTGTTTTCCTTTTGCTAAAAAACTAGCCTTCAGTTCTTCAACATTCACAGGAGATTGACTACGCATCTTATTATGAATTTCAGACTTCTGTTGTTTGTAATTGTTCAAATCATCCTGCACTCTCTTAAATTCGATATCATCAGTAAAATTGTCCTGCAAAGATTTACTACTGATAAGTTTCAAACTGCTCAGCTTTGCACCAGCAAGCGTACTCAATGCTTCATGTTTCTGTAACTTTGTATGGAATCTTTTGTTAAGGGCTTCCAAACCAAAGCATGCCAGTCCTGTGGCAATGCTAGCTCCTTCAAGTCCAACTCCAATTAAACTGCCGATTCCAGTTGAAATCAAAACAATACCCCCTACAGATAATCCAGCTGAAACTGCTCCCACAGCCATAGATGTATTTTGTACAGAATTGAAAACCGTTTCATACTGTCTTTTGCATCTAAAGTATTTTGCCTCTTCTCCCTCCACATATTTCAATGTGTCAGTAATATTTATTAATCAGAATATGTCTGTCTGTAATGTTTTATTTGGTGCAATTGGCTCCTGCGGATCAGTCGTTGCAAGTGTCTCAGTCGTTGTTAGTTGCGGATACAAGTTCACCATTTGTTATTGACAATATATTTTTTTTATTATTTAATCAGTGATTACATTCTACAACTCATCAAATGTGTATAACTTGCTAGCGTAATAAATGAAACAAGATCTATGTTTCTAGCTTTATGTAACTTAGACAAACAAAAGTTGTTTTGTTGACCAATATCTTGACAGATGGAATACTGCTCGAAACTTTTACAGCAACACTTAAACTGCAAATTAGGAAATCTAACAGCAACACTTTCGCAATAGGGTGCAGTTCCAGTCGGCAAGCATCTCAACAAAGTTGAAGGCTTTCCATTGTGAACATTCTCAGTTGTGTTTAGTTCTTTTAAGTGAAAATGAAGTACTGTGTGTACTGCCAAATGAACAGGAAATCTTCCAGCTACTCTTTGTTTTTTGGGCTTTATATATCTATTACCAAATGTCCAATCTTCATCAGTAGTATCATCATTTGTTTTGTTATATACAAGTTCTATGTCAACTTTGCTTAATAAACCAATTAGAATTAAAAGTCCGTCTGATAATACAAACTGACTACCTTTTGAAAATTCCAAGGTAACAAGCAAGTTGCTTTTATTTTAAAATTATTTTGAAACCATTCAGCTAAAGTACAAAAGTCATAATACTCAGGCTGTAAATGAGCAAAGAAAATACCTGTACCACCTCTATTTTCATTTACAGCATATTTACCGCCATCTGTTACATTAAACCACTTTACAGTGTAGAACATTTCATGGATAGCTACAGCCTTGCTACCATCTCGATTATCAATTCCATTAGGTAACCACACTGGTTTGCTTGTGTCAAGATTTGTTAAGGTAATAAACATTTTTATTATCTCATAAAAAAACATGATGGAATTAAAATGGCCAACATTAGTTACTACAAACACATTTCAATTTAATGTGGATGCCAAGTACAATGTCGCCCCAACTTATCAACAGAAAATAATTCAACTATATCAGCTCAACATAGCTGTGTTTGAACAATTGATAATTTCAAGTGAAAGTACCCAACCCTTTTGACCAATATCTAAACCCAAATGAAGCTACTGCAAGAAAGTGGACATCAAGCCCACTACAGATGTTTCAAAACCAGCTTAACTTTGCCATACTATGTTCAACTACTGGCTGTGGCATTTCTTTTACAGACCATTTGAGTCACTCAAGCAAACTGATTAGGTCTGTGTATCGTTTCCACACGTATTAACAGCTTAGAAGAATACTGTCAGAACTCCATACCCCACTGCCCACTGAATCCAGTTTCAACAGGTATAATAACCCCATGGATATGAAAGCGTTTGAAAGCATCTGTAATGAATTTAACATTAGTACAAAGTATGACTTTACACAAAAACTTGATGATCACCACGGCATGGGTACATTGTATTACGCTATGAGTCACAGACAATACCCTAAAGATTACTACCCCGGTTACACTTCATTCTCTTCAAAATCACAAGTCTGGTTAGGCTCAATAGAACAGAAACAGTCCAATGCTTGGACCACATTTGTCTTAGACAGGAGTGACGGGTTTACACAAGCAGGAGTTGAGCACATTAATGAGTCTATCAGAACGTATGTGTGGTGTATACTAGGAGCACAATCACTAACAAAATCAAACATTTTAAATGGGAGTGGTAAATTCCAAGCACAAAAACAATTTCTTGCAATTCTAGAAGATTCAGTTAATTCAGTAGTAGATCTCCCATCAAGCATACAACGCTACCAAGATGTTCTCAGATATGCTAGATCAAAAGTTGACTTTGTAGGTGGCATTGGCTTATACATGTTACCATCTGACCTTCAACTCCAAATGGGGACAATAACAAATTATAATAATGAAATAATAGTTGCAGGGCGTGATCAGAATTTAGGTCTCAATCAATCTGTAAACTTGGGGGGCAACAACAACACATTTACAACCATTAATACCATTAATAATGCTAGCTTCAGTAACATCATCGTCCGTACAGGCAGTAACAACCCCGGCCCCGACACCAGCACCCATACAGCCAGTACAGTCAGCTCTGGTAAACACACATGAGTCAGAGATACTGCATTGGTAATAGGCCTTACTGGATTAGGGTTATTACTTCTTTATCTGTTTCATTAAATAACAAGTATATTAACCCTCCAACTGTTACTAGGAAGACCCACACATGCTCAGCCATAACCCAACTACCTTTGCTGTTGTACTGATCAGCCAACTGACAACACTCCCTATTATACCAGGCAAAGCATCCATTGCTTTCACAGCCAATTTTTTAAGCAAGCCTGATATATGAGACAACTGTTTCTTTACCCACGACTGTAAATCTTTTGGGTCTGAAGGGGCCGGAGCTGGACTTGGTGCCAGACCCGGAGGACTGCCACCACCACCACCACCCCCAGAGACAGCCATTACAACAGTACTGATAATAAATCCAAGAGCAGTAATTAAACTTGCTATTGTGATACCCTGCTCTCTGAAAAGTGTTTTCAATATCTCAGCCAAAGTTGTGTCTTTGTGGAGTATTTTCTGAATAGTTTCTCTAATCCTGTTGACCTGTGTTTACAGTTTATCTCTTCCAATACTAATCACTTCTAATAGCCCTGATCTTTCTATCTGCAAATCATTTAATCTGTGTTGTATTCTTTCTTTTGTTTCTGTGTCAAGATTCCCATTGTCAGCTGTAGCCACTTTTTCTTTTTCTTTTTCTATTTGATTATCAAGCTAACCTAGTTTGGCTACATTATTTACCATCTCACCTCTTATTGTCTGCAGTGATTTATCCAAGCCCATAATCTCCCTCATTGACAAAGGAGGGTCATCTATTGTTTTCATAGCATCCTTTATTTGTTCTTCTGTAAATGAGGTTTCTTGTATTACCGTGTTTGCTATTTCTGGCAGTCTTGTTACTTCTGTCATTTCAGTTTCTTGTCCCATTGGTAACCATGTTTGCATGTTGTGAAGAGCGCTAACAGTTTGTTGTGGTAAATTTTTACTACCAATACCAACACCAAGGTAAAGCTGCAGTGCTGCCTCATCACCGACTTCACCTTTAATTGTACTTAAAGCTCTAAACTTAGCATGGTTGTTTTTATGAGTTAGATACACTTTCCCTATGTCTGTATTTACAAATAAGTGTCCTTTATCATATTCAATCTGATTAGGATCTATTACATCTGGTCGGGCACCAACACTATCATAAAATGAGTTCACTTTGCTTTGTAAAAGTTCCTGTTGCAAACTAAAAGTATTTACCATTTCAGTCATATTTGTGGTACTATTATCAAAGACATCCATAACATCCATTTCAAAATCATCATGATTAAATCCATCTCCTGCCATTGTTTTTAATAATTTAATTTTTTGATTTTTGCATAATAAAATGACATCGTCTTATGGATCAAAGTTAGACCCATACAGAAAACTATGTGAACCTCTTGGTGTGAAAGGTATAAGACAATCAATCATTATCACAAACAATCCGAGTACAATAGACCAAAATCAAATACTAACTGTCAAGTTTCCAAACCTAGGCCCCAGTGACGTTATCGTTCCTGGAACTGCTCGTCTTGCTTTTAATATTGAACTTTCATCAGATTGATTGTACATTGCTTAACGTCCCGACAGCAACAAGGCTTTCTCAGGACGTGCCTGCACTGCTTGTGAAAAAAAAACAAAAAAACAACAGAACATTGAATGTATGTCGCCAGCTGGTCAAATACGTTAAATAAACCTAACACATGGGGCCTAAATAAAGCTAAGACCATTTAGCAACACACATCCAATATCAAGAGGTACAGGCAGTGCAGACAGTAGGGAGAGTTTTAAAAAGGCAAATACAGGTGAATGGACAAAGGGTAGACAGAAACACATGCCCCAGAATAGAGAGAAAAACCCACCCTGTGGGGCTGACCAGGGTGACCCTGGGAACTAAAAAATACCTAACCCCACCCAAGTCCCTCAGGGCAGACCCGGGTGGGGTGAACTTTCATCAGAATCAGATGTGAACAGAACACTAGTTAACAACCTTGGCAGAGCAATTATTAAGACTTGAAGGCCAGGAAGTGTTTAGTCTGGACGATGCTGATGTGTTTTACTGTTACAAAGATTTGTGGCTTACTCGAGAAGAAAGAGAGGATCGTATTTACCAAGGCATACAGGCTGATAACATTGCTAAAATTCGAATCAATTCCGGAGACAAAGTAACCATTACAGCCAAGGTTTGAAAACGGGTTCCAGCATCGGACTTTTTCTCCTCTGGTAAGTGTCACCATTAATTCGGGCAGACTGTCGGGGGTTCTTTCTCCGGGTACTCCGTTTCTTCCATCCCCCTCCCACCCCCCACCCCCCACACTTTGGTACCGGTTTCAGGCCACTTTACAAATTTCAAATACAAGCGATCAAAAATCTCTGTAACTTCAGTAGCTGAACTGGCCCTTCTTCTGTCTTGTACTGTGTTTGTCTTCAGTGTAAATCTGTGTCTGTCACGTGAGTGTGCGTGTTCGGTCTCAGTTCACGGCGCTTTGAGTCAATTCACCCAAAAATTGAGGAAAAGTGCCTATATAATAACTGGTATTATATTATTATTGTTATTATGGCTGAAACATATGGAACCAGATTCTACATGCCACTTAAATTCGAAATCCTAACAGGACATTTGCCTTATTATCAAGGAGCACTGAATGACCGTCTGAGCTTTGAACTAACTTTCAATGACTACCCCAAAAGTTATTAAATCATCGGATCCCAATGCGTCATGCAAGATCTCTAACATTTCTTTGGAATATGAAATTGTCACACACACTGAACTAGCCAGACTCATTCAAAATCAGTACCAGTCAAGACTGCCGATTTATTATGACCGGGTGATAAGACACAGTTTAATGCATAAAGACAAATGCGATCCAATGTGGAACATTAACTTGAACATGCCTGCAAGGTCACTGAAAGGAATTCTTATGTTGTTTGTTGAACCAGCGAGCCCATACAAAAGAGATTTAGAAAAGTTTTACAATCCAAAAATTACACATGTATCCTGTACAATCGAAGGGCGTCCTAATCAAGTGTATGCTTCAGGAATGTAACCTTACCAGCACTATGACGAGATCACAAAGTATTTTGCTGGTGGAAGGCTTAGAGAAAAATCAGCAAACATAACAAGCAAGGATCTACATCTGTATGACGTAAGAATCGGCCAATACCTTACGAATAAATATGCACTGTGGCTAGACCTGCGTAGTATGGGTCAGGTCATCATGTTGAAAACGGCAGTGATGGAATTACAATCCAAATGCAAAAAAAAGGTTAAAACCACTGGAGCAATACATATATGATAATCAAGATGGGAAAAGATGGGTTTTAAGACTGTGTTTAAATTATATGCTTGGACAGGTGAAAAGTGAGACATAGTCAATAAAAAAGTAGTGAAGCTGAAATAAATAATAAAAAGATGTTTACTGTCATGTATTTAGTCATTTTCTGTTCTTTTGTGTAATTGTACATGTGGTTTTGTTTTTTTCACCTTTTGTGTAATATTTTTCTTGTTCATATGTACGGCGCCTAGAGCATCTTGCCATGTATAGGTGCCTTATAAATCCTTTTTATTATTGTTATTATGTTTTAGTACAGTACTCTGTAAATAAAATATTAGTGATTTCAAACAGCTACCAGTGTCAATAACACATTATTTGTGCATTTTTATTTTCTTAATTTACTCATGTGGCACCTTGACAATAATTTAAGGGATGTATATGACCATATTGTTTTTATCTGCATATTTTTCTGTGGGCTGGCGATTGGGTGCCTGATAGGAGGGGGGCAAGGGATCTAACCATTTGTCTGTCCAGCACTGTATAGGCGGGGAAGTGGCGCAGTGGTTAAGGCGTCTGCCTCCAATGCCAAAGGTGCGAGGTTCGATACCGGGTTCCGGCGTTGGATTTTTCTCCTCTGGTGTCACCGTCTGGGCAGTGGGCAGATGTTCACATCTGCACGGGACATAGACGACTCTGGCCCCCACGAGTCCCCTGCTGCCTTGCAGGCCTGGCCGCTTGGCTGCGGAAAGGCTAAGGGAGGAAACCCCTGACATCAAAGCCCCCGTGTCTCCGGGGAAGGCTTTTGAGCCAGAGACTAAGACAAGGACAGTCTGATATAAAACCTACGACCCGAGGACCTCGATGCCACCGTCCCAGCTTGCTAGGCCATGGCAAACGAACCAAGGGTTTAAAGGGTGGGGCCAGTACTGCGCACACTGCACTCCACCAAAAAGCTCCACCGCGCAGGCTTTAGGAAACGCCCACGGACTATGACACTGAACTTTCCAAGTCCTGTAGCGATGGGCAAGGGGCAAAACGGCAGGTGAAAGATGTCACTGGAAGCCGCAGTCTCAAACCTGCATGCAGGCGGTTCAGGATATTGGTCGCCTGATGTTGACCTGGGGATGACAACGTCACTCGGCACACCCTGAACGACCAAGCAGCCTTCTCTAGGGACAGCACTGCTTGCTCCACACGGAGAGGGACCTAGAAAAGGTGGCCTAACCAAAGCTCATCCCCTCGTAACCCCAGTTGGCTAGCCGCGGTCAACGGGCATCTTCTCATGCGGTCAGAAAACAAGAAAAAACAATGGATCCACTCTCATGACGACCACGACCGGACTCAACGTAGCATGCTGGAACATCCGAACCATGCTCGACACAGCAGACAGCGGACGCCCTGAACGTCGCTCCGCCCTCATTGCCCATGAATTGCGGAGGTTAAACATCGACATCGCCGCGCTCAGCGAAGTACGCCTTCCGGAGGAAGGCAGCCTCCAAGAACTTGGCGCTGGCTACACCCTCTACTGGTCAGGCAGGCCTGCATCAGAAAGACGGCTCTCAGGCGTGGGCTTCATGGTGAAGACCCCCATTGCGACTAAGTTGGAAAACCTACCAACGGGTCACTCCGACCGCATCATGTCCATGCGCCTCCCACTGAGACACGAGCAATATGTCACCCTTCTCAGTGTGTACTCCCCAACCCTCCTGGCAGAGCCTGCAGAAAAAGACAAGTTCTACTCTGACCTGCGCAGCCTCCTGCATAGCACCCCTGCAGACGACAAAGTCATCATCCTTGGCGACTTCAACGCCAGAGTGGGCCAAGACTCTGAAGCCTGGAAAGGAGTCCTCGGCAAGCATGGCGTTGGGAACTGCAATGACAATGGTCGCCTACTGTTGGAGCTCTGTGCAGAGCAGCAACTTGTCATCACCAACACTACTTTCCAGCAAAAGGACAGTCGAAAGACCACCTGGATGCATCCTCGCTCCAAGCACTGGCACCTTATCGACTATGTCCTAGTGCGTCAGAGGGACCGCAGTGACGTCCTCCTCACCAGAGTGATGCCCAGCGCAGAGTGCCACACTGACCACCGCCTTGTTCGCTGCAAACTCAGGCTCCGCCTCAAGCTGAAACCCAAGAAAGGGGGCCCTCCCAAGAAAAAGCTTGATGTTGCCAGCCTTCAGCGTGACGACAAGAAAGCTGCCCTTCAGGCCGATTTACAGCGCATGCTCAAAGACACAGTTGATCCAGCAGATTCCTCCCCTGAAACACTCTGGGAACAACTGAAAACTGCTATTGTAAAATCCTCTGTGGAAGTCTTGGGCTTTGCTAGAAAGAGGAACAAAGACTGGTTTGACGAAAACGACGTAGAGATCCAGGAACTTCTAGCAAAAAAAAGAGCCGCCCACCAGGCCCACCTAGCCCAGCCTTCCTGCCCTGTGAAGAAGTCTGCCTTCCGCCTCATCTGCAGCAGACTCCAGCTCAAGCTTAGAAAGCTCCAGAACGAGTGGTGGTCCAGACTCGCACAGAGGACCCAGCTCTGCGCTGACAACGGTGACTACAGGGGCTTCTACGAAGCACTGAAAGCAGTGTATGGCCCTAGGCACCTGGTACAAAGTACCCTGCGAAGCGCTGATGGACAGGCACTCCTCACAGATAATACCTCCATCTTGAACCGCTGGTCGGAGTACTTTCAGGACCTCTTCAGCGCTGAACGCACTGTTCAAGAAACAGTCATCCTCCAAATCCCACGCCTTCCACTAAAGGTTGAATTGGACGAACCGCCCACCGCCGAAGAGACCCTCACAGCCATCCACCAGCTCAAGAGTGGCAAAGCAGCAGGCATTGACGGAATCCCGCCAGAGATCTGGAAACATGGAGGCCCAGCACTGCACAACAAGATCCACGACCTCTTTCTCTGCTGCTGGGAAAAAGGAACACTACCAAAGGATCTCCGTGATGCAGTCATCATCACCCTGTACAAGAACAAAGGAGAGAAGTCTGCCTGCTCTAATTATCGTGGAATTACCCTGCTGTCCATTGCCGGGAAAATTCTCGCAAGGTTGCTCCTGAATCGGCTGGTACCTGCCATCGCTGAAGACCACCTCCCAGAGGGCCAGTGTGGCTTCAGAGCCAACAGGAGTACCACCGACATGGTCTTTGTGCTGAGACAGCTTCAGGAGAAGTGCCGCGAGCAGAACAAAGGGCTGTACGTAACGTTTGTCGACCTAACAAAAGCGTTTGACACTGTGAGCAGGCAAGGTATGTGGCAGATCCTGGAGCGACTAGGTTGTCCCCCAAAGTTCCTCAACATGATCGTCCAGCTCCACGAGGACCAGCAAGGCCAGGTCAGACTAAACAGTGACCTCTCAGAACCATTCCCCATTCGCAACGGCGTGAAGCAAGGCTGCGTGCTGGCACCGACCCTCTTCACCATCTTCTTCAGCATGATGTTGAAGCAGGCCACAGTGGACCTCGACGATGACGACGCAGTGTACATCAGGTATCGTCTCGATGGCAGCCTGTTCAACCTCAGACGACTGCAGGCCCACACGAAAACCCTAGACCAACTGATTCGTGAGCTGCTCTTCGCTGATGACGCTGCCCTCGTTGCACACACAGAGAGAGCCTTGCAGCGCATTACGTCCTGCTTCGCAGATGCTGCCCAGCTCTTTGGACTTGAGGTCAGTCTGAAAAAGACAGAGGTCCTTCATCAGCCGGCACCCAAGGAAGAGCATCGCCCTCCCCACATCACCATCGGCGAGTCCGAACTGAAGTCTGTACACCAGTTTACCTACCTTGGCTGCATCATCACGTCAGACGCCAAGCTGGACAAGGAGCTGGACAACAGGCTGGCAAAAGCGAACAGTGCTTTCGGACGACTATTCAAGCGGGTGTGGCACAATCAACAGCTGAAAAAAGGCACCAAGATCAGCGTGTACAGAGCTGTCGTCCTTACCACCCTGCTGTACGGTTCCGAGTCCTGGGCCCTCTACCGCAGCCAACTACGACTCCTCGAACGCTTTCACCAGCGCTGCCTGCGTACCATCCTCAGCATTCACTGGAGTGACTATGTCACCAACGTCGAGGTCCTTGAACAGGCAGAAACTGTGAGCATCGAGGCTTTGCTGCTGCGGACACAGCTTCGCTGGGCGGGGCACGTCTCCAGGATGGAGGATCATCGCCTGCCCAAGATCACTCTGTTCGGCGAGCTCGCCACTGGACACCGAGACAGAGGGGCACCAAAGAAGAGATACAAAGACGGTCTCAAGAAGTCGCTTAGTGCCTGCCAAATCGACCACCGCCAGTGGTCTTCGCTTGCTGCGGACCGTGACACCTGGCGCTCCACCATTCACAAGGCAGCCATCTCCTTTGAGGACTCTCGCAGAGCTAACCTTAAGGACAAGCGGCTTAGAAGAAAAAACAGAGTTGTCATAACTCAGAACCCTGACCAGACCTTCCCCTGCAGCCACTGCGGTCGAACCTGCCTGTCCCGGATTGGCCTCCGCAGCCACGAAAATGCCTGCAGACGACGTGGGCAAGCCCTATAGAATCTTCGTTCGCGAAGTCAAGCCAAGAGAGAGAGAATACATATATATTTGTATCTTATTATGACGCTCAACTAAACATACAAGAATGCCGACTAAATGGACATTTGTATTAAAATTATAATTAGTATTAAAATGAACTTGGTGGCACTCGACCCACACTATGATTTATTTTGTGGTGCCACAGGCTGTGGGAAAACTGAATTTGTTCTTGACCTCTTACAAACAAGATACATCTACAGTTTTGAAAACATTGTGATATTCTGTCATACGATCAAACACAACAAAGCTTACCACAATCGTTTATTTATTAGGACTGATCACAACATCTATTTAGTAGACCCTGAGAAAAAACTGAATGACTACCTGCAGTTTTTTACAAGCAATTTGAAGGACAGCCAACCCTGTTTATAATTGATGACTGCTCTGCAGAGAAAGACATTGTCAAGAAAAGAAACACTCTAGCAGAATTTGCCTTCAGTGGCAGACATGCAAACATAAGTGTATGGATTCTCACTCAAAAATATAATGCTGTACTGAAAGATTTTCGTGAACAATTAAAGTTTATCTGTTGTTTCTCTGTAAGGATCATTAAAGCTTTGAAGACTGCCTCAGAGAGAATGATGTCATACTAAATAAGCATGAACACAACATTGTAAAAAATAAACTGAAATCAACTAAGCATCTAAAGCTTATTTTTAAGACAGATCAGTCCACAGGGTATGGGTTAGTAAATTAATTTGTACTTTTGTTTTGTCCATAAAAAATGACAGACAGACAAATCCAAGCAGTTGATGTTACAGACTGCTTCAAAGATGTTAAGCACTTTTATGACTTAAAAACACATGTTAAATATTTGTTTGAGCCTGTGATAAAACTCTCAACACCAACAAAGATATACATGTCATATAATGTGACTTTAGGATATTCTGATGACCCACCATGTTATGAGTACAAGACTGTTGATCTTAGGACATACCTTTAAAGTTAATGATGCTAACTGTGACTGGTTTGAGGCACTGTCTGAAGACATATTCAGACAACTAAGTAAACTACATGATCATATTGAAGAGGTTACATTCAATAAAGTGATATTACACCTGCAGCATGAGCAGCACAAGACTTTAAGACACATACCAGGGAAGTGGTTGATTTGTTTTGCTGAGTGAACTATTATAAACTAAATGTTTGTTTTGTAGGGGTTACAACTAATAAAGCAGTATTATATAAGATGTAATTTTGTTATTATTCTGTTGGTCAAATAAAAATGACAGACAATGTCCAAAGCCCTGGCTCGTCAAGTCTATCAGGCCCTGGCTTAAGAGACGTGTTTCACACAACAGACTTGCCTATATCAAACACTTACAATGTCTATGATTCAATAGAAAACTCTTTTTCTGTCATACAAGATAATCTTTTTACAGGAAGTGTAAAGATTCAGGTTGTTGCTAAAATAGAATTCAGCAGAGTAGATGGTGAAGTGATTGTTTCGTATATATAGACAAGACAACACACAGTCAATTCGAGAAGAGAACTAGAGAACGTGTTTAGACTATGACTGTTGCCTGACTTCCTCAAAGCATTATTGACAAAGCAAGAATGAAGGGTTCTGGTTGGAACGAAGGATATGTACATGAACTACAACTAAAACAGTCAATGTATCATCCTATATTAGGCAAATCATGGCTGCCACTGCCAACAGAGGTTGTAAACAAGAAGGGTGTTGTCAATATTCAGAACAAAGATAATTTGTGTTTCATGTGGTGTGTGCTTTCTAAACTACACTTTGTAAAATCAAGACCTGATCACGTATCTAACTACACCAAATTTGTAAATGAACTCGATTTCAGTGGTATAGATTTCCCTGTTAAAATAGAGGACATAGACTTGTTTCAAAAACTAAATCCTGGCATATCTGTGAATGTGTATATGTGGGATACTGAGTCTGTTAACAAGTTACAACCCATTAGAGTATCACCACTTGCTCCAACCTATGGACAACCAGAAGATAAACATGTTGACATGTTATAAATGGTTGATAATGATAACTTTCACTACACAATTATCAGGAGTATGTCACGACTAATTCATGATCATACAACAAAACACAATGCCAAACAGGAAGTGTGTAAAAGATGTTTACAAAGATTTTTTTTTTCCATAAAAGTGGCACACAAACATGTCCAGCACTGTAGGTCAGCTGATGACATTCAAACTGTACTTAGGTACCCAGATCCTGGAAGTCAGGTGTATTTTAAGAACTATGCGAATCAGCAAAAGCTGCTGTTTGTAGTGTATGCTGATTTTGAATCACTGGTTGTACAATATGATGGTCATGTTCCAGAATCATTACCAAAGACTATAAAACTAAGTGACCAAGTGGTGTGTTCTTTTGGATACATTCTTGTTAGGTCAGACGGTGAGCATACAGAACTTGTTATCTACAAGGGAGAAAATGCAGCATGTCTGATTTAACAGAAATGAGACAACTGTATAGTCAGGTAGTACATTATCTCACAACATGTCAGATGCCTTTGGTGATGAGAGAAAAAGACAAACTAAATTTTTATACAGCTGTGATGTGTTGGATTTGTGAACAACCCCTCCAGGGTGATAATGTTCATGATCATGACCACTAAACTGGGCGTTACAGAGGTGCTGCACATAACAATTGTAAATTGTTATTAAAAACAGACCCTAAGACATATAAATTACCAATCTTTTTTCACAATCTCAAAGGATATGATTCCCACATTATCATGCGTGCTGTAGATGAGTCTTACAAAAACATTAGTTGTATTGCCCAGACAACTGAAAAATATCTGACTTTTAGGCTATACAACAAATGAGTGTTTTATGACTCCATGCAACATTTGTCTTTAGGTTTTGCTAGTCTGGCAGATGTTTTTTCTTTAAACACAGTCTTAAAACCCATCTTTTCCCACTTTGATTATCAGTGTTCATGTATTTAGTCATAATTCTGTTCTTTTGTGTAATTGTACATGTGGCTTTGTCACTTTTTGTGTAATATTTGTATGTTTTGTTCATATGTACGGCGCCTAGAGCATCTTACCATGTATTGGCGCCTTATAAATCTTCCTTATTATTATTATTATTATTATGGTCTGACTGAGTTTCCAATAACAAAAAAAAAAAAAATTGAGCCAGGCTTCAATAAGAAAGTTGTCTACCCCTACGAACACATTGATCACTGGGTTGTGTTTGAGGAAAGGAAACTACCTCCAAAAGAGAAATTTTATTCTACACTAAATGGTAAAGGTATTTCTGACTCTGAATACCAACACACACTTGATGCTTGGGGTAAACTAGGGTGTAAAACGATTGGTGACTATCACAACCAGTGCTTGAAAGCTGACGTTTGTTTGCTAGCAGACGTATTTGAAAGTTACTGTGACAAGGGTTTGTTGCACTACGGTCTTGACCCAGCTTGCTACATAACTAGTCCTGGCATGACATGGGATGCATTTTTGAAATCTAGTAAGATATATATATATATATATATATATATATATATATATATATATATATATATATATATATATATATATATATATATATATATATATATATATATATATATATATATAGACCTGTTGTCTGATCGTAAGATGAGTGAAATGGTGGAACGCGGATTGAGGGGAGGCATAAGTATAGCCGCAAACAACAATGCCAAAGCCAACAACAAATGTCTGGACGGATATGGTGACCTTGGGTTTGACCCCTCAAGGTCATCTAATTATATCTTGTACGTAGACTCGAACAATTTGTACGTATATGCGATGTGTGAGTTATTGCCCTTGAAAAACTTTTGTCTGCGTGATTTGTCACATTATGACATAACACACTTATCAAACTATATAATGAATCATGACCAAAATGATGCGAAGGGTTGGATCTTTGAAGTCGACTAGAGTACCCACACCATCTACATGATTACCATAATGATTATCCATTGGCTGTTGAGAAAATGACTTTGACGGGGAAAAAAAGAGGACACTAAACTTGTGCCAAATTTGAATGACAAATTCAATTACGTTTGTCACTATCACATACTACAGTTTGACATCAGACATGGATTAGTACTAAAGAAAGTCCACAGAGGTATAAGCTTTGATCAGTGTGCTTTCATGAAAGATTACATAATGAAGAACACAACCCTGCGTGCAAGAGATGGCAACACTGCATTTGACAATGACTTCTTTAAGCTTATGGACAATGCCTGTTTTGGAAAGACGATGGAAAATCCTCATCATGGCAAAGATGTGAGACTGGTCACAACTGAATCGGGTGCAATTACACTTACAGGTAAGCCACAGTACACAGGGTACAAAGAGTTTCATTCATCATTGTATGCAGTGACACTAAACACAAAAAAAGGATTGTTAAACTAGATAAGCCAGGATTCATTGGTATGGCAATTCTTGAGTTATCAAAACTGTTGATGCTTGAATTTTACTATGATTACTTCAAACCAAAGTAACCTGAGTGTCGTCTGTTATACACTGACACTGACTCTATGATCATTGATGTGTGTACTGACGACTTTTATGAAGACATGAAAACAGAGTTACATATGTATGACACGTCTGATTACCCTATAGACCACCCGCTGTACAACACACAAAACAAGAAAGTGCCTGGGAAGTTTAAATACGAACTGAATGGAGTTCCTATAGTTGAGTACGTTGGTCTGCAATCAAAAAGGTATTCTATACAAAAGGGAAGTCAGTCCAAAGCGAAAGGTATAAAAAAACAGTGATTAAAAAATAAAGACATTCGACATGAACATTACAAGCAAGTATTAGATGGAGAACTAATGTCTGATTATCCAAACAAGACACTGAGATCAAACAGACATAAGCTAGAAATAATCCAAACACATAAAAAGTCACTTGCAGTAGGGGACACAAAACGAGTGTTTCACACTAAAGAAAAGGCTTATGCTCCTGGTCATTACAGGCTTAAGGTATTTGTGATGAGCTCAAAAATAGCATAGCATAGCTTTAGTAATTGAGTTAGCGCAGTGGTGAGATACTTTTTCGCCACGCAGGTAGCCAGGGTTCGATCCCCATAGATGGATTTTTTTTCCTGCTCAAAATTTGAAACCCATACAGTTTCTACTTCGCTAAATGAAACACACACACACACACACACACACACATACACACACACACACACACAAACAAAAGCCAATATATATATATATATATATAAACGTGTGGTAATTGTTATTTTATTAAAAAATATGCGATTATCATCACTGTGGTAATGTGGATGTTAAACCATGAAGTAACCAACCAACCGGATTCAGTCTTGAATAAAAATGCACACTGGTTACCTCGGTACATTTGTTCATTCATTTTTTTCAGCCAGGCATTGTGTGAGCATGTTTATATTACATGCTTACATTCATTCAATCATTCACAGATTCACTGATGAAAGCACACAAAGAGTTGTCACAGCAAGTTTTTTATTTTTAGTGGCATATTCATCTACAAAAATTATGAAGTGAATTTGTTTTAATTTACCTGCTGCAAGCAAATGCTACAAGCTCCTTTGGTGTCTCCGTGAAAGCAGGTCGATGAACATCTCTAGTTGAAAGATGTTTGTGAACAGATTGGTAGTGGATGTACCTATCTCTCTAGCTGAATCTCAGTTTCCCAGCAGTTCTTGGTTACAAATTATAAGGAAACAAAACAAATGTCACATGTTTCAATATGCCCTGTTATGTTTACACATGATCATTGTGAGTAAAGAATAATATCTCTGTTTGTTTTCAAAACAAATGCTATATTTGCAGACATTCATTTAAAGTATACAGTCAAGTCTGTTCAAAGTTACTTTTGTATAGGTGCCTAATTGTTTTGTAGCCTACTACAATGCAATTAGGCATCTATACAAAAGTAACTACCTCAAATACAAAACGTTAAACGTTTAGGGCTTAACATCTTTTGTCCATAAAAGGCGATTTCAAAATGGGTCACAGAAATAGGGTCTGAACAAATTTTGACCCCAGCTGGATTCGAACCCAGGACCTTTGGGAGGAGAGTCAAACACACTACCACCGAGCCACCCAGCTCCCCCTCAAAATACAGCTTTACTGCGGAACAACATATTTCAACTACATTATTCACATTTACATTGACAAAGGGCTGACTGTATACAAGCTAGTTGGGAGAAAAGTGCAGCTGATGTCATTTTTGGTTGTGTGCATGCCAACTGAGACTGACATCGGCAACCACTTGCTCATGAGGTATTTATTTGGGAGCCAACTGCACAGTATATAAAAGAAAACATTTATTTGTCAACAGCTGTTTTTCACCTATTTCCTGTTCCCCTGTGACCTTGACCTTTGCATAGTCTCCAAGAAATTGCCAATGTTAAAGTTTACCACAGACGACGGTGGACAGATACAATACACAATACAATACAATACAATAATACTTTATTAATCCCTCATGGGGAAATTCACATTTTTGCCACCACAAGTGCTGCTTACATTCACTCACTCGCTCGAGTCATTCCACAAATTACAATCACAGAGCTACACAATGGACAATGACTCTGGACGGGTGAAGCCCGTGGCCAAGGCATCTAATGGCTAGCGCCAGTGTCCTCATCCCGACCCGAACCTCCCTGACAAAAACAGAATACTTTTAAGACAGCCCTATGCCCCCTTAACACACTATTATAATGTTCTTTATTACTGAAGTTCCTACTTGGCTAAAACTAGTACATAAAACAAGTTAATAACAGAAACAAAATACCCGCGTCGATACGGAGAAGATCTCCGATCTAGGCAACATAAAACTGAACAACGGTCAAACAGCACCTGGGGGCCCGTCGCCGCCATAATACAGCGCTGGTGTTCAGACAGTCGCTCCGGCACAAACAGTCACCACCTTAATTTTACTGAACTTAACTAGTATATAACTTCATAGTCATTTTAAAAACAAAAGTAGTAGAACTAGATCATTAACGTGAAAGCAGTCCAAAACAGTTTCTAAAAAGTACACACGCGGCTGTTCAGTAAGAAACACAGTCACTGGGTCTGGGAGGTGTCTGTCATTACATCATTCGGAATGTGGGGCCTGAAGCTTGCTGGTACTCCGGCCCTTGGTTGAGTGCACTAGCGCAGGCAGTGAGGTTGAGCGTGGCGTGCCGGAAGAGCCACTCCTTAGATGAGATGATGAAAGGGGAGGAAAGCACGTTGGTGGTATTGCCACAGCATAGCGCGCGCTGTTCTTCTGATATCCGCTTAGTACAACAAGAATCAACGTGTATCAACTCCCAGCATAGGCGGCACAGCGGAGACTAAAAATATAAAATCCAATTAACAGTCACAGCACATCAAATTGCCAAAAGTCATCAAAAAGAAATACCGGTCGTGATGCAGCATTGCAGGGCCTGACATCGTATATCAAACGAAGGTACAATGGCTAGAATACTGTCGGTGGCGACCATTTCTGCCGGAGCGGGCGGCCAGGAGGTGTTGCATGGCCGCCATCTTGCTTCTCTGACCACTGGGCCAAAACATAGACACACACTTTTGCTTCGCACATACGCGCGACATCGAGCTAAGTGACAGGGTGCTAAAAGCAACAGCAGCCCAAAATATATTGCTCAGTCGAGTGATTCAGAGGCGATTTTGGCGAGTGGGTCGTGCCTTTACTGCAGTGATGGGGGCGTGGTTTTTACTGCACTACAAATTAAAACATGCATGTGTCAAATCACTTTGTCACGTTGTTATATGAAAACACACAAAGCACGCCCCCATCGCTGTACAATAGCCCCTGAACCTCTCGACTGCACTTTACAATTTTTGGCCTCGCTGCTTCTATGTCAGGTTTATGGAAACGCTCCATCTTTATTTCTACGTTTCTCGAGTTTTTTCGCTGTCACTTTGTTGTCACTGCCCCAGTGCTGTTGTGTCTGTTGTTGAATAGGCAGGCCTAAAGCCTGCTTGTCCATCTCCTAATATATGGCTATGCATCAGCGCAGGCAGTAAGGCACAGGTTTTTGCTGCATTGCGAAGGATGTGACTGTCCAAAACCTTAGCATTGTGGCCAGCCTGGTGGATGGACGGCAAAATAACAGGACATCTGCCCACCTACACAGGACAATCAGTTCACTTCCTTTGCCTTCCGTCGGTTGGCCATCCGGGAGAGACGTACCCGCTGAACTCTTCTTCAATGCGGATATTGCAACCTGCAAAAGATAATTTAGAATCAAAAATAGTTTTGAAATGCACATCATGCGTGCATATATGTGTTTGCAAGTATTTTTACAAAGTACATACATGCATAATATGACAGTAGTCAGAGCAAGAACAAGAAAGACAATGAATGTCCTTATGGTTCACATGTATGACCAATCCACATAATACGTCCGACCTTTGTGACCTTGAATTCTCCAACTGGTCTCTGAAAATGTCTAAAAATAAGTATAGGGCTGGATTTTGTACCAGCGAAACCTGAGTTTTCTCAAAATGCCTCCATTTTTTCACAAATTTGTCAACCCTCTGTGACCCTTGACCTCTGTGAGGGGCTGATTAAATTATTATGCACAGAAAGGTGTTATCATCATGCCAAATTTTATTGAAAAGTTTGCAAAAACTTTGATAAAAACTACAATTCTACCAAAAACTAACTTTTGTCACAGTCTTGCCAACCTTCAGCTTATGAGGGGTCATCCAAATTAAGGCCTTATCCTGGGTATCTCCATACCAAGTTTGAAGTTGAAAATAATACTTGAGTAAAGACAGTTTTTGTCCAAATATGGCTATTTTTTTTTACCCCTTTCTGGACTCACCATGACCCGTGACCTTTGAGAGAGGACCAGTAAATTTGTACAGATAGAAAGTTCTTACCATCAGGCATCTTCGTACCATATCTGGGTTTGAAGTTGAAAGTAATATATGAGGAGATACAATTTGTGTCAAACTCTGGTCATTTTTGACACCTTTCTGGACCTCCCCTGTGACCATGACCTTTGCAAGGTCACAGAAATTGCATGTTTAGAAAGATTTTACCACAAAGTACCTGTGTGCCAAGTTTGAAGTCTGAGGCTGAATAGTCTCAGAGGAAATGCCAATGTTAAAGTTGCCCACAGATATCAGACAGTCGATGGACGACCCATTACAAACACTTACTTTTGCTATCACACGTGAGCCAAAAATGAGACGCCATTGAGCTTGAAATGACCACAATGGGTGTATACATATCTAGAACCGGCATCAAAGTGTAACTTGCAGAAAATGTTTAAAACAGGACACAACCCATTAACATTGCTGTTTAGCAACAGCACACACTGGACCAAAAGGGTAGTATTCAGTGTTTTCTAGTCCTTCTGTGTGCACTAAATGCTTATTAAAGAAAATGACAGTATTTGCAGACTTTACCAAGCCTCCTAAATCAAATGCAATTGGTGTCACTTGTTGACAGTAAGTGATTTTAGCATTCGATGTTGTAGAGAATGCTGGTACAGGTACTACACCATCTTCAAAATGAAAGAAAGCATTACAGTATGATGTGTTTATTCACACCAGTTGTGTTTTGTTCTGAACCTGATTCTATTCACAAATCAACTGGCATGATTTACCTTGAGTCCAGGAGAATAAGTGTCGCCTTCTCTCACTATAGTTGATCCACTGGAACTGCCATTGTCTGCTTTCAGCTGTGGCCTTCTCCTTTTGAGCAAACATGACCTGACTAGTGCCTCTTCTTGGCGTAGGTGTCATACTTCTGTGCTTGTTTGCAAGTATACCGTCTAGGCGAGACTCTGCAGTGAGACGTCAACAGCAGCATTGACCTGAAATGAAATACATGTTTATTACCATGGTGTTCAGCAGCATGACAATTTCACATCTGATCTTATTTCAGGGTGGGTCGGTTCCAAACTCCCCAAAAAGGGACTTTGTTATAGCATTATAAACACTTCGGGGCCGGGACTGGGGGGGAGGAGGGAGGGGAGTTCCCCCCCCTCCCAATCTGCCCCTACATTTAGTTTATGCATTACTACCTTCAAACTAATGTGAAATAACCTGTAAACACCACAAACAACAATGGTGAAGCCTGGATCGCTCGTGTGCATTTAAAACTGATCATTTACATACTCTGAACAGTGTGACCTTTCCATAAGGTGACTGAAATTTAAGTGCCATGAGTCTCAGCATAAGTAAAGGGCTGGCTTATGTACTAGTTGTTAATAGTATTTGTGAAAAAAAAAATCTTTTGTCAAAATATGGCTATTTCGTTTTACCTCTTTCCTGATTTCTCATGACCCTTGGCCTTAACTCAAACTGGTATGCTAAGAAAGGTCTTGGCACAAATTATCCTTGGGGCACGTTTGAAAACTGTGGTTTGAATAGTCGCCGAGAAAATGCCAACATTACATTTTACCATGGACAACCAATGGCCCAGAACATAGCCTCACACTTGCTTCACACATGAGCCCATGACAGAAAGCATTACAGTATGATGTGTTCATTCACAGTCACACCATAGTTGTGTTTTGTTCTGCACCTGATTCTAGTCACAGATCTACCGGTATGATCTACCTTGAGTCCAGGAGAATAAGTGTCGCCTTCTCTCACTGCACTTGAGCTGTGGCCTTGGTGTAGGCATCATACTTATGTGCTTGTTTGCAAGTATGTCCTCTGGGTGAGTGTAATGAGACTCCACAGCGAGAGGTCAACAGCAGTATTGGCCTGAAATGAAATACATGATTATTACTGTGTTGTTCGGCAGCATGACAATTTCACTTTGCGTGAACTAAATGCAGGAGCAGATTATTACTTTCAAAATAAATGCGACATAAACTGTGTACACTGCAAAGAACAAACAACAATGGCAAAGTCTGTACGCTCATGTGCATAACTGATTCACATATAAACTGTGTGACCTTTCCAAAACTGAGGTAGCTGATATAAGTGTCACACATCTCAACATAAAGGCTTGCTTTTGTACTAGTTAGTGAAATTTGTATTTTCTCTACAAATTACAATTATGCATTTTTCTTGGCATTGTCAACCTTCTGTGACTCTTGACCTGTGTAAAAAGTCAACCAAATTAGTATCTATAGGAAGATTTCATCATCAGCTACCTTTGTGCCAAATTTGATAGGGAAATTGCAAAAACTTTGATACAAACTGCAATCAAACAATGAAAAAATAAATAAGCATTTATCACACATTCCAAGGTCATCCAAAATGGTAGTCAACAAATATTAGGGTTTCAGTCAAAGTAGCGTAGGTTTAATTGGACATACATTCATACCTATAAAGTACTAGGTAACCCTTTTAATCCTGATACACCCACTGCTTGAATAAATGTGACTATGCTAGTTCAAGGGTGGTGCCAAAATAGATCGGCGTCTTATCCGCCAAGCTATTCTGGCACCACCCTTGAACTAAAATAAAGCTGGACCTATCTCCTAATCTGTAATATAGTCTTTATAAGACAGTAAGGGAATGGGTGAGCAAACAAAGTTACTAAGCACTGGAAGCAGTTACTGAGTTAGTGGTCCAGAATGACAAATTCTCCAGGACTTTTTCCTACACACAGTACGTTTTCCTATATAAGAAGCACTGGCACTGGTTTAATATAACTACAATGTCGACTACAAACCCTCTACCATATTAGTAAAGGCTCTCCGAGTATGTATGGAAATGTTCTACTTCTAGGTGGTGACTGACATGGAATGCATGCCCCTGTCAACCCACAATAAAATGTAGTCTTCTTCATTGCAGGTAGGCAGTGGCGACGGCAATACTACTGTGGGGACCTAAATTTCCATGAATAAAAGGACAGTTAGCTATTGGGGATTTACGCTGTACAGTTGACATCTCACGGCGGTGCATAAAGGGTTGGAAAACCAGTGAGATATGCCACTTATACGTACGACATTTTGCTCGTGTTCTAGTCACTAGTAAACACCACCACCCTTTTTTCTAATTTAGTATACCTTTTCGTTGCTGATGTCTGAAGAGATTTTGTTGTTTTCCTGGCTGCCACGTAGACTGCTTCCCGTTTGGTTGTCCCGTTCATTTTTTTCCTTGAAATTACGTGTCGTTTTAGTCGTGCCACCTTACGCAGGTTATGCGTTACGCTCGATAACTTGTCGCAACTTGTGCAAAAGTATATTATTTCTGAGGAAACACAACCGATTGAACGACAACCAGGCTATTGCATGAGAAGACATTCAAACTGATATTTTGTACATGGGCATTTATGAAGAACGTTTGAAACGTCTGAAGCTTGCTTCAGTATGCTTCACGTGCAAACGTCCATGAAGGATGTTATATGACGTTTACAAATGACGTCTTCTCATGATGGTATACTGAGGTATAGATTGGTATACCGCAGTAAACTGGATACACTGCATCCCATGGACAATATCATCCTTTTTTAACTCATTCAAGACGTGCCGCAGTCGGATATCCGACTACGGCACTTCTCGAATGTGTTAATCTCGTGTTTCTACAGCGACAACAAGAACTACAGCCTGTCCCTGGCTGTGTCTCACCCCTACACCGACGTGTACGTAAGTCTCACCTCGCACCTGGGCGCCATCGGGGACCGCTACTCCACGGCCATGGACATCCAGTATCTCACCGCCCGCCGCCAGAAAAAGGTCATGGCCGTCAGGGCAGAGATCGACCGTCTGAGGAGGCAAATCGACCTGCAGGTCAGTGTGGTACAGGTTGCTTGGGGTACTCTTCACGTATAATAAGTTGAAATAGGAAATCCAGAACATTGACTGTCAGGCGTGAAACATGCATGGAGATGACCAAAAATGAAACGCGCTTCGGAATAACACGGAGAAAACAGTCAAACCGTATTTGTCGCTGTCACTGTGAAACATAGTTTATCTTCGCCCTCCCTCCTCCAACGACCCCCCCCCCCCCCCACCCTCGCCCCTCCCTCCCTTCCTCCCCCCCCCCCCTTCCGAAGTATTTTTTTATTTGTTAGTTTTATTTTACTTAACATTGCGCCTGCTCGAGGTACAAAATACCCACATTTTGGAGTTATCCTCCTAGGACTGCATTTCAATCCAGGAGACAGATCGACCATGATAGTTCAAGCGTTTGGGCAGAATAGCTTGGCGCCTATAGGCGCAAAGCTATTCTCCCACCACCCTTGAACTATCATGGTGGAGCCATATCTTGCTGTGGTGTGTCGCGGGCAGAATGAGTTAATCAAACTTGCATCGAAGAGCATATTATCAAGGAAATCGGTGGCTCCTCATAGCTCAGTGCGTTATGTAAATGTTGCGCAGCTGATGAGCCCCCTGAAGAAGATGGCGCTGCAGGGCAAGGTGCAGTCCACGGATCCCTACATCCTGACGCTCTCCAGCACGGTGGATGACCAGATCACAATGCTGTCACAGATCAACATCAACTCCTCCGCTAGGTCTCTCACCTTCCAGACCAATTATGACCTGTGTGAGTCCATCTGGATACAGTCTTTTGTGTTTTCATTCATTCATTCATTCATTCATTCATTCATTCATTCATTCATTCATTCATTTATTCATTCGTTAGTTTGTTCGTTTGTTCGTTGGTTGGTTAGTTGGTTCATTCTTCATCCATTCTGTCTTTCTTTCTTTCTCTGTCCCCTTTTGTGACATGCTGGCGCAAAATACTTAACATTGTCAGACTGGCTGAGCTTCCCAACGAGGAAAAGATAACCGGCCCAACGTCGGACTTAACTGGCCCACACAAAGCTAAGCCCGAAGCCACCCCGAGAATATTTCGTTGCCTTGGAGTTATCTAAATCTGACAGGCATCCTCTGACAAACCACTTATACTGTCCAACTGTCTGTAAAATCAGATGTAATGACAGCGTCGTTGTTTGTTCTCCCCAGCATCCCCGGGCAACAAGCTGGTGCTGAAGGCAGTCTATGTCAACGACTCAGCAGTGCGTGCCGAGCTGACCCGCGAGTCCCGCTACAGCAGCGTGTCTGAAAGTCTGGTGTCCGTGCGACTCAACACCTCCCGCTTGCTGCACACCCGCCTCGCCTGGAGACCCGACATGCTGGCCGACATGCAGGTATGTACCCACCCGGCCCTCATCCACTACAGCAACGTGGGAATCGACCGTGACAGTGCAAGGGTGGTAACAGGATAGCTCGGCGTATTCAGCAGTGGAAAAAAAAATACCAGAAGATATGGATTGTACATGATAGTTCAAGGGTGGTGACGGAGTAGAGTACATCCCCTAAGCGCATTCAGCCATACAGACGATAAACTCATTCTGCCCGCGACACTCCACAGCAAGATATGGCTCGACCATGATAGTTCAAGGGTGGTGGCAGAATAGCTTGGCGCCTATATGCGCCAAGCTATTCTGCCACCACCCTTGAACTATCACGGTCGATCTGTCTCCTAACTTGTACTGCAGTCTTCAGAGGATAACTCCAAAATGTGGGTATTTCGTACCTCGGGCACAATGCGTTAAAACCCAGGCACTAACACACACTGACACACTACTTATACTTTAATACCGACCTACACACAACAACGATCGAGAGTCACGGTGGACAACCGGCTTGTGTCCATATGTACAAACATAGAGCCTCATTCTCCCGCCCCCGCCCCCCACCCCTCCCCCACTCACCCACTCACCAGGCGAGCGGTTTGCACGAATCAGCACACGCTCCACGCCCAAGAGACAGTCTATTCCGTACGACTGGGCTTTTCGAAATCCAACAGCTCATGCACAACGAAAATGGAGGGAGACATGCCGCAACCTGATTTGCTGCTTAAAGCCCCGAATCCGGATGCGATACGTCTCGAATGTGTTAATCTTGCTGATTGGGAACGCTGAGTATAATGTCACGTGACTTCGCGGGGGATAAACAATAATTCGATGCACCTAGTATAGACCATAAGAACACACAGGGAACACAGGCAAGCAGAAGACAATTAGATTCTTATGAGTTCAGCACCCGCATCTCTGCCTTTTGAAGATATGTGTCTCTTGCAGCTGGACGGTTGGTTTGCCTTACTTTCTTCGTATTCTTCGTGAAAACCGATTTTCATAGGGAAAGCAAGCTTACGGATCATTCTATATGCACACAGCAGCATAGATGCATTTCGAGCCAGAAAAACACTTTTCTTTTTCTTCTGAGCCTCCACAGTCTGTGTATGTGGAGGTTGAGGGGGGGGGGGGGGTTGTCTCGTGAGGACTTTTGACTCTTGGAGATATTCGGAGTATTGCCTACGCTTAAGCATAAGCTGGTTATCCCTTGTCATTTTGCTCCTGTTCGTGTTGGCAGCCTTTCGGTGCAAACGTAATTTCTCTATTCTCTCACAGATGTACGGACGCCGTCAGACATACGACCTTGCCACCAAGGCCAAGGCCACGCTACAGGACGTGATCGAGGATGTGGATCAAGAGGTCAGCGCCAAATACACCGCCATTGCTGAAGAATTCAGCTTTGAGATGCGCCCCCTGGTGGACGCGTTGAGGTCAGAGTTATTCCGCCTCGGACAGCAGCTGGAAGCCGTCATCAAGGAGACCAATCAGATCCAGGCCGTCCAGAAACTCGGGTCAGTGTCCACATATTTAAATGGAGTCCACCATGACACAAAGAACACCATGAGAGTCAGCAGTTGCGGGGGCTCATGATGTTCATCGCTTCTTGCATCTGGCTGGTGTCGGGTTTTTTTTTTTTTTGAGCAACTTTATCGTCAATAGCGTTGTGTATGATGGTCTTTCAATCTTGACTTTCCAGCTGTGGGCCGTAAAGTGCAAAATCACATTCCAGAAGGCAATGTATTGTCTTCTGGAATGTGATTTTGCACTTTACGGCCTACAGCTGTACGGTCCAGATTGACAGACCAGCACACAAACGAGTTCCCTCGTTTTGCCGTAAAACCCGAATTCAGCGCGGCGTGGAAGGTTTTCACGGGTGGTAATTATGTCGACAGAGGAGATCTGTCCAAACTGAGCAAAGCGTACCAGAGAAGCTACACCTCCATCCTGTCCTCAATGTACCGGCAGTTGGAGACACTAAAGAGCTTCCCCATCAAGCAGAAATGCAAGGAGGCTGTGACGGAACTCATCGTCCAAGCGGAGGTCAGTTGCTGGCGTATTCATCAACAGAGCTGATCATGTATACATTTTGGGACATATAAAGGAAAATTTAGAACATCTTGATATACGTGATTGGATTTAGGTCAGGAAGGTCTAAGGGAAAGCACTGCAAAAGATGACGGGTTCGATCAAGCGACCGATGCAAGGACAATGCGTACGATCTCCCCGCGCTGCAGTCTTTGCTCGCTTATTAACACGGATGTTTCTCTACGTCTCATGAAACCAATATCGAATCTGCAAAGTTTCTAAACTGAGTTAGAGACGTGCCGCCTCCGGACACACGGCTTATGCAGCGTATCTGAAGAGGTCACGTCTCTGAGTGAGTAAACTATCGAATTCCATATATATGTTCATGTGGACCCGCGACTGCAGCGCCTCATGAGAAACTGCGCGTATGCCTGGTAAGGGATCAGCCCCATGTTCCCTGCGTCTCTGTGTACAGTGTGTATATCTGTGTGGTGTGTTCAGGCGCTCATCGACCAAGGCATGACGTCGCTGAACCGCAACATCGCCAGTCAGGACGACTACCTGAGGCAGATCACCAACGGCGCTCAACAGGACTGGGCCGGCATCACAAACCACCCACGAGTCCAGGTAAAGTCTCATTTCAATATCTGTAACGTACAGTACACGTGGAAAAAGGCCATCGGGCCGACGTCGGCCCGATGGCCATTGCGCACTGGGTAGGCCCTAAGTGAGGCATACAAGGAAACATATTTGTGACTAGATGTGAGACTGTTCTTGCTCGGACTGACGTCGGACTGATACGTTGGTCCAAGCAAGCTAAGGTCGACCCCGCCTAACGGA
The DNA here is from genome assembly GCA_036245525.1 of Semisulcospira habei. Taxonomy (NCBI): domain Eukaryota; kingdom Metazoa; phylum Mollusca; class Gastropoda; family Semisulcospiridae; genus Semisulcospira; species Semisulcospira habei. The sequence continues at coordinate 104,269,511 of BTPG01000003.1, read as the reverse complement.
TCTTGGTGGGTTTTTTTTTTTTTTTTTTTTTTTTTTTTTTTTTTTTTTAATTGGTGTGTGTGACATTATTGCGGAGATGAGACCGATCAAGCTGACATATTAGTTAGTTAGTTATTTGGGTTTAACGACGAGCAGGCGACTAAGGCCGTCTCACGGCGGAAGCTGACAAGTAAGACGACATGTAAAACAAGCCTTTTGACGAATACGACAAGCTTGTAAAACAAGCCTTTGACGAATACGATAAGCTTGTTGGTGGACACGTATTGAAAACGTTCCATGTGATCTGCACCGAACATGAAGCAGCGTATGGAGCTACTACTACTACTTTTTACTGCTCTTTTATTGAGTCTGTCATCACTTTCGGTTCTGTGTGCTGGTATGGAGGTCTGAGTGTGAAGAACAAGAACACCCTGGCACGAATGGTAAACATCTGCAGCAAAGTGACTGGCAGTAAGCAAAACAGTGTGGAGTCCCTGTATGAACAGCGTGTGGTGAGAAAGGGTAGGCGGATAGCTTCAGACAGATCCCATGTCCTTGCGCACCTCTATGAACTCCTCCCCTCTGGCCGCAGACTCCGCACGCACAAAGCTAGAACACTTAGACTACAGCACAGTTTCATCCCCAAATCCATCACTCTAAGCAATCTGTAGGTACATCCACGCATACCCAAACCTAACTCCTCCCCCTATCCCCCTTTACCTGTGCAATCAGTAGGAATGGAGCTTGTTGATTTTAGAGAAGTGATTATATTGTGTTTCATTTGGTGGTGAACATGGACATACTGGGATTGTTGTTACTGAGTGTTTACCCACTAATTATTTTACTATGGTAGACTTTAATTATGCAGCTTGTGTAATAATGTGTAATAATGTACTGAGATGTTTGTATAATAATAAGCGCATTAAATAGGCGCTTTATCCCAATTGAAAATCGGCTCAAAGCGCCGCCGCGAACTGAACCCAACAAGCACGCTCACGTGAAACACGCGCATTCACTCACACACTGTACATAAACACAGAACATTCACGTGGTGCTAAGGGCAAGCTCAAGCGAGCTACTGTAGTTTTTGGAAATTCAAAGTCGTTTGTATTTGAAATTTGATTAAGTGGGCTGAAACTGATACCAAAGTGGAGGGGGAGGAAGAGCCGGAGTACCCGGAGAAAGAACCCCCGACGGTCCGCCCGAATTAACGGTGACACTTACTAGAGGAGAAAAATCCGACGCCGGAACCCGTAATCGAACCTCGCACCTTTAGCATTGGTGGCAGGCGCCTTAACCACTGCGCCACGGACCGCCCCATAATAATAAGTAGTGAGGGTTAGGACTAGGTTGAAACACGCGTATTATGTATGCATATGTAGAGGTGGGTGTGAATGTAAAAGATGTTTGTGTGAGATGTGTAAGAGTTATGTGTAAAGATTTTGTAGTGTTTACTTTATATCCATTTGGAATTTGTAGCTGTACAAGTGCAGGGAGAAATGTTCATAACTATGCTATAATGTTTTTATGTTTTGTTTGTACTATTTGTTATAAATGTACCACAACCGAATTTCTCTTTTCGAGATAATAAAGTACTCTTATTCTTATTCTTATTCTTATTACCGCTGGCTGCTGAAGAACGCGTGCAGCAGTTATCTGTCCCTGAACAGTCTCTTGGCTTGACTTCGCGAACGAAGATTTTATAGGAGTTGCCCACGACGTCTGCATGCTTGTTCGTGGCAGCGCAGGCCAATCCGGGACAGGCAGGTTCGGTCCGCAGTGGCTGCATGGGGAAGGTATGGCCAGGGTTCTGAGTTGCGGCATCTCTGTTTTTTTCTCCTGAGCCGCTTGTCCTTAAGGCTAGCTCTGCGAGAGTCCTCAAAGGAGACAGCTGCCTTGTAAATGGTGGAGCGCCAGGTGTCACGGTCCACAGCAAGCGAGGACCACTGGTGGTGGTCGATTTGGCAGGCACTAAGTGACTTCTTGAGACAGTCTTTGTATCTCTTTGTTGGTGCCCCTCTGTCACGGTGTCCAGTAGCAAGCTCGCCGAACAGGGTGATCTTTGGTAGGCGATGATCCTCCATCCTGAAGACATGCCCCGCCCAGCGGAGCTGTGTCCGCAGCAGCAAAGCCTCGATGCTCACAGTTTCAGCCTGTTCAAGGACCTTGACGTTGGTGACATAGTCACTCCAGTGAATGCCCAGGATGGTACGCAGGCAGCGCTGGTGGAAGCGTTCGAGGAGTCGTTGGCTGCGGTAGAGGGCCCAGGACTCGGAACCATACAGCAGGGTGGTGAGGACCACAGCTCTGTACACGCTGATCTTGGTGCCTGTTTTCAGATGTTGATTGTGCCACATCCGCTTGAAAAGTCGCCCGAAAGCGCTGTTCGCTTTTGCCACCCTGCTGTCAAGCTCCTTGTCCAGCTTGGCGTCCGACGAGATAATGCAGCCAAGGTAAGTAAACTGGTGCACTGACTTTAGTTCAGACTCGCCAATGGTGATGTGAGGAGGGCGATACACTGTCTTGGGTGCCGGCTGATGGAGGACCTCTGTCTTTTTCAGACTGACCTCGAGTCCAAAGAGCTGGGCAGAGTCTGAGAAGCAGGACGTGATGCGCTGCAGGGCTCTCTCTGTGTGTGCAACGAGGGCAGCGTCATCAGCAAAAAGCAGCTCACGAATCAGTTGGTCTAGGGTTTTCGTGTGGGCCTGCAGTCGTCTGAGGTTGAACAGGCTGCCATCGAAACGATACCTGATGTACACTGCATCGTCATGATGGTGAAGAGGGTTCGTGCCAGCATGCAGACCTGCTTTACGCCGTTGAGAATAGGGAATGGTTCTGAGAGGTCATTGTTGAGTCTGACCTGGCCTTGCTGGTCCTCGTGTAGCTGGACAATCATGCTGAGGAACTTTGGGGGACAGCCAAGTCGCTCCAGGATCTGCCACATGCCTTGCCTGCTCACAGTGTCGAACGCTTTTGTTAGGTCGACAAACGTTACCTACAGCCCTTTGTTCTGCTCGCGGCACTTCTCCTGAAGCTGTCTCAGCACAAAGACCATATCGGTGGTGCTCCTGTTTGCTCTGAAGCCACACTGGCCCTCTGGGAGGTGGTCTTCAGCGATGGCAGGTACCAGCCGATTCAGGAGCAGCCTTGCAAAGAATTTTCCCAGCAATGGATAGCAGGGTGATTCCCCGATAGTTGGAACAGTCAGACTTCTCGCCTTTGTTCTTGTACAGGGTGATAACGACAGCATCACGGAGATCCTTTGGTAGTGTTCCTTCCTCCCAGCAGCAGAGAAAGAGGTCATAGAGCTTGTTGTGCAGTGCTGTGCCTCCATGTTTCCAGATCTCTGGCGGTATTCCATCAATGCCTGCTGCTTTGCCACTCTTGAGCTGGTGTATGGCTGTGAGGGTCTCTTCAGCGGTAGGCGGTTTGTCCAATTCAACCTTTACTGGAGTTGTGGGATTTGTAGGACGACTGCGTCTTGAACAGTGCGCTCAGCGCTGAAGAGGCTCTGAAAGTACTCCGACCAGCGGTTCAAGATGGAGGTATTATCTGTGAGGAGTGCCTGGCCATTCGCGCTTCGCAGGGGACTTTGTACCAGGTGTCCGGGGACATACACTGCTTTCAGTGCTTCGTAGAAGCCCCTGTAGTCACCATTGTCCGCGCAAAGCTGGGCCCTCTGTGCAAGTCTGGTCCACCACTCATTCTGGAGATCTCTGAGCTTGCGCTGGAGACTGCTGCAGACGAGGCGGAAGGCAGACTTCTTCACAGGGCAGGAAGACTGGGCTAGGTGGGCCTGATGGGCGGCTCTTTTTTTTTGCTAGGTGTTCCTGGGTCTCTACATCGTTCTCATCAAACCAGTCTTTGTTCTTCTTTCTAGCGAAACCCAGGACTTCTGCAGAGGATTTTGCAATAGCAGTTTTCAGTTGTTCCCAAAGTGTTTCAGGGGAGGAGTCTGCTGGGTCCGCTGTGTCTTTGTGCCTGCGCTGTAAATCTGTCTGAAAGGCAGCTTTCACGTCGTCACGCTGAAGGCTGGCAACATCAGGCTTTTTCTTGGGGGGCCCCCTTTTCTTGGGTTTTGGCTTGACGTGGAGCTTGAGTTTGCAGCGGACAAGACGGTGGTCAGTGTGGCACTCTGCGCTGGTCATCACTCTGGTGAGGAGGACGTCACTGCGATCCCTCTGACGCACTAGGACCTAGTCGATAAGGTGCCAGTGTTTGGAGCGAGGATGCATCCAGGTGATCTTTCGACTGTCCTTTTGCTGAAAAGTAGTGTTGGTGATGACCAGTTGTTGCTCTGCACAGAACTCCAACAGTAGGCGGCCATTGTCATTGCAGTTCCCCACGCCATGCTTGCGGAGGACTCCTTTCCAGGCTTCAGAGTCCTGGCCCACTCTGGCGTTGAAGTCGCCAAGAATGATGACTTTGTCTTCTACAGGGGTGCTCTGTATGAGGCTGCGCAGGTCAGTGTAAAACTTGTCCTTTTCAACAGGCTCTGCCAGGAGGGTTGGGGAGTACACACTGAGAAGGGTGACGTGTTGCTGGTGTCTCAGTGGGCATGGACATGATGCGGTCTGAGTTACCCGTTGGTAGGTTTTTCAGCTTAGTCGCAATGGAGGTCTTGACCATGAAACCCACTCCTGAGAGCCGTCTTTCTGATTCAGGCCTGCCTGACCAGTAGAGGGTGTACCCAGCGCCAAGTTCTTGGAGGCTACCTTCGTCCGGAAAACGTACTTCACTGAGCGCGGCAATGTCGATGTTTAACCTCCGCAATTCATGGGCAATGAGGGCGGAGCGACGTTCAGGGCGTCCGCTGTCTGCTTTGTCGAGCATGGTTCGGATGTTCCAGCATGCTACGTTGAGTCCGGTCGTGGTCGTCATGAGAGTGGATCTGTTATTCTTTCTTGTTTTTTGACCGCAGGAGAAGATGCCCGTTGACCGCGGCTAGCCAACTGGGGTTGCGAGGGGACGAGCTTTGGTTAGGCCACCTTTTCTAGGCCCCTCTCCGTGTGGAGCAAGCAGTGCTGTCCCTAGAGAAGGCTGCTTGGTCGTTCAGGGTGTGCCGAGTGATGTTGTCATCCCCAGGTCAACATCAGGCGACCAATGTCCTGAACCGCCTGCATGCAGGTTTGAGACTGCGGCTTCCAGTGACATCTTTCACCTGCCGTTTCGCCCCTCGCCCGTCGCTACAGGACTTGGAATGGTCAGTGTCGTGGTCCGTGGACGTTTCCTAAAGCCCTGAACAGTACACCAACGCCATATACGACGCACACAACACCATCAGCTCCGGCCTCGATGACATGCTAGACAGCCAGCAGATCCGCAAGCTCAAAAACGTCACTCATGAAGTTTACCAGCAGGTCAGATACAGTTCTTGTAGGCCACTTCAATTTCCGCTGAAGGAAAACAAATAAATAAATAAATAAATAAATAAATAAATAATAAATACATGAATAAATAACTAAATAACTAAATAATAAATAAATAAATAAATAAATAATAATAAATAATAAATAATAAAAGATTGTTGTAATAAGTCCAAGCTAAATTAAAGTCATTATTCTCCTGACAACTGCACTTGTTTGGTGGGTTGGTTTCGTTTCGTCAAAACGGAGAAGCCCAGTTGTGCTTTATAGGCCGTAAATTGACAAATTGATAAGATAACTTGTGTATAATCCAATGTCACGAACCGTGGTGATTGGGAGTGCGTGTTTCGCCGATCGTCTGGCTAATCTTCAGACTGATGCATTGACTGACCTGTTTATTTATTGGCCGGCCGTTGATTCTTCGACTAAATGCCTGACTAACTCATTCATTCGTTGATTGATTGATTGCTTGATTGTTTGATTGATGATTGATTGATTGATAGATTGATTGATTTATTCATTCATTCATTCACCCCACCTGGGTCTGCCCTGGGGGACTTGGGTGGGGTTAGGTATTGTTTAGTTCCCAGGGTCACCCTGGTCAGCCCCACAGGGTGGGTTTTTCTCTCTATTCTGGGGCATGAGTTTCTGTCTCCCTTTTGTCCATTCACCTGTATTTGCCTTTTTAAAACTCTCCCTACTGTCTGCACTGCCTGTAGCTCTTGATATTGGATGTCTGTTGCTAAATGGTCTTAGCTTTATTTAGGCCCCATGTGTTAGGTTTATTTAACGTATTTGACCGGCTGGCGACATACATTCAATGTTCTGTTTATTTATTTATCTTTTTTTTTCACAAGCAGTGCAGGCACGTCCTGAGAAAGCCTTGTTGCTGTCGGGACGTTAAGCATGGTACAATCATTCATTCATTCATTCATTCATTCATTCATTCATTCATTCATTCATTCATTCATTCATTCATTCATTTATTCATTTATTCATTCATTCATTCATTCGTTCGTTCTTTCATTTATTCATTCACTGACTGTTTCCAATTGTCAGGGTGCGTGGGCCTACAAGTACTGGCGCGTGGAGGAGAACGTACAGCGCCACCTAGCCAGCATCGTGCAGCTCGCCAAGCAGCTGGTCGGCCAGAAGATGGAGGAGCTTTCCCAGAAGCTCGACTTCCTGCGCAAGAGCCGTGTGACTGTGTACGACCCGGAGCACGGCGAACTGCAGGGCGAGATCGTGCTGCCCATACCCGTGGAGTCGTTCAAAGACCTGCCCGACATCCAATCCTACATGGACCAGGCGCAGGACACAGTGGACGACTACCTCCCATCCAAGGACGACATGGTCGACTTCCACAACAAGGTGACTGATTCTCGGGCAGTGCTCGGGTGTAGTGCGTTAATTGGCGTTATTGTATTGTATTTGTGGAAGCCAATTGTGCGAGAGAAATAGATGCTCATGAGCCCCCCACAACAACCTAATATATATATATATATATATATATATATATATATATATATATATATATATATATATATATATATATATATATATATATATATATATATATATATATATATATATATATATATATATATATATATATATATATATATATATATAGAGAGAGAGAGAGAGAGAGAGAGAGAGAGAGAGAGAATATATGTTTGTTTTCCTCCCTACCTCACACGACCATTTACTTTAGCGCAAACCGTACCATGTGACCGTGATATAAAAACCCTTGTAGCGAAAAATGGCGGACGTTTTGTAGGTCTTTCGATGAAGCATCTTGGATGCCAATTTTGTTCTATAAAAGAGCGCCAAACGTTCTAAAGTACAAAGTTACGTAGTGTTGTTCGAAACAACAAACACATTCAGTACTGGAAACGGCAACGTCATGACATATTTTAAATTACGTCATTAGCCTATTATGTGTAATGTATATTCCTTTGGAGTCAGTCATGTCTGGCGTGATCCAGGTCGCAAGATGTCTTCTTGATTTCTTTTACGAAAATAGTGGAGGAATGCAAACAAATACGTTATAGGTCGGAGGGGTTCGCTGCACGGACCCTTGTAGGCCTTCGGGAGGTTAAAGGAATCAGTGTACCTCTCAGGTCGTCGGCCTCCTTCGGGGTACAATGATTCCCTCCCTCAGGCCTACAAAGGTCCGTTTAGCGAACCCTTCCGAGCAATAACTTTTAATATATATATATATATATATTATAAGTTATTGGTCGGAGGGGTTCGCTACACGGACCTTTGTAGGCCTGAGGGAGGTCAAAGGAATCATTGTACCCCGAAGGCCGAAGGCCTGAGGGGTACAATGATTCCTTTGACCTCCCGAAGGCCTACAAAGGTCCGTGTAGCGAACCCCTCCGACCAATAACGTATTTGTTTTCCTTCCTCCGTTTATTGTTTAGAAAAAATCCGGTTGATGAAGACGGCCGCTTCTGTGGCGGATAGGTGACACCATTGAATATACATGTTCTGCCGGGGATTCCCAGACTGTGACGTAGCACGATTCCGTGTCAGAAGCGCAAGTCTTGTTTTCGCGAGTAAAAAGCTAATCTTGGCTTGTGTACAGAATGATTCAAGCTGCAATGTCTACAAAAGGTCGTTAAAGTATTACAGTGACAGTGCTTCTTGACTGCTGTGTGATTCAGAAAAATTATGAACTTTTTGATGAAGCGATCGGCATTTGACCACTGATGTGACAGCTTGTGCAAGTTAGCATGATGCCTCGTGCTTTTAGATTCAAGATGTCAGAAGGGGATGTGTGCAGCAGATTGTCGTTGTTATATCCTAAAGTGTCATGTGTGTTGGGATATCTGGAAAAAGGAATACCAAAACAAAACGCTCGTTGTTAACAGCAGGACTAGTGCTGAGACTGATGGATTTTAAGGTAAGATTTTATTTTACAGCGTAGACATGATGTCAGATAGTCTTCGAAAATTCGGGAGATGATTTTCTTCAGATAGTCCCGCATTGAGTGACGTGAAAATTTGGCAATAGCGTGCTTTGTGTATAGTGTTGCTGGGTGTGTATTTTCGTTTTAGTTCTTGAATTTGTTGCTCTGTGCTTTGGTGAAATTGTGGCGTTTTTGCCTGTTTTTGTTTGAGCAGACGACAGTGCTTGGCTTGCCGGTTTGCACGGATTGTGTCTCTGATTGGTTAAAAAAAACTCGGAAGCTATTTTTGTTCCGTGGTTTCCCGAACTTTGAAAATGTCTCGGTGGAAGGCTTTTACTGTTTGCGCTATGTAATTAGTGGTGAAATGTTGTTTAGTTGGCTCCTCATGTCGTAAAAAATAAGGCAGATGATGTGTATTACGTCAAATAGGACTACTTTAGTGCGTTTTTTTCTGCTATTTTGTCGAACCGAGTTGCTATCAAGACTCGAAAACGAGGTCGTAACGCGTCATCGAGAGGGCTATAAAACGTCCGCCATTTTTCGCTACAGTGTTTTTTATATCACGGTCACATGGTACAGTTTGCGCTAAATTTACTGGTCGTGTGACGTAGGGAGGAAAACAAATATATATATATATATATATATATATATATATATATATATATATATATATATATATATATATATATATATATATATATATTCACACACAACTTCGTCTCTAGAGACATAGATAGATCCTCATGAGCCCCGCAGTAGCAGTAGCAGTAGATCCTCATGATGACGCAGTAGCGGGGGCTCATGATGATCCATGCCTCTTGCTGAGACAACGTTATGTACACGTTCTTTGGACACCTTTGGCTGCGGAGGCTCATGAGGATCTATTCTCTTCCTGAAGAGAAAATGTGTCCAAGGTCTTTGGATACGGAGCTTTGGTCGTCGAGGAAACCACGATTCTAGCAGTGTTGAAGGGTGGTGTTTTTTCAGCAAATGAGTAAGACTGAGGTTTGGGTTCTTCAATCTGTGTCATAATTTCTGGTAAATAATTCTCGGAAGTAACGCAAGTCATGAATACACATACACGAGTAATAAAGACTTGTCTGGTCATACGTTAGTTACTGTAGATAGTGTCAGTTTGGATGTCCTGAAGGACTAGCTAGTTCTAATGCCGAGAATGGACGATGTCCTGACCGACCAGCTACTTATAATGCCGAGCCTGGACGATGTCTTGATGGACTAGCTAGTTCTAATGCTGAGTCTGGACGATGTCCTTAAGACCTAGCTAGTTGTAATACCGAGTCTGGACGATGTCCTGAATGACTAGCTAGTTCTAATGATGAGTCTGGACGATGTCTTGAAAGGCTAGCTAGTTCTAATGCCGACTGTGGACGATGTCTTGAAGGAATAGCTAGTTTTAATGCCGAGTGTGGAGGATGTCCTGAAGGACTACATAGTGCTAATCGCCGTCTTCCTGCCTTGTTTCAGTACGCACCGACCTAGGGGAACAACGATACGATGGACGACAGAGAGGACATCGCTCTCCAGTTTGAGGTATGCTCACAGCTTACTTCATCATGTCCGCTGATCAGTGATTTTAGACTCTATCCCTCTAGAGCCGTAAGGTTTAGAATCACAGACCAGCAATAGTAGCGAGTAGTAGATTTTCTTTCACGCCCATGCTCAGCGTGTTCCTATATGGCGTGTTCTTTCGTTGTTTCTCTGACCATCCTTCATTCACACGAGACGTGCCGCCCCCGAATCCGCGGCATGTCTCTCATGAGTTAAAGACAGTGAATTGTATGATATATTGTTTTCATCCCTACGTCACACGACTAAACTCTTTTTCGCACACTGTACCATGTGACCACGCCAGAAAAATTTGTGTAGCGACTAATTGCGAAAGTTTTGTATCACCCTGTATGACGCGATTTGACCTCGTTTTCGACTCTCGAGTATCAGCTTTGTTCGACAAAAAAGAAGAGCACACGCCAAACAGCGAAGCCTCTTCACATCGTCCGAAACAATACGCAGAAACAGAAACTCTAGAGTTGTTTTAAAGACGCCAGCATCACCTTTTCAACAATACTTTCCGTCAAACCGCGCGGCACTATAAACAGAGCAGATTTTCCCCGGATCAAAACTGGCGCATAAGGATCACTGTTGCGATCGTCGCTTCAATGCTGAATATTACATTCTGAACTGGTTGTTCAGTGAGCCAAAGTCAGAAATAAAAAAAAAATGTACTCACTGTTACATCGCTTTTCCTCTGATAATATGTAGACAGTTCGACTGAAAAAGGGCTTTCCGACGTCAAACAGAAATTGACAAGCTACAAGCAAGGAAGCAAGAGCGGTATTTGCGCATGATCGTGACCCCTTGCAACAGGGGCTGGATAAGAACATGTATTTAAGTAAACTTTTTGGAAATGCCATAGACGTTCGAAGTTTGATCAACGTTTCTAATTTTACGAAATTAGCGAAGAATGAAAACAAATACGTTATTGGTAGCTTGGGTTTACTTCACGAACCCTTGTAGGCATACGGGAGGTCAAAGGAACAATTGTACCCCAAAGGCCTTCGAGGTACAATGATTACTTTTACCTCCCTCAGGCCTACAAAGGTCTTTGTCGCAAAACCCTGCTACCCGTAACTTGTACTGTCTTTGTGTCCGTGAGTGCTTGATCGTAAAGTGTTGTTTTTACACATTCTGCACTAAGGTCCGAAATTCCCAAAGCTGGGATTTGTCCTTTACAGACTACAAAGTCATTTCGAAGCCGGATCGACCATGCTAGCTCAAGGGTGGTGCCAGAATAGCATTGCGCCTGAAGGCGCTAAGCTATTCTGGCACCGCCCTTGAACTAGCATGGTCGAAACACCTCTTCCTGTACATGTCAGTACTGAATATGTTAATTGTATTAATACATTATTTATTGTGTGTTTTCTTTTTTTTTTTTTGTTGCAGAAATACCAGCCCTAGCGTGCAGTGTCAGTCAAGCGCCTCGATAGAAGGAGAAACAGCTACGTTTTCGCGGCCTACAGGCTGTGAGCCTTCAACCACTCTCCCGCAAGGACTCTCCATCCATACCCCGCCAAAGACCCAGCGGATCCTCCCTCCCAACTCCACCAGCCTCCATGGAATCTGACGACCAAGCATCCTGACAATGTGCTGGTCTGTGATTTTAGACCTTACGACTTTCCGCGGTGAGGTTCAGAATCACAGATCAACACAGACTTGAGAACTCTTTACAGCTAACAAACTGACTGTGTGATTGAAGCGATGTAGTGTGGTGAGACTAATCAGGAAATCAATAAAGTTATAGATGCATAAACACGTGGTCTCTATGTGTTAAAATCAGTCTTTGCACATGTGTGTGTGTATGTGTGTGTGTGTGTGTGTGTGTGTGTGTGTGTGTGTGTGTTTGTGTGTGTGTACACAAAAGAACTAAATGGGTGACTGTCTTTACCATCCTTATGGAAAATGGGTGTGTGTAAAATTCTGGGTGCCCAAGTCAGACACCCATTTTTTTCTGAGGGTTGTTTCTGCATTGTCTTGCGGTAAAGATTCATAAAAAGTAAAAAAAAAAATCGGTTTTTCTCATTTTGGCGTTAACACATGCACTTTTGTGCTTAACAGACACAACTCTAGTGTGTTTGATCTTGTCCCAGCAGTGTGTGTGGGTTTGCACAACTGAAACACCTAAAATGGGCGTGTTTGTGTGACATCACCCTTCTCAGCTATAAATAACTTAATAGCTGATATGGGTCAAGACTGCGTCGGTGAGCCGAAGTGAAACGGAAAGATACGAAAGGAAGGGTGTAGGAAGGGGGGGGGGGGGGTGGTGGTGGTGGTATTTTAGTTGTTTGAGGGGGTAAATCCTCACTATAATTATTGTTTATGTTGCTACAAAATGAGGTTTGTTATTTGAATGTTTGGTTGTTTTGTAAAAAAAAATGTGTTGAGTTGTGTTGCAAGTGATGTGCTGGGAAGTCATGTCTAGGCACAAACTTCAGAGCCATGTATTCGTTCGCCAGCGACGTAGCCTATGTATTCTTGCGCCAGTTGCTATGAAGTGAAGTGATTGTATGAGTGCGCAGTGTGAGAGAGGACGTATAGACTTTGAGTGAGGCTGCTGTTGTCTTGTGTCCTGCCCGACCTTTTGGTTCAACTTGTTGCTTTGTTTATGGGTTTGTTGGTGTTATGCTTTCGTTTTGACTGCAACACATGTCAGATTGTATGCACACATTGATTGAATGCAAATGACGTCACACACAGTCAGTGTCGTTAGGTGCGTCGTCTGCTGCAGTCGGTCGTTTAGTGCAGTATGAAGAGTGCAGGCTTGGATGGACCATTTTCCGATGTAATGCTAGGTCAGAGAAAAAAAAAAACTAATGTTGCCAAAGGGTGTAATAGTAAAGTATTGTTTGTGTGAATGCTGCCCGTTTGAGGAAAGGACTGGAAAGTCGAGTGCTGAGCGAAGAGAGAAGGCGACAATTGGAAAAATGTCCAGCACTATTACGTTGGAATAGATAATAAATAATAATAATTACGGTATTTATAATGCGCTTATCTTATAATAATTCTAACTCTAAGCGCGCACTCACAACTCGCACACGCATGCGCACGCTTTAGACAATGACTCACGTACCACAAATAGTGAAAATACATTACGACGGTCAGCTTGGAGTGGGGAGTGTGGTGATATAATGCTAGAACTATTGAAAGAGGTGAGTTTTGAGGGCGGACTGGAAGGAGGAGAGAGAGTGTTTCTGACGGAGAGAGAGTGGGAGGGTATTCCAGGTGGATGGACCGTAGACGAAGAAGGAGCGGGGGCCGAAAGTGCTGAGTTTGGTGCGGGGGATGAGGAGGCGGAGAGGGTCGGAGGCGGAGCGGAGGGAGCGGGAAGGAGTGTAGGGGTGAAGAAAGTTGGAGAGATATGTAGGAGCATAGTTGTTCAGGGATTTGTAGCAGAGAGACAGAATCTTTTATTGGATGCGTTGGGGGATGGGGAGCCAGTGAAGGAGCTTGAGCAGGGGAGTGATGTGGTCGGATTTGTTCTTTCTGAGGACGAGGCGGGCAGCATTGTTCTGGACGCGCTGAAGAGTGAGAGTGGTAGAGTGAGGAAAGCCGGAAAGGAGAGAGTTGCAGTAGTCGATGCGAGATAAGATGAGAGAGACAGTGAGTTTGGTGGCAGCTTTGGTAGTGAGGTGTTTTCTGATCTGACTGATGCGGCGGAGGTGGAAATAACATGCCTGGGCCGTGGCGGAGACGAAGCTGGTCATGGAAAGAGAGGAATCGAGAATAACGCCGAGGTTCTTGACCGAGTCAGAGAGGGAGATGGGGGTGCTGTCGAGTTGAAGGTGGAGAGAAGGGGGGAGCTGGGAAAGTTTCTGGCGAGTGCCTACCAGCATGGCTTCCGTTTTGTCTTCGCTCAGTTTGAGCTTGTTTGCTGTCATCCAGTTTTTCACGTCTTCGTAGCAGTCAGCCGTGCGAGTCAGTAGTGACTGAGTGTTGTCAAGTTTGTCTTTGTCTAGTAATTGTGAGTCGTCAGCGTAGAGGTGGTGGTGTATGTGGTGAGACTGGATGATGTTGGACAGGGGAGAGGTGTAGAGTGTGGAAAGGACCTGACCCAGGATGGACCCCTGTGGAGCGCCATAGGAGAGCCTGACTGGGTTGGAGGAGACGCCGTTGATGTTGACTGATTGCTGTCTGTCGAGAGGTAGGAGAGAAACCAGGAGTGAGCAGAGTCAGTGATGCCAAAGGAGTGGTGACGGCGATGGAGGAGGATAGAGTGGTCTATGGGGTCGAAGGCGGGATCGAGTAGCGTAAGAAGGGGGATGTTGCCCGAGTCGGTGGAGATAAGCTGGTCGTTTAGGATATGTAGAAGGGCCGTTTCAGGACTGTGATGATTGCGATAGGCAGACTGGAAGGGACTGAGGAGGTTGTTGTCGGCGAGATGGAGGTTGAGCTGGTTGAGGACAACCTTCTCAAGAAGCTTGGACAGGAAAGAGAGATTGGAGACTGGGCGGTAGTTCTTGAGATCGTTTGGGTCGAGGTTGTGTTTTTTGAGGAGAGGACGGACAATGGCGGACTTGAAGATATCGGGGACGGAGCCATTTTCTAGAGATGTGTTGATGATGTCGGTGATGAAAGGCAAAAGTCTTGGAAGGCCGTCCCGGTAGAGAGAAGCTGGGAGGGGGTCTAGTTCGCATGTTTTGAAAGTCATGGACTTTATGGTCTTGAGGACTTCATCCTGAGAGACGGGGCGGAAGGACGAGAGGGGAGTGCCGGAAAAGGGGGGGGGGTGGGGGTCATGAAGGCAAGGCGGAGAAGGCAGAGTGTCGAGTGTGTTGCGCAGAGTTTGGATTTTGTCGGAGAAATAGGTGGAAAAAGCGGACGGGAGTTCTTCTTTGCTGTGTGTGTTGGGAAGAGGAGAGTCTTTAGAAGTGCCTAGGAGTAAGTTCATGGTAGCGTAGAGGGTTTTGGATGAAGTGGATTCCAGTATTTTGTTTTGAAGATATTTGCGTTTGGAGTCGGAGATCATTCTGCAGACTTTGGATCTGGTGGCTTGGAAGATCTGTCTGTGAACGGTGAGGTCGGATGAGCGCCAGCGGCGTTCCGCTTGTCGGCGCTCGCGTTTGGCATCAGCTATGTCGTCAGTGAGTCAGGGGGAGTGGAGTCGGTTGGGTATGGAGCAGGTGGTGACAGGGGCGTGGATGTCAAGAAGTTTTCGAAGGGAGGAATCGAAATGGGATGCAAGATCAGGAGAGGCGGCGGGGTCCAAGAGAAGGTCAACAGCTTCGTCGAAGAACAGATGCACAACAGTTACGACACGCCTGTAAATTAAAACACTTTTAACCTTAAAAAAAAGTTGAGTTTAAAGAGGTTTTAAAACAGTTTTAATTAAAAACACTGTTGCCCGACACGCTTAAAAAAAAACAAACAGTTTCTTAGTTTTCAACTTTGTCCCGCGCCATAATTCGCCGCGATTGCTTCTCAGTCTTAGCCGTCCTATAGTGTGGAATGTGGGACTTGGCCAACTGGATCCATCTGGTGCACTCCAAATGTGTATTTGTGAGTGGTTCGATTGCAACTCTGTTCGCGCCTCTGAAATGACCTACTGATTCCACTGATAATGAAAATCTTTCATTCGTAAGAAAACATTCAACAGCTCTATAAAACCCAAAGTGATGACCCCCCCCCCCCCCCCACAACCCCACCCAAACAATCGTAATAAAATCAAACAGAGATATGTTTAGTGAGGTATTTTGTTCACTGCGTGTTGTGTCGTTGTGCTTCACAATTGTAATGCAGGAAAAAAAAAGAAGAAGAAAAAAGAAATACACATAAAGTTGAAAAAAGAATGACAACAATCAAATAAATGTGGAAAAGAAGCATCAAATATTTCGTGAACTTTACCTTATTACAGACACCTACTTTTCTTGAGATAGTCCATGCTAAAATGAATGATTTGACGAGGACACCCATTTTCACTGTAATGCCAGTTTTTTGTGTGAGAGGCACCCACTTTATTGGTAGAAACCCATTTTTTTTCCATCCAGTGGCTCTGTTTCTAGAAAATGTCTATTTTATTTTAAGTTATAGAGCTTAGTTACAAGGTGAGTTCTAAACATTCGCATCAACTCCAGAGCCCTAGAATAAATAGAAATATGGGAACCCATTTTCACATAAAATGATAAAACCCACTCTGAGGCTTTTGTCTCTAGGTGTATGTGTGTGTGTGTGTGTGTGCGCGCGCGCGGCGCGCGCGAGCGCTTGCACTCATCGCGGCGAACGAAACAATCAAAATATGACAGTAGACGTTCTCACATCACAGGCGATTGAATGAACTTCTAACACGTTTCGTGCACTGACTCTTCAGCCAACACTCGGGGCAGGTCAGGGGCAGGAAACTCTTTCCAGAACTGTTCACGTAAGAGGTCATCTGGTTAGCTCAGTACACACACGCATACACACACACACACACACACACACACACACACACACACACACACACACACACACACACACAACTAAATAAATAAATAAATCATAAAAAGAAAGGAATGAGGGGTGCGCTTTGTAAGTGACTGGAAGAAATACATTTTGAAACCCCCTACCGCCACCCCCCCCCCCAGCCACCCACCAGCTCCCCTCCCAGCCCCCCTCCCCCCCCCGAAGCGTGACGTATCACATATCTCACTGTTCCAGGCCAGTTTTCCAGGCCCCACCCCCTCCCGTCCATATGCATTGCTTCCATTCACTTACTTAGCACACCCCCTCTTTCCTATTTTTTTCATTTTTGTTGTTGTTGTTGGTGTACTTCGATCAAACTTGATCTATGATCATTGGTCGATACAGTACAATTCTCTCTCCTGACAGTGCTTTTACCTACTTTACTTTGTAATCTTTCTAAAATAATATTAGCACTGGCAGTCTCCCCTTTTCTTTTCTTTTCTTGCCTTCATTGGTGCAAATTGCCACGCTACATAGTAACTTTTTCTATGCAAGGCAATTAAGGCCGATGATTTACCGGTAGTGTGATGGGTGTTTTTTTTTTATATACGACAGAGTACAGAGTACAGAGGAGTGCCATTGTTGTTTTCTTCACACGTGAAGTGCATTTTATTGGTTTTCTTCACACACAGAGTACATGTTACGTGGTTGTTGTCACACAAAGAGTGAATATTGCTTGTGTGTGTGTGTGTGTTTTTCCCCACGCAAAGGGTGAATTATACATTGTTGTATTTAGGGTGCCTATGTTTACAGCAGAATTTTTTATCCCGCCGGTCGGTACACCTTCTACGGCATCGTCGACGGTACCTTTTCTCGCGACCCAACTGGCCGTGAAGTGCCCAAATCATGCCTGGCTCCGTGTTCACTGCAAAAGTCATTCACATAAGGTTACAAAGTAAAGTAGATAATAGCACTGTCAGGGGAGAGAAGTGTGCATGATCAACCAGTGATCATAGATCTACTGTGGCCAAAGCACACAAACAAGAAAGAGAATAGGAGAGGGGGGGGGTGTTACGTGGTGGAGTTGTAGTCGAAGTATGATAAACACACCAGACACACACACATAGAGTCCTTTAAAATAAACCTCGTTCAGCTGCAATCCGTCACACGTGGCTTAAGGATGTAGACAATACTGGAGTAACAGTTCGAACAATATTTAATTCAGCGATGCGATATCCACACAGTTATGCACTTTGAAATGCACAAACTACTGATACAAAGTCTCTTCTGCAAAGTTTCTCATACACAGCGTCTCTCGCAATAAACTACGTGTCTCTACAACTAACAAAGCAAGACAATGTACGAACGCTTTCCCAGCGTCCTCCTTATAAATACTACGAAAATCTAGAATCGTCTACGGAAATCATACAATGCAACCAATCAGAACAAAACACGCAGCCGAAGCTCATTAAAATAAACTTTCCAAAAAAACTATAACAGGCTACAAAAACTCGGCTGCTCACTTCAGCTCTAAATTCTAGCGTATAATTAAGACACATAAAAGTATGGTATCCCTATCACCTGGTAGCTCTAGAAAGTACGAGAACATTCCCAAAACAAAATAAAGGCTGCTCCATACACGCGCACAGGAAAACAAAAAGTAGCGAAAATGTTGCGATGCCAACTACCCGACGTGACACTTACGATGTCACTAGACAGTGCGACGTCTCCAGAACGCACCGGACTAAACACAACAAAACGAAATCGGCTCTACTCACGAACAAAATAAAATCTTACTAAAAAGGCACGTGAATCGTAACCGTGATAGCTCAAATAAACATCGGATCGTTACCTACGAATAACACACGCACGCTCTCACAGGATAACACAACCACAATCGTAACAGGGCGCTAAAAAAGTGGCTGAAAGCAATGCATATGGATGCCCCCCCCCCTCCCCGAAGGGGGGCGTATCACATATCCCACTGTTCCAGCCACTCAGTGCATGGAAATTTAAATCTAGGCCCCCCCAAGGGCGGTGGGGGTGGGGGGTAGGGGGTGGGGGGTCCAGATATTTAGCCGGTGTGGACAGCTGTTTCGGTCTTGGCGACCTCTTCAGCACACCATCGGCGATACTGGAGGAGGCAGGAATTTCTGCCTACCTGCAATGACAACCACATTTTACTGTGGTGTCTGCAGGGGCATACATTCCATGCCACCACCTAGAGCCAAATTTCCATGCACCCTAAAAGAGAACCTACCAAAAGGGGGGAAGGGGTTGCAGTCGATATTGTAGTAGTAAATGAAAAGAAAAGGGGAGACCGCCAGTGCTAATATTTTAGGAAGGTTACAAAGTAAAGTAGATAATAGCACTGTCAGGGGAACCTAGATTTAAATTTCCATGCGCTGAGTGGCTGGAACAGTGGGATATGTGATACGCTCCCCTTTGGGGGGGGGGGGGGGGGCTTCCATATGCATTGCTTTCAGCCACTTTTATAGCGCCCCCTCTCTTTCCTATTCTCTTCTTTTTGTGTGCTTTGGCCACAGTAGATCTATGATCACTGGTCGATCATGCACACTTATCTCCCCTGACAGTGTTATTATCTACTTTGTAACCTTCCTAAAATATTAGCACTGGCGGTCTCCCCTTTTCTTTTCATTCACATAAGGATGATGCTACGATAGGTCGCTACTATACTGACGAGCAAAAGAAATGCGACATTCTTGGAATCATCACAAAATGTCGCATTTCTTTTGTTTGTCAGTATACATCGGAGCGCGCAACGCTTTTCGCAAATATCTTCGCAGAAAATCACTTTTCTTTGTCACTCTTAGGGCGAATATCATTCCGTGCCACTTGAACTAATACGATTTACTTTCAACAAGTTCATATTATTTCCGGTAACATGGATTCAAAGTGGTGTCAGCAAGAGAAATAGATCCTCATGACCCTCCACAACTGCGGGAGTTCATGAGGATCTATACCTCTTGCAGTTGGGTGGTGTTCACATTTTCTCGGCACTGAACGGGTTAAACTTTTACAATAACTGGTAAAATAGACACAATGTTGTTACAATGTTAACAACACAATGGGCATAACGTCTTTTGCAGTCATTTCTGCCGTCTGCTGGCGAGAGGCAGTATTGCTTGTCCATTTGTGAGAAAGTCAAGATTTGCATTCATTACTTACGGCCAGACAGTTCACCTCCTGGCCGGTCGTCAGACGGCTGTAAAGAAAATATTGAAACGGCGGAATCAAAATCATGTTAGCGGCCTACGTGTTTATGTTAAACAAACAAGCAACGTCCGCACGCGCTCACCCCCCTCCCCTTCCCTCCCCTACACACACACACACACACACACACACACACACACACACACACGCACACACACACACACACACACACGTAAACATACACACGCACACTTACACAGTCACGTACACGCACACAAACGCACATGCTCACGCACACACACACACACACGCCGACACGCACACACACACGTACAAAAACACACACTCATACACTCATACACACACACACACACACACACACACACACACACACACACACGCACATGCACTCATACACACACACAATGCACACGCACACATACACAAATACACACACACAACACAACACAACACACACACAGACTCACACACACACACACACACACACACACACACACAACACAACACACACACAGACTCACACACACACACACACACACACACACACAACACAACACAACACACACACAGACTCACACACACACACACACAACACAACACAACACACACACAGACTCACACACACACACACACACACACACACACACACACACACACACACACACACACACGCACACACACACAGATCGAGTCACACACACATCAGTTTTAAAACGCCAGCAGACTAAATATTTAATATGTTTTTTGTTTTTTTTCAGTGATACTTATCAAACTAAGAAGAAATGCATATTTAAAGAGAGTTGTACCAACATATAAAGAATACACGTCTTCTTCAGTGTTTTGATGATTACAGAAATGTCGCGTTTCTTTTGCTCGTCAGCATAGTAACTTCTTACCGAGAGCGGACTTGCTGACGTCACCGCTGCCAGTCCCAACAGAAGCAGCATAAGAAACGCAGTCAGGGTCCTCATGAGCACTGCACTCACATAAGTACATTCATGGTATATGCGCTGGTCTTTGATGTGGGTCTGGTATTGACCCTTTTCATCTTGGTTTACTATTGCTTGAAATACATTTCACTATGTTAGTTCGAAGTGTAGTGCCAGAGTCGCTTATCGCCATAGGCGCTAGGCTATTTTGGCACTATCCTTGAACTAAACTGGTAGATCTATCTCGTAAACTATAATGTTGCCTTCATAGGACAATAAGCAAATTAATCAAAACTGCTTCAGGATGTAACGGCTGGTTTTGTCATGATAGAAAAAAATATCGGCGGACTGTCCTATCTACTGGATAGTGTTTGAACATACATGGCGATAGCTCTCAACAAGCTGCGTAAACGCTATTTACTTATAATGGAAAATCTCATAAATCTTGTATGTCCTCGAGACAAAATGGGTGCATACATGGAAGACGAAGAATTGAAAACAATTCGCAGCTATTTGAATTATCGTTGAGATAGAGAAGCAGAAGCGAGTCTGGACGAGGGAGTGGCTACTTCGATGCCCGGTTTTGAGAGGGACGCTTGTGCAAGAGATGCGTGCGAAAGGCCAAGAGACGTAGATCCTCATGAGCCCCCGCGGATGCGGGGGCTCATGAGGATCTATGTCTCTTGCTACAACAGTCTGAAGTTCTAGCGATTGATTGATTGATTAGTTCCGTGTTTAACGTCCACGGTACCGAAGTGATAATGGACGGCCCTGACGGGTGGGTTATGGGGGGGGACAGGGAAATCTATTGCCTATGGAGTACGACCTGAACACTGATCAACTCAGGCGCGCTTGAAGTTCTAGCCCAGTGCTGAAAGCAGTTATATACCGACACTGATGGGTGACGCGTAGGGCTTTGATGATTGGTTGTTTGCGGATAGTCGAGCTGGCTAGGATAGGAAAAATGGAAGCAGGTTTTATTGAGAGTGGATAGAAAAGTATCGCCGAGCTAGCCAGACCTATAGACTATCAAGTGGCTGGATAGGCGCGGATAGGACAGGATAGTCCCATTCCTAGCGTCGTGTACGGGCGGCTTTATTTGTGAGTTTACAATCAGTACAAGCAATGCCGTTTAGAAACTTTCAACGGGGTGTGGCATTTGTAAAGATAATGATATTGCTGATGTAAATTGTGATTTTACTATTACGCCCTTTGCTGCCAGTAATCAGGAACTTCGCGTATTAAACGCCCGCATACTGACCGACATTCGCGTGAGGATCACAGGCATAAATGGGACACCAAATCGGCATTAACTCAATTAGCCCGACGGCCGTTTTTCCCAAATTTTGGAGGCGTCATCTAACGACTATGCACCGGTTGCAGGAGATGGATCGACTATGATAGTTTAAGGGCAGTGCTAGATTAGCTTGGCCGGCGTCGAAAGGCGCCAAGCTAATCTGGCACTACTCTTGAATTATCATGGTCGACCCATCTCCTGCTGTAGTGCGTCAGGGCTGAATGGGTTAAGAAAACAGGACTAACAAGAGACATAAATCCTCATGAAGCCACGCGCCTGCGGGGTGTACTGAGGGTTTATTTCTCTAGCTCGTACACCATGCGCATACCAAGGTAGAGCGCTTGGAGTCGCTGCTCTGTTAAAATCGCATTGGGGTCGTGGCTTGGCGCTAAACAAAAACAAAAAAGGAAAGGGAGAAACGAAAAGTGCTACCTACCTGGCGCTACTATGCCACCATAACCTAATGCAGAAAGATCTAGTCAATTAACAGACCACTGACAGCTATTGCGACGTGAAAGATTTCGAAACTCACGCCATTTTGTCTAAACGATTTTAGGATAAATAGATCCCACGTCGTTAGTATATTGACGGTAATAAAAGAAACTTTACGTCACTGCACATAACGATGACGTTACGTTTTTGTACTTCATAATTTCTTTGATCCCTCATTCTTGTACTACATAATATGATTCTTGAAAAACACTGTACTCCATATCAAGCACGCTCAAGTGATTCACGCGCATTCGTTCACACACTGTAAATAAACACAGAACATTCACGTGGTGCTAAAGGCAAGCTCAAGCGCTAGCCTCACCTATCTGGTTTGTGAGTATCTCAGTATAACACGAAGCAAAAATTTGTATCGTTACATTGTTGTGTAATGTTCTGTGCATCTACTGTGGGAATATAGGGTATTTACTCGACCACATATAGTAATGCACCTTCGTGTTTGTGTATGTATGTTTCTCCTGCCTACTTCCTAAGTTCCGGAGAAAGACATGGGTTATATAAGAGACCTGATGCATGCTTTTAGGGATGTAGATGATCGTCTTGTTATATACCTGCGAATTTCTCTGTGGGCTGGCGAATGGGTGCCTGATAGGCGGGGGCAGGGGATCTAACTGTTCGTCTGTCCAGCGCTGAGTAATTCCCCTTGGTTTGTTGTACAATTCTGCCAGCGCTAGACTCACCTATCTGGTTTGTGAGTATCTCAGTATAACTCGAGGCAAAAATTTGTATCGTTACATTGTTGTGTAATGTTCTGTGCATCTACTGTGGGAATATAGGGTATTTACTCGACCACATATAGTAATGCACCTTCGTGTTTGTGTATGTATGTTTCTCCTGCCTACTTCCTAAGTTCCGGAGAAAGACATGGGTTATATAAAAGACCTGATGCATCCTTTTAGGGATGTAGTTGATCGTCTTGTTATATACCTGCGTATTCCTCTGTGGGCTGGCGAATGGGTGCCTGATAGGCGGGGGCAGGGGATCTAACTGTTCGTCTGTCCAGCGCTGAGTAATTCCCCTTGGTTTGTTGTACAAGCTCAAGCGAGAAACTAACGGTTTCTTTTTAATTCAAATCGTTTTAGGCTGAAATTGATACCAAAGAAGTCGTGGGGGAGGAAAGAGCCGGAGTACTCGGAGTAAGAACCCCGATGGTCCGCCCGAATTAACGGTGACACGTACTAGAGGGAAAAAAAGTCCCAAGCCGGGACATCCCGCTATCGAACCTGGCACCGTTAGCATTGGTGGCCACGAACCGCCCACGTGAAGAAAAAGAAAAATATTAAGTAATTCTGCACCACCCGCTAAATCTGTTAACCAAGACAATCTGCGGCGGAGTTAAAACATCACGTGTTCAAAATGGAGATCGAATTTGGGTCTAACGTCGAAAACGAATCATCCGCAAGAGACGGGTCCGCTCACGTTGCAGTGTGCGCCATCAGATGTAAGGTGAACTTTGCCTTTGCGATAGCGTAACGCTCCAACACCATAACGTCTAGTAGGTTTGTGCGTCACCGATTTTAACCCTTTGCGTGTCGGTAGCGGTTTTAGTCGCAATGATTCGTACAGGAATCATCGGGACTAAAACCGCTACCGACACGCAACTGCTTTTATGAATGAACTCTGAACCTCAGTTCTAAAGGCCCCCCCAAAACTACAGAGGCTCTGGATGGGGCTAACATGTATCGTGCAACTGCGTAGCGTTCGCCTGGCCCCTGCAGTTAAGGGGTTGAAAAAGAATATGGAATCGTGGTGTGTCCGTGACAACGGCACCAATACCCTGGTTACATGTATGCATGCACTCTGTCGAATAATTTGTGTGCACTTCAGCTCTGTCCAAAACTTGTCATCAACAGGCAGATAAGTGAACCATACTTACAGCTTTTGAAGTGGATCGTGTAACTGGAGAAACTAAAGATTTGCTTGTCACAAACGTGGCATTGTTGGAACGAGGAGCGGCTTGGTTATATACCCTCGTTCATCCCAAAGAGATGACTTTGTGCTTTGCATGTAGTTGATTTTTTTGAACGAACATATTTTGCCCACACACGTCTTATCGTTTCTAAAATCATTGAGTCAGACCCGGTCAGTCTGCCAACACCTTCCATAAGCAAGGAGGCATAGAGTCACGTGATCCTTTGCTGCCGCAGCGGATCATGAAAATCTGCCTCTCGTTGACATTGATATTTCCATTTAATTCTTCTCACGGAGGACCTGGCCAGGATGTAATGTAGGAGTCCGTTTTCAATTTTAACGACAATTGTACGTGTTAACCTCTTAACTGCCAGAGGAAGCAGACTGGACGCACATTGTTCCTGTCATCTTTAATTCAACGCACACACAACCTCGCACCCCATGGACATGTTGTTCTTGTTTTGCACCTGACGGTAACACAAGATTTGGTTTGTTTGCACGTCAACATCATGCATTTTAAAGTGAGGTGGTAGCTGGGGAATTGTGTGGACGATCCATCGACATATAAGTTACCTGGATAGTCTTTTAAACTTTAAAGCGCACGAGAAAAAAAAAAAAAAAAAAAAAAAAAAAAAAAAAAAAAAAAAACAATATGAAGAGTTCATCCCAAAATCAACCGTATTGTTTGGAGCTTACCTGCGTTTTCACTTTAGGGACATTTAATACGGTAGACTTTAGTATGACATCTTTATGTTGTTTACTTTGTTGACAGAATTCGGGTCCGCCCGCCCAGCACATAATGTGCATTCTATTAAACGCGCTCCGACCAACCCCATTTCAAAGTCCACCGGATTTTCAATAGGTAGATATAAAAGCAAGAAGGGTTATAGGTTATATAATATAGTTAGTTGTTTGGGTTTAACGCCGAGCAGGCGACTAATGCCATCTCACGACGGTCATAAAATATTGATGTGTAATAATTATGCGAATCGGCTCAAAGCGCCGCGAACTAAACCCAACACGCACGCTCGCGTGACACACACGCGTTCATCCTGAAGACAAACACAGTACAAGACAGACACAGGTCATTCATGTGGTGCGAAGGGTCAGTTCAGCTTCTGAGGTTTCGGAAATTTTGATTGCTTGTATTTAAAATTTATAAAGTTGCCTGAAACCGGTATGTCAGTTAACTCATTCTACCCCAGACACACCACAGCAAGATGAAGATCGACCATGATAGTTCAAGGGTGATGCCAGAATAGCTTGGCGCCTATGGGCGCCAAGCTATTCTGGCATCACCCTTGAACTATCATGGTCGATCTGTGTCCTGCACTGCAAAGCAGTCTTCAGAGGACAACGGCAAAATTTGGGGATTTCGGTGATGGGGTAGAATGAGTTAAGCGAGAATTGTTTTTTTTTTTTTTTTTTTTTTTTTTTGACACGGAAGACAGATGAAATAGTTTTATCGGGGTTACTGCGCAATACATCCCAAAGCACTCCATAATAATGACAATCGTTCTGCAAACAAAAATCTACGTAGGGGTGCTTCAAGGAATTTTTTATTGAGAGACTTTCCATAAATAAATCTGAGGATTAGAAAATTACAATAATTTATTGAGATTGTCTCAGCAGTAGAGTTAGCCATAACGGACAGATGAAAAAGTTTCATCATGGTTACTGGGCACTTCATCTCACAGCAATCAACACTAAAGGCTTTAGGGTTCTTTTTGCGTTTTCCCTGTGTTTGTATTGATTTCTTAGTTGAGAGAGACAGTTTGCCACAAAGGTTTTCATTTTGTATTGTGTTGTTTTACGCTAACAGAAAGCGCCTAACGTTGTACTATTGTATGTGCAATACATGACTGTACCTTTCATATATCTTATGGACAACAGAGTAACAGTTTGTAGCGTGAATTGTAGGGGCCTCGGAGATTCCAAGAAACGGGATGACGTATTGCATTTTTATTTATTTTGAGAGAGAAAATGGGTATAGCATATGCTTCCTACGAGAACACACACTGTACGGAGAAACAAGAGCATATCATCAGGGCGAAGTAGGGCTATCAAGTGTTTTTTAATTCATATGCATCGAATGCAAAGGGTCTGGCTGTTCTAATCAATAATAACTTTGGTTTTAAACACTTAGGCTGTTAAAAGGACCCTGAAGTAAACGACATGATTTTTAAAGTGCTTGTTGATGAAACGTTTAACGTGTTGGTTAATGTGCATGGGTCAAATAATGATTGTCCATTTTTTTTTTTTTTACGAACAGTTTAAAGGAAAACTGAGGATGGGGATGTCCCTATGATTTTTTTTTTGGGGGGGGTGGGGGGTGGGGGGGGGGGAAGCAATATGGTCTTTAGAAGTAGAAAACCGCTTCAGCGGACAAGCCTGGACTTTTTTCTTATAGCGGACGCAGCTGCGCATAAGGTATTGGCATCATAGATTAATGCATCATACAGATCCGACCACTCTGTTATCTCCTTTGCTATTCAGGTGGGACATGACAGTTCACACAGTAGACATGGCCTAACAAAATAACTAAATAAACAACCCTGCTGGCATTTTTCGCAAGTATGCGTGATCTAGTTACACGTAGAATTTACTTAATAACACGCACGGTTATACAATACAGTGATGTGTGTGTGTGTGTGTGCGTGTGTGTGTGTGTGTGTATGTGCGTGTGCGTGTGTGTGTGTGTGCGTGTGTGTGTGTGTGTGTGTGTGTGTGTGTGTGTGTGTGTGTGTGTGTGTGTGTGTGTGTGTGTGTGTGTGTGTGTGTGTTTAGGAGTGTAGGATCATTGTGGGACTTTCTTTCCATAAGCTAGGTAGCGATGTCACTGCCATTACCGTTGATAAATAAAGCTTCATTCAATCGTGAAACACTGAATAGTCAGGCGAAATCTACTCCCTGATTCGACAGCGACATTAAGTCCTCTGCCAATCATGTGTTTTGTCCACCGCAATCAACCGCAAAATGAATGACGCGAGGCAGTTTTGCTTTGGATTGAGTACATAAATGATGTTGAGCAACAGTTTTGTTCGATATAGTGCCGATAGCAGGCAGATGTGATTAATTGACCCGAATCAAAATGTCTTCGTCTTACGACTCGGATTTTTTTTTTTCGGATCTCGTAATCACAGAGGAGGGAGGAGGGAGGAGGGAGTCATAGAAAGCAGCATTTTAAAGATACAGCCCATAAGATCCTCAAGGTCAAAGGACGCCAAAAGCTTTTGTTTTCATCCCTACGTCATACGAAAAATTACTTTTGCGCAAACCGCACATGTTATCTTGCTACAAAAGCCATTGTAGCGACTAATGGCAGACATTTTGTAGTCCTGTGTCTGACGCGTTTTGGGTGCCAGTTTTGTTCTACAAAATATCACCAAAACGCTCAAAAATACAATGTTACTTAGTGTTGTTCGAAACATCAGACGCACTACTGAAGACGGCAGCGTCATGAACGATTTTTAAATTACGTCATAAGTCTTTTATGAATATGTAATTTTCTTTGACGTCACTCACGTCTGGCGTGATCCAGGTCGGAAGATTCAAACTTGATTTCTTTTATCGAAAATAGGCCTTCGGCCTTCGGGGTACAATGGTTCCTTTATCCTCCTGAACGCCTACAATGGTCCGTGTAGCAAACCCCTGCTGCCAATAACTTATGTTTTCTTCGTTTAGACTCTTTACACTTGACGCATTGCCTGGCTCTATTCGACTTGTTTTCATGCTCGCTCCTTCTCAAGGCGACGACGGTCACATCGTGTTATGGTACCTATGATATACAAAAGAATGACTTGAAATGAGGTAACCCTTTAGCCGCCACTCTACCTACACTGAACGTAGTTGTTTTGTTTTATGAAATCTTGGTCCATTCAACAGCCCCAAAAAATGTAACTCCACCCAAGAAACATGGAAACAAATTGTTGATCTCAACAAGAGGCATAGATCATCATGAGACCCGCAACCGCGGGGGCTTATGAGGATCTATGCCTCTTGCGTTTGGATTGTCAGTGTTCACTTTGTTTTTCTCGGCAATCAAGTGGTTAAATTAGACAATACCTTAGAGATGATGACGACAAAACTTTATTACACAACGGTAGACGTTTTGACAGATATAAATACGTCATTTTTTTCAAACTTGCTGTCGCTAACATACTACAACATGAAGTATGCTGAAGACAAACAAACACATAAATGTAAACCAAAATCAGAACTAAATAAATACAGACACACTCAGTACAGCAAATGATACTTAGTTGACAATGTTGAAGACAAATCTTTGTATTTTGAGTTAGGCGTTTCCAGTCGTTCTTAATTGTCGCCTCGAAGTTCCGATCATGGAATTTAGTGTCAGAGGTGAAAGTTGAGAGCAAAAAATAAAACGTCTGACGGACCCGAGAGGCGATAAGAAACAAGGGCAAAGCCTAGCTCGTAATACAACTAACAGTGTTCAATTTTGTTTTAAACACATTCTGCTCCAAAAACGAAATCCTCAAATTTGGATGTTGGCCGCTGCATACTGTATTACACTTCTGGAAACAGATCGAGCGTGATAGTTCAAGGGTTGGGCCAAAATAACTTGGCGCCTATGGGCGCAAAGCTATTCTGTCACAACCCTTGAACTATCACGCTCGAGCCATCCCGTACCAACCGGAGGTCATGAATAGGTCATGATAAGGTGTAAATGAGGTCCTAATTAACATGCAATCCAGATAATATCATTATATTGGCGACAATATATAAATATAATATAATTAATTGTGTTGTACCCGTCTTTTCTAAGCGGGTTTCTTTCTCCGTTGGGTACTTCTTTTCTTTCTAATTAACATGTCCCAAAGTGTACACCTCAGTTTGACCTTCAGCAGTTAAGGTGCAGTTGTAGGTGTACTTGAGGTGTAGTCAGAGTTGTAGTTTAAGTGCGTATTAATGCAAGCTCCGGTCTCTTTATTTTTAGGCAGGGATCATGCACTGGCCATGTAGGAAGATATTTTACATTGGGGAGGGAAGTGAGGTGGGGTGGGGTACAGTGTGACTGACATATTACTTTCCAGCTTAAAACAAACACATAAATGGGTGGGGGAACGGGGTGTGGAATGAAAGCGGGCAGGCATCTCAATGTCATGGTCAAGAATACACCTTTATGGGTTGCACGTGGTGTGGACCTCTTACATGCTGACACTACATCACTCTTGCTGTTAGCGATTTCAGGAAAAGTAAAGTAAAAATGCACCTCATGACACCAGAAGTACTGCTCATTTCTCTAAAATTCTTGTATATATCAACGTGACATAGCTGGTGGATCAGACTGCTTAACAAATACTAGTCAAATGTGGGTGTCAGGTATATTCTCAAAAGTAAAACAATTTAAGGCAAGATCAGTCATCTATGAATAGTAGTATCAGTAGTATGTTTAGGTTCACGGAAGGGTGGAGATACTGGTCTACCCACCTGTGTTAAATCCAGAGGACTTTTAGATTTAAAGATCATCTCAGTAAATCTTTGATCCCCCCCCCCCAATCCCCCTCATCACCCTTCCCCGGCCTGCATGTATACACACAGTTGAGGTGTAACTTGGGTGTAGTTGTAGGTGGATTTTAGTTGTAGTCAGAGGGGTAGTTTAGGTGCTTTAGGCATTGGTCAAAAATACAGTGTTAGCTTAGGAAAATGTTTTTTATTCACGGAGGATTGGCGTGGAGACGGGGGGAGGGGGTGGGGGGCGATGTGCCGACATGTAATGATATTACTTTCTAACCTTCAATAAATCTTTGAAGTGAGTTGAAATCACCATGTCATGGTCTTTTGTCATTGCCACAGCACAAGGTCTCTCAATTCACTTTTCTGCGTGTGTGCGCGCACATGTACGCACACACACACATGCATACAACAGTTGAGGTGTAACTTAGGTATAGGTGTACTTGAGGTGTATTTAAGTGCTAATCAGAGGCAGATCAGTCCACCTTTCCCTTACTTACACATACGCAGTTGATGTGTAACTCAGGTGTAGTTTAGGTGCCAATTAGTGAAAGTTTTAACCTTTTTATTTTTAGGGGTGGTGATAGAGCAGTGTGTGTGTAGACCACATTTTTCTTCCCACCACTGCCTGAAATGTCTTGCTACGTTTGATACGCCTCATGACCATGCGGACTGAAATATAAGTGAGTTTATTAAATTTGTCTAATTTTCATTTGGGTACGTGTTTTGTGGAGAGAATACAGGTTAACTGAACTCCGGATCGACAGATTTGCCTTGGTAACTTTGTACAAGGGAAGAAGAGTTAAAGAAGCCGTTCGGCACTGTTACGTGATGGAGTTGTAGTCGTAGTATGTAAACACACCAGACACACGCACGTAGAGTTCTTTTCAAATAACCTTCGTTCAGCTGCAATACGTCACACGTGGCTTAAGGATGTAGACAATACTGGAATAATAGTTCCAACAATATTTTATTACAGCGATCCGATTTCCACGAAAAGCGTTCACAATTTCACCAACAATATCTTCTCTTCCAAAAGTTCACACTTTGACACAATGCGTCTCTCATACAATGTACAACACCACTCACTGCACAACTCCCTCTCTGACAAATGAAGCACGATACCTTGCGTAGGTCTCTCAACGTCAATGTCTTTTTCGATACACTGCAATTATACAACTGAACACTGTATCGATGCTGTTAAATCGCAATCCTACGACTGAACAATGTACAGACTCTGTTACATCGCAATCCGGCCTACGACTGGACAATGTACACATGAGCTTCCTAGCTCGATCTTTTATATTGGTATGTTTTCTAGCACAATCGAGCAAAATCGTACAACACAACCAATCGAAACAAACTGCGTAACTAAAACTCAAAGGTACATTCTTACTGGAACAATCTGTAAATATCTGGCTGTTATTTATTCGTTCTAAAATTAGGTGAATCTCCACTCGTCCTAACTTCACGCATGCGTACACTAAACAGGTCGCGACCTTGACCGCTTCAAATTTGGTAAACAGGCGATAGGTGCACGGATTCTAACTGCTAACACACGCGCGCGGTAAACAAAAGAATATTCAAGTATCATCTAGATCTTTCCTGACTCAACTCCGTGCGGCAACAGATACTCAAGTCTGCACTATTTGTAAACGAAAGTGAAACTCAATGAAAAGGTATGTGATTAGGCATCGTGATAGCTCAAATAAAACGTCGAATCGTTACCTACGATCTATGCACGCACGCTCTCACAAAACAACACAACCATAATCGTAACAGGCACCAACTGTAACTGGCTGGGATTGAGAACAGCCGTCTGGATTTTTCCAACCATTTTACTCAAAAACCTTGTCCATAAATAACATGAGGATGGGGAAGAAGTATGTAGACACCTAACTCAAAATATCGCAGATCACCACCCGCTTATTGTGTTTAGTGAATTATGCCTTTGCAGCTCAGTAATCAGAGAAATCAATCACATACTGAAGGGAGTGGTGGTGGAGAGTTGTCTTTATTTGGTTAGTTTTTACTTGATGCTGAGCCAGGACCAAAGTCCAGCAGTCTAATGTCAGTGCTGGGAGCTAGAGCACATGTACATGTTTGGCACAGTTTATTCTTCTGTGAGACGGCTTTGTTATGTTACAGGAATATATTGAGTGTGGTTTTGTGCTTCCCGGCAATTGAACATAACGAATCAACCATAACTCCCTCCCCCTCCTCCACCTCAAAACAGCTACAGACAGACGTTTTCCATTGTATGTGACATTATTTATTACTGTCCACATCATGACATCCAACAAACGCGTCGTACATGGAAAACATTTTTTTCCGACCATTGAAATTTGTGCTCAAATTCTGCCTCACTGTTGTATTACGTTGGTCAAGGGACAATGTATGCCGGTATAACAGCAGCCTACTGCAAGTAGTTCCATTTCCACTGACAAACACGTCTATTGATAAACTTGTTGATCCAGTTATTACAAAAATGCTTACGTGTTCGTGAAAACAACTGTATTTTTTTCCCCGAAACGTCTATACAGGACAACGGAAGCTACGGTAAACATGAATGGTAGTCATTTATTGTTCAGAGATAGTTGTATGTGCCCATGCACACAGCAGTTTAAGTGTAACTTAAGTTTAGGTGTACTTGATGTGTAGTTTAGGTGCTAATCAGGAGCAGGTCAGTCCAACTTTCCGTGGTACGTACGCACGTACACACACACATACACAGTTGATGTGTAACTCAGGTGTAGCTGAGGCGTATTTCAGGTGCTATGTAATGAAAGTTCTAACCTCTTTATTTTCAGGCGCTGCTCATACATGCAGTGGCAGCTTAGAAAAATCTTTTTTATTCACGAAGAATTTGGGAGGGTGGGGGGGGGGGAAGGGGGAGAGAGAAAGAGGAATTAGAAATGAGCGGAAATCATTTTGGGGCGGAGGGGAGGGGGGGGGGGGTTATAACAGGGCGATAAGCGTGTGTGAAGATTTTTTACTTCTCACCACTGCCTGTAATGTCTTGATGTGTGTGATATGCCTCATGACCAATATGACTGAAATATTTGTTGGTTCATTAAATCTGTCTAAATTTGTTATGGGTATGTGTTTTGTGGAGAGTGTACAGGAAAACTGAACTCTGGATCGACAGATATCCATGGTAACTTTGTACACGTGAAGAGGAGGTACAGAAGCTGTTCGGCACCAAATGTAACTGGCTGTAATTGAAAACAGCTGTTTGGATTTTTCAAACCATTTGCAGGATCTGACTCAACGTAACTTAGCTGTAGCTCTAGGCATACTTGAGGTGTAAACAAAGGTGTAGTTTAGGTGTTAATGAGGGTCAGATTATTTACTTCCCAAGGGGGAACGAGATGTGTGGTTCCAACGTTTTGTGAAGGGACATTAAATTAATATTAACCTGATGCAGCTGGCACTAAGACGGTAAACCACTGCCAGAAATGTACACACCTGCTTCCTAGCACCATCTTTATATAGTAGAACAACTTTCTAGAATAATCCACAAAAACAAATTACTCAACGCAACCAATCAGAACGGAACACGTAACTTAAACTCATAAATATTAATTAAAAAAAAGAACATTCTAGTCTAAACTACACTGGTCTACAAAATTCGACTGCTCATTTCAGAAATCCCGGCGCGTATATGACGTCTCAAAAAAGTATGGTAGACCGTTCGCGGCCTAGCCCACACTTTCTGGAAGTTTCATAATCTTTTACAACACACACCGACTTGTTGCTAAATTCAAGCGCACAGAAAACAAAAATGACTAAAAATAGAGCAGCTCTATTACTAAGTACAAAATGTTGCACACACTCCGACGTTACAAATACGAGGTCACTAGACAGCGCGACCTTTCTCGAACGTTCTGGTTTATTCTCAGCAAAACTACGCAAACAAAAACTGACCGCTCTTCTCCGTGCGACTTTGCTAGAAGCTTCCGGGCTAATCTTAGCGTATCATAACAAAACTAAATCCGCTATAAACGCAAACAATAGAGAATCTTACTGAAAAGGTACGATGATAGCTCAAATAAATATCGGATCGTTTCCTACGATTAACACATGCATGATCTCACAGAATAACACAACCACAATCGTAACAGTGCTCAATATCTGCCTAACTGTTTATTACGTTTGCCAAGGGACAATGTATGCCAGTGTAACAGCATGTCCTGGTATTCAGTCTATCCATTTGAATTGACAATCACGTCTATTGATAAAATCCTTGTTCCAGTTATCACGAAAATGCCTAGGTGTTTGCGAAAACAACTGTCTTTTTTTTTCCTAATCCGCCTAAACACGGTAAGCTACGGTAAACATGAACCTATAGTCATTTCTTGTTTTTAGAGATAGTTTAATGTGCCCATGCGACTGTATAAACCAGCAAATATTATGTTGTTTTTTTTAATTTTCATAGATCTGTTTGATATTCTTTGCTTTTCAACAACCATAGCAGGCCAAAGAGGGTCATTTGGATTATGTCCATTAGTAATGAAATACTTCTAAGTGTGTTAATTATATCGAAAATGATATTTCCTTAAACACAAATGTTTACAGGCTGTTCATTCACCGATTTTGTCAAAAGACATTCACTTGTGATCTACTTCTGATTTCCGAACAGTGTCTATGGAGACAAACAGGTCGCTAAAACCTTACATCTGCAAGCTGACGGTCCGTCCATTCATCTTGATGTCATTTGATGAAATTCATGTCAAATTTGACCGGAGGCTGTCCCTCGGTCAATTACTGATGGAGAGGACGGACCTAAGAGAGCAAGCCGTTAATCAAAACTGGATTTTGAGTCAGGGTTTAATCACTGGATGTCACGCGACATTCCTACGGCCGACATTACGGTCTCTCTTTCTCCCCCCCCCCCTTCCCCCTCCTACCCTCCCCCGCCCACCCCCTCCCCTTCACTGACCACCCAAACGACGGATTGATCTCAGTGTCCATAAATAGTTAACTCATTCTACCCCAACACCGAAATCCTTAAATTTTGCCGTTGTCCTCTAAAGACTGTTTTGCAGTGCAGGACACAGATCGTCCATGATAGTTCAAGGGTGATGCCAGAATAGCTTGGCGCCCGTAGGCGCCAAGCTATTCTGGCATTACCCTTGAACTATCATGGTCGATCCTTATCTTCCTGTGGTATGTCTGGGGTAGAATGAGTTAAATACCACTCGGCTTCGCCCTCACAACCTGCCCCCTCCCCTCTCCCGCCCGAGCAGTGACGTTTTCTAATGCAGTCATGCTAAATCAGACGCGTGGCATCCAGTCGTAATACCTTCCGTGCAATACTAGTTTTCTTAACAAGACTGGTCAGATAACATTCGCTCGATTTGTGTACAAATGGTATGATGTATGCGCAAGCACCGGCATTCAAAAGTCGTAGGACCGACCGCCTCTCTGTGACATGAATTTTACAGAAGTGCAGGTACATTAAATAGTGCAAAACCCTAACGTGCAGAGAAGAACCCAACGGAGAAATAAACATGCTTATAGAAGACCGTTACAGCATAATTTATTATGTACGGACATTGTACTGTGACGTCATCACTTTACTGGCAAAAATCTAATTAAATCTTGAAAACACGTACATATATAAAAGTATTTAACTAGCGCTACTTAACGCAACAGGAAAGTTCGATTTATTTAAACAGAATTATTAGAGTAAATGGATTTAAATTGATTTCTAGGTTACCCAAGGAAATGCTAATAACTAAACGTGTGTCATGTTGTGCGTATGTTACGTCACAGTTTGAGGAAAAGTGTGGTTGTTTTTTTTTCCAAAGTAAAAATTAAAAAAATATGTCTTTATTTCTGTGTAAAAGTTGTGCCTGTCAAGGTCTTTGGAAGCAGAACAGGTTAACACCGAAGCCTGTGATGTTCATAACTAGGAGTCTAATGTATTATTGGGGACCCTTTTGAATGTATTATTGGGTCCCCTTTGTTTGGTCAGAGTATGTGTTACGTGGTGGAGTTGTAGTCGTAGTATGATAAACACACCAGACGCACGCACGTAAAGTTCTTTAAAATAAACCTCGTTCAGTTGCAATCCGTCACACGTTGCTTAAGGATGTAGACAATACTGGAGTAACAGTTACAACAATATTTAATTAAGCGATGCGATATCCGCACAGTAATGCACTTTCAAATGCACAAACTACTGATACAAAGTCTCTTCTGCAATGTCCACACTGCGACACAAAGTTTCTCATACACAGCGTCTCTCCCAAAAACTACGTGTCTCTACATCTGACAAAGCAAGACAATGTACGAACGGGCTTTCCCTTATATATACTACGAAATTCCAGAATCGTCTACGGAAATCATACAACGCAACCAATCAGAACGAAACACGCAGCCGAAGCTCATTAAAACAAACTTTCCAGAAAACTATAACAGGCTACAAAAACTCGGCTGCTATCTTCAGCTCTAAATTCTAAAGTATAATGAAGACACATAAAAGTATGCTATCCCTATCACCACGTTCCATAATAGCTCTAAAAGGTACGAGAGCATTCCCAAAACAAAATAAAGCCTGCTCAATTCACGCGCACAGTAAAACAAATAGTAGCGAAAATGTCGCGAAGTGTAGCCAACTACCCGACTCGACACTTACGATGTCACTAGAAAGTGCGACCATTCTAGAACGTTCCGGACTAAACTTAACAAAACGAAATCAGCTCTACTCACGAATAAAAGAAAATCTTACTAAAAAGGCACGTGAATCGTAACCATGATAGCTCAAATAAACATCGGATCGTTACCTACGAATAACACATGTATGATCTCACAGGATAACACAACCACAATCGTAACATTACCCCCCTCTTAAGAATGAAATTTCACCAAAAATTCTTCTCAAATTTAAAATAATACGGTGGTGGCTGTGTAAACCTACACAAAACCCTAAACAAATATAATTTCACATCAAAAATCAAATTAAAATAAACGTCTCACAGTTCCTGTAAACAGTCCTGAGCATCGAAATGTTTCATACAAATGTTCTGGACACAGAAATGTTTATTCAAACTGCTCTGCTCAGGTAATCTGCTCCAAAGTTCTGCGAACCCTTGATAGACTGTAGTTTAATGTCAAAATTCTGCAAGAACATCGCCCATCTCATAATACGAGAATTTGTAAACTTCGCAGAGTTTAGATAGTTCAAGGGCTGATGGTCTCTTTGGAGAACAAATGGCACTCCCAGAAGGTACAGTTCGAATCGCCTTACTCCCCAGATGATGGCTAGGCACTCCTTCTCGATGGTCGAGTAGTTTCTCTCAGCTCTGGTCAACTTTTTGCTGGCGTAGCTCACTGGGTGGAGTTTTCCGTTATCTTCTTGCATCTAGACTGCACCTACTCCTTCGTTGGAGGCGTCTGTTCTCAGGAAGAACGTTTTCAACGGGTCAGGAAGGTGTAGAACAGGCTTCTCGGTTAGGATGTCTCGAACCGCCTGGAATGCTCGCTCTTGGGCATCTTCCCACTTCACTACGTTAGGTTGTCCTTTACTCAGCAAATCAGTCAGGGGTGCTGTGACTGCCGCAAAGTTTGGTATGAACTCCCGGTAGTAGTTCGCCAGGCCCATAAATGAGCGGACTTGCGTCTTGGTCGTAGGTCGCGGGGCATCCCTGATCTTCTACACCTTCGCTCAATTTATGTCCAATGAAGTCTATGTTGTCAGCCCCAAAAATACACTTGCTTGGACGGTTGATGAAATTCGCATCTGACAGTCTTTGGAACAGTTCTCGGAGTGCTTTGAGGTGGTCCCCCCAAGTTTTGGTATGGATCAATATGTCATCCCAGTAAAAGACCACATTTAGCATATCTTCTAGGATCTTTTTCAGTCCTCTCTTCAATGTGGCACCACTGTTCACCATACCAAAAGGCATCTTCAGGAACTTCCTATGACCGTCGGGTGTGACGAACGCTGTCTTGGGGATATCTTTTTCTGCAACCTTGATTTGCCAATACCCTTTGCTTAGGTCAATTTTGGAGAAAAATCGGTCTCCACTGACCTTCTCGAACAGTTCTTCCGCTGTGGGCATAGGCTCTGGATCAAAGATTGTTAGTTTATTGAGTCTGCGATAGTCCAGACACACTCGGTTGGATCCATCTGGTTTCTTCACGATGACAACTGGGGACGCATATGGTGACTTGGACTCTCTGATGACATTCAGACTCAGCATTTCCTTGATATCCTTTTTCAATTCTTCCCTCGTGTTATAAGGAAGACGATAAGGTTTGCTGCGAACTGGCTCGTT
The DNA here is from genome assembly GCA_036245525.1 of Semisulcospira habei. Lineage (NCBI taxonomy): Eukaryota > Metazoa > Mollusca > Gastropoda > Semisulcospiridae > Semisulcospira > Semisulcospira habei. The sequence goes on along the minus strand of BTPG01000003.1, from coordinate 104,231,691 downwards.
TGACGTCAGGTTTACCTCGTGCAGGATGGTGTCTGTTGTCCCTGGGTCAGGTGTAAACCGATCCTCGAACTCTTGAGTCAGGACGCGCAGTTCTTCACGTTGAGTCTGGGTCAGATTCTGACCGAACTGGATATCTTCTACACCCTCTTTGTGTCGGAGTTCATTAAGGTCAAACAGGTTCTCGTCGTCTAGTCTTTCGTCATCAGCAAGACGCACCGATGCGGCCATTTGTGTTTTGTCTTGACGACCTCTCGCAATATACTTCTTCAGCAAAGTAGCATGGTAAGTTTTCACCTTGTTGTTGACCTTGACTCTGTAGTCGTTGATGCCAACCACCGTGTCGACAACGTATGGTCCCTTCCACTGCATCAGAAGTTTGTTGTTGTTGGTAGGAAGAAGAACCAATACTTGGTCACCTGGCTGGAATCGTCGAGGTTTTGCCTTACGATCATAGTAATGCTTCCCCTTGTTCTGCGCCTTCCCTAGTTCTTCTCGAGCCATCCTGAGGGTATCTTTCAGCTTCTCTCTCAGGTCGAAGACGTACTGGTAGCTTTTTTTCACCTCAGGTGCGTCGATATCCTTGGTCCACAGCTCTTTGAGGATGTGCATGGGTGCCCTCACAGTCCTACCGTACAGTAATTCAAAAGGGGAAAACCCTGTCGAATCCTGGGGAACTTCACGGTATGCGAAGAGCAAGGCATTGATAATAGCTAATAGACTATGATTACTCATAGACCAATGTTTATCCCCCCTTCCCACACCCTTCCTCCCCTGCCGTCTGTGCTGTTCTTTACCCTCAGTCCCAACCACCTCCATCTGACGTAGAGCTACAAAAGCGCTTGTATCCGCAGGAACTCTTGAGAATCATAGCGTCAAACTCAATGGAAACTCGGTCTTTCTCTGGAAGTTGTGAGATGTAGCCTGAGTTAAACCACAGTGATCACGGGGTTTGAAGTAACACACAGGAAGTGACAGGAGGTTGTCAATCAGTGCGCGTCTCTCGCCGCCAATACACACGAGTCAATTGTATGTACTTAAGTGCAATATAGCAATGGGGCTATCGAGTTTTCTAGTTACTGCGTCATGGAAATCCGACCATCTGCAAGAGGCCTAGATTTTCATGCGTGTCTGTAGGCTCCGGGGATCATGAGAATCTTAGCATTAACCTGAATAGTAGATAAGCCGCAAAATCCTATCTCAAATTCAAGTTTTGTGATGTATCATACCATCACTGTGAACACGGTATCAGTGAAGTGTGTCCGGGTGCTTACATGCAAGTGATAAGTTGTCAATCAGCGCGCGTCTCTCGTCGCCAATACACACACGTCAACTAATTGCAATCCAGCAATGGGACTGTCGCGTTTTCTGAACAGTCCGTCATGAAAACACCGAACATCTGCAGGAGGTAAATGCCTTCATTTCTCTCTGTAGGCGCCGGGGCCCAGATCTGCGAATGTGTTTGCCGAGTTTGGCCTCTACATTTCCAATCATCAGTGTTACAGTCAAAGGCTAATAATCATTCATTCACTACTCTCATGCGCGCAATCCCGGAACTCACGAATAAAACTCTACGCACAAAAGTGATCAATAAATTTAGACCAGACTTATTAAAACAAATTAGTTGGTTTCAAACCGAGCGGTTTAGCCACTAAAGTTGAATACCCTGTTCAGGTCTCAGTGACCAATGTCAAGCCATGGACAGAGTAAACGTCTTGCAACGCCAGGCTGTTCAACATTCAACGTGGAAAGTTTACAGCAATCAATATATGAGTGATTCTACGAGGAGCTCAATCAGGATACATTTTAGCAGACTTATTAGGAAATATTGAAAATTTCCTTAGGTCAGCGGCTACACATTGTTGTCAGGAATAAAGGAAATACATAAAGGAAATTTAAAATAAAATAAGTCTACAGTTGGTGATCACCTTTTCTTTTGAAGTTGTATATAAATTACAAGCAAATGTGCAACTTTAACAACAAACCAAGGGGAATTACTCAGCGCTGGACAACAGTTAGATCCCCTGCAGGGGATCTAACTGTTGTCCAGCGCTGAGTAATTCCCCTTGGTTTGTTGTACAATTCTGCCAGCGCTAGCCTCACCTATCTGGTTTGTGAGCAAATTTCACGTCGTGTATCCTACAGATGCAGCAGCAACGATAATCTAACTGAAGTTAACAATGTAAAAGTGACTCAGGTAAAAGAGATGTACTGTAGGTAACATTTAACCTTTTCAATGCCAGTGCACCCTGATTGTGTTTCTGAAATCTTTGTTAGTTCAACACCAAGGAGCACCAGCCATTCACGGAACATTGATACATTGATACATGAACATTGATACACAGTCGTGTCCTAAAGCCGCATAGAGCCTCATGATCCCCAGTAATTTTGGGGGGAGGGGGTCATCTGTGTCTCTTGAAGTTGGATCATGTTTACTTGTTCTTAGCAGTGAAGGGGTAAAACAGAAGTGTAACCAAGGTGCTCACTTAGAGGTGTATTATAGGTGTGGTTATGGTAGTGATGTAAATGAGGTACTTAGACAGAGGTGTATTTTAGGTGTGACTGTGTTAAGGGTGTAATTCAGGTACTCACATAGAGATGTACTTTAGGTGCGGCAATGTTAGTGGTGTAATTAAGGTGCTCAGATAGAGGTGTACTTTAGGAGTAGTTAATGTTACAGGTGTAATGTAGGTGCTACTTTGCAGAGCGAACTACTTATAATTAAGGTGCTACTTTGCTTATAGGTCAAACTGAGGGCTACACCTCGACCCAGACACTGAGGTGCATGCACCTCCCGTTGGCATGGGAATTGTCTTTCCGTGGCGTGTCAGAGGTAAATGAGATACGCTTTACAGGCGCCAGTGGCTACTGCCTGTGAGAGGAAAACCAGCCTGCAACATTATCCTACCTTTGGTTCTACTCCTTCTGCAGAAATGTCGTCCAAATACATTCGCCAAGAGTACTAGGAGGGGCACGGCGAGGAGAGCTGAAGTTACAGTGAATGACTCGCCATGCTAGTTTAACGCAATCGAGACGTGCCGCCTCCGGATACGCGGCTTATGCCGCGTATCCGGAGGCGGCACGTCTCGAATAAGTTAACGGTAGTGCCTGAAGAACCTGACTCCTCTCCGAGACAAATCAGCTCTATCTTTGAACTGTTATTGTAGATCCATCTCCTGCTGCCATGCATCAGAGCAGAATGGGTTAAGACAGATATTAGTGTCCAAACTCACTTTTCATGCGCTTCCATTTCCCCTTCTTTTTCTTCTACATTCAGAGAAATGTTGATGGCTTCACCCTTGTACACGTAACAATCATTTCGGGAAAAAAGAAGATAATAACTCGATAGCAACCTGTTTAAAAAATAATAATTAAGTAAGCCGTGGAGATGGGGGCTTAATCGTGAACTGAAAATCGATGAATGCATCATAGGAAAGAGAGTACCTAAATTACTACATCAGTCTGAGTTAATGTCTATCGATTTCCTGTGGTTAAACTGATAATGGCACCAGTCGGAAAAGGTCCTCGGATGCACGTCGGTCGAAGTTGCCCCCACACTTTGGATCAGTAGGCAGTTAATTGAGTGTTTAGTGCATTAGCTGATGTAAACGTGGGTCTGTGCCACCAGGGAGGAGGGGAGGGTCCGATGAAACGAAAGAATGTGCCAGAATATCTCAAAATCCCAATATCTTCGGAAAGCAAATGCAGAAAATTGTGTTGACAAACGCACACACACACACACACACACACACACACACACACACACACACACACACACACACACACACACACACACACACACTCACACACACACACACACACACACAATACACACACACACACACACACACACACACACACACACACACACACACACACACACACACACACAAATGAATTGTATTTTATTTGGAGATCAAAATATTCTTGGAGATGAAAATCTGAAGATTTTGATTGCTGTGGTTGATTTCTGTGAGGCTTAACTGTCACTTGCCTTCACTGCCCAAACCCCCCCCCCCCCCATTACCCCCTCCCTATTACCCCCCCCCCCCACATTATCCCCCGCCCCACCCAACCCCCCACCCGCAAGTGCACATCAAGGCTGTACTGTCAAAGATCAATATGTAATAAGCCCTTTGCGATGAATTTAACAATTATGTGCTTGAGTATGTGCTGATGAAAGGGGTGTACTTCTCTCTGTTTTGAGAAAATCAGTCAGCTTGTTAGGTAAACACATTGACAATGTAATTTAGCTGTGACAGTGAAAGGAAAGAATTAGTCTCGCATAAGTACTGATGTGCAGCTACTTTCATATTAAATACCAGCTATTGACGATTAACGTGCATCGGTATACGTTTCGTATGGGGATATTGCATTGATACACATGCATCGTATGGGCGGTATGATGGCCCACAACATTTTGAGTCGAAATGTCATGTGTAAGTAAATCAAATATCTGCGACATAATCACTATTTTGAATAGTACTGATCATATTTTCCTCTGAAAATTACACAAAACTATTGTTTTGAGAAGATATGCTTGCCGCTAGCACATTACCGCTTATTGTGCCATCGGGACCACATGCGAAGCAAGCCGATTGTAATCAGATGGGAGGTCTAATTATTTGATTGCACTAGCACCTATTGTTTTCCGCAAAGTACAAAGCATTTTCAGTCATTTATTGTGAGTTATCTCCAACAAAAGAGTTTACAGGCACAATATTATTATATTTAGCTGTGACTCCAGGCGGTCCAATTTCAAGTACCGATCATATTTCTCTTGGAACATAACATAAAAGAAAATTAATCACATTGTTTTGAGAGAATATGCTTGCAGTTTACTCCCCGCATATTTCCGCTTATTGCGCCATCAGGACCGCATTGGAAGAATGCCGCGTGTAAACAGATAGTAGGGCTAATTATGTCAATGAAATAACAAATATTGTTTTCCTCAAAGTACAAAGCATTTTCAGTCATTTTTGGTGAGTTATCTCCAACACAGAGTTCACTATATTATTATATATAACTGTGACTCCTGGTGGTCAAATGTACTAAAACAAAGCTTCTAATGTGTATAGCGTAAACAATAAAACTGGAAATGGAAAATCGTCTGTCGGTAACGTCGGTACAAACATAGCTACAGAAAAATGTCTCCATCTTCCAGCGGCACAATGTTGATCTGGGCGTAATGTATTCATCCCATACTTCATTTTGATATACCCACACCTTTGTTACTCTGAATAAAATCACTATCTCGTAAACGGCTGATCATCTGTGAAGGGCATCTGCTAAACTAATGAGTGAGACCTGGCATCCCTGATGACGTGAAACATCAAATGCGTCATTGTGTACACAGCGTCGTGATAACTAGCGATGCCATGACGTCAAGCTTATAGTGACGTCATTTTGATGCTCATGCTATTATTCTTCAGAATTTCTGTCGCTACACAAACTCACAGAGCGTACTAATGGCGGGAAGCGCATTGTGTCCTTCTCAATTTGTGTGCGCCAGAATGTGTGTTGATCAGAGGTTGGCTTAGAGAGGATGGAAAATGGATCAGAAGGATAAGCTTAAACATTTGAACAACTCTGAATGTTCCTAAAAGAAAAACGCATGTGAACTTGAAACTGTAGACTTTGGGAAGAAAATTCTCATCTTGTTGTAATAGTACCTTTGGTGTATAAACCCTTTATATCTCTGCTATGACCATGACCTTGACCTTTAGCACACGACACATCTTCTAATCTAATACTGACCAGATATGAGAATTTAAACAATTCTGTTGGTTGCTTCTGGAGAAATCACCTGCACAAAACCCAAACAGACACCCAGCTACAGTGACACATATAATGACTCCAGTAGACCCCCTCCTAGGAACGGGCGATGAAGAGGTATCTTAAACAATGAACACGAGGCAGATAACCACATTGTTGTATACATCCAACAGAAGCCCTGCAGCTGGTAAATTTGAAAAATAAAATGATGGAAATGCATTACTAATTCCATGTATGGGATATAGCGCTAGAATGCAAGATATTGTCATATTGTTGTGATCATTATCTGAAATGCCCTTGGTTTAACGCGAAATTATCACACACACACACAAGGGGATTTGTCGTGGTGTTATGTCTGATTCACATGCCTACGATGAAAATTACCTAAGATATAACGTTTTTAGTGAAGGGTGTATAAGCCTTGTAAACTCGCATTATGACACATGTCCAAATTGCATTTTTGGTCATTTTAGGCTGTAATTGCAAAAGTATCATTGTGTGGGACTAGAAAATTAAATCATGGCAATCTGCATGTTGTTTTAACGTTGTTTTAACACACAATTCTACCTTCACGTTGTGATTTTATATGTGTCTAAATATAGCATTGTCTTAAAAATGCAAAAAGAGTTCATTTTAGTTCATATTCAAATGCACATGTAACAGTGTACTACCGAGTGGTGCAGTTGTTTGGTGGCAGTTTCTAGAAAAATATTTTGAGTGGACCAAACTAAAAGAAATAGGTACCCCAAACAAACAATACCAAACAATACTGCGAGGACAGCTCTCATATAGAAGGGACTTTGTGGGTTATAGTTCATCCCACCTTGTTGATACTTTGACAATGTAATAATGTTTCCTTTGAAAATGATTATTATTGAATCGTATGCAGGAGTATTGCTCAGACCCTCTCAAGGAGTACGTAACAAGTATAAGGGGTACCATTTAACTCATTGGAGACGCGCCGTATCCGGATACGCGGCGAATCGTCTCCATTGAGTGAAATGTGATACGTATACAAGTTATTGTGGCCTACTCCAGGAGGATTTGTATCTGGGGAGTACTGGGGAGTATTCCTTTAAACTGTACGGGTCGTTGCCACGCGCGTTTCATGCTATGATGTCTATATTGTATTGTGATACTCACAAACCAGATAGGTGAGGCTAGCGCTGGCAGAATTGTACAACAAACCAAGGGGAATTACTCAGCGCTGGACAACAGTTAGATCCCCTGCCCCCGCCTATCAGGCACCCAATCGCCAGCCCACAGAGAAATACGCGGGTATAGAATAAGAAGATGCAAATGATCGTCTTATTCTATACCTGCGTATTTCTCTGTGGGCTGGCGATTGGGTGCCTGATAGGCGGGGGCAGGGGATCTAACTGTTGTCCAGCGCTGAGTAATTCCCCTTGGTTTGTTGTATATTGTATTGTGTGTCTTGTGGACTTAGTTTAGATGCGTGCAGCAACCTGTGATCTGCTGCCTCTTGTGTTGGTCGTTCTAATGACTGGCATTGAGGGCAAGTCTGGATCGTGGGGTGGCAGTGGCGGCAGCAAGTCAGGCGGTAGCGGCAGCAATTTCGGGTACTCGGGAAGTATTTCATGGTGCGGCAAACGCAGCTGTAAGCGTAAGAGGCTGGGCCCACGCTACCAGAATTTGCGAGTGGCAATTTGTGGTAAGCAACAATTTGCCACCTGCCACATCGGCTTCGTGGCACACGTTTCAATGTGCGCGCAATGTGCGCGTAATGTTTTAAACTGACTGACCTGCCATTACCATATATGGAACAGCTCTCGCTCGCGCGAGATGTTTATACTGCATGCAAAGATGGCATCGCCTGATTCTGACAGCACTAGCAGCGAAGGGTGTTAAATACGATTCAGAGGACGAGGATGTGATTGTTGCAGCTGTTACTGTGATAATTTTGTCACGTCAGGCCCCAAGTAGAAGCTGCTGGGTGAGAGACTGGATTGGGAGGCGTGATAGGCTTGGGGCGTACGCAGCATTACTACAGGAACTGGCAGTGGAAGATATCAAGGCCTATACACAGTTCGTAAGAATGAGACTCGAGCAGTTCCAAGAGATCGAAAGTTTGGTGGAACCCCTCATTCAGCGGCAGGACACCGTCATGAGAAAATCTATTAAGGCAGGAGAGCGGCTGGCCGCCACTCTTCGGTATTTGGGGTCAGGTAGATTCACACACCATATCCATTGCACTATTTCCATTCACAGAAGTAATAGTGATGTATCGATTCTCAACATGCCAGGGCCGTAACTAAAAACTAGTAACCTCAATGCTGAAGTATCACATAAATAATAATTTTTAAACAAATAGTATGCATTCTAAGGCAGCATCACTTCCTGAAAGTACATAATGTGATTGCACAATAATTATTCATCGTCACTGTGACGTGTGTGTTAGCGTTTTCACTATATCAGCACTTAGAGCTACGTTTACAATATGTGCTTAACAAATCTCCTTTAATATTATTATTGCACAAACTGACTTCTCTTCCGAATACTACGTGGTGTAAATTTGCAGTTTATGTATTAAAGTGTAACTAGTACAAATATTGAATTGGCTGGGTTTTTTTCCAGGTCAAACCTTCTCAGACCTGGAGCTTTCATTTCGCATTCCACGCAACACAATCCAAAAAATCGTCATGGAAACATGTGACGTCTTGTACCAGGTCCTGAGAGATGATTACCTGAAGGTATGTGTCTTGCTGTTTAAAACTATCTCTGTCGATAAACTGTTTAAATTGCATATAAGTTTAATTAAAATGCGGTGAATGTTAAATTTAAAAGGTGAATCATATTGTGTGTGTCATAATACACAAATAGTAACTGACCCTGTTATTCCAACACAGGGACAGTTAGTATTCAGTGACCACAGTGTCAAATAGTTTGCTGTGAGTTCACACTGTGAGAGTACCTCATTTTGCAGCTACTTCCCCTCTCCCCCCCCCTCCCCCAGATATATCTGTGCATAGATGTCATTTTGTGTGTTGTTGCTATTAGTTATTACATGGTAGCAATTGACAAATTTCCATGACCCCTTGCCACTGCAAAGACCCAAGGGCTCATTAAAAGTTACCATGCCTCCTGCAAGTGTTTCTGGCAGAAGGACTGTGTTCTGTTTTTAAAGCATAAAAATTTCAGCTTTTGGGAATTTAGAAAAAGCGTAATCAGTCTCCAGAAGATGTGGTGTTATATTTTGTTTATTGATTTATTGCTGCATTCGTGCTAGTTTCTGTGAAACTAAAGACAAATCAGTCTGTTGTAAATGAAATGAACGTAAACAACGGAAGGCAGCCAAACATGCACACATACATACATCATACACTGATACAGGCAGATACAGATGCAATATAAACATTTAAATTATCATCACACGGCTCCAAACCATTCAAACAGTCCAGATTTTTAAAACTTTTTTTTATTGTGTTACCCGTACAAAAATATTGTTAACAACGTTGATAACTGAGTTATTAAAAAAATATTAAACAAAAATTCTCAATTAATGTTTATAATCATTACCCCCTTTACCCCCGGGGTCCCAGTTCTCTCATGTGGAGGTGTTTCCTAATGCCTATGTAACAGTTGCAGTAGATGGGTTGACCCTGATAATTCATGAGTAGTGGCACTACCCTTGAATTGTCATTTTCAATCCATCTCCTGCTCTACAAAACAGCCAACTCTCACCAGATAAAGCAACGAGAGTCACACTGGCAGCCATTGCATTACATAATATCCTTGTGACAAGGAGGGACCAGGCATTTCTGCCGCCTAGCCTGACTGACAGTGAGCATCCCCAGAAAGGTGGCCTCATCCCTGGGGAATGGCGTGAAAACCTAAATCAGATGGGCAGTGTGCGGCAGCCACCAGCAAACAGATATGGAAAGAGGGCAGCTGAAGTCCGAGAAGAAATCAAGGAGAATGTCAATGCAGAAGGACAAGTGCCATGGCAAGAGCGCCTTGTGTTTGGGCATGCAGCAAGATTTTAGAAATTTTCAACCATACTGTGTTCAATGACCTTGCTTAAAGGGGATTTAAATTGTAGTCTGTTGCCGAATATACTTTAGAAGGGAAACTGAACTTTCAATGATTCTAACCTTCCCTTTTCCACCACCCATATAAACAAGTGCCACTGTGTTAACTAAGTACTTTAGACATTTGTTATGATGAGTATAGTCCCCTCAGAAAAAAAGGAGGGTTGGGATCATTCAGTGCTCAGTTTTCCCATGCTAAATTTCAAATATGTGGAGGACACTTAAGTTGTGCATATCATGTCCTTCAACAGTATTTGAGGTGAAGTGTGGCTGAATGTGTACAAAACAATTTCTCAAAGTAATTCCATAATCAACCCATAATCATTATCATAAATCATATTTCACAAAACAATTTCTCAAAGTAATTCCCTAATCAACCCATAATCATTATCATAAATCATATTTCTAAAAATGTTCACTAGGCAGTTCAACTGACAGTATGTAGGCATTTTAAAAGAAGATTGTACACATGTATGAGAGAAAGTTTGTGTTATGGTTCATACTTGATATTTGTAAGATTAGTAACTGAAAATCAAGTATGCTGGTGTTTAAGCAGGTTTTTTTTGTACATTGCCTACCTGTGATGACCATTGCTTACACCTGAAAACATCTGTTCTTCAATTTGTAGTATGTTAATACTTAAACTGTAATAAAACAGCCCTGTGAATGGCATAAATTTTGTTTTGTGTTTATTTTTACTTATTTTAAGACCTTATTTTCATCTACATCATGAACATAATAGCAGATCTTTATAAATATTGTTTGATGCACTGAATTAATATTTTTTATGTATCAGCCAGCCTCTGCCCTAATCAAATGGATATGTAAAGCTGAGATTCAGTCGAGTCTTTTTTGTCCCGTCGCACGTGTTTTTAAAATGTGACCTGTTCCCACGAAAGGGACCATAAGTCGAAAATTTTGAATTTTGAGATATTACACCATTACAATCTACTAGCAATACAAATTAATTTGGTGCAAAAACTATTGTTGTAGACCTGTTACTAAGCGAGAAACATGCATTTAAAGTTGATCACTCGAACTGACCCAAGATGACCCCCTGCACACTTTTCGGCCTGTAGCTCCATTCGGCCAAAAGCGACTTAAGGTCCCTTTCGTGGGAACAGGTCACAAATTGCCCAGCTAGGGCCCTGAGCTCACAAACTGAGTTTGCGGGGTTTTAACTCTTGTCAGCCGGCAGGCACACAACAGCTTTGAGGATCCAGCCTAGTGCCAGCACACCATGGAGAGAGCGTGAGATACACTGACATCACAAGGGAACGCTTATCTGGCAGCTTTACTTGGGCGTACACAGGAACTAATCCTGTAGCAGACGACACTGACAAATAAAAGCAGAAACATTTGAGAGACACATTGCCTGCATCTGTATTTTCTAACAACAGTTGTCACAGCCCTATTCCACAGGTGCACATGGAGTGTGGCTGTCATGTATCATCCAATCATTCGTCAATATCATCTGCTACAGAATAAGTTCGTGTGTAGATCTACATAAAGGTGATAGGGGTTAACTTGTGACTGCGTGCTTTTATATAGGCCAAGAGGTGACCGAGTTCAAACTCTGCCAACTCAGTCCGCGGCTTGATGGACTTAGTGGCAATGGACTTAGCGGACTTGGCTGGGTCTAAAGACATGTGCATGACCTAACAAAAAGACTCAACGTAGCCTTAATGAACATGTCTTGACCTCAGCCTTGTGGCACAAAGAAAACAAACATTTAGTATGGAAGACTTTCTAAAACATCTTGCATGACTGTGTTATGACAATAGCTTTTCCACTTTGTGCATGTCAAGAAATCACTGGCGCACACTGTGCACACTTGCATTTTGATTCTTATGTCAAAATGTGACATGTTATCAGGTCTGTTTACTCCGTCAACTCATCACAATACACAGCCCCCAGCTCCCCAATAACACTGGGCACATGTGGTGACGCTTCATTTCACTGTAAGCTGCCCATGTGGACGGATTATTTGCTAATGGTATTGTAATGCTCATCACACATGCTTGTTTCTTTAAAACAGATGGTAGAGGACAGTATACATTGTAATACATAACCATTCGTTCAATACGGAAGCTGGTTGTTAAATGAATCGTGGGTACTGGAGTGCCGTTTTTTTGTGTCATTGAGGACAGTGTAACTTGTGGAGTTGACTGTGAATCTCAGCAATTTCTTTCCCCCTCTTAGTGACTGAGGTCATGAACATAATAGCAGATCTTTATAAATATTGTTTGAAGTACTGAATTAATATGAACCCTGTTCAACTACTAGCACTCTTCTCGCATTCAAAGCATTCGTGATGCGTAACTTACGGATTTAGATACAAGGAGTCTATGAATACCAGACATACCAGATTGTCCTTTCCCCTACTCTGCACCACGCACGGGCGCAAAAAGTCCAGGAGATCAAAAAACTTCCAAGCTGGCTTCTTGACATCGTCTGTCGATGCCCCGCTCTTTTTAGATGCCAGCAAGACGTTCAGTCTTGTACTGTACTGAGTGCGAAGACTTTTTAAATTTTTTTTATGTCATCCTCTGGAAAGTATGAAAAACACAAAATGAATAATAGGTAAATGGCCATTTATTTCTAAGTTTGCAAATGCATTAGTACTATTAATTATTAGCAGAGACTTGATTAACTCATTTAAAGCTCACTGTACAAAGGGAAAATAATACCTAGAAGTTTATAAGGTAGAACTAGAAGGTAAAGACGAATGATGTTTTATAAGAAATAAAAATCAATTGTTACAGTAATCAATTGTTACATGGCAAATAAAATCAGACGGTGTTCGTCATTGGCCACTAATATTTTCATTCAGTTTCAGTTTTATGGTGGACATGCACATCGACAGTTCAACTGACATGTTGTTCACAAGCGGTCCGGCAAGTCAGTCGCCTGTTTCACGACGTGCATGTTATATCGCATATAAACATGCACTGAATCCCGACAAAAAGTCATCAGGTGTGTTGAAGTTGGTCGATAGACACAAACCAAAACACACTCGACGACACTGACTGCTGTTTTAAACCACAAAACATAATACAAGCGGCAGAATGACAATAGAAAAATAGCGTACTCACCTCGCATTCCATTTCCCATCTCACGCGCTATTAACAATAGCGCCTCCCTCGCTCGATCCCGGTTGAAATAATCCGAGCTGCGGGAGTCCCATATGCATGGGAACTAACTCACAAGGTTTATTAATTTTACGGTCTCAAAATCGTTGAGCTTCTCTGCCATTTTATTTATCGGAAGATAAACCAGTATGCGCCGAGAAACGGGAAGTGACGCATGGCCACCACTGATTGGCTGAGAGGCGGCAACATTGCTCGAGCCTTTCCGGCTACCACAAATGAATAGACTCGGTTTGTATCGGGTCGCAGTTTGTGGCGGCAATATTGTAGGCTCCCCTAGGTGTTTGTGGTAGCGTGGGCCCAGCTTCTAACGAGATGCACGAAACCCTACGGGTCGCTTTTATGTGTGCGTGTCACAACTACCGTGGCGATCCCGAGGACGTCCCTATCACCTAGGTCACGGACAATTTGATTGCCGGTCAGTACGGCATTGCTGTGACCGTTTATCTGCAAAGAAAACTGCAACTGAGAGGAAACAGCAAGGGTAATTACCGACAAAATGTAATCATCTATATCAAATTGTGTTGCAAATGTCCTTTCCAAGCGTGTTTCTTTCTTTGTTTGGAATTTCTTTGCATTTTATATGTTTGCATTCACTTTATTTTGGGGAGGGGTGGGGGAGGGGGGATAGGTGGGTGGGTGGTGGTGGTCATTTCGTTTATTTGCATACACTACCGAATTCAAGGAAATACTTGCAATTAGTTTTGAAAAACGGCACAAAAAGATCTGGGAATCTTGAGAAGATTGTCAAGACAGAAAGAGAGTTAGTTAGTTACTGGGGCTAACTGCCGCGCAATCTGATAGGGCCATCTCACAAAAGGAAGGCGAAGGAGTTGTATAATTATGGCGCGTAACCTTTCGACTGTCGTTGGCGGATTTTGTCGCGATCGTTTCCACAAGAATCATTGCGACAAGATCCGCTACCGACGACCAGAGGGTTAAGCTGGATAGTTTAACCCATTCAGCCCTGACGCATTACAGCAGGAGATGGGTCGACCATGATAAATTCAAAAGTAGTGCCATATTACCTTGGCGCCTGTCGGCGCCAAGCTAATCTGGCACTGCCCTTGAATTATCATAGTCGATCCATCTACTGCAACTGCTGCATAGTCTTTAGATGACGCTTCCAAAAATTGGGAAATACGGCCGTCGGTCTGAATGAGTTAATGTAACAACCATTTTTATTTGTGTCTTGTTCTCGAGGCTTATGTGGTCCAATCTGAACAATAAATGCCTTCATCTTGGCATTTTAAACTGTGAACTGTACCGCCCATGTTAGCTCTATTTTTCTTATTTGCATTGGTTGGTTAGTTCGGGGTTTAACGTCCACGGCACCGAAGTGATAATTGACAGTCCTGACGGGCTGGTTATTGGGGACAGGGAGTTGCCAACGCAGTACGACCTGAACACTGATCAATTCAGGCACACTGCAACTGTGCCACTTTGATTTTCCAGGACCTTTGAACAGACATGCAATGGAACAAGCCCGTCCTTTTTCCCCGGATTGCGAGTCCAGCTACCGGGGCCGGAACGGGGACTCGAACCCACGACCAGGCGATTCCCTTTGCTCTCTTGCTCCGAAGCTTAACCGACTAAGCTATTTCGGACTCGTTTATTTGCATTGATTGCACATTCTACCTTTTCGCTTGTCGGTAAAGCTTTTTGTCGCGATGACTCCTGTAGGATGTCAGGGTGCTATTACTGTAGGATGTCAGGGTGGTATTCCTGTAGGATGTCAGGGTGCTATTCCTGTAGGATGTCAGGGTGTTATTTCTGTAGGATGTCAGGGTGTTATTCCTTTAGGATGTCAGGGTGTTATTTCTGTAGGATGTCAGGGTGCTATTCCTGTAGGATTTCATGGTGCTATTCCTGTAGGATGTCAGGGTGTTATTCCTGTAGGATGTCAGGGTGCTATTCCTGTAGGATGTCAGGGTGTTATTTCTGTAGGATGTCAGGGTGTTATTTCTGTAGGATGTCAGGGTGTTATTCCTGTAGGATGTCAGGGTGTTATTTCTGTAGGATGTCAGGGTGCTATTCCTGTAGGATTTCAGGGTGCTATTCCTGTAGGATGTCAGGGTGTTATTCCTGTAGGATGTCAGGGTGCTATTCCTGTAGGATGTCAGGGTGTTATTCCTGTAGGATGTCAGGGTGTTATTTCTGTAGGATGTCAGGGTGTTATTTCTGTAGGATTTCAGGGTGCTATTCCTGTAGGATGTCAGGGTGTTATTTCTGTAGGATGTCAGGGTGTTATTCCTGTAGGATGTCAGGGTGTTATTTCTGTAGGATGTCAGGGTGTTATTCCTGTAGGATGTCAGGGTGTTATTCCTGTAGGATGTCAGGGTGTTATTTCTGTATGATGTCAGGGTGTTATTCCTGTAGGAATCATCGCTACAAAAAGCGCTATCGACAGCCAAAGGGTTAGCACTGTCCCTTAATCACTTGGATAGGTATGTCAAGCAACAGGCTAGTTTCTCACACTCACAAACCAGATAGGTGTGGCAAGAGCTAGTAGAATTGTACACATACCAAGGGTAATTACTCAGCGCTGGACAGACAAACAGTTAAATCCACTGCCCCCGCCTATCGCCAGCGCACAGAAAAATACGCAGGTATAGGACGATCGTCCTATACCTGCGTATTTTTCTGTGGACTGGCAATAGGCGGGGAGAGGGGATCTAACTGTTTGTCTGTCCAGCGCTGAGTAGTTCCCCTTGGTATGTGCACAGTTTCTCACAGTAGTCTGGTTTCCACCTCATTACGTCACCTTTGCTAAGGGCCCTTACTTTTGCAAACACAGCACTTTTCGTTCAAAGTCTTATTGAAGATTTACCATGGTGATTATGCCGCAAATGAAAAGAGAAACATGTTTAAAGAAAAAAAACTGCGTAACAGTAACGTTGCAAAGAATGGCGTGCTTTGCTCACATGCTCCGGCAGAAACGAATGTGAGCCCGTCGCCCTCATTTGTCACCGCATGGCCGGAGAATGTTAATAACAACTCAAGTGGATGTTAATCAAACAGACACAACCTTGTTTTAATCTAACAATCAAGCGCTCAGTAAAGGAGAGCTGGGTATCTTCAGTGTCTTCATACGTAAGTAACAGACTTGAGACAACTCAGGCGTGACACGTACGATACTAATAGAGAGGATGGATCTACAATGAAGTGCGATGCCAGTTTAACTTGGCGCCTTGGCTCATTGTGCCCGTGGTACGAAATCCCCATATTTTGGAGTTACCCTCCGAGGACTGCATTACAATTCAGGAGTCAGATCGACCATGATAGTTCAAGGGGTGGCAGAATAGCTTCGCCTCTTACTCCATTTTGAATCCGTGTTCCTGGTACGGGCAGCGCACTTTGACGCTGAGTTCACGAAGAGAAAAACAGCGACCCCTGGCGGTGAAAGGTTAACCCCTTCCCTGCCACTGAAGGCCGAATGTGTTTCTGAAATCGGTATTCATTTAATTCAGACGAGCCAAAGGCCACCCGAGCAACAGGGATACACAGAGTGTCAACCTTAACTCATTCTACCCCAGACACACCACAGCAAGATAAGGATCGACCATGATAGTTCAAGGGTGATGCCAGAATAGCTTGGCGCCTATGGGCGCCAAGCTATTCTGGCATCACCCTTGAACTATCATGGTCGATCTGTGTCCTGCACTGCTAATGCAGTCTTCAGAGGACAACGGCAAAATTTGGGGATTTCGGTGATGGGGTAGAATGAGTTAAGCGGCATAGGTTCTCATGAACCCCCGCAACTGCGGGGTTTCATGAGGATCTGTGTCTCTTGTAGATATGCCGTGTTCACTCTGAAGTGGTTAAACATGTTTCGTTTCTGACAGACCTGGCCAGCAAGCGAGTCGCCTACCATGCCCGGATAGTTTCCAGGGTTATACAGATGAATAACTGGGACCGTCTCAGTGGTTCTGCCCTACGTTGTGTACAACCGACCCAGTTAACGGCTACAACCCGTCCACTGGCATCTTCACGGCGCCACACAGCGGCATCTACACATTTCTCGTCACTCGGCGTCCATACACAGTAAGCGACAGGGCCAGAGTCTACTGTGGATGGTACACCGGTGAGTGTGTTGTCCCCCCAGTGCTGGTGATGCACATGTTTGTGACGCCGTGGTACATGTGAATGCAGTGCAGAGGGTGTGGTTGGAGGGTGGTGGGAGTTTTAGTTTTTCAGGTACTGCCTTCAGCGGGTTCCTGATTAGTCCTGATCCGTAAAGAAGGATGGTCAGCACGGGATGGTCAGCGTAGAGTGTACACGTTGTATTGGGGGAACCACGCCCTCTAATTGTCCTCATCCGCCACCAGAATTCATACAGTAATTCATCTCACAGTTCCCTGTTAAATTCCAGTCAGTAATTTATCTCACAGTTCCTGTTTAATTCATACAGTAATTAATCTCACAGTTCCTTGTTTAATTCCATACAGTAATTCATCTCACAGTTTCTCGGTTAATTCCATACAGTAATTTCCCGTTTATTTCCGTACTGAAATCCATCTCCAATCCCCCCTGTCAGTACAGGACAGCTCCGTACACTTACATCCACTGCAGTACCGGCAGTCACAAATTAGGTTTCTGGTCTGTGAGTTTGGCTTTAAAGCCGTCCCACTGCGCAAAGGCCATCAAGCCGACGTCAGCCCGATGTCCTTTCGCGCACTGGGGTAAGGTCCACAATGACAGACCCGCACACGAACAGGAAATGGGAAACAATGGAACACATGTCACAACAAAGTATTCAATACTGTGCGGCTTGGGCTGTTTGACACAAGCTGGAATTTAGAACAATAAACAAATAACACTGGTCATGTAAATGTTGTCAGAAAATGTGTGTTGTGTGTGTGTGTGTGTGTGTGTGTGTGTGTGTGTGTGTGTGTGTGTATTGTGTGTGTGTATGTGTGTGTGTGTGTGTGTGTGTGTATTGTGTGTGTGTGTGTGTGTGTGTGTGTGTGTGTGTGTGTGTGTGCTTGCCAGTGTGCGCAAGTGTGTGTGTGTGTACCCTGCGCGCAGAGGCCAGATGCCCTTTTGCGCATTGGATACGTGCGTCATGGCGCTGAAATTTGCGTTTCTCAGGCTGCGTTTGTGTGCATGTATGGAATTGAGTATAGCCAAGCAACAAGCAAAAGACCTCATGAACCCCCGCAGATGCTGGTCCGTATGCGGTTCTTTGCCTCTTGCAGTTGGGTGGTGTTCGTTTTTTCCAGCAATAACGAGGTTACACTTTGTTGTACTTGCCTTTTTTAAGCGTGTTTCTTTTTTTGCTGGGTATATCTTGTTTCACAAACAGTCGGTTTAGCCAGGAACAGAGCCAAGGGTACCACACAGTCGATCGTCTCCGAAGCAAGAGGTGTGGAGAAAGGCAGTGGACGTTGGTCAGACTAGCTTGAAAGGACGTGAGAGATCCACAATGCACCAAACCAGTATGGGCACGATATCGTAAGGAACTCTGGGAAGACGTCTGACGTGTGGGGTACAGCGCGTATGGGCCTTTCTTGTCTTGAACGTACTGAACTGAACGGAAGCAGTCGGGTCGAAATGTCATCCATTGTTCTGGAAGCAGGAGATAATTTTGCCATCTAATCAAATCAGGCACAGTCACTGAGCTGCCAAAAGTTATGTAATTATGAATAACACAGTGGTTGAATTCCTCGATTCACTAACGCTGATCAGTAGTAGCAAATCAGAGGAGACAACCAGGGTCAATGAATGTGTAGTCAGAATGTTTGAGGGGATTTAATCTCTTGAAAACCTTTCTTACTAGACGAAATAAAGATAAGTCGATAATCTCCCTGTCTAAGCGTGAACTCCCGCCCGCAATAACTAGACACACCTGTACTCACGGACGGATCGGTTGGTTGAAGAAAGATACGTTATTGTGCACTGTGACCATAGAGTAGAAAAATATGCACACACAAACACACAAGTAATCGTTATCAGTCAGACAATGCACAAAATACCATCGAGCCAACATCAGCCTTCGTCGTGCGCGGACCAGCGGCGACCGATATTCGGCCCGATTTTTTCCCGCATTGGGCATGTCCCATAAAGTAGGTTAGCCTGACACACCGTGTACAAGAATGATCACAGACAGTACTAACAGTTTCTGTTTTGACTGGACCAGGCGCCATTTCCATAATTTTGACGGGACGTGGGGTAGCATTTTCCTCATTATCATCTCCTTACACTGTGAGTAATGTCTTGTCCGGTGTAACACGTCACAATGACCTCCACGACAGACCGACGTCTTTCCATTTTGGTGTGGCAATCCTGAAACGTGACACCAGGCCGATTTGGCTTATATAACAAACCAAGGGGAATTACTCAGCGCTGGACAGAACAGTTAGATCCCCTGCCCCCGCCTATCAGGCACCCATTCGCCAGCCCACAGAGGAATACGCAGGTATAGAACAAGACGACCATCTACATCCCTCGATTTGGCTTAGCCATTATCACGACAGAATTGACACCAGGTGTTTCTGACTAAATTATTGCCACGCGGAAGCGATCCAGGGTTCATCTGGCGTAGGGAACATTTTAACTTGTAACACCGGCAATGTTCTTTTAACCTGTTCAGTGCCGGTTGACGAAGACTGTGTGTTTACAATCGGACAAGTTTCACGTTATTTGGGTCTGAAGACAAATTGAATCACAAATACTGAATATTTTTGCTTGCACAACTTCATGTTACTATATTTTGTTATTGCACTGAATGTAGTGTAATAAAGATACAAACTACACAAGTTTGTTATTTTTTTAGCCCAAAAGTGTCTGAATGACCGATATCATCGCCTGTGGTCGTTACGATCCAGACGGACTCCATTCCTCTTTTCACTATATCGTCACTTTCTATTTCTTTGAAGCAATTCACATTTTGAATTTTACAATAATATTCTTCAAAACTAAATTATAACAGGGAGGATTGTGTAAGAAGCATTTGCGTTTTAGAGTCCAGCAGCTTTCGCTGAAAATTATTAATAACAAAATAATCGCCTCTAAGCTGCCTGTCCGTCTGCGAATTTGGTTACTCTCTTGAAACATAAAAATGAGGAGTGCCAGTCATTAGCTGAAATCTTACTCTATCCAAGTACTTAAAAACAAAGAAAAAAATAAATATTAATCATAAAAGGCGAAATGTTATTGCTAGATGTCCCTCACAACCGAAATATTCAACTTTCAGTTCATCGGTATGCTTGTCCGTCGGCAGATCGTAACGACCGGTCTAGACTTTCCTCGCGATGGCGATAGCTATTTTCAGACCAGATGACGCATTATCATCGTTCCCGTCACTTCCAGTCCGTCCAGACAAGTAGCGTCGGTCAGTAAATTGCACAAGCCGTCCGTCTTTGGCCGTAACGTTGGTTATCAATTTGCATTCACTGAGACATCACCGTGACATCACCGTTTATTTCTAAAGAACAAAGACTGAAGTCCTTAATCCACACATCTCTGAACACAGAACAAGCAGAAAGCATTGATTATTCTCATATTAATCATCCTAACCCAGTCACCCCCCAAAAAAAACAACAACAAACAAACAAACAACCCCCCCCCCCACAAAAAAAAAAAAAAAAAAAAAAAACCCAAACAAACAACAAAACAACACTGGAATCATTGACTTACCTCAATCTCTCTCATGCGATCGTCATCAAGAACAAAATCGTAAATTCATAAAAGATAACCGACAATCTGCCAAAAGCACATGTGCTGTTCGAGCACGCACGCACACACACACACACACACACACACACACACACACACACACACACACACACACACACACAAACACAAACACACATACACACACACACACACACACACAAACATGGAGACAAAAGCAGCCGGATTGGATTACCTACCATTTTATATAAAAATGGGTTCCCATATTTCTATTTATTCTAGGGCTCTGGAATTGATGCGAATGTTTAGAACTCACCTTGTAACTAAGCACTATAACTTAAAATAAAATAAACATTTTCTAGAAACAGCCGCTGGATAGAGAATAAAATGGGTTTTTACCGATAAAGTATTAAAAAAACTGTCATTACAGTGAAATTGTGTGACGCTTAAAATCAGTCATTTAATCATGGACTATCTTAAGAAAATTAGGCGTTGTAATAAGGTATAGTTTAGGGAATATTGGATGCTTCTTGTTCACATTCATTTGATTGTTGTCGATCTTTTTCAACTTTATGTGTATTCCTTATGTTTTCTGCATTAGAAATGTCAAGCACAATGACACAACACTCAATGAACAAATACCTCACTAAACATACCTCTGGTTGATTTTATTATGATTGTTTGGGTGGGTTTGGCGTGGGGGAAGGTGGGGGGAGGGGGCATCACGTTTGGTTTTATAGAGCTGCAGTTCTCTCTTATGAATGAAAGATTTTCAGTATCAGTTGAATCACTAGGTCATTTCAGAGGCGCGCATCGAGTTTCACGTCGATCCACTCACAAATACACATTTGGAGTGCACCAAATGGGTCCAGTTGGCTTAGTCCCCCATTTAACACTATAGGATAGCTAAGAGAACCAATCGCCTTAATGGCGCAAGAAGGCCTTCCTCATACGCGGTAGAAGGTTTAAAACTGAGAAACTGTTCTTGTTTTTTTTTAGAAGCGTGTCGGGCAACAGTTTTTATTAAAACTGTTTTAAAACCTCTTTTAACTCAACGTTTGTTAGTGTTAAAAGTGTTTTAATTTACAAGCGTGTAACTGTTGTGCATCTAGGCCAACATATCCCCATGCTGGCTATTTTTCCCTTTGTCGTCTTCTCTCTTCAATCAGCACTCGACTTTCTAGTCCTTTCCTCGAACAGGTAGCAGGCACACAAACACACTATTACACCTTTGGCAGCATTATGTTTCTTTCTCTTACTTAGCATTACATCAGAAAATGGCCCATCCAAGCCTTCACTCTTTTTACTGCACTAAACACTAAAACGGCCGACGGCAGCAGACGACGCTCGTAAAAACGCTGACTGTGTGACGACAACCTCGACAACACTCAGTCTCTACTGATTAGCACGGCTGACTGCTACGAAGACGTGAAAAAACTGGATGACAGCAAACAAGCTTAAACTGAACGACTACAAAACGGAAGCCATGCAGGTAGGCACTCGCCGAAAACTTTCCTAGCTCCCTCCCTCTCTCCACCATCAACTCGACAGCATCCTCATCTCCCTCTCTGACTCCGTCAAGAACCTCGCATCACTTTCACTCTTCAGCGCGTCCTGAAAAATGCTGCCCGACTCGTCCTCAGAAAGAAAACATCCGACCACACCACTCCCCTGCTCAAACTCCTTCACTGGCTGCCCATCTCCCAACGCATCCAATACAAGATTTTGTCTCTCTGCCACAAATCCATGAACAACTACGCTCCTGCCTATCTCTCCAACTTACTCCACCCCTACACTCCTTCCCGCTCCCGCCGCTCCGCATCCGACCCTCTCCGCCTCCACATCCTTCGCACCAAACTCAGCACTTTTGGCCCCCGCTCTTTATCCGTCTTTGGTTCATCCACCTAGAACACTCCCCAACTATCTCTCCTTCAGAAACACTCTCTCTCCTCCTTCCAGTCCGCCCTCAAAACTCACCTCTTTCAACAGTTCTAGCACTATATCACCGCGCTCCTCACCCCAAGCTGACCGTCGTAATGTATTAGTGGTAAGTGAGTCATTGTCTAAAGCGTGCGCATCCGTGCGCGAGGTGTGAGTGCTCGCTTAAAGTTATAACTATTATAAGAGAAGAGCATTATAAATACCGTTATAATTATTATTATTATTTATTTGCATTCCATCAATTTGTGCATACAATCCAAGAGGAGTTGCAGTCGAAACGAAAACATTCATAACACCAACAAACTTACAAACATAGCAACAGGTTGAACCAAAAGGTCGGGCATGACACAAAACAACAGCAGCTTCCTCCGAAGTACACGTCCTCTCTCACTCTGCGCAATCATACACTCACTTTACTTCATAGCAAGTTGCTGGCGCACAAATACATTGCCCTAAAACCCGTCACTAGACATCACCACATCACCCCGGAACCACAACACAACTCAACACATTTTCACAAAACAACCACACCCTCAAATAACAAACCTCATTTTGCAGCAGCATAAACAATTTACTCCCTCACACAATCACAATAACCCCCCCCCCCCCTACCCCTTTCCCCTCATTTTGTACCTCTCTGTCTCACTTCTGCTCACCCACGCAGTCGACCAATCAGGGATTAAGTTATTTTTATTTATAGCTGAGAAGGGTAATGTCAAACACACACACGCACGCACGCACGCACACACACACATACACACACACACACACACACACACACACACACACACACACACACACACACACACACACACACACACACACACACACACACACACACACACACACACACACTGCTGGGACAAGTTCAGAACACACTTGCGGGGTGTCTTCTAAACACAAAATTGCATGTAAAACACACACAATTGGAAAACACTGAATTAAAATTTTTTGTTGGGTATATATATATAACTTTTTACCGCAAGATAATGCAGAAACAACCCTCAGAAAATATGGGTGTCAGACTTGGGCACCCCAAAATTACACACACCCATTTTCCATAAGGATGATAAAGAAAGTTACAAATTTTAAGGGTATTGTGCGCGCACACACACACACACACACACACACACACACACACACACACACACACACACACACACACACACACACAAACCCACACGCACGCACGCACGCACACACACACACACACACGCACACACACACACACTGATACACACACACACGGTCCTTTGGCGCCCAAAAGACGTCCTCTAGTAAGGTTTGCGTAGCTAGACGTGACGTCATTTTTATCTTGTTACTTCTTTGCCAAAACTTCTGCCTCGCACGCCAAAAACCTCACGTGCATGCTCCGGAATGCGCTCCGACCAGGCCCATTAAAAAGTCTACCGTATTTTTTAAAATACGCTAGACAAAAACAGATTGATTAGTGGTTTCCTCCAATGATGGCAAGACTTGCCCTTATTGCCTATAACACGTCAGGACTTAAATAAATAATAATATTAACATTGTAAATACATAATAATAACAAAATAAATAAATAGAGTAAAATAAAATAAAATAAAATAATATAAAATGAAATGAAATGAAATAAAACAAAACAAAACAAAACACATTTTAAAAAGGTCAGAGATACCTGGGACATAGTGCATGCTAGGGAAAAGATCGATTATAAACATGCCCAGATGTATGTGTAATGACAAACTCCGTCCTTTTCTCTCATTGGTGGCCACTAGTGCTTGTTTGCACCAAGGAATTATTTTCATCAATAATTAAATAAATACTTAATAAATAAATAATTGATCATTAACAAATATTTCTTAATAAGATAATAAATAAAACATGTAATAAAATGAAGAGGGCTGCTATCTGTATTGTGTCTGATGCAGTCCTGATAAAGCTTGATCGTAAGAGTTGTTGTGAGACCTTGATTGCGGACTTTTTGAATGAGTTACAAAAACAAAAATTACAACATTTAGGTGTTCAGCTCAACATAGTGATTATGTGAAAAGGTTCCGAGAAGGATTTCAGTCTGCTTGGCGGGTGCCTATAAAAACAGACGTATAATACCATGCTTGACCAGTAAAAAAATAACATCTCCACTAATCATAAAGAGCAGACCTACACTTAGAACCGGTAGGTGGTGCCAGAAAAGGCACCAAGCTATTCTGGCACCATCCTTAAACTATCATGGTGGATCTGTCTCCTGAATTGTAATAAGTCTTCAGAGGCTAACTCCAAAATTAGGGATCTCGACCGCGGGACGGAATGGGATAATAGCATAGGAATAACATGACCAGCAATGTCCATATACATTTTCCATCAGCAGCCTCAATTTGTTACAAGCGGCATGCCTCTGCCGTTAATGGCCAGAGTAGCCATGAGACTTAAATTGTTTTGCCTTCACTAGTCACAGCTGCCGTGTGTGCAGCATACTTTACTAGACTTAATTAGGAAGATTACAAAGTAAAGTAGGTGAAGCACTGCCAGGGGAGACAATTGTGCATTTTCGACCTATGATCATAGATCAAGTTTGAACGAAGCACACACACACACACACACACACACACACACACACACACACACACACACACACACACACACACACACACACACACACACACACACACACACACACACTGAGTGTGCTATGTAAGTGAGTAGAAGCAATGCGTATGGAAGCCCCTTCCCCCCGCCCCTCCCTGAAGGGGGGCTTATCATATATCCGACTGTTCCAGCCAAGTTTTCCAGTGGGATATGTGATACCCCCCCTCCCCCTTCGGGAGGACGGGGGGGGGGGGGGGGGGTCCATATGCATTGCTTTCAGTCACTTACTTATCGCACCCCCTCTTTCCTATCTTTTTTTTTTTTTTTTTGTGCGCTTCGACCAAACTTGATTTATGATCATTGGTCGATACAGCACAATTCTCTCCCCTGACAGTTCTTTTACCTACTTTACTTTGTAATCTTCCTAAAATAATATTAGCACTGGCAGTCTCCCTTTTTCTTTTCATTTCTTGGCTTCATTAGTCCAAAGTGCCAAGCAACAATGTAACATTTTGTATGCAAGGTAATTAAAACTGATGATATACCGGTAGTCTGCCGGCTGTTTCTATAATCACGACAGAGTTCAGAGTACAGAGTGCAGAGTGCCATTGTTGTTTTCTTCACACGTGAAGTGCAATTTATTGGTTTTCTTCACACACAGAGTACATGTTACGTGGTTGT
Organism: Semisulcospira habei; assembly: GCA_036245525.1. Classification (NCBI taxonomy): domain Eukaryota; kingdom Metazoa; phylum Mollusca; class Gastropoda; family Semisulcospiridae; genus Semisulcospira; species Semisulcospira habei. The sequence continues at coordinate 104,205,896 of BTPG01000003.1, read as the reverse complement.
TGTCACACAAAGAGTGAATATTGCTTGTGTGTGTGTTTTCTTTCCCACGCAAAGGGTTAATTATACATTGTTTTATTTAGGGGAGGTATATGTACAGCAGTATTCGTTACCCCACTGGTCGGTACACCATCTAGCGCAGACGCGAGCGAACCTTTCCTCGCGACCGAACTGGCCGCGAAGTGCCCCCAGCATGCCTGGCTCCATGTTCACTGCAAAAGTCAATCACAGAAGGATGATGCCACTACTACGATAGGTCGCTATTATACTGACTAAAGTGTTTCCTATGATCCCAAAACGTCGTATATATTTTGCTTGTCAGTATACATCAGAGCGCGCAACGTTTTTTGCAAATATCCTCGCAGAAAATCACTTTTCTTTGTCAATTTTAGGGCGAATATCATTCCGTGCCAGTTGACCTAATACCATTTACTTTTAACAAATTCATATAATTTCCGGTAACATGGATTCAAAGTGGTGTCAGAAAGAGACATAGATAGATCCTCATGAGCCCCCACAACTGCGGGAGCTCATGAGGATCTATACCTCTTGCAGTTGGGTTGTGTTCACAACATTCTGGTAAGTAATAACTGGTAGAATAGATAGTGTTGCTACAAATTTAACAACACAATGGGCATAATGCCTCTTGCAGTCATTTCTGACGTCTGCTGGCGAGAGCCAGTATTGTTAGTCCATTTTTGAGAAAGTCAAGATTTGCATTAGTTACTAACGGCCATAAATTTCACTTAAAAAAAACAACAACATTTAAATGGCGGAATCAAAATCATGTTAGGGACCTACGTGTTTATGTTAAACAAACAAGTAACGTACGCGCTCATCCACCCCCATCTCCTCCCCTCGACACACACACACACACACGCACACGCACATGCACACAAACACACACACACACACACACAAGCACACAAGCACACACGCACACGTTCACATTCACGCACACGCACACATACGCACGCACACACGCACACGCACACACACACACCGACACGCACACACAATCACACACATACACACACACACACGCACATGCACGCACACACGGACACGCACTGATACACGCGCACACACATGCACACGCACACATACACACACACACACAGACACACACACACATACACACACACTCACTAACACACGCACAAATACACACACACGCACCCACACATACACACAGACTCACACATACAGATCAGTTCTGAAATACCAGCAGACTAATATATAATGATTTTTTGTTCAGTAATGCTTATCAGATAAAGAAGAAATGCATATTTAAAGAGAGTTGTATCAGCAAATAAAGAATGCACGTTCACTTTAGTGTTTTCGATGATTCCCGAAATGTCTCATTTTATTTGCTCGTCAGCACAGCAGAAATTGAAAGGAGTATACAAGCCACTGAAATGAGATGTTTTCGACGGCTGCTTGGCATTTCATACAGAGATCACATCACAAACGAGGAAGTGGGAACCAGAATCAGGCAAGCCATCGGGCCCTATGAAGACTTATTAGCCATTGTGAGAAAACGCAAACTGACGTGGTATGGGCATGTCACGCGTTCAGCAGGGCTTGCCAAAACAATCCCGCAAGGCACTGTGCAAGGAGGACGAAGGAGAGGAAGACAGAGGAAAAGATGGGAGGACAATATCTCAGAGTGGACAGGACTGAAGCTGGGCGATACGCTGAGAATGGCAGAGAACAGAGAGGAGTGGAGGGAGCTGGTTGTCATGTCATCAGTGGTGCCCCAACGGTCGGCAAGACTACGGGATAGATAGATAGATAGATAGATAGATAGATAGATAGATAGATAGATAGATAGATAGATAGATAGATAGATAGATAGATAGATAGATAGATAGATAGATAGATAGATAGATAGATAGTAACTTCTTACCGAGAGCGGACTTGCTGACGTCACTGCTGCCAGTCCCATCACGAGCAGCACAAGGAACGCAGTCAGTTTCCTCATGATCACTGCACGCACGTAAGTACATCAGTTCATGATTTATGCGCTGCTCTTTGATGTTGGGTCTGGTATTAACCTTTTCATCTTGGTTTACTATTGCTTGAAATTCATTTCACTATCTTAGTTCAAGGGTAGTACCAGAGTCGCTTGGCGCCTCAGGCGCAAAGCTATTCTGGCACTACCCTTGAACTAAGTTGGTTGATCCAGCTCGTAATCTGTAATGTTGTCTTCATAAGACAATAAGCAATTTAAACAAAAACTGCTTCAGGATGTAATGGCTGGTTTTGACATGACGATAGAAATAAATATCGACTGGCTTTCCTATCTACTGGATAGTGTTTCAACTTGCACAGCGATAGCTCTCAACAAGCTGCGTGTACGCTATTTCCTTATAAGGGAAATCTCGCAAATATTGTATGTCCTCCACAGAAAATGGGTGCGTACATGGGAGACGAAGAATTGAGAACAGTTCGCAGCTACCACAATTATCGTTGAGATAGAGAAGCAGAATCGAGTCTGGACGAGCGAGTGGCTACTTCGATGCCCGGTTTTGAGAGAGACGTTTGTGCAAGCGATGCCTGCGAAAGGCCCACGCAGCAACAACACTGCGAAGTTCACGCCCAGTGCTAATAGTAGTTAGATACCGACACTGATGCGTGACGCTTAGGGCTCTACTGATTGGTTGTTTTCGGATATGCGAGCTAGCTAGGATAGGAAACATGGAAGAGCGCTCTATTGAGGGAGGATTAAAACAAAATATCGCCGAGCTAGAGAGTCCTATCGACAAACTATCGAGTGGCTAGATTGGCGCGGATAGCACAGGACAGTCCCATTCCTAGCGTCGTGTACGGGCTGCTTTATTTGTGAGTTTACAATCAGCACAAGCAATGCCGTTTAGAAACGTTGAATGGGGCGTGGCATTTGTGAAGATAACGATATTGCTGGTGTAATTTGTGATTTTACTATTCCGCCCTTTGCTGGCAGTAATCTGGAATTTCGCGTGTTAAACGCACGCACACTGACCGACATTCGCGTGAGGATCACAGATATAAATGGGACAACAAATCGGCATTAACTCATTCAGCCCGACAACCGTTTTTTTTTCCACATTTTAGAGGCGTCATCTAACGACTACGCACAAGTTACAGGAGATGGATCGACCATGATAGTTTAAGGGCAGTGCCAGATTAGCTTTACGCCGAAAGGCTGTAGGGCGTTAGGGCAGAATGGCTTAACTCATACTACCCCATCACCGAAATCCCCAAATTTGGCTCATTTCCCTCTGAAGACTGCATTGCAGTGCAGGACACAGATCGACCATGACAGTTCAAGGGTGATGCCAGAATAGCTTCTGGCATCACCTTTGAACTATCATGGTCGATTATTATCTTGCTGTGGTGTGTATGGGGTAGAAAGAGTTAAGAAAAGAAGACAAAGAGACATAAATCCTCATGAACTCACGCGACTGCGGGGTGTAATGAGGGTTAATATCATCTCATACCAAGGTACAGCGCTTGGCGTCCCTGCTCTGTTAAAAACGCGTTGGGGTCGTTGCTTGGAACTAGCTTACAAAAATATTTTTAAAAAAAGAAAAGAAAGGGAGAAGCCAAAAGTGCTACCAGCCTGGCGCTACTATGCCACCATAAACTGGTGCAGAAGGATCTAGTCAATAAACAGACCACTGACAGCTACTGCGACGTGGAAGATTTCCAAGCTCCGGCTATTTTGTCCACACGATTTTAGGATAAATAGATCCCACGTCGTTAGTATATTGACGGTAATAAGAAAACTTTACGTCACTGAACAGCACTATAACGTTATATTCTTGTAGTTCATAATTTCTTTGATTCCTAATCTTGTACTACATATGATTCTTCAAAAACACTTTACTCCAACAAGCACGCTCAAGTGAATCACGCGTATTCACTCACACACTTTACATAAACACAAAATATTCACGTGGTGCTAAAGGCAAGCTGAAGCGAGCTTCTGAAGTTTAAAAAAAAAGCAAATCGTTTTAGATTTGAAAATAGATACGTGGGATGAAATGGATACCAATGTCGTGAGGGAGGAAGAGCCGGAGTACCCGGAGAAAGAACCCCGGACGGTCCGCCCGAATTAACGGTGACACGTACTAGAGGAGAAAAGTCCCACGCCGGGACAGAACCCAATATCGAACCTCGTACCTTTAGCATTGGTGGCCACGAACCGCCCACGTGAAGAAAAAGAGAAATACAAAGTAATTCTGCACCACCCGCTAAATCTGTTAACCAAACCAATCTGCGGCGGAGATAAAAACATCACGTGTTCAAAATGGAGATCGAATTTGGGTCTAACGTCGAAAACGAATCATCCGCTAGAGACGGGTCCGCTCACGTTGCAGTGTGCGCCATCAGATGTAAGGTGAACTTTGCCTTTGCGATAGCGTAACGCTCCACCACCATATCGTCTGGAAGGTTTGTGCGGCACCGATTTTGACCCTTTGCGTGTCGGTAGCGGTTTTAGTCGCAATGATTCGTACAGGAAGCATCGGGACTAAAACCACTACCGACACGCAACTGCTGAAATGAATGAACTCTGAACCTCAGTTCTAAAGGGCCCCCCCCCCCCCTCCCCAAACCAACAGAGATGATTGATTGATCAGTTCCGGGTTTAACGTCCACGGCACCGAAGTGATAATGGACGGCCCTGACGGGCGGGTTATGGGGGACAGGGAAATCTATTGCCTATGGAGTACGACCTGAACACTGATCAACTCAGGCGCACTCCAACTGTGCCACTTTGATTTATCAGGACCTTTCAATTGAACAAATCCGTCTTTTCCCCCTGGATTGTGAGTCCAGCTACCGGGGCCGGGACGGGCTTCGAACCCACTACCCGGCGATTCCCTTCGCTCTCCTGCTCCGACGTTTAACCGCCTGAGCTATTTCGGACTCTAAAACAACAGAGGCTCTGGCTGGGGCTAATATGTTTGGTGCAGCTGGGTAGCTTTCGACTTGCCCCTGCAGTTAAGGGGTTGAAAAAAAAAAAGGGAATCGTGGTGTGTCCGTGACAACGGCACCACTACCCTTGTTACATGTATGCATGCACTCTGTCGAATAATTTGTGTGCACTTCAACTCTGTCCAAAACCTGTCATCAATAGGCAGATTATAGTTAACCATACTTACAGCTTTTGAAGTGAGACGTGTAACCGGAGAAACTGAATATTTGCTTGTCACAAAATTGGCATGGTTGGAACAGAGGAGCGGCTTGGTTATATACCCTCGTTCATCCACAAAGAGATGACTTTTGTACTTTGGCATGTAGTTGATTTTTTTTTAACGAACATATTTTGCCCACACGCGTCTTATCGTTTATAAAATATTTTAGTGAGATCCGGTCAGTCTCTCTGTCAACACCTTCCATAAGCAAGGAGACATTGAGTCATGTGATCCTTTGCTGCCGCAGCGGATCATGCAAATCTACCTATCGTTGACATTGATATTTTCCATTTAATTCTTCTCACGAACGACGTGGCCGGGATGTAGTGTAGGAGTCCGTTTTCAATTTTAACGACAATTGGACGTGTTAACCTCTTAACCTTCCTGCCAGTGTTAGCTGAAGAGGTGGAAGCAGCCGTACGCAGCCTGAAGGTAGGAAAGTCTCCAGGTGTAGACAACATACCTGCTGAACTGTTGAAACATGGAGGAGAAGTAACAACGAAGGTCCTCACTACACTCTGTCAAAAGATCTGGGAGCAAAAGAAATGGCCAGTAGAATGGACACAGTCTCTAGTGATCCCGCTCCCCAAGAAAGGAAACATGAAACAGTGCCAGAACTACAGAACTATCAGTCTGATAAGTCACCCTAGCAAAGTAATGCTTAGAATCATTCTCAACCGCCTCAAAACTTTCGCCGAGGAACTGCTGGCAGAAGAACAGGCTGGCTTCAGAGTTGGAAGAAGCACTGTAGAGCAGATTTTCAACTGCCGCGTCCTGATCGAGAAACATCTGCAGCATCAGCGCGAACTCTACCACAACTTCATTGATTTCAGGAAAGCATTTGATCGCGTCTGGCACGACGGACTCTGGCAAGTCATGAGATCGTTCAACATAGAGGAGGGACTGATCCAAATGATAGAAGCGCTTTACAAGAACGCCTGCAGCGCGGTTCTACTTAACAATCAGTCAGGCGAGTTCTTCAGGACGACGATCGGTGTCCGTCAAGGATGCCTGCTCTCTCCTGTCCTTTTCAACATATTCCTGGAGAAGATCATGCAGGAAACCCTCCACGACCACCATACTTCAATCTCTATTGGTGGCAGATCCCTGTGCAATCTTCGATTCGCAGACGATATTGACCTCATGGCAGGCAGCAATAGTGAGCTCCAAAACCTGACAGACAAACTTTCAAGTAGCGCAGGGTCTTATGGCATGGAGATCAGTACGGATAAAAGCAAAGTGATGATCAACACCACAAGCGACAGCAGCAGCAACATTCACATGAACGGCCAGAAGCTAGAAGAGGTCAATAGCTTCAAGTACTTGGGAGCCACCCTGTCCAAAGACGGTAGTTGCGCAGCAGAGATCCGTATCAGGATAGGTACAGCAACATCCGCAATGGCCAGGCTGGACAGGATATGGCGAAGTAACTCCATCAGCTTCACCATCAAGTACAGGCTTTACAAGTCCCTCGTAGTGTCTATTCTACTCTACGGCTGTGAGACTTGGACACTGCTTGCAGACTCAGAAAAGAAAATCCAGGCCTTTGAGAACAAGTGCCTGAGGAAGTTGCTCCGCATCTCGTACCGCGAGCACAAAACCAACGAATATGTACGGAGCATCGTCACCTCCCTGGTGGGCCCACATGAACCTCTTCTGGCAACCGTGAAACGGCGCAAGCTTGCTTGGTTTGGCCACGTGACCCGACACAACACCTTGTCCAAGACTATCCTCCAAGGCACTCTCGAAGGAAGTCGTCGGCGAGGTCGTCAGAGAAAGAGTTGGGTCGCAAACATAAAAGAATGGACCGAACTCGAGATGCCAGACTTGCTTGCCACCGCCCAAAATAGAACTCAGTGGAGAGCACTGTCTGTTGCTGCTGCCTTTCAGTCCCCCCAACGCCCAGTTCGGGCAAGGGACTGATGATGATGATGAACCTCTTAACTGCCAGAGGAAGCAGACTGGACGCAGATTGTTTGTGACTTTTATTTCAACGCACACACAAACACGCACCCCATGTACATGTTGTTATTGTTTTGCGCCTGACGGTAAAGCAAGATGTCGTTTGTTTGCGCGCCCACATCATGCATTTTAAAGTGAGGTGGTAGCCGGGAATTGTCTGGACGATCCATCGAACTATACGTTACCAGGATTGTCTTTTAAACTTTTAAGTGCACAAGAAATAAACAAGATGACGATTTCATCCGAAAGTCTTTCTTATTGTTTGGAGCTCACCTTCGATTTTTTTTAAGGACATTTAATACGGTAGACTTTGGTATGACATCTTTATGTTGTTTACTTCCATGGCAGAATTCGGGTCCGCCCGCCCAGCACACAATGTGCATTCTATTGAACGCGCTCCGACCAACCCCATTTCAAAGTCTTCCTGATTTTCAATAGGTAGACATAAAGGCAAGAAGGGTCATATAATAAAGTTAGTTAGTTATTTAAGTTAAACGCCGAGCAGGCGACTAAGGCCATCTCTCGAAGTTCATATAATATAGAGGTGTAATAATAATAATAGTGCCGGTTATTATATAGGCGCTTTTTCCCAATTGCGAATCGGCTCAAAGCGCCGCGAACTGCACCCAACAAGCACGCTCACGTGACACACACATGACATTCACTTAGTGCGAAGGGACAGTTCAGCTACTGAGGCTTCGGTAATTTTGTTCGCTTGTATTTGAAATTTATAAAGTGGCCTGAACCATGTACCATGTACACAGTCAGACATGTCAGTTACTTGAGAATTGTTTTGTCTTGCAAACGGAAGACGGATGAAAGTGTTTTATCGGGGTTACTGCGCAATACATCCCAAAGCACCCCATAACAGTAATAATCGTTCTGCAAACAAAAATCTACAAAAGGGAGTTTCAAAGAGTTGTTCTTTGATAGAATTTCAATAAATAAATCTAAGGATGAGAAAATCACAATAATTTATTGCGATTCTCTCAGCAGTTGAGTTAGCCATAACAGACAGATGAAAGAGTTGCATCATGGTTACTAAGCACTTCATCTCACAGCAATCAACAATAATGGCAATCGCTTTACAAGCAAAATACGAAAAGATCATCAAGTATTTGTTCGGTGAGACAATCGCAATAAATAAATCTTGGGGTGAGAGAATTAAAACAAATATACCTAAAATAATTTCAAATGCAATCAGAAACTTTGTACTTGGATTTCATAATAAAACAGGATGAGAATTTCATCCCAAAGTCAACCATATTGTTTATAGCTCGCATGCGTTTTTCTTTTAGGAACATTGAGCGTTCATATTCATATTTCTATGCGATGCTGCTCCATTCTCCTGCTCTCTAAACCGACCTCTGATCAACGTAACGTTGGCGCACACAAATAAAGACGGACACAAGGCGCTTCCCGCTATAAGTACGCTCAGTAGGCTCGTGTAGCGACAGGAATCCATCTCCTTCTACTCTAACCCACTCTCTGATTCACACACACTAGCACACAGAAATAAAGACGGACACACGGCGATTCCCGGCATTTGTAAACTATGTTGTCTGGCGTAGCATAGCTATTCTGAAGACGAATAATAGCACAAGCATCGAAATGACGTCACTTAGAGCTTACGTCATGGCAACATTAGTCCCACAACGCAGTGTTCATATTGAAGACTCGATTTTATACGTCAATCATCGCAGTACTATCATTTGACGTATTAGACGATCAAACTTTACAGGGGTGGGGGTGGGGCTCCGGAACCCCTGTAGCCCTGTAACGATAGCTGTGCCGAGAAAAAGAACACAGTCCAACTGCAACGGATATAGATCCGCATGTACCCCCAGCAGTTGCAAGGGGGGGGGCTCATGAGAATGCTTGCCTCTTGCTGACACCATTTGAATCTATGATTTTTGGACGGCTTGGGATCGTTGACGCTGAATTCACAAAGAGTTAAAAAAGCAAACCAAGAACAAACACAATCTGAATCCACTGGCATGGACTGGGTTTGAAGCACGTGCGCGCGTGATAGTGTGGTGGTCTTAGGGCTTGCAACTTCAGTAAAACGAGAACGACGCAACTGAAGGTGTGTTAGTATAATATCGTAGGTGTGATATTGTTCCACTTCGCGAACAGTGCTTGTGTGACGGAGCAGGATGTGTGTATGTACCCACTCCATACACACATATACACACACACACACACACACACACACACACACACATACACATTCACACACACACACGCACACACACACACACACACACATACACATTCACACACACACACGCACACACACACACACACACACACACACACACACTGCTGGAACAAGTTAAAAACACATTGGTCTTCTAATCACAAAATTGCGTGAAAACACCTAAAATGGAAAAAAAAAAGATTTTATTTTGTAATTTTTTATAACTTTCTTTTTACCGCAAGATAAGATCAACCCTCTGAAAATATGGTTGTCTGACTTTGGCACGCAGAATTTTACACTCACCCACTTTCCATAAGGATGGAAAAAAAAGTTACCCATTGTAGTGGTTTTGTGCACACACACACACACACACACACACACACACACACACACACACACACACACACACACACACACACACACACACACACACACACACACACACACACACACACACACACACACACATGGAGACAAAAACCTCAGAGTGGGTTACCTACCATTTTATGTGAAAATGGGTTCCCATATTTCTATTTTTTCTAGGGCTCTGGAATTGATGCGAATGTTTAGAATTTACCTTATAACTAAGCTCTATAACTTAAAATAAAATAGACATTTTCTAGAAACAGAGCCACTAGATGGAAAAAAAATGGGTTTCTACCAATAAAGTGGGTGCCTCTCACACAAAAACTGGCATTACAGTGAAAATGGCTGTCTTCACAACATTAGGCATATGTAATAAGGTCAAGTTCATGGAATACTTCTTTTTCACATTAGTTTTTTTTCAACTTAATGCGTATGTATGCTTTAACATTTTTAACATTGTATGGTGCAAAATTCAATAAACACTGGCCGGTAACATTTCGATTCAGATTTTTACAGAGGAAACCTTTTAAACATTGCTGCGTTTTGTCCTTCTGAAGCAAAACAGTTTATCATGGCATTAATGTGAGAATCAACATAATGTATTCTGGAAATTAAAGGACTTTTTTTATATACTCTAGAGTTTCAGACAAACAGCAACAGGGCATTTTGAATATTAACCCTTATCATTCGGAATACACCAATGTGTGCAACAAGTGTGACTGAAATAGTCCAAGGGTAGTGCCAGAATAGCTTGGTGCCTCTAGGCGCCAAGGTATTGTGGCACCACCCTTGAACTAAAGCCATTGGTCTATGTCCTCATCTGTAAGTACTGTAATGTAGATTGCATATACTTATGGCAGTAAACAAATGTGAAGCTTTTAGTCTCAGTATGATGCGGGTCAAAAAGTGTGGAAAAATATGAAAGATAGAAAAAGACCCAGACGAAGAAACTAACACTTAACTTATTCTACTCCAGACACACCACAGCAAAATAAAGATCAACCATGATAGTTCAAGGGTGATGCCAGAATAGCTTGGCGCCTATGGGCGCCAAGCTATTCTGGCATCACCCTTATCTATCATGGTGGATCTGTGTCCTGCACCGCAACGCAGTCTTCACAAGACGACTTCAACATTTGGGGATTCCGGTCTTGGGGTAGAATGAGTTAAAATGACAGAACAGAACACTGACATTAATTAATTAACTGACAACAAAAGAAATCACTTGAAACTTTAGCCTTTATTAATCACATCAAAGGTACATGCATATAAAAACACAGTAATTGTTTGTAAACACTTCAAATCAAACAATCAAGAGCAGTCAAACCTTTTTCTGGCAACTTTGTGATGAGTAAAACTATTTCTTGCTTTCGGCACGTAAAGGGTTTTCCGCGACTTATGTGCCTCTATTGATAAAATGAAGAGAGAAATATAATACTGAGTTCTAGCAAGTGCGACAATAAAGTTTAGCCGAGTTGGTATACCTCGTCCAATGGCCTAAACGCACCAGCGGTGCCAATGTTGCTATTTTGGCACCAGACCGGTCGCTTGGACCGGTCTGGTGCACCCGATCGGTTTAGAGCGTGTGCTTTCTGCACTTGTAATGGGCAACCTCGGAAAAAGAATGACGTGACCGTCGTTTGATTGCTGCAAAATATCATGAATAAAGAATAAGCCCTTTCCCATAATATATGCAATCCGGCAATAATGCATCCATCCTCATGCTAGCACCACGAAACGTTACGCGATTTGGCAGATTTTAAAAAATAGCTTTTTAAAAAATCCTCAATGGAGGTGATTTTGCGACATCTGCGTCGTTTGCGGCAGAAAGCACCGTCATAGTTGAAGTTCGAGAAATGAGCGCACTGCATGTACAATGGACTTGATTCCGTGGCGTGGGGCATGACACAAACCTCCGTCATCTCAACACAAAACTGGCGTGTTAGGGAAGGTTAAAGGCGCGGCTAAAAGTTAAAACCGCAAACGAACCTTTTTTTCGTTTGCCATCACAATCTTCTGCGTGAACGTACGAGACTACACTACAAGTGCAGAAGCCAACCTGCTCGCGCAGTTCTGGTGCACATGACCGGTCTGAGCGACCGGTCTGGTGCGAAAATAGCAACAATGGCGAAGCTGGTGCTTTTAACCTAGGTAGAGGGCGAGGTATACCAACTCAGCTAAGGTTTACGCTTCCTGTGCCTTTTGAAACAATGCACAGCAGGCAAAGTGTACTTTATAGTAACAAAAAAAGTTAGAGACATTTTCAAAATGATCCAGGTGTACATCAGATAAAAGCGAGCTATACACACTGAAATAATAACACTCTTGTAATAAATCTTTAGGTTGACAATGGTTTTCTTATCTTATTATTGTCTTTCATCCCGATTGGTTGTACATTGCTGAATGTCCCGACTTTTTCAGGTCGTGCCAGCACTGTTTGTGGGGGGGGGGGGGGGGGGGGGGGGGGAAATGAACCGAATATTGAATATATGTCGCCAGCCAGTCTAATACGCTAAATAAACCTAAGACCATTTAGCAACACACATCCAAAATCAAGAGAGATACATAAAACAATGATTCAGACCAAAAAGATGACTGCCAATCATGTAAAAAATGCAAAGTAGTACCCAACGGAGAAATAAACACGCTTAGAAAAGAGGGTTACAACACAATTTATTAATATTTCCGGTAAATCCGCTTTGTCAAAGCAGACAAACAGAGAGATCAATCGCTACTTATCTTCATTCGCAGAAGGAATGTGCCACATTCCTACTGTGAATAAAGATAACTAGCGACTGATCTCTCTGTTTGTTTGTGGGCTTTGACAAAGCGGATTTACCCGAAATATTAATACATTGTGTTGTAACCGTCTTTTCTAAGCGTGTTTATTTCTCCGTTGGGCACTTCGTTTCAAGAGATACAGGCAGCGCAGACAGTAGGGAGAGCTTAAAAAAGAAAAATACAAGTTAATGGACCAAGGGTAGACAGAAACACATGCCCCAGAATTTAGAGGAAAACCCACCCTGTGGGGCTGACCAGGGTGACCCGAGGAACTAAAAAGTAGTTAACCCCACCCAAGTCCCCCAGGGAAGACCTGGGTGGGGGCCACTGTTTAGTTGCAAAGTAAGGTTAATGTTACACAGTATGCAAAATGATCCGGGTGTACATCAGATAAAAACAGAGCTATACACGCTGAAAACAACCAAATAATAACGTTCTTGTAATAAATCTTTATGTTCACAATGGTTTTATTACGCCTTATTATTGTCTTTCGTCCCCAACCATTCTTCGTTTAATGATCCAGGCGGACCAGCACCCATAGTAGCACTCTTGTAATAAATCTTTATTTTGACAATGCTTTTCTTATCCCTTATTATTATCTTTCATCCCCAGCCATTTTTCCGTTTGCAGAGTTTTAAATGTTATGCAGTATACAAAATGACCCTGGCGGACCAACCCCATATTAACACTCTTGTAATAAATCTTTATGTTGTCAATGGTTTTCTTATCTTGTCATTGTCATTTGTCCCCAGCCGGCTGTTTCGCTTTGCAAATTCAAAGGTTATACAGTCTACAAAATGATCCAGGCATCTATCAGATAAAAAAGTAGGCTATACATGCTGAAACCACCCCAATAATAACACTCTTATAATAAAGCTGTATGAAAACGAAAATGCCACGAGTGGCGGGGAATCTTAATTCATTTCTTTAAGTTTTGCAACTTTTGTAACTTTTTCAGTCTGTTGTGGACGTAATCCTTAATGTTTGTCCAGCGCCTATGTCTAAGTGCGGGCTCTACTGCGAGTGCCTGCTGTATCTCGGCCTTTCCAGGAAGTTTGTTCATGACGAGGTGTGTCTTGAAACGAGTTTGAACAGCTTTCTCTTCAGCTTTCCCCCATGGTTTCCTTGTAAATCTAGCTTTCTTTCGAACAGGCGCTGACGCAGTACTGTCATCAAAACTATCTAGATTGTCATCAGGCTCTGGACATCTTTTCTCTGTCATGCTCATTGATTCCTGTGTTGTTGACTTGCTACTTGCTTCATTCAAAGGTGCTGTTTCCCTCGAGACCTCTCTGCCAGTTTCTTATGTGTCTTCATTGTCAAAGTCAATCTCTTCATCATCGCCCACCTCAGCTCTAATGCAACTCTCAAAATCTGTCATCCCATTGTTAACTGACAGATGAATCTTTGCCACTTTTGCCTTTTGAAGGATGTCTTGAGGTTAGCGGCAGATATGGCGATGTATCCGAATATCATGACCAAGGAAATCTGGCAGCTGATCATGGTCTAACTCCAAGATGGCCTTTGACTGAGCCGAAGTTGCAACCTGCTTCTGTAACTGAGTAAATGTGAACATGGCTGGGTTTGACACCAGTGCTTCTAGCGGATGGGCCTTCGGAACATCATGGCATCTGTAAGTCCTCTGACCAGAAGGTGTGGCAAAGATGTACTGGGAACCAGCGAGAGCTGGCACTGATTGCCTCATTTGAAGGATTCTGTCCACAGTTGTCATCATCTTCTTCGTCAGCAAAACGGGAACACTCCTATTAAACTTGCCTCTGATTTCCACTAGCTGAAAATGATTCACCATTTTCTTCTCAACCTCTGTGAGACCTTTCAAGATATCTTGATTGGTGATCGATCCAATCTTATCATTCTGGAAGTATGACATCTTCATTCTATGAACTTCTCCCCCTCGTTTTCGGTTGAAAAGTGACACAGCGCAAAGAGTTGCTTTAACCACTGTCGGATAATCTTCCGAAACCATCCTTGTCTCAAGAAGCTGTTGAACCTTCCTCATTTTCCCGACCGACTGGGCTGCTGTAGCGCGCACACAATCATACCAGTCCCCGTTGAAGACAGAGTCAAACCGCTGCGCTTCAGAGAGCTCCTGTCACCACCTGTTATCTGAACCCTGCCCAAGCTGTTTGGATGCCTGTGACTGTTTGATCTGTGAACATTTTTTTCAAAGCATGGCCTATGCGCCTTGCGAGATTGCCTTTTTTGAACTGATGTGTGTCCTCATCAAAATCTGCTAACTCTTTTACAGCCAGTACAACATGATCAAAGCTAGCTGAGTTGATCACAGCACTTAAACTTGCGAGTTTCATTTCTGACCTCACTCTGATAATCTTTAATAGTCTCCCTAACTCCTGCATCCTGGAGCTGATTTGTCCAGCCGTGTGTTCTTCAATGTCCATGCGGTCAAATAATCTCTTTCCATACTGAAGAAGACGGTTTATCTGATCATCTCTCTGCCTGGCTAATACCTTATGATAGAAGAAAAATTCAACGTCTAAGGGTATTGGAAGCATTAGCCGACCACGGTGTGCAGCCTCACCTCTCTTAGCGATGTGAAACTATCCTGGTTTCTGACAGTAAAGTTTTGAGTGTACAGAGAGATCAGCTTCTTTTGATAGAGCCCTTTGCAATGGCTACAGGTGAGAAGGTCGTCTACCTTACTAGTTTTGTTGCGATACTTAGGAATCAAACATCCTGATTTGTTTTCAAGAACAGCAACTTTATGCATGTAATCACTCTCATCTTGTAGTCAGATCCATGCTCGACGTATCTGCTTTGTCCCTTTTTTCACCAACAAAATTTTAGCAACGTCTGCGTCATGTGCATGGACATCTTGCGTGCTCCTTTTCAAGACCAGTTTGCTACACAATTTGCATGCATGTTTCTTGTCCCATTTGTACTTTCCTTTCCTTCTCTGTGACACGTGCACACCTGTTTCTTCTGCAAGTGCTCTTTCCCCACCCCCCCAACATCATGTTCCTTCTGCCTATCCACATTCTCATTGCAACCCCCTAATTCACCCCCTAACGCACACTGCACCTTGCTGGTACTAGCTTCACTGACACCTGCCCACCGTGAACCTGCCACTTTGATGAAATCTAACATAGTCAATACAATACTGTCTGTGTCAGAGATCCCAGCGATTGATGCCGACACACCGTCTGAATCCGGTGAGCTCGAGCCAGGAACAAACTCCTCCTCATCACTGTCCTTGTATTGCGATGCGCTAGCACTCTCAGTCTCAGGTCCATCCCAGGCTCCATTTACCAACTGGAGAAAGAAAGAGAAAAAGAAGAAAAAAAAAGCTGCATTAGGACAGAAACAGCCCAATTTTGGTTTAAGGGGCCTTGCACAAGAATAAAAAGAGTAATCCCGTGTATGACCGATTTACATTTGTGTGACCTCGGTGACGAGGGCTGGCTTCTGCAGCAGCAAAATCCACGTTTTCTGAAAATGGAAGCAGTTTTCACACATCTGTCAACCCCGCGTGACCCTTTGTGAGAGGTCACTCAAATTGGTACTCACAAACCAGATAGGTGAGGCTAGCGCTGGTAGAATTGTAAACAAACCAAGGGGAATTACAGCGCTGGACAGACAAACAGTTAGATCCCCTGCCCCCGCCTATTAGGCACCCAATCGCCAGCCCACAGAGAAATACGCAGGTATTGAACAAGACGATCATTTCCATCCTCAGGGGATCTAACTGTTTGTCTGTCCAGCGCTGTGATTCCCCTTGGTTTGTTTACTCAAATTGGTATGTTTAAAAAGGTCATGCCACAAAGTATCCTTGGGCCAAGCTTGAAAAATGTGGCTTGAATAATCTCCGAGAAAATGCCACCGTTAACTCATTCTACCTCAGACACACCACAGCAGGATAAGGATCCACCATGATAGTTTAAGGGTGATGCCAGAATAGCTTGGCGTCTACGGGCGCCAAGCTATTCTGGCATCACCCTTGTACTATCATGGTCGATCTGTGTCCTACACTGCAATGCAGTCTTGAGAAGACAGGGGCAAAATTAAAGGATTTTGGTGTTGGGGTAGAATGAGTTAACGTTTACCATGGACGACGGACGGACGACCAGTGGCCCAGAACATAAACTCACTTTTGCTTCTCACGCGAGCCAATAAAATGAAGATGATCATAGAATCATTTACCAGTTTGTAATTGGGAGCATTCCGCTGCCGTCTATCCACCCTCCTACCAGACGCACCCTCTGTGGCAGAGGCTGGGCTATGATACTGCAGCTGACTAATTTTGCCATGGGCCTTGGTCATGTGCCAGGAAGGGGCGTGTTTGTCCACTTCCATAGATCCTGATGGGTTTGGACATCCTGCTGCCATCCGGCGCTGGGTGTGTGCAGAAAGTGCTGAGTGTGACCAAAACGGTGTTGCTGCAAACATGTCAAATGCAACCATGTAAACCATTGACATTTTGAATCAGATATATACATAATTACTGCAGTACCCCCAACCCACTACGAACAATAACTGGTAATACAGTGAAAAGAGACGGTTCAGTTGCACAATCCGAAAAACCTGTTCGTGGAAGTCTGTTCTTCGAATCGCGAGGCAGTTTTGCGTACGAGGATTGAAATCTCTCGCCATTTTTTTTTAAAGTCATAGTGCATGCATGTGTCAAGTTACTTTTCGATCACAATCACACATGTCAGAAAAAAAGCAACAAAATCGCGTGACAGATTGACATTGTAATGGTGTTATTGAACGAATTCCTTTCATTGAAGAAGAATGCTTTTGTTAAAATCGTGGGGTTCTATTATCCTTTACTACAAGACTGAGCAGAAGACGCCGACCGACCCGCGGCGGTAGCAGACGCCTCACTTTTCTGGGCAAAACGGGTCAGTATTGGCTGACTGTGCAATTGTATCGGATTGGGAGCATCCCTCAGTTAAATAACTGCACTGAAAAGTACATTTGGGCGTGCCCTTAACTAAGAAATATTGCATAAAACTGTACCTCCGCAAACGGAAAAAAAGTGGCCGGCGGGGACAAAAGACGCTAAAAGCAACTCAGTTCATCAGTGGCAATGCGCAGCTGACCAATCAGCGATCTGTTGATCTCAAGACACTCGTTTCCGTGTGAACACACAGGCCCAGTGCGTCGCCGAAACACATCAAGTAAAGCTCGGAAAATGGGGGACGTCCTATTTTGATATTTTTTTCTGACTTTTGAATGAAAGATAATGCAGAAACAACCCTCAGAAAAAATGGGTGCCTGACTTGGTCACCCAGAATTGTACGGATACCCATTTTCCAAAAGGATGGTAAAGAAAGTCACCCATTTTAGGGGTTTTGTGTACACACACACACACACACACACACACACACACACACACACACACACACACACACACACACACACACACACACACACACACTGTTACGATTGTGGTTGTGTTGTCCTGTGAGAGCTTACATTGGTTAATCGTAGGAAACGATCCGATATTTATTTGAGCTATCATGATTATGATTCACGTACCTTTTTACTAAGATTTTCTTTCAGTCGCGCATAGCAGAATTCATTTCATTGATACGTTAAGTTTAGTTCAGAACGTTCTAGAATGGTCGCACTGTCTAGTATGCTCGTACTTATGACATCTGTAAATTAGCGACACTTCGCAACATTTTGTTTTTCTGTGCGCGTGAATTGAGCAGCCTTTATTTTGTTTTGTGAAAGGTCTAGATCCTTCTAGAGTGAATATATAACGTGGTGATAGGGCTACCATACGTTTACGTGTCTTCATTATACATTAGGATTTAGAGCTAAAGTTAGCAGCCGAATTTTTGTAGCCTATTTTAGTGATTCCACAAAATTCTTATTTATGAGTTTCAGTTGCGTATTTCGTTCCGATTGGTTGCATTGTAATATTTACGTAGATGATTCTGGAAATTGGTAGTATATCGAGGGTTGACTGCCGAAAATCAGTATCTTGTTTTTCCAGTTTTGCAGGAGACGCTATTGAAATTTTGGACCTACTTTGAACCTTTCTGTACAATGCAAGAATTTAAGATGCCCCTCAAAATTTTACAATTTTATTGGGTAGGCTATTTTATTATGCATATCCATGGTATTATGGCTATATCTAAATTATTGTCTGGATTATTAAAGAAAATGTAACACGAGTGAAGATACTATCTGTCTGGCAATCGGAAAGACGATAAATAATGGCAGCAGAAACACCGTATCTCAACATACGAGAACCTTTTGATGACAGATCCTGCAAAGTGTTGACTGCCGAAACCACGTATCTTCACATGGCTCCCTCACTGTGTTAGAAAACCAGTGGTTTCAGAGAGGAAGCGGGCAGCCAGATTAATTTAGATTGTTCTACTTGGCATCTGCCGTGAACAAAGTAGACAGAAAGCGTCTCTAGAAATGTTTTATTTTAAACTAACTCTATTCCGCAGGTAATTCTCCAGCCTGTCGTTCGCGAATTCTGTTATACTATTTGATGTATTTGGTGATAATGCACTAGGGAAGCATTTATTTAGACACATTATACTACTCATAGCACACTGATTTGACTTATTTTTAATTGGTAGAGTCGCTATACTGACAGTACGTTGAAGACAATTATTGTGGAAAATCACGTTATGTGGCAACCATGCAACTCTCACAATACATTAACAAAACATAATCAAATGTATGTTTTGATCATGACTTGTCACGTACACATGCATGCAGAGAGAGAGAGAGAGAGAGAGAGAGAGAGAGAGAGAGAGAGAGAGAGAGAGAGAGAGAGAGAGAGAGAGAGAGAGAGAGAGAGAGAGAGAGAGAGAGATGAAATTAAGCTTTATTCGGCAACAGATAAAGTAATTAGCACATGGGCCATTTTTTAGACTTGACGTTTTTACTCTACACAAAATAGTCAAACAGTACATCGAGATATAAAATGTAGCTTCACACACACACTCGTACAATCATGTTGACTGGCTTCCATATATATTATAATGCACGGCAATAGAATAGTTTACAGTAAAAGCATGGTGGATAGATCAAATGTTCAGGATTAAGGGATCATGAAGGGGGGGGGGGGGGGGACTCTGAAGAGCTTATGTTGGACATAATGATTGGTGCTTAAAGAGGTTTCCTATAAACAAAGAGAGCGACCTGCAGTGCGTTATGCTCGATGGCAAGATGTTCCATAATGAGCCACCGGAAAATGCAAGGCTAGTTTTAAATGTGTCGATTTTGGAACGTGACATCATAAAATTTCTTCTGGATGTGGAATAACCCATGTCAGGTTTAGTAAAAGGTTTCCATAGATATTCTGGAGAGACAGACAGACAGACAGACAGAGAGCATAGCAAACTATTTTACAGCTGTACCTTTAAATCCGGCCTTAACGACTGACTGCTCCATTTACAAAAAATATTATTCCAATGGAGAAAATAACACTTCATCAAGTTGTCGGTTTCGCACCGTCACAATAAGACAGTTTTCAGCACACACTGGTAATGCTGTCAAATTGTTCACGAGGCTGAACCTCACAATTTCCACAAAGACGATTAGCGTATATTTAATTGTAGAAAAGTCTTTAATGCACTGACAAATGTTTTGATTATATGACGATTTTCACAACGCAAACTGTGTGTCACACAGTAGTACATGACGTTGGCTGTTTCGCATGGCGTGGTCCACATAACTTTCTGAGACAGACAGTGTTGCAAGGAAAACCTTTTTGCAAACCTGCTTTCTTTCCACGTCTACGTTAAAATAAAACCCTCTTCTCAAGCTCCCTTTTTTGGGAGAGCGGTTTGATGTCTTCTCCTAGCAGTGTTTTTGTGGGGTTTTTTCCTCTACATTTGAACAGATAAAGGACTTTTGCTTTTCACGGTGGCCCAAGCTGTAAAATGCCTCAAACAGTGCTTGCCGTTCTGATTCTGAAACCCTGCTGCATTTAAAACGGCACTTGGAGCAGTCTATTGGTTTTATTTTCTTTGCAGGTACTATTTTTCCCGTTTCGGAGACATACTCCTTTCCCTGCACCCGCAAAGCGTTTCTTGAATTTTGCTTCTAGGTGTCTGGCATGGCTAATTTCTTCCTAAAACAGCTTTTTTTTTTTTTTTTTTTTTTTTTTTTTTTTTTTTTTTGGGGGGGGGGGGGATGGAGGTTGTGTGTGTGTGTGTGTGTGTGTGTGTGTGGGGAGGGGGGTGTGGGGGGGGGGGCGGGGGTGGGGGGGGGGGGCAGTGTCTTAAACTTGCCTCGTTTCCTTGGTGTTTGTGGTTTTGGGGTGCTGTGCAAAGGCGATAATGAAGAAGTATGTCGTGATCTAGGAGTTTGTGGTGTGTTTGGTGGAGACATCTGTTCAATGACTGGACTATGGCGTGTCGTTTCTGCCACTGGTCTCATACATTGTGCCTTCTTGTGTCTTGCTGGTTACTGGCACTGTGTCTTCTGCTGCCTCGCTTGTCACTGGTACTGAGTCTCCTGGTGTCCCGCTTGAATGTGTCGCAGATGGGAAAGGAAATACAGCATCATAGTATTGGGCTTCAGTCTCCAGTAGTGACAGAATGATCGGTGATTGATCAACACCAGTGTCACCGGCTTGTGTGTCTGGGTAAAGAATCGTTTCACAATAAAGCAAGTTACTTGAGTATATTATAACCGGCCTCTTTGTGCAGTCAGCAAGCGCCTTCGGAAGCAGATCAGCTGCGTCGTTGCTCCAGATTCCTGGGGACCGCAGCTGTTCCATGTTCCAAAAGTATTTTAGGAACCTTTCATTTATAATAATGAAGTAGTATAATAAAATAATGTAGGTCTCAGATTTGTCCTCCAGGTAATTGCACATCTGTGTCCTCAGATCAAGCACCGTGATATTCAGGTGCATGGAATTGCCTCGAAGAAACAGTTTCCGTCTGCAGCTACTTCTACTGAGCACAATCCGTTGGCTGGGAGCAGATTCTGAAGCCGACTTCTGTGCACTTCTTGTTTTCTCTGGTGTCGCTTCATCTTCTGCTTGCTCATTGCTCTCTATTGCTGCTATTGAATAATGTGTGTTTGCGTTTTCGTCTTGTCAGTGAAGGTAAAGGTGTATTTTCATCACTTTAATCCTCGTTGGAAGACGTCGGCACTACATCAGCTTGAGGTAATTCAGTGAATTGACTATAAGTGGGATCCTTGATGATGTTGTCATTGTCACTCTCAGTTTCTGTAGTGGTCAAGTCGGTTATGCCCAGGCGTTTGCTCTTTATCAAGGGCTCATCATCAGAGCAAGACCACCGTGCACCCTTGATTGTCGCTGATAAAGGCTCCAGGTCTGAATGACACCAACTTGCATCCTCTTGCCATGGCTGCTTAAAGAGTTGCTTAGAGGCTTGAAGGGGCACATCATCAGACAGGCAACATCTGCAATCTTCTATGATGACTCTGGACTGTTGACAAATCATACTTAAAATAAATCAATTATCATCAGTCTTTATGTTCGGGGGGGAGGGAGGGGGGTGGGGGGGTGTGCATGCGTGCGTGTGTGTGTGTGTGCGTGTTGGGGTTGAGGGGGGCGGGGCGGGGCACATAACGGTACACACGCCCACATCAATTCAGTAGCTAGGCTTCACATAATGATAGTGATACAGATAGAGTTCAAGACAAACTAAAAGGAATCGCTGATAACAGTAAATTGTGAACAAGAACCCGTAACTTATATATGTTTGACAAGTCTCAGTACACTGTGAGCCACAAAACTGGCATTCGAGACCTCCTTTCCATCCTCCTGGTCATCTGCCGTAAAGGAACTGGCCAGATTTAGGTACATATTGCCTTCAGCATCATTCTTTGGTTGGCTGTCCATTTTGTAAAGGCGTGCAATTTGTACATGACAATGGAGCAGATACAGTAGTAATTACATTTAATAGCATTGTGCCGGGCTGAGGGTGGGGGAAACTTAAAAAGGCTACATTAATTATCATTTTACACTAACCTGCCTCTAAAATAATTTAATGATAATCATCAGTAAACTGCAATGAGTATTTACCAGTAATCGACCCTAATTTAACAGTCACTGGTGACGATATATTTGTACTGAATACTGCACTCTACAAATAGTATAGATGACAGAAATTATGTTACCTGCAAGAACACTGTGAGGCCACTGACTGTCCGATCCAAGATACTCCACTGCCCTGTAATGCTGCACTTGCGAAGAGTAGTATTAAAACTTAGGTCTTTCGGATAAAACTTCCCACACTCTTGGTAGGATGTGGAACAAAAAGGATTTGTAGTTTGTTATTATCCTTATAAACTGACATCATGATGACGGTACCAGTGCAATGAGATGCGGGCGCCGGTTTCCTGGCAGTGTATCAACAGTGTTGATAGCTGAAAGGCAGCAACTAATCACACACACACACACAACACAACACAACACACACACACACGTTCCTTTGGCGCCCAAAAGACGTCCTCTAAGAAGGTTTGCGTAGCTAGACGTGAAGTCATTTTTATCTTGTTACTTCTTTGCCAAAACTTCTGTCCCGCACGCCAAAAAACGTCATGTGCATGCTCCGGAATGCCATCGGACCAGCCCCATTTAAAAAGTGTGCTGTATTTTTTTTTAATACGATAGACAAAAACAGATTTGTTAGAGGTTTCCTATGATGAAGGCAAGACTTGCTGTTATTGCCTAATACTCGTCAGGTCTTAAATAAATAATAATTAAAAAATTGTTGTACATAATAATAACTAAATAAATAAAAAAAATAAGTAAAATAAATTAAATTAAAATAAAATAAAATAAAACAAAACAAAATAAACAAAACAAAATAAAAAAGCCAAAGATACCTGGGACATATGAATGTGCATGCTAAGGAAAGGATAGATTATGAACATGCCCTTTTGTCTCCTTGGTTGCCACTAAAGCTTGTATGCATCAAGGAATTAATTCTATCCATAATTAATTAAATACTTAATAAATAAATAATTCTGCAAGTGATTTAATAAATTAATAATAACAATTTTTTTGTTATAAAATAAATAAATAAAACATGTATTATAATGAAGAGGGCTACTATCTGTATTGTGTCTCATGCAGTCCTGAAAAAAAGATTGATCGTAAGTGTTCTTATGAGTACCTGAGTGCGGACGTTTTGAAAATTACAACATTTAGGTGTTCAGCTTAAAATAGTGATTTATGTGAAAAGGTTCTGAGAATAATTTCAGTCTGCCTAGCGTGAGCATAAAAGACCAGACGGTTAAGACCAAGCTTGACCAGTAAAAAATCACATCTCCACTAATAAAAAGAGCAGACCTATACTTAGAGCCGGTAGGTGGTGCCAGAAAAGGCACCAAGCTATTCTTGCACCACCCTTGAACTATCATGGTCGATCTGCCTCTTGAACCGTAATACTGTCTTCAGAGGACAACTCCAAAATTAGGGATTTCGACCGTGGGACAGAATGGGATAATAGCATAGGTGTAGCATGACCAGCAATGTCCATATACAGTTTCCATCAGCAGCCTCAATTTGTTACAAGCTGCATGG
This sequence comes from Semisulcospira habei, assembly GCA_036245525.1. Lineage (NCBI taxonomy): Eukaryota > Metazoa > Mollusca > Gastropoda > Semisulcospiridae > Semisulcospira > Semisulcospira habei. Next base: position 104,181,886 of record BTPG01000003.1, on the reverse strand, counting down.
CTTGCCGTTATTGACCAGAGTTGCCATCAGACTTAAATTACTTTGCCTTTACTAGCCACAGCTGCCGTGTGTCCAGCATACTTTACTTACCTTCATTAGGAAGATTACAAAGTAAAGTAGGTAAAAGCACTGCCAGGGGAGAGAATTGTGCTGCATCGACCGATGATCATAGATCAAGTTTGATCGAAGCACACACAAAAACAAAACAAAACAAAACAAAATAATAAATTAAAAAAAAAATAAAAAGATAGGAATGAGGTGGTGCGCTAAAGTAAGTGAATGTAAGCAATGTAAGCCCCCCCCCCCAACACCCCCACCCCCTCCCCCACCCACATAGAGGTGGGTAACAGTTATACAATTTTTCCAACCAAGTTTTCCGTCGTGGGGGAGGGGGGGGGGGGTTTGAAGGGGGCTTCCATATACATTGCTTCCAGTCACTTACTTAGCGCACCCACTTTTGCCTATCTTTTTTTTTTCATTGTTGTTTGTTTGTGTGTGTGTGTGTGTGTGTGTGTGTGTGTGTGTGTGTGTGTGTGTGTGTGTGTGTGTGTGTGTGTGTGTGTGTGTGTGTGCTTTGATCAAACTTGATCTATGATCATTGGTCTATGCAGCACAATTCTCTCCCCTGACAGTGCTTTTTCCTACTTTACTTTGTAATCTTCCTAAAACAAAATTAGCACTGGCAGTCTCCCCATATTTTATATTTCTTACCATCATTAGTCCAAATTGCCGCGCGACAAAATAACCTTTTCAATGCAAAGCAATTAAGGCCGATAATTTACCAGTAGGGGTCAAGGGGTCTCTGCCTGACACAAAAGGTGGGGGCCCCAGGGGACGAGTAGCGTTGGTGGTGCGGGTAGTGGGGAACTCTTACAGCGACTCCCCCGGGATCACCCTAGTCTAGGGCCTCTTGGACTTTGTGAGGCACCCTCGTGTGTAATCCCTCCAGACTAGCATAGCATCCCTCTATCCCAAAACCGCCCGTGCGTGGTCCCTGGCCACATCCTCTCCGAGGTGACCCCAAAAACTGGGCAGCACTAGCCCCCAGGCTAAACACGGCGGATCTAGAGGAGAGAACCTTGAAAATAAATCATTGTCCTGCTGCCTTGCAGACCTGGCCGCTTGGCTGCGGAAAGGCTAAGGGAGGAAAACCCTGACATCAAAGCCCCCGTGTCTCCGGGGAAGGTTTTTGAGCCAGAGACTAGGACAAGGACAGTCTGATATAAAACCTACGACCGGAGGACCTCGATGCCATCGTCCCAGCTTGCTAGGCCATGGCAGACGAACCAAGGTTTTAAAGGGTGGGGCTAGTACGGCGCACACTGCACTCCACCAAAAAGCTCCACCGCGCAGGCTTTAGGAAACGTCCACGGACCATGACACTGACCATTCCAAGTCCTGTAGCGACGGGCGAGGGGCGAAACGGCAGGTGAAAGATGTCACTGGAAGCCGCAGAATCAAACCTGCATGGTTCTCTCCTCTACATCCGCTCAGGATATTGGTCGCCTGATTTTGACCTGGGGATGACAATGTCACTCGGCACACCCTGAACGACCAAGCAGCCTTCTCTAGGGACAGCACTGCTTGCTCCACACTGAGAGGGGCATAGAAAAGGTGGCCTAACCAAAGCTTGTCCCCTCGCAACCCCAGTTGGCTAGCCGCGGTCGACGGGCATCTTCTTCTGCGGTCAGAAAACAAGAAAGAATAACGGATCCACTCTCATGACGACCACGACCGGACTCAACGTAGCATGCTGGAACATCCGAACCATGCTCGACAAAGCAGACAGCGGACGCCCTGAACGTCGCTCCGCTCTCATTGCCCACGTATTGCGGAGGTTAATCATCGACATCGCTGCGCACAGCGAAGTACGCCTTCGGGACGAAGGCAGCCCCCAAGAACTTGGCGCTGGCTACACCCTCTACTGGTCAGGCAGGCCTGCATCATAAAGACGGTTCTCAGGCGTGGGTTTAATGGTGTGCTTTGTGTTTTCTGTATTCGACAGAAAAGAGAGTGCCATTGTTTTTTCTTCACGCGTGAACTGCATTTTATTGGTTTTCTTCACACATAGAGAACATGTTACGTGGTTGTTGTCACACAAAGAGCAAATATTTCTTGTGTGTGTGTGTGTTTGTGTGTGTGTGTGTGTGTGTGTGTGTGTATGTGTGTGTGTGTGTGTGTGTGTGTATTTTGCAACGCAAAGGATAGGGTGAAATGTGCATTGTTTTATTTACGCAAATTTATAAATAACAGCAGTATCGATCACCCCACCGGGTGGTACACATACTAATGCAGAGTTGATCGAACCTTTTCTCGCGACCGAACTGGCCGTTAAGTGCCCCCGGCTTGCCTGGCTCGCTGTTCACTGCAAAAGTCATTAACAGAAGGATGATGCCACTGCAACGATAGGTCGGTACTATACTGACGAGCAAAGGAAATGCTACATTCTTAGATTGTCGCATATTTATGCGTGTCAGTATACATCGGAGCGAGCAACGTTTTTCTCAAATATCCTCGCAAAACAACAACAACAACAAACTTTTCTTAGTCACTCTCAGGGCGAATATCCTTCCGTGCCACTTGATCTAATACGATTTACTTTCAAGAAAAGCATATACTTTCCGGTAACATTCAAAGTAGTGTCAGCAAGAGATATAGATCCTCATGAGTACCCACAACCGCGAGAGCTCATGAGGATCACTACCTCTTGCAGTTGAGTGGTGTTCACAGTATTCTTGGCACTAAACAAGTTAAAATTTCACGATTATTGGTAGAATAGACACAATATGTTACAAAGTAAAGTAGATAATAGCCCTGTCAGGGGAGAGAAGTGTGCATGATCGACCAGTGATCATAGATCTACTGTGGCCAAAGCACCCAAAAAAAAAAAAAAAAAAAAAAAAAAGAGATAGGAAAGAGAGGGGGCGCTAAAAAAAAGTGACTGTAAGCAATGCATATGGAAGCCCCCCACCCCCCCCCCCCGAAGGGGGGCGTGTCACATATCCCACTGTTCCAGCCACTCAGTGCATGCAAATTTAAATCTAGGTCCCCCCAAGGGGGGTCCAGATATTTAGCCGGTGTGGACAGCTGTTTCGGTCTTGGCGACATCTTCAGCACACCATCGGCGATAATGGAGGAGGCACTGGCAGTCTCCCCTTTTCTTTTCAATAGACACAATAGTTTTACATTTTTAACAGCAAAATGGGTAAAACGTCTTTTGCAGTCATTTCTGCCGTCTACTGGTGAGAGCGAGTATTGTTTGTCTATTGTTGACAAAGTCAAGATTTGCATTCATTACGTACTGCCAGAAATCTCAGCTTCTGTCCGGTCGTCAGACGACTGAAAAGAAAACATTAAAAGAGCGGAATCAAAGTCATGTTAGCGGCCTACGTATTTATGTTAAACAGACAAGCAACGTACGCGCTCACCCCTCCCCCCTCCCTCATCCCCCCGCTGCCCCGCCCTCCCCTCCCTCCACACAGACACACACACGCACACGCACACACACACACACGCACACAAACACACACATACACACACACACACGCACACACACACACACACATACACACAAACACACACACATACAAGCACAAGTACACAGTCACGCACACGCACACATACGCACACGCACACATACGCACACACACACGCACACGCACACACACACCGACACGCACACACACATACAAACACACACACATGCACATAGACTCACACACGCACACGCACTCATACACACACACACACATGAACACGCACACATACACACACACACACACACTCACACTCACACATGGACACACGCACATACACACACACTAACACACACACATTCACACACACACTCACACACACACATACACACACAGACTCACACACACACACACACACACACACACACACACAGATCGAGTCACACACATCAGTTTTGAAATACCAGCAGACTAAATATATAATATGTTTTTTGTTCAGTGATACTTATCAAACTAAGAAGAAATGCATATTTAAAGAGAGTTGTACCAACATATAAAGAATACACGATTACCCGTTAACTTTAGTGTTTTCGGTGATTCAAAAAATGTCGCATTTTTTATTTTTTTATTTTTATATTTTTTTTGTTGCTCGTTCGCATAGTAATTTCTTACCGGGAGCGGACTTGCTGAGGTCACCGCTGCCAGTCCCAGCACGAGGAGCACGAGGAACGCAGTCAGAGTCATCATTAGCACTGAACGCAGGTAAGTACATTCACAGTTAATGCGCTGGTCTTTAATGACGGTCTGGTATTAAACCTTTTCATCTTGGTTTACTATTGCTTGAAATACATTTCACTATGTTAGTTCAAGGGTAATGCCAAACTCGCTTGGCGCCTCAGGCGCCAAGCTATTCTGGTACTACCCTTGAACTAAATTGGTTGATCTAGCTCGTAAACTGTAATGTTGCCTTCATAGGACAATAAGCAATTTAAGCAAAAACTGCTTGAGGATGTAATGGTTGGTTTTGACATGACGATAGAAAACAAATATCGGCGGACTATCCTATCTACTAGATAGTGTTTCAACTTACACGGCGATAGCTCTCAACAAGCTGTGCATAGGTTATTTTCTGATAAAGAAAAATCTCTCAAATCTTGTATGTCCTCGAAACAAAATGGCTGCGTACATGGAAGACGAAAAATTGAGAATAATTCGCATCTACCACAATTATCGTTATTGAGATAGAGTAGAAGAATCGAGTCTGGACGATGGAGTGACTAAATCGATGTCCGGCTCTGAGAGGGACGCTTGTGCAAGAGATGCGTGCAAAAGGTCCAATCACCTACAACAGTATGAAGTTCTAGCCCAGTGCTGATAGCAGTTAGATACCGACACTGATGCGTGACTCGTAGGGCTCTGCTGATTGGTTGTTTGCGGATAGGCGAGCTGGCTAGGATAGGAAAATGGAGGCAGGTTCTAATGATGGTTGATAGAAAAGTATAGCCGAGCTAGCGAGAACTATCGACAAACTATCGAGTGGCTGGATAGGCGCGGATAGGACAGGATAGTCCCATTCCTAGCGTCGTATACGGGCGGCTTTATTTGTGAGTTTACAATCAGCACAAGCAATGCCGCTTAAAAACTTTGAGCGGGGCGTGGCATTTGTAAAGATAACGATATTGCTGATGTAATTTGTGATTTTACTATTACGCCCTTTGCTGCCAGATTTTCGCGTATTAAACGCCCGCACACTATCCAACAGAATCACAGCTATGTATGGGACAACAAATCGGCATTAACTCATTCACCCGACGACCCGTTTTTCCCCAATTTTGGAGGCGTTATCTAACGTTTATGCACCAGTTGCAGGAGATGGATCGAACATGATAGTTTAAGGGCAGTGCCAGATTAACTTGGCGCCGAAAGGCACCAAGCTAATCTGGCACTACGCTTGAACTATCATGGTAGACCCATCTCCTGCTGTAGTGCGTCAGGGCTGAATGGGTTAAGAAAACAGGACTAACAAGAGACATAAATCCTCATGAAGCCACGCGACTGCGGGGTGTAATGAGGGTTTATTTCTCTACCTCGTACACCATGCGCAAACCAAGGTACAGCGCTTGGCGTTCCTGCTCTGATAAAAACGCGTTGGGGTCGTGGCTTGGCGCTAAACGACACACAAAAAAAGGGAAAAACGAAAAGAGATACCAGTATGGCGCTACTGTGCCATCATAAACTGATGCAGAATGATCTAGTCAATGAACAGACTACTGACAGCTAATGCGGAGTGGAAGATTTCCACGCTCCTGCCATATTGTCTGCACTATTTTAGGATAAAAAGATCAGTCGAACGTCGTTAGTATATTGACAGAAATAAGAAAACTGTACGTCACTGGACAGCACGATGACGTTATATTTTTGTAGTTCATAAATTATTTGATCCCTCATTTTTGTACAACATTCGATTCTTCAAAAACACTTTACTCCAACAAGGACGCTCAAATGAATCACGCGCATTCATTAACACACTAAATAAACACAGGACATTAAAGTTATGTTAAAGGCAAGCTATAGCGAGCTTATGAAGTGGAATTAGATAAGTGGGCTCAATTTGATATCAAAGTAGTGGAGGAGGAAGAGCCGGAGTACCCGGAGAAAGAAGCCTTGATGGTGCGTCCTAATTAACGGTGACACTTACTAGATGAGAAAGGTCCCACGCCGGGACAGAACCCAATATCGAACCTGGCACCTTTAGCATTGGTGGCCACGAACCGCCCACGTGAAGAAAAAGAGAAATACAAAGTAATTCTGCACCACCCGCTAAATCTGTTAACCAAACCAATCTGCGGCGGAGATAAAAACATCACGTGTTCAAAATGGAGATCGAATTTGGGTCTAACGTCGAAAACGAATCATCAGCAAGAGACGGGTCCGCTCACGTTGCAGTGTGCGCCATCAGATGTAAGGTGAACTGTGCCTTTGCGATAGCGTAACGCTCCACCACCATAACGTCTAGTAGGTTTGTACGTCACCGATTTTAACCCTTTGTGTCGGTAGCGGTTTTAATCGCAATGATTTGTACATGAATAATCGGGACTAAACCCGCTACCGACACGCAAATGGTTAAAAGAATGGACTATGAGCATCAGTTCTAAAGGCACCCTGAAACAACAGATGCTCTGGCTGGGGCTGATATGTATCGTGCAGCTGGGTAGCATTCGCCTTGCCCCTGCAATTAAGGGGGTTTAAAAGAATAAGGAATCGTGGTGTGTCCGTGACAACGGTGCCACTACCCTTGTTACATGTATGCATGCACTCTGTCGAATAATTTGTGTGCACGTCAGCTCTGTCCAAAACGTATCATCAACGGGCAGATAAGTGAACCATACTTACAGCTTTTGAAGTGGATCGTGTAACTGGAGAAACTAAAGATTTGCTTGTCACAAAAGTGGCATGGTTGGAACGGAGGAGCGGCTTGGCTATATACCCTCGTTCATCCCCAAAATGATGTCTTTGTGCTTTTGCATGTAGTTGATTTTTTGGAACGAACATATGTTACCCATGCACGCCATGTCGTTTATAAAATCTTTGTTTGAGTCACAACTGGTCAGTCTCTCTGCCAACACCTTCCATAAGCAAGGAGGCATAGAGTCATGTGATCCTTTGCTGCCGCAGCGGATCATGAAAATCTGCCTCTCGTTGACATTGATAAGTTCTATTTAATTCTTCTGACAGAGGACGTGGTCGGGATCGAGTGTAGCAGTCTGTTTTCAGTTTTAAGCTGATATGACACACCTCTTTCGCGCATCTTTTCTGAGCATTTAGATACCGCCATCTTGCGTCTGAAACCTGAGATGGAGTTCACCGAAAAAAACGTATGGCAGGTCGTATTGCAAACAAGCTCAATTTATCGATAGTTGACAAAAGAGATATACTGTCTGAAAAAGGTGTGTAAGCTGACTGTTTCTATGCATAAAATGTTTTGTTTCGTCAGAAATAAGATACTTTTGCATAAAGTTGCGACAAGTCATCCAGCATAACGCATAACAGGCGTAAGATGGCGCGAAACAAAACGTAATTTCTGAAGAGAGAAAAAAAAAAAAAAAATGAACGGGCCAACCAAACGGGAAACGTGGCAGCCAGGAAAACAACAAAATCTCTTTAGAATCAGCAACGAGAAGGTAACGTAAACAAAATTAGAAAAAAAGGCTGGTGGTGTTTGCTAAGTGACTAGAAAATAGTTAAAGCTAAATTTCGTAGATGATTGGCATATCTCAATGGTTTTCCAACCCTTTTATGCACCGCCGTGAGATGTCACCTGCATGGCGTAAAACCCCAATAGCTAATTATCATTTTATGCATGAAAATTTAGGTCCCCACAGTAGTATTGCCATCGCAACTGCCACCTGCAAAGATGACTACACTGTATTGTGGGTTGACAGGGGCATGCATTACATGTCGCCACCTAGCAGCAGAACACCATTTCCATACATTTTCAGAGTACTACTCTTGAATGGAAACTTCAGGATTTCCTTTACATTTACGAACTAAGCAGTTTTTTTTTTTTAATTTGATGACTTTTTTGAGTTTCTGCTCGTGTTGTGTAAGTGTTACCTCCATAGCAGGGAAACCTTTCTTTCCGCACCACTATGAGTTATAGACAGACGCTGATCAACCAAGTACCAGTGGTTGCAGCAGGACTAAGTGACTTAGTGCCAGTAAAACAAGCCGGTTGTTGCTTTGGACGCATCCTTTCAGATTTAGATTATATGGATTGTCAGGAGGATTGGTGTTCAGCCGATATTTCTTTCATGTTGCCTGTCAGTGACGATGTAAACAATGGACAGCATGTATCAGCATTCCTCAGTGCAGATCAAATTAGCACAAATTTGGGTATGTTGTTTCTTCTTCTTTTTTTTAGTTCAATCGTAATATTTTTTTGGGTTAAAATTGATGTCCGTATATATGGGGAAAAGAATAAGATTTTGATTTTTTTTTTTACTTTGATATGTCTTTCTTGCTTGTGAGAGGAGCTAGATTTTTGGGTTTATTTTTCACACAAAAGTGAGAATGTCCCTGGCACTGAGGTTACACCAACAGTAAACTATGCTGGCTCTGAATGGGTTAGTGCTTTAGCAAGTATGTCTGTCTCAGCAGTAGCCAGTTAACCCATTTAACCCCAACACCCGATGGCAGGAGATGGATTGACCACAATAATTCAAGGGTAGTGCCAGATTCGTGTGAAGAATTCTTTTATTTCAGTGTTTGATTGCAGTTTGTATCAAAGTGTTTGCATTGAAATTTGGCACAAAGGTAGCTGATGAGATCTGCGTCGGGGGTTCTTTCTCCGGGTACTCCGGTTCTTCCACCCCCCACCACCCCCCACACTTTGGTACCGGTCTCAGGCCACTTTACAAATCTCAAATACAAGCGATCAAAAATCTCTGTAACTTCAGTAGCTGACTGGCCCTTCGTTTGTCTTGTACTGTGTTTGTCTTAAATGGCGTAAATCCGTGTCCGTTTCGTGAGTGTGTGTGTTGGGTTTCAGGCGCGGTGCTTTGAGTCGATTTCCCAAAAATTGAGAAAAAGCGCCTATATAATAACGGTATTATTATTATTATTATGATGATGATGGAATCTTTTATAGATACTAATTTGGTTGACTCGTTACACAGGTCAAGAGTCACAGAAGGTTGAGAAAGCTGTGAATAAAAATGCATAATTGTAGAGAAAAAAACAAATTTCACTAGTACAAAAGCAAACCTTTATGTTGAGACTCGTGACACTTATTTCAGCCGCCTTCTGGAGTGGTCACACAGTTTATATGTGAACCAGTTATGCACATGAGGCGTACAGACTTTGCCATTGTTGGTTGTTCTTGCGGTGTACACAGTTTATGTCACATTTATTTTGAAGGTAATAATCTGCTCCTGCATTTAGTTCACGCAAAGTGAAATTGTCATGCTGCCGAACAACACAGTAATAATCATGTATTTCATTTCAGGCTAATACTGCTGTTGACCTCTCGCTGTGGAGTCTCAGTACTTTCACCCAGAGTACATACTTGCAAACAAGCACAGAAGTATGACGCCTAAACCAAGGCCACAGCTCAAGTGAAGTGATGGAAGGTGACACCTATTGTCCTGGACTCAAGGTAAATCATACCGGTAGATCTGTGACTAGAGTCAGGTGCAGAACAAAACACAAATATAGTGTGAATGAACACATCATACTGTAATGCTTTCTTTCATTGGCGCATGTGTGAAGCAATTGTGAGGTTATGTTCTGGGCCATCGGTCGTCCGTGGTAAACATTAATGTTGGCATTTTCTCGGGGACTATTCAAATCACAGTCTTCACACTTGGCCCAAGGATACGTTGTGGCAAGACCTTTCTAAGCATACAAATTTGAGGTAAAGCCAAGGGTCATGCGAAATCAGGAAATAGGTAAAAAAAAAAAAAAAGAAGACATATTTTGACAAAAGATGTTTTTCTCAAATGCTTTTTCACAACTAGTACAAACGCCAGCCCTTTACCTATGCTGAGACTCATGACACTTAAATTCAGTCAACTTTAGTAAAGGTCACACAGTTCAGATTATATGTAATATGTAAATAATCAGTTATGTACATGTGCGATCCAGGCTTCACCATTGTTGTTTGTAGTTTGTGGTGTTCATTTCACATTAGTTTGAAGGTAGTAATGCGTAAACTAAATGCAGGGGCAGATTGGGAGCCCCCCCACCCACCCACCCACCCCCCGTCCCAGCCCCGAATTGTTTATGATGCTATAATAAATTCCCTTTTGGGGGAGTTTGGAACCGACCAACCCTGAAATAAGATCAGAAGTGAAATTGGCATGCTGCTCAACAACACAGTTATAAACATGTACTTTATTTCAGGCCATTGCTGCTGTTGAGGGTGTATACTTGCAAACAAACACAGAAGTATTATGCCTACACCAAGAAGAAGCGGGGGCTAGTCAGGTCATGTTTGCTCAAAAGGAGAAGGCCACAACTGAAAGCAGGCAATGCCAGTTCCAGTGTATCAACTAAAGTGAGAGAAGGTGACACTTATTCTCTTTGACTCAAGGTAAATCATACCCGTTGATTTGTGAATAGAATCAGGTTCAGAACAAAACACAACTGGTTGAAATAAACACATTATACTGTAATGCTTTCTTTCATTTTGAAGATGGTGTAGTATCAGTATCAGCATTCTCCACAACACCGAATGCTAAAATCACTTGCTGTCAACAAGTGGCACCATATTGCATTTGATTTTGAAACTATTATACAGTGATGGGGGCGTGTTTTGTGTGTTTTTATATAACAACGTGACCAAGCGTTTTGACACCCATGTTTTAATTTGTAGTGCAGTAAAAACCACGCCCCCATCACTGCAGTAAACGCATGACCCACTCACCAAAATCGCCTCTGAATCACTCGAATGAGCAATACATTTTTGGCTGCTGTTGCTTTTAGCCCGCTGTCGCTTAGCTTCCATGGCTCACGTACGTGCAAAGCAAAAGTGTGTATTTATGTTTTGGCCCAGAGGTCATCTGTTCACCGTCGTCCGTGGTAAACTTTAACATTGGCAATTTCTTTGAGACTATGCAAAGGTCAGGGTCACAGGGGATCAGGAAATAGATGAAAAATATCCGTATTTAGATTAAAATATGTTTTCTCAAATATACACAAGATCAAACCCAGATGTGGTACAAAGTGGTAAGAACTTTTTAGGCATAGTAAATTGTTTTACCGCTCAGAAAGGTCAAGGGTCACAAGAAATCGGAAAATAGGTACAAAATAGCCATATATTGCCCAAAGATTTTTTTCTCAACTATTATTCACGACTGTAACCCCAAACTTGGTAAAGGGATACCTGCTGGTAAGACCTTCCTATGCATATTTATTTGGATGACCCCTTCAGAAAGGTTGCTTTTTTGTCACTCTCCTGTTATGTCGCGATATTTGGAAATGCAGCTTAATTTGTATTAGTTTTTGATTATCCAGGGAAAACCCCTTTACTGCCAATGTGTTTATTTTCGAAGACATTTCATCATATGAACAGGTTTTTTTTGTGAAAAGTTCCTAAATACTGGCATACATCAATCCTTCAAAATATGTACTCCACAGCTGACTCTTATGGGGTAGAAAACAGTGGTACAGATAGATTTTGTGCAACGATGACACAGTGGATTTCACCCTTGTTATGCAGTTGTTATGGTATTATTTTGTGTTGACGTCAGCATTGTGCAGTATACGTTATGGGGCTTGAGACTGCATTTCAATTCGTTGTGCTGCAAAGGGACACAGTGTGGTACTGGTAACAGTATGTTTGATTTTTATGCCAATATTGTGCACAGTATGTGTTTAGTGCAATTTGGTCTGGACACTGTGAATTTCACTGTTATAACGTAGCTGGATGTGCAATGTTGAGTCGGACTTTTCTACTCTGGTAAGTGTCACCGTTAATTCGGGCGGACCGTCCGGGGTTCTTTCTTCGGGTACTCCGGTTCTACCCCCCCCCCATCCCCCCACCCCCACACTTTGGTACCGGTTTCAGGCCACTTTACAAATTTCAAATACAAGCGATCAAAAATCTCTGTAACTTCAGTAGCTGAACTGGCCCTTCGTCTGTCTTGTACTGTGTTTGTCTTAAATGGCGTAAATGCGTGTCTGTTACGTGAGTGTGCGTGTTGGGGTTCAGTTCGCGGCGCTTTGAGTTGATTTGCCCAAAATTGAGAAAAAGCGACTATATAATAACGGTATTATTTTTCTTTTTTATTATATCAGGACTACAGTGATGGTCTCTGTGTGTATTATATATATATATATATATATATATATATATATATATATATATATATATATATATATATATATATATATATATATATATATATATATATATATATATATATATATATATATATATATATATATATATATATATACCCAAAGAGATATATTTGACCTGCTGAGTAGTTTTAAAATTTTTGCCGCCCACAACCAGTTTCGCCCCAAGGGGAGGCTCTTCAGGTAGGCATACAGCGTAACCTGAAATTGCAAACATGACGTATGTACTAGAAGCCGCCTCCAGAATTTACTGGTAACACCACCAGTACAGCGTGGATTGCATCCCTAAAGCTTTATGAGGTGTTGCAGTGGAAGGAGACAGACTAATTTTGAAAAGGCAACACCTAAGCAATTTTGTGGCACAATTATTCTTTACTTTAACAAAGACGTCGCCCAAAGCCAAAAAATGCACTCAATCAGTTTAGCTTCAAGGGACGTAATTTTTCATTAAATTCTGAGAATGCTGTGCTAATGCCATTGAATTCCAGGCTGTTAAGCTTGCATTGTGTCATCAGGACATCAGCTACCCTTTTGTGACTGCATCGCTTATTTGATCTTTTGAGCCTTCCACTGAACACCTACTACATAAAATAATAGGGACTACCCCCAGGCGCCCCGCCATCCGCTGGAGAATATCCAGTCCTGCCCCCGAGGGGGGGAGGGGGGGTTGCTGTTAGAAAATACTCCAATATTTACTGGTAACACCACCAGTACAGCGTGGATTGCACCCCTAAACCTTTATGAGGTGTTGCAGTGGAAGGAGACAGACTAATTTTGAAAAGGCAACACCTAAGCAATTTTGTTGTACAATTATTCTTTACTTTTATATATATATATATATATATATATATATATATATATATATATATATATATATATATATATATATATATATATATATATATATATATATATATATATATATATATATGTATGTATATATATATATATATATATATATATATATATATATATATATATATATATATATATATATATATATATATCATAATAATACATTAAATTCTGAGAATATGTATGAGCAAAATAATATATGTAGTCGACAGCTCACAATAATTAGCCTGTCGTTCCTTCTCTCCTATCCTCCTTCTTTTATATACTGTGCAGTTGGCTCCCAAATAAATTCCTCATAAGCAAGTGATTGCCGATGTTAGTCTTATTGGCATACACACAAATAAAAATGACATCAGCTTCACTTTTCTCCCAACTAGCTTGTTTAAAGTCAGCTCTTTGTCAATGTAAATGTGAATAATGTAGTTGAAATATGTTCTTCCGCAGTAAAGCTGAATTTTGAGGCGGAGCTGCGTGGCTCGGTGGTAGTGTGTTTGACTCTCTTCCCAAAGCCCTGGGTTCACATCCAGCTGGGGTCAAATTTTGTCCAGACCCTATTTCTGTGACCCATCTTTGAAATCATCTTTTATAGACAAAAGATGTTAAACCCTAAACGTTTAACCTTTTGAAGAGAAGTACCCAACGGAGAAAGAAACACCCTTAGAAAAACCGGTACAACACAATAAATTGTGTTGTACCGTTTTTTCTAAGCGTGTTTCTTTCTCCGTTGGGTACTTCTTTGCATTTCACACGCTTGGCAGTCACCTTTTTGGTCTGGATTGTTTAACGTTTTGTATTTGAGGTAGTTACTTTTGTATAGGTGCCTAATTGCATTGTAGTCTAATAATATGCTTTTAACAGACTTGACTGCATACTTTAAATGAATGTCTGCAAATACAGCAATTGATTGTAAATAAACAGAGATATAATTCTTTACTGACAATGATCATGTGTAAACACAACAGGGCATATTGAAACATGTGACATTTGTTTTGTTTCCTGATAATTTGTAACCAAAAACTGCTGGGAAAATGAGATCTAGCTAGAGAGATAGGTACATCCACTACCAATCTGAAAGAAAAACAGAAGATAGTGGTGGAAAACCCTTTAAAATAGAAACAAAGAACGACGTTTCGGATCAAAGATCCTTCCTCAGGTGACATGGAAACAAACGTAGAACAAAAAAGAATACGAGAGAAAGAAAAGATGTCATCCTGTATAGAGAGAATTTAGAATGACGTTAAAAAAAAATATAATAATAATAATGAAAAAATAAAAAAAAAAGAGCAGAATGACGCAAATACACAAGCACAAAACACGTAGCACAAAACTTACATTTACATACATACACGTCACTGCATACATTCGTATTCACACGTGCCTGCTGCGGCTCGCGTACATGAACACACACACACACACACACACACACACACACACACACACACACACACACACACACACACACACACACACACACACACACATACGCGTACACGTACACGTACACGTACACACACACACACACACACACACACACACACACACACACACACAGGCAACGGTAGCATCCAGTATCAACAGTGAGGTCAAGTCTGGCACCAACTACCCATCAGGCCGAGCATACATCCTTAGGGGCGAATATTCAAGCCGCGCGGATGGTAAGTGCCAAGCCTGTCCACGAAAAAGGATTCTGTCATTTTGCGGCGGATGAAGTGGGATGTATTTTGCCAAAGGATGCGTATGCTGAAATGTATGAGGCTATGAGGAGGTTCGTTGAAATGACGTCCAACCTGCTTGGTGTATCCACTACCAATCTGTTTACAAGGATCTTCAATCAGAGATGTTCATCGACCTGCTTTCATGGAGACACCAAAAGAGCATGTAGCTTTGCTTGGAGCAGGTATATTACCAACAAATTCACGTCAATTAATGTTTGTAGATGATGCCAGTAAAAATTTAAAAAAATTGTCTCTGACAACACTCTTTGGTGTGCTTTTTCATCAGTGAATCTGTGAATGATTGAATAAATGTAAATATATAATGTAAACATGCTCACAAAATGACTGGCTAAAAGAGTGAATGAACAAAATGTATTGAGGTAACCAGTGTGCAACAGTATTCATGACTAAATCAGGTTGGTTGGTTGGTTCGGGGTTTCACACCAAAGTGATGATCACTTAAAAAAAACAAAATATATTATCAAACTTACAACAGAACATCCCGTTTATTTTGTTTTGGTGGGTTTTTTTTTGTTTTCTTTCTCAATTTAGCGAAGAAGAATATGAGGGCATTTATAATATGAGCCCGAAAAAAAAATTCGACTTCTGCAGGGTTCGAACCCGGGTTACCTGCGTGCTGAAAAATTTCTGTACCGCTGTACTATCGCGGTTATCAAATGATACAAGTGCATATAAATACTTATAGATAAACTTTCTCAACGCGTATCCAACAATGACCTGCCAGAAGTCATATATCGATTGTATCCCTTATCGAATCAGTACACGCAAATGACCCAAACGTGCCAAATTGTGTGTGGGACCCCACATTTCTTTATAACCAATGTGATAGTTATGGGACCTAAAGTACACCTTTATCGAATAAAAAGGGCTGATCAATTGCCCAAAAATTCAAACACTTGTTATTGATAACATCCGGGCAATTTGCGAGTTTACAAAATACACTTTTGAAGATTGCATTTAGAATTCCAATTATCAGAACAAACGTTTCTTTACGAGAAAATACTAACATATTATATGAAGTGACCTATATGTTTCTTTATCATTTTACCACACTATTCGATAAATTTTCATGGTGTTCTGAAATCAGCTATTTTGCTTGTTTTTCACGCAAACGGCATTATCTTACAAATATGCCCGGGACCATGTGTCTGTCAGGGTGGCAATAGTCCCCAGACTCAACAAGGCTCTCAAAAAACCCCTCGAAAAGGCACTTTTCAATAAATAAAAAAATGTAGGTGTAGTCAACAACCTTAACGATAATTGTAACGTGTTAACCTCTTAACTGCCAGAGGAAGCAGACGGGACGCAGATTGTTTCTGTCTTTCATTCAACGCACACACAACCACAGACCCCATGTACATGTTGTTCTTGTTTTGCGCCTGACGGAAACACAAGATGTCGTTTGTTTGCTACGAAATTGTCAGGGCTATCCATCGACCTACACGTAAAAAGGATAGTCTTTTAAACTTTAAAGCGCATGAGAAAAAACAACATGTTAAGGATTTTATCCCAAAGTCTTCCGTATTGTTTGGAGCTCACCTGCGTTTTTCCTTAAGGGACATTTAATACGGTAGACTTTGGTATGAAATCGTTATGTTGTTTACTTCTATGGCAGAATTCGGGTCCGCCCGCCCAGCACATGATGTGCATTCTATTGAACGCGCTCCGACCAACCCCGTTTCAAAGTCTACCGGATTTTCAATAGGTGGACATAAAAGCAAGAAGGGTCATATAATATAGTTAGTTAGTTATTTGGGTTTAACGCGAACAACGCCAACTAAGGCCATCTCACGGAGTTCATAATTATAATATAGAGGTGTAATACTAGTAACAATACCGGTTATTATATAGGCGCTTTTTCCCAATTAATTATGCGAATCGGCTGAAAGCGCCGCGAACTGCACCCAACTCACACGGTCACGTGACACACACGCATTCACTCTAAAGATAAACACAATACAAGACAAACACAAGAAATTCACGTAGTGATAAGGGTCAGTTCAGCTTCTGATTGATTGATTGTACATTGCTTAACGTCCCGACAGCAACAAGACTTTCTCAGGACGTGCCTGCACTGCTTGCGAAAAAAAAAAAAAAACTAAACAGAATATTGAATGTATGTCGCCAGCCGGTCCAATACGTTAAATAAACCTACATGGGGCCTAAATAAAGCTAAGACCATTTAGCAACACACATCCAATATCAAGAGCTACAGGCAGCGCAGACAGTAGGGAGAGTTTAAAAAAGGAAAATACAGATGAATGGACCAAGGGTAGACAGAAACACATGCCCCAGAATACAGAAGAAAACCCACCCTGTGGGGCTGACCAGGGTGACCCTGGGAACTAAAATGTAGTTACCCCACCCAAGTCCCCCAGGGCAGACCCGGGTGGGGATAGTTCAGCTTCTGAGGTTTCGGAAATTTTGATTGCTTGTATTTGCAATTTATAAAGTTGCCTAAAACCCGTACCATTTGTACACAGTCAGACATATCTGTTACGTGAGAATTGTTTTGTTCTGGATATGGAAAAAAGATGAAAGAGTTTATAGGGGTTACTGCGCAACGCATCACAAAGCACTCCGTAATATCAATGTAACCGGTATTATGTGTACACAGTCAGACATATCACTTACGTGAAAATTGTTTTGTTCTGGATACGGAAGAAAGATGAAAGAGTTTATCAGGGTTACTGGGCACTTCATCTCACAGATGATTTCGCATATCTCTCATTTCAATTAACAATAATGGCAATTGCTAAACAAACAAAATACGAAAGGATCATCAAGTATTTGTTCGGTGCAAGAATCGCAATAAATAAATCTTGGGGTTAGAGAATCAAAAGGAATATGTCTAATATAATTTGAAATGCAATGAAAACTTTTGTACTTGGATTTCATAATAAAACAGGATTAGGATTTCATCCCAAAGTCAACCGTATTGTTTGGAGCTCGCATGCGGTTTTGATTTAGGAACAATCAGAGTTCATGTGCATATTTCTAGGCTTATTATGTTGATCCATTCCCCTCCTCTCTAAACCAGCCTCTGACCAACAAACACACGTCGGCGCACACAAACAAAGACGGACACGCGGCGCTTCCCGCTATTACGTGTACCGACAGGAATCCATCTTCTTCTACTCTAACCCACCCTCTGATCCACACACACACTGGCACACAGAAATAAAGACGGACACACAGCGATTCCACGGCTTTTGTAAACTATGTGGTTCCGTGTAGCATAGATATTCTAAAGAAACATAGTAGCACAAGTAGCGAAATGACGTCACTTTAAGCTTTACGTCATGACATCATTAGTCCCACGACGCTGTCTTCATATTGACGACTCGATCAAGTTTTTTTCGTCACTCATCGCAGTACTAACATCTGACGTATCAGACGATCAAACTTTACATGCGTGGGGGTGGGGGTCAGGAGCCGCTGTAACTCCTGTAACGATAGCTGTGCCTAGAAAAAGTGAACACAGTCCAACTGCAAGGGACATAGATCCTCATGAGCCCCCCCCCCCCCCCCCGCAGTTGCGGGGGGGGGGGGGAGGGGAGGTGGGTGGGTGGGTGTGGGGGGGGGGGGGGGTCATGAGGATCTATGTCTCTTGCTGACACCATTGGAATCCATGATTCTTAGACTGCTTGGGATCGTTGACGCTGAATTCACAAAGAGTTAAAAAAGCAAACCAAGTACAAACAGAATCTGAATCCACTGGCAGGTCCTAGGTTTAAAGCACGTGCGCGCGTGGTAGTGTGGTGGTCTTGGGGCTTGCAAAGTGAGTAATACTAGAACGACGCAACTGAAGGTGTGTCAGAATAAAATCGTAGGTGTGATTTTGTGCCGCATCGCGAACAGTGCTTGTGTGACGGAACAGGATGTGTGTATGTACCCACTCCATAATGTTTTCCATTTGTGGACATATGTATTGATATATTGTATAAGAAGCAAATTAACATGCATATATTTGCTTCGTATTCTTTTCTTCCAAAAATCCCTTGCCGGCCAAGACGACTCAGTCTTGATGATAATTGTATTTATTTGCAACATTAACTAGTTCCTTACGTGTAATAGTAATGGGGGTAGTCCCTACTGCTTTATGTAGCAGGTGTTTAGTGGAAGGCTCAAAAGATCTAGTAAGCAATGCAGTCACCAAAAGGGCATCTGATGTCATCATGACAAAATGCAAGCTTACCAGCTTGGGATTCCATGGCAATAACACAGCATTCTCAGAATTGTTTTGGCTTTGGGCGACGCCTTTGTTAAAAGTAAAGAAAAATTGCACCACAAATTTGCCTAGTTGTTGCCTTTTCGAAATTAGTCTGTCTTCTTCCGCTGCAACACCACATAAAGCTTTAGGGATGCAATCCGCGCTGTGCTGGCCGTGCTACCAGTAAATTCTGGAGGCGGCTGTCTAGTACATGCGTTGCGTTTGCAATTTCAAGTTAAACCTGATGCCTAACTGCCCCTTGGGGGGAAACCGGTCGTAGGCAGCAAAAACTTTAAATTTACACAGCAGGTCCAATATCTGTTTGGGAATTTTTTTTTTTAGCATTCTCCCCTCGCGGGGAGGACTGGATATTCTACAGCAGATGGCGGGGCGCCTGGGGGTAATCCTTACTGCTTTATGCAGTAGGTGTTTAGTGGAAGGCTCAAAAGATCTAGTAAGTGATGCAGTCACAAAAAGGGCAGCTGATGTTCTGATGACACAATGCAGGCTTACCAGCCCGGAATTCCATGGCATTATCACAGCATTCTCAGAATGGAATGAAAAATTATGTCAATTGGAGCTATTCTGATTGAGTGCACATGTTGGCTTTAACTATTGTGAGTGTGTTGTTCTGCGAGAGCATGCATGTATTCATCGTAGGAAACGATCCGATATTTATTTGAGCTATCATGATTATGGATCACGTACTTTTTTAATAAGATTTGGTTTTGTTCGCACAGAGAGCGGAATTAATTTGTTTTGATTTGTTTTGGTACACGGAGTTGAATCCCGAAGATTCTAAAAGATGCTCGAATAATCTCCGTTGTTTTCTGTGCGCGTGAAGTTAGCAGCCGGTTTGTGTTATGAAAGGTCGTGAACTGTGTAGTACTCTTGTGTGATGTCATTACACATCGGAATTTGGGGCTGAATTAAGCAGTCGAATTTTATAGATTATTGTAGACTATTCTAGAAAGTTCTTTTTCATCAATATTTATGAGTTTATATTACGTATTCCTTTCTATTGTTTGGTTTGTGTGAATTTGCTGGATTATTCTGGAAAGCTGTTATACTATATAAGATGGTGCTGGGAAGCACGTTTGTACATTGTCATAGATTGTTAGGTGTAGGGACACACAGTTTATCGTAGGTACGTGGCCCGTATTGGGTGTACATTGTGATAGACGCAGCTTAACGGTGGTGTACTTTGTATGAAAAACGCATTGTGTCAGAAATGTTGACATTTCGCAGAGGAGACATTGGATCGGTGTTAATGCATTTGGAAACGCATTGTGTGGAGATGGCATAGCTGAAATAAAATATTGTTGGGACTGTTACTCCAGTGTGGTCTACACCCTTAAGCGACGTGTGACGGGTCGCAGCTGAGTGAAGTTTCTTTAAAAGAACCTTACGTGCGTGCGTCTGGTGTGATATCATACTACGACTACGACTCAACACGTAACAATATATATATATATATAAAGAAACTTCCCTCATCTGCTACCCGTCACATATATATATATATATATATATATATATATATATATATATATATATATATATATATATATATATATATATATATATATATATATATATATATATATATATATATATATATATATATATATATATATATATATATATGACGGGTAGCAGCTGAGGGAAGTTTCTTTAAAAGAACCTTACTTGCGTGCGTCTGATATCATACTACGACTACGACTCAACACGTAACAATATATATATATATATATATATATATATATATATATATATATATATATATATATATACATATATATATATATATATATATATATATATATATATATATATATATATATATATATATATATATATATATATATATATATATATATATATATATATATGTTGGTGTTGCAGTGGAAGGAGACACACTATTTTTGAAAAGGCAACACCTAGGCAATTTTGTGGTGCAATTATTATTTACTTTTAACAAAGGCGTCGCCCAACGCCCAAAACTGCACTCAATCAGATTAACTCCAAGGGACGTAATTTTGGTGGTAATCTGATTTGAGTCGTGACTGAAAAGTGATGAATCCATCATATGAGAGACAGTACCTAAAATACTACATCAGTCTGCGTTTAAGTCTATCCATTTCCTGTTGTTGAACTGATAAAGGCACCAGTAGCAAAAGATCATCGGGCGCATTTCGGTCGAAGTTACCCTGCGGGGCCACTGAAACGGCGTCGGCCCCACGACCTCTGCACACTCGGGAAGAGTGCTGGAAGACTGTGAGTGGTATAGAATTACACCATGACGCCTGTCTTCTGTATAATTACTGACAACTCTCAGGGAGGTTTCACACCGTGTGTGTCCTCGGAAATTGAGATTGACAACAAATAAACATTTCCAGCATCGTCATATTTTAGGGTTATTTCTTTTGTTACGCGCGCGTGTGTGTGTGTGTGTGTGTGTGTGTGTGTGTGTGCGTGTGTGCGTATGTGCGTGTGCGTGTGCGTGTGTGTATGTGTGCATGTGAGTGTATGTATGTGTGAGTGTTTGTGTGTGTGTGTGTGTGTGTTTGTGCGCGCGCGCGCTTTCTCTTGCTCTTTGTCAGCACACACACACACACACACGTACACACACACACACACACGTTCACATACACATATATACGCACACACGTACACACACACACACACACACACACACACACACACACACACACACACACACACACACACGTTCACATTCACAATGCCATGACCTCACAAACACAGCCCAAAGCGCTCACATGACTAGGTACACGTACAGACATACACAGACCGACACAAACATAGACACACGCTTAGACATCATTATGCACTGCGGAGAAATCATATTCCACGTAAATGTTTTGCAGGCCTCATTGAGGCGGCATCACTTTAACTCACTTAGTCCCGATACAAAACAGCATGACATCCATCGACCTTGATAGTTCAAGGGAGGTGCCAGAAAAGCTTGGCGCCCAAAGGCGCCAAGCTATTCTGGCGCTACCCTTGAACTATCAAGGTCGATCTGTCTCCTGAAATGTAATGCAGTCTTCTGAGGACAGCTCCAACCTTTGGGGACACAATGGGTTAATTGTAAAGGTTAACATGACCAGCAGTCTACATCAGCAGTTTCCTTCAGCAGCGTAAGCCACTCAGCCCTGATAACCTGGACGTCGCCCTGATAATGCAAGGGTAGTGCCAGATTAGCTTGGCGCCTGTCTTCGCCAGTCTAATCTCGCTCTGCCCTTGAATTTTCATGGTCGATCCATCTCCTGCAACTGGTGCACAGTCATTAGATGACCCCTCCAAAATTGGGGAAATACGGCCATCGGGCTGAATGAGTTAAATATAATAACAAGCGGTTCTGTCGTTATTGAGCCAAACATGCAATGAGACTTTAATGAGACGTGAAATTACTTTCCCTTTATTAGCCAAAGCTGCCATGTGTCCGGCTTACTTTACTTGCGTTCATTAGTCCAAGCTGCCACGCGACAAATTAACTTTTTCTACGCAAGGCAAGTAAGGCCGAAGATTTACCGGTAGTGTGTTGGGTGTTTTCTATATACGACAGAAAACAGAGTGCGATTCTTGTTCTCTTCACACGTGAAGTGCATTCTATTGGTTTTCTTCACACATAGAGTACATCTTACGTGGTTGTTATCACACAAAGAGTGAATATTGCTTGTATGTTTTTCCCCACGCAGATAGTACAAAGTGTGAATTACACATTGTTTTCTTCACACTATGTTACGTATTGGCAGCAGTAACTGCTTCCACTCGCGTCGCGACACCATCTAGTGCAGATCTGCCTTTTCTCGCGAACGAACTGGCCGGGAAGTGCCCCCAGCATGCCTGGCTCCATGTTCACTGCAAAAGTTAGTCACAGAAGGATGATGCCACTGCTACGATAGGTCGGTACTATACTGACGAGCAAAAGAAATGCGACATTTTTGGAATCATCGGAAACACTTCAGTGTTTCCGATGATTCCAAAAATGTCGCATTTCTTTTGCTTGTCAGTATACATGGGAGTGCGCAACGTTTTTTCTCAAATAATCTTCGCAGAAGATCACTTTTCTTTATTACTCTTAGGGCAAATATCATTCCGTGCCAGTTGACCTAATACGATTTACTTTCAACCGAGGTTTGCTGTGTAGTGAAACTTCGGAAATGTTTCATGAAATGACTGATTTGAGAGACCTAAAATGTCCATCAGATATATTCAGATCAGTACAACAAAGGCCCGTTTTCACGAAAATTAGTAGGTTGATCAGCTTTTCAAATCTGAACGAGCGCCAGCATACAAGAAGTCTGCGTGCTAAATATTGAAATCAGGCCGTTTTCCGCCGAATCTCTAATAGGGTATTGAAAATGACATTTTCTTGTTTGCTGACCTAATTTTTACAACAGTGCAGCGGAATCCGGAAAACGGAGTTCAGAAATAAATAGCCCATATTAGGTTAGTTGGTTATTGGGGTTTAACGCCAAGCAGGCGAATAAGGCCATCTCACGTTGGCCCATATTAGGTCAAAAGGCACGGATATTTGTTCTTACAAGCACAATGTTCACTCCAGTGCTGTTCGGCAGCGACGTTGAGAAAACTGTGATTATGAAATTTGTGACACTTTAACCCGGTCAGTGCCAGTCGACGCAGAAGTGTGTTTGCAGTCTGATTGGTTAGTCCAACACACAAAGCATTAGCTGTTCGGGAAACATGGATTCAAAGTGGTGTCAGCAAGAGGTATAGATCCTCATGAGCCCCCGCAACTGCGGGGGCTCATGAGGATATATACCTCTTGTAATTGGTTGGTGTTAAAATTTATTGGCACTAAACAAGTGAAAATTTCACAATAACTGGTAAAACAGCCACAATGTTGTTAAAGTTTTAACTACAAAATGAGCTTAACGTCTTTTGCAGTCATTTCTGCCGTCTGCTGGCGAGAGCCAGTATTGCTTGTCCATTTTTGAGAAAATCAAGATTTGCATTCACTACTTACGGCCAGAAATTTCAGTTTCAGTCCGGTCGTCAGACGGCTGTAAAGAAAACATTGAATCGGCGGGATCAAAATCATGTTACGTGTTTATGTTAACCCATTATTGCCCACCGTCCCATTTTTGGGACGCAACTTATTTTAATTACTGTATCTAAGTGCTTGTGTCACTGTGACTCAGCAGCCTATTGTGTTAATCAGGGGACATCACTGCATCCAGGCATTGTTTTTGTTTGAGTACTTTCCCTTCACACTAGCAGTGAGAGCTGCCATTTGCAGAAAAAAAGCTGGTGCCTGCAGCATCAACATGGCAACCAAGAAAAGGTAAGGATTACTTTTTTTACATTACACTTTTATATATAACACTAAGAACAAAACCTAGAGACTATACTGTTATCTGGATATGTTTTTGTCAGTTTGATGATAGCTTGATTATGTACTGATCTGTATATGTTAGAGTTACCGTCCCAAAAATGGGACGGTGGGCACGAGAGGGGAGGGGTTTTTGCTTATACTACATACACTGTTTTTTTCTGCTTTTGTCCAGGATTTTTACTGTTCATGAAGTGGTATCAATGCTGGAAGATGATGCTAACTTTGAAGAAGCTGACATCTTTATTGAACCCCCTCCTACAAATGAAGACACCGATGAAGACAGCGGAGATGAAGATGAAGATGGTACTGTCTCCAACCTAAACAGAAATCAGCTGCAGGCTCCTGCTACTGTCACTATCCGGAGACAGGGTGAAAAAGTGTCCTATGATGAGATGGAGGAATCTGCTGATGTATCAGAGAATATCAGTGCTCCTATTCAGAGTGCTCCTGCTGCCACAGGGACAGTGCAAGATGCATCTGGGGATTCAGAATCCTTGGAGTCAGACGATGCAGCACCTATTCCTTCTACATCCATGGGGAGAAAAAGGAAAGTAGCACGGCC
The DNA here is from genome assembly GCA_036245525.1 of Semisulcospira habei. Taxonomy (NCBI): domain Eukaryota; kingdom Metazoa; phylum Mollusca; class Gastropoda; family Semisulcospiridae; genus Semisulcospira; species Semisulcospira habei. The sequence continues at coordinate 104,156,805 of BTPG01000003.1, read as the reverse complement.
TGCAGCAACTAAAGCTCCATCTTCAAAGAAAGCAGCAATAAATCAGCGAAAGTGGAGAAATACAGATCTGTCAAAATAAATAGGCAAAAGCAACGCTTTTCCTGGAACAAGACAGATGTTGACCTGTCGAAAATGCCTTCTTCTCCAGTTGATCTGTTTGAGTGCTTCTTTGACAAAGAAATCCTTGAAACCTTTGCTGATTTTAGCAACATATATGCACGGTCCAAGAGCAACTTGACATTTTCAACCACACCTGAAGAGATCCAGACCTTTCTTGCCATTCTACTCCTGTCTGGATACAGTCCTGTGCCCAGGAGACCATTGTATTGGTCTACAGATGAGGATGTGGGGAAGGATGCTGTTCAGTCTGCTAAGTCAAGAAACCGCTTTGAAGAAATGCTGCGGTATTTCCATGTCAGTGATAACGCACATCTGGATGCTGCTGACAAGATGAGCAAAGTTCGGCCGTTGCTGACACACATGAATGAAAAGTTTCTGACCTTCTTCAAAGCTGTCCAGACACAAAATCTCAGTATCGATGAGTCGATGGTGCCTTATTATGGACGGCACAGTTGCAAACAATTCATACGAGGCAAACCAATCAGGTTTGGTTATAAGATGTGGATCCTGAGCACGCCTCTGGGCTATGTCGTCCAGTTTGAGCCCTATCAAGGTGCAAGAGGACGCCAAACTGAATACCCAGGACTTGGAATGGGGGGTTCGGTTGTTGTTGATCTCATTGCAGAGCTGCAAGAAGAAGAGGGCAGCTCATACCATCTCACGTTTGACAATTTGTTCACAAGCCTGCAGCTGGTGGATGTTTTGACAGAGAAAAACATTGCATGGACAGGAACGATACGTGCAAATCGCCTTCAGGATTGCCCTTTGAGGGATGTAAACGAGATGAAGAAGACAACAAGGGGAACCTATGACCATGCAACCGACACAAAGACTGGCCTCACTGTTGTTCGGTGGAATGACAACAGCATCGTCAATATTGTTTCAAGCAATGTAGGAGTGCATCCACTTCAGACAGCCAAGAGATGGTCAAGGGCTGAATCAAAGCAAGTCACCATTCCTCAACCCTTCATGATCCGCCATTACAACAACACTATCGGCGGTGTGGACCGCACAGACCAGAATGTGGCAAAGTACAGAACGGTCATTCGCTGCAAGAAGTGGTGGTGGCCCATCTTTGCCTATTGTCTGGACCTCAGTATCCAACAAGCCTGGCACCTCTACAGGAACACAGATGTAGCGAAAGACAACCCTTTGGACCTTCTCCTTATCCGCAGGAGCGTTGTCAGAGTCTATCTTGCACGAGCTGGTCATGCAGGGCCTGGTCGTCCAAGAGGATTTGTATCTCTTGACAAGCGTGTCCCAACAGAGGTCAGGTTTGACCGTGTTGACCATCTTGTTCAAAGTTGGCCTACACAACTGAGATGTGCATCATGCGGGAAGAAGACTAAGCGCCGCTGTGCTAAGTGCAAGGTTGGCCTCCACGAAAAATGCTTCCAGCAGTACCATACTCACTGAAACTCTTAACAGCTTATGTGGTGCTAAAATCACCTAAGACAGTGACAGCTGGACATCACACAAAAATTGACAAAATTGAAACTGTCCTTTTTACTTGCAATTGTTTCTTTTTTTTTCCTTCTTTTAATAGTTATGATTTTTCTTGTTTTCTAAAGATACCTAAAAGCAATTTAAATCAAAATATTGTTTTGTTGTGTTTACTTTGTTTTCACCTCAATTATTACATTTTCTTTCAATAAAAGTTTACTAGTTTCAGTATTTTGGTTCTTGTGTTCACTCTTTGAAAAATGAAAAACCCCTACCCATTCCTGCCCACCGTCCCATTTTTGGGACATCTACATTTTATTGTCTAAATGATAAATTTCAAAGTTTTTATCAAAATTTGATCAACACATGTCCATTGTAGACAATTATCCATAATATAAACTAATTTGCACTTTGAAAAAAAATTTGGGCATTAGTGGGTTAAACAGACAAGCAACGTACGCGCTCACCCACCCACCCACACCTACACCCACACCCACACACACACAGGCACGCAAACACACACACACACACACACACACACGCACGCACGCACACACACACACACACACACACGCAAACGCACACACACACACACACAAACGCACACACACATACACACACAGACAGACACACACATGCACACACACACACACACACACACACACACACACACACACACACACACACACAAGTTCTGAAACATAAGCAGACTAAACTATAATATGCTTTATGCTCAGTGATACTTACCACAATCAATCGCCTTATTTATTTATTACAAGGCGAAAAATGCAAACTAAGAAGAAATGCATATTTAAAGAGACCAACAAATAAAGAATTGACGTTTAAAGCTAGGTCAGTCACAAACACATGCTTCAGAAATGTAAGAATTTGCTATACTGACGAGAAAAAGAAATGCGAGATTTTTGGAATCATTGGAAACACTTTAGTGTTTCCGATGATTCCATAAATGTCGCATTTATTTTGCTTGTCAGTTTAGTAATTTTTTTACCGCGAGAGGACTTCCTGACGTCACCGCTGCCAGTCCCAGTACGAGCAGCACAAGGAACGCAGTCAGAGTCATCGTGAGCACTGCACGCACATAAGTACATTCCTAATTTGTGCGCTTCTCTTTGATAGGTCTGGTATTAACACTTTTTATCCTGATTCACTGCTTGAAATAAGTTTTCCCCCTCTCTCTCTGTCTCTCTCTGTCTGTCTCTGTCTCTGTCTCTCTCTCCTCTCTCTCTCTCTCTGTCTCTGTCTCTCTCTCTCTCTCTCTCTCTCTCTCTCTCTCTCTCTCTCTCTCTCTCTCTCTCTCTCTCTCTCTCTCTCTGCATGTGTGTGTGATGAGTGTTATTATTTTTTTCTGAATATAATGATGCTATTGGGTTTTGTATATATATATATATATTTTATAGTTTCCCTTTTTTTCTTTTTTTTTACCCTGTAGATGTTACCAACGGCAAGTTTGTAAATTGACGATTTGTTTTCTGTCAAAACTTTTTACCGTTGAAAAATAAAATTTCATCATCATCATCATCATCTCTCTCTCTCTCTCTCTCTCTCTCTCTCTCTCTCTCTCTCTCTCTCTCTCTCTCTCTCTCTCTCTCTCTCTCTCTCTCTCTCTTATAGCTTGTGGACTAACGTGATTTTGACTTAATTGTTGAAAAGCACAACGCGTGACTTAGTTTCTGCGCTATATAAGAATCAGAGGTCACCTAAAACGTCTGCACTCAAACCGCTGGACGAGTGGAAAAATAGTCTTTTCCGATGGCTCTGTGGTATTGACTGTGCAGCCTCGTTGCTTGACATATTCGGCGCAAATCTGGACATTATCTAGATTGCAGTGAAAACGAGCTATTGCTTTTATTTGTTTTCTTGTACTGTCAGTTTATCAAATTATTTTGTGTAGTTCTGTTTGACTGTTCACCTTTACCTGTCTGGTTTGCATTGTGTGTATGATTGTTGCTTGTGTGTGTGTGTGTGTGTGTGTGTGTTTCTTTTGTGTTGTGGAACAGTTTAATTCTTTTTGTGTTATAGTCTTGATGAGGTGTCCGCCTGGTGTAAACATAACTCAATGAGTATCCATCCAGCAAAAACTAAGTCAATGGTAATAGCGACACGCCAAAAAAAACTTTCACTTGATTTGTCCCACTTTGTGAATCTTATCATCTGTTGTCAAAGTAGGATGCCGCCCTTTGGTCAGCGCCACCCCCTGTTTGCAGCAGCAACAAAATCCAACGACAACCTCTACGCAGCCTGCAGACAGGCGGACATCGCCATAGTCGACCACACTGCCACCTTCCTGACCAGCAACCTCCCCCCCCCCCCCCCCCCCCCCCCCCCCCCGTCAGGCCCTCTATCGTGACGGCGACAGGAAACACCCCAGCGCCGAGGGCACCAAACGCATGGCCCTCAACATACGGTATGGTGAATACCGGCCTTCTGCACCTCACCGCGACCAAAGTCGCGCGGCAATCTACAAGGACCAGTCTGACCACAACAGTCTACAGCCGTGCATTTCTGACAGGTCAGAAGGGCGTGGCCACAACCTGACTCGGAGACACGACCATGGCAGGTCTGAGGAGCCAGTTCACCACGGCCAGGCCTTATCAGGTCAACTGAAGCAGCCAGCAATGTACCGCCCACAGCCGGGTGACGCAATTTCCCACCATCCGCGTCCCCAACAGGTTTTCGTGGGACATCAGCCAGCAAACTTTCAGCCGACTGACTTTCCGCCCTTGGGTCCTACGGGACCAAGTCCTGCAGTACCGCCGGCTCCGCCATCTTCTACTAACGCCTGGGGTCGTGCTGGCCCTGCTTGTGTTGACAGTTTTCACCTCCCGGACCACGTCTTGAGACAAATCGCACAGCTTATTTATTCATCCAGGCCCCGTGCATAAGCAGATCTGCCTGTGTTTGTACATGATTGTGTTGCAGTGAATCCTCGTGGCATCATCAATACCCCATGTTAAGTACAGCCAGTGCGACACAATTCAAACCTCGATTTCGTCAGACAGTGCCGATACAAGATTGTGTCACAGAGACTCTTCATAACATTGACTATATTTAATGTTATATGAGTTGCTGCGACACAGTGCATGCTGCAACTATTTATTAAACAGTATAGTAGTAGACAAGATTGTGTCACGGAGACTCTTAATGACATTAACAAAACTTAATTTGTGTCACTGCGACACAATAATATGCGATGATTTAGCATATCAAACTATGCTGATACAAAGTATGCTGATACAAGATTGTATCACAGAGACTCTTCCTAACATTAATGAATCTTGGTGTTGTGTGAGTCGCTGCGACACAATGGAAACCATGATTTAGGTTATGAAACTATATTGATACAGAATTGTGTCACAGAGACTCTTCATAACATCATCTAAGCTTGATTTTATGTGAGTCACTGCTACACAATAATAAACAATGATTTAGCGAATGAGACCATGCCGATACAAGATTGTGTGACAGAGACTCTTCATAACATTTTCTATTAACTGGTGTGAGAGTCTTTTCGACACAATGTCAGCACTGATCTGATATTTGGAGTGGAGGATGATGTCATCCATTGCTTTATTTTTAATAGTAAACATATACTTTCAGACATACAGACTTTTATGACGTTTTAGATTGACAAGGTCATTTGCTTTCGCATAAACTTATTATCACAGACTGTTGCATGACGTCTCATTTATACCACGAATGTGACTTTTTCTTCGTACACGGTAACTATTACAACTACGTATGGTGTTGCTTGGACCCAAAAGGACCTATCTTCAAACCTGTGACTGGACTATAACATACAGCACGGTGGACTTTTATTGCGTTGCTTGACAAGCTTGCTTATCCCTGCTTTCCGGTTGATAAGCTTACCAGTGCGTCTGTGCAGGCTGAAACATTTCAATACTCGAGTGGTTTCTCAGTCGGCGACATAGCTAATCCAAACAAAGGAGTGACAGATTGTATTGACCGCGTGTTGTCTGCTGTGATTGCACTAGTCACCGCCAGCAGTCACGTGTGAAGATTGTTTGAGCGTGTGATAGTTTGTTTGAACCGCCTACAGCTCTTGACTATTGGAATCCTCTAGTACCAATTGGATACTTAGACACTTTATGTTGTGTAATTATATGCTAGGTGTTTACACGATTTTTTTTCTTCAGCCCACACTTTGTTTTTCTTGTTTTTGTTTATTTTTGTATTTGTTGTTATCATTGTTTTTGCTTTGTTCTGCTTGACTATCTATACGTTCCCTTTTAATATGTCAACAGGTGGCAAAAGCATTAATTTTTTTAATATCGGTCATCTTAATGTGTATCACCTTTGTCACAAAATACCAGATATAACTATTCTCCTAAACCAGTCCTCACCATTTCACATTTTTGGATTTACGGAATCTCGTCTAACAGCTAACATTAGTGACCATGCCATAGCTATATACAATTACTCCATTCTCAGGCGAGATGCATCTGCCCCCGGACATACTGGCCTAGCAGTGTACGTACACAATTCCATCAACAACTATGTAAAGAGGCGTTGTGATTTAGAATCCCCTAATATAGAGTGCATGTGGTTATAAGTTAAAACGACTAAGTCCTCGCCTGTTTTTATAGGTTTTGTATATAGAAACCCAGCGGCCTCAGCCTCCTGGCAGGACGAGTTTGTGTTAATGATGGATGTGGTTCAGGAGTCCAAAGGTGATGTACATATCTTGGGAGACTTCAACATAGACTTGCAAAAGCAAGGACACACTTCGCGGAGATCCATTTAATTTTTTAAGGGTTGAAACAGCTTGTCCAGTCACCTACTAGAGTTACTTTCTCATCTTCAACGCTGATAGACCATGTATATACCACAAATATCAGCGTTGTAAAAAATGTTAGCGTACCTAATATTTCCATTAGTGATCACTTTCCTGTTTGTTTTACGTTGTCTGTTAGGTTAGCTAAACAGTCAATCAAAGGACACACTACCATAACGTATAGATGTTTTTAAAAACTCGACCAAACTGCTTTTTATATGATCTATCTTTAGTTCCATTTTATGATATACAAAACTGCAAAAACCCTAACGATGCCCTGTCACGCTGGTACGAGCTGTTTCTCGCCGTTCTGGATAGACACGCGTCTAAGCGCATCAAACGCGTCAAATATCCTGTTATGCCAAAATGGCTCTCTGGTGAGATAAAACAAGCAATGGAAGTAAGAGATGAATTAAAACGAGACAAGAAATTTACTGAATACAAGAAGCAGCGAAACCATGTCAAATCTCTAGTTCGTAAAGCACAGAGGCAAAATGCAGAACAAATTATTGCCGACGGCAAAGACATCCGTTCAATCTGGCAAGTAATAAACAATTTCACCAAAGGTAACAGGAAACGATCGCCTAATATTCCGCCCGATCTTACTGCTGATGCGTTCAACGCTCACTTCATAACTGTTGCTCAAACTCTGGCGAAGTCAGATACACCTAACCCTGTAAACTACACTTGCTCTTATCAACTACGTCACCATAGTCAACAGAGAGCCTGCGGCCCATTTTTACTACCGCTTATGACTGTCCTAGATGTAGGAAAATATATTTCCAGTTTAAAGAACAAATCGTCTTGCGGTCTAGATGGTATTAATAGTCAAATTTTAAAACTATCTCTGCCCTACGTCGTCGAATCCCTGACCTTTATTTATAATTTATCGATCAGACATAACGTTTTTGCCGACGAGCTAAAAAAAGCTTCCTAAAAGCAAAGATTTATGCAACCTAAATGAGTACAGACCCATTTCCATATTATCCTGTATTTCAAAACCGCTCGAGAAACATATCCATACTCATCTTCTAAACTTTCTGGAGCAAACCATCTGATAACTGCAGCACAATCAGGGTTTCGACCTCTACATTCATGCCAAACTGCCCTAAATCATTTAATTTGATAAATGGCTCTCTGCCATAAATGACATTAAAGTATGAGGTGCAATCTTTCTTGACCTGATAAAAGCTTTTGATCTTGTCAACCACTCTATCCTACTAAAAAATCTACCATTCTATCACATTGACTCAAATACTGTCTCCTTTATATCTTCCTATCTCAGGGACAGAACACAAAAAGTACTGCTAAATGGCAAATATTCCTCTGATGGTTTAGTAACTTGCGGTGTTCCACAGGGGTCTATTCTAGGGCCCTTATTATTTAATCTATTTATTAATGATCTGCCACTGTGCATATCTCATTTAGACGCAAACTGCGATCTGTTCGCATATGACACGACCATACACACATCTGATAAAGATATCGCAACCATTAATAAGGTACTCCAACAAAGTCTTGATGAAGTAGCAGGCTGGTGCAGTGTTAATCACATGATTATTAGTATTCCAAAGACAAAGAGCATGTTAGTTACTACACGTCAGAAACACCAGCATGGCCTACGACCTTTAACAGCTTAATTGGTTGTCCACTATAACGCCTAATAAGCGATAAGTTACTTGTTCTACAAGCTGTCTATCTAAGGAGAGTGTTAAAGGTCGTAATACTCTTCTACTGTTGCTGCAGATTATGTAATAGTTCGACTGTCTGCATTAGCATGTCAGGTTCATACCCGTGTATATAATTATATATTTTATTAATTTTTTATTTCTATTTTTTCCCCTCTGAGTGGTGGTGGTGGGGGGGGGGGCGGGGGGGATGGGTCTTTTTACTTACATATGTTTTATCTTTTGATGTATCGTCTGATGTATTTTTATATGTGTAGAATAGCAGGACAGTTTGGAAGATAGGCATTGCTATGCTTAAAACTTTTTATCCTGAATAAAAACGTTTCATCATCATCATCATCATTATCTCTCTCTCTCTCTCTCTCTCTCTCTCTCTCTCTCTCTCTCTCTCTCTCTCTCTCTCTCTCTCTCTCTCTCTCTCTCTCATGGTTTTTCATCCTGGAAAAACAAAGAGTATTTTAATTACTACACGACAAAAACACCAACGCCGAACACAGCGTTACATTTACAACTAAACGCTAAACTGATAGAACAAGTCACAGAGCGTGAATTCTTGGGAATACACGTTGACGAAAACTATGTTGAGAGACGCATATAAATACAGTCTGTAAAATCATTGCTAAAAAAATACTTTACTGTTGTCCCAGTTTAGACAAGTAACGGATACACATACTCGTAAATTGTTTTTTCATGCCCATATCACGTTGATTGATGCAGATGTCAGAGCACGAATCGGTAAAGCCAGAGCAGCCTTTCTCCAGTTGAAAAAAAGTGTGGAGTTCCAGAGAGCTGTCACAACACACCAAAGTCCGGATTTTCAACTCCAATGTAAAAGCAGTTCTCCTATATGGAGCAGAGACATGGAGATTGACAAAAACCACAGTCAACACAGTACAGACCTTCATGAACAGTTGCCTTAGAAGAATTTTGAAAATCCACTGGCCAGAGAAGATCAGCAACGTCAGACTATGGGAGAGAACAGAGCAGATAACAGCAGAGAATGAAATTGGGCGAAGAAGATGGGGATGGATCGGTCACAGTCTGAGAAAGCCAGCTTCCAGTATCACTAGGCAGGCATTGTCATGGAACCCCCAGGGAAAGAGGAAAAAGAGGTAGGCCGAGAAACTCCTGGCGTCGAGACCTCCAAGCAGACATCAAAAGACTGGGAACCACCTGGAGTAGAATCGAAGGAGAAGCACAGGACAGGAGTTGCTGGAGGTCTCTCGTCGACGGCCTATACCCGGGTAGGGGTGACAGGCGTAAGTAAGTAAGTATATCACGTTGATTATGTCTCCACAGTGTGGGACGGTTGTAGTGATGTTCACATGAACAAGTTAAACTCTATAATATATAAAAGGGCTGTCAAAATGATAGATACGCGGCCCACTCCTACCACAGACAAATTTAGACATCTAAACATTTTCGGCCAGCGTCAACAATTTAGTTTCAACAAATGCATCCACATGCACAAGATATTAAATACCATGACACCGCAGTATCTAACCACCAAATTTATGCCACAGCAAGAACGCGAACGGACCTAACGGAACAATACATTACCTCTACCTCTGCCTAGAATTGACCTCTTAGAAACTAGTTTATCGTTTTCTGGACCATTTGTATGGAACACTATTCCTGCACATTTAAAGAATATATCCACGCTTGGAATCTTTAAAACGAAACGTTTCGATTACCTGATGAGCAAAACATAACATCACTGGGCATTTATTTAAACAAATCCTGATGATTAATACTTTCATGTACTACATGCCTTTATGTATAGTGTTTGTGTGTGTTGGGGGGGGGGGGGGGGGGTTGGGAGGGGTATAAGATGAATGTTGAGTGTTACTATTATTCTGTGTATATAATTTTTTAAAAAATGTTATTATTATTTTGTTTCTATTTTATAAATAATTTTTGCATGAAATACTGTGTATAAATATAATGTCTATTATTATTTTAAAAAAAATATTTTACGTTGTAGATGTTAGCAACGGCAAGTTTGTAAAATGACGATTTGTTTTTGTCAAAACTTTTTACCGTTGATAAATAAAGTTTCATCAGCATCATCATCATCTCTTATGAAATAAATTATATCGTTAACCGTTGACCTTTTTTGAGTGTTGCTATTATTGTTAGAGAGGACAGAAACTGGAAGGGGAATTGTAGCGCCGGAGTAACCGGCACGGGGCAGCGTTGGCGTTGATGACAGATAGCTTGACAGATAGCGTGACCCTCACCCACCTCACTTACCACAACTCTCTCCCTCCCCTTGGCGTTTGACCTAAGCCTGGAGAGTAAATATGCGTGTAAACGTTTAAATTATCACTAGACTATCACAATTTCGAATGTTAGATATGCACTAGGAAGTGAAAAAGTGCACTACCACTGATCTATTGAGATAGCGCTACCTATTAAGATTCAGTAACAGGACCAGTACTAGTTTAAATTATTAGCGCTGCGACTAAGGTGAACTCTGTTAGTTTTGGGGTCGTGACATATTAGTAGCATAACTGTTGCATCCTCAATATGATAACGTTACAAATTATTAACACCAATTTTTAAGAAAATGCAATGAAACTGATTCACAAAACACAAACATTCTGACTCTCCGAAGAAATAAAGAACAAGACACGTACAATGAAAAAAGAAAACGTAGAATTAAACGCATAAAATGGATGTTTCGCACAGAATGTGTAACCCTTTGGGTGTCGGTAGCGGTTTTAACAGCGATGATTCCTGTAGGTATCATAGCGACAAAAACCGCTACCGACAACCCAAATGCAACTTGAAGCTTACCTACCCGCAAAATGCTAGTCGAGTTAGTTAGATTGTTGTTTGAAACACCGCTAGTCTGCCAGGAGTGACAAGAGCATGGGGCTTTTATACTTTATTTTGCGGTGTTGATCAATGTGATAAGGAACAACAACTCTTGGTTATCACGTTTGTTCTGCTATTGTCTTGTTTTGAATCTTGCTGTTTACGTGCATGTGTTGACAGATCCTATACCATATATTACATGTTGTGAGCTCCAGCTATATCCGGCGGAAAAGGTGAGTGGGCATGGGTTATACTCTAGTACTACAACTAATCGCACCATTTCAAGGACGGTCAAGATGTCAGCCTTAGGTTTATGAATTTGCAATGTCACGTGATACGCAAGTGCGTGTTTGAGTGTGTTCGTGCGCGTGGCACAAAGTAGTGTCGTCTCAGTTAGACTTTAGGCACGTTTTCTTTCTAGGTGGTTATTAACATTACTGATGGTTGTGATATAATATTATTTTGGGCAACATTTTGCTTGATATAGTGCGATAAGAGGCAGATGTGATTACGAGACTCGAATCAAAATGTCCGAGTCGAAGACGAGGACATTTGATTCGAGCCAAGTAATCACATCTGTCTGTTTATAGGCACTATATTAACCAAAATTGTTTCTCAATATAATTTATGTAGCCAGTCCAAAACAAAACTATGCCTCGCGTCATTCATTGTGCGGCTGATTGCGGTGTTCAGACAAAACACATGTAAGGCAGACAGCCGCACATCGCTGTCCACTAAGCGCGTAGATTTCGTCTGACTAGGAAAACATGAGTGCATTGTATAACCGTGCATTTTGCTGAGTAAATTCTACTTGTAAATAGATTACGCATAGTTGTGGAAAATGCCAGCAGGTTTGTTTATTTTGTTTTTTTCTCAGGTTGTCGATCGCCAGCTGACATCTCGTGAATTTCACTTGTCAGTCCAGCCCGACTCACACGTTTCCTGGCGTCTTTTCTCCGTTCGTGTGTGTGTATAGAATATAACTTTCGAGCATTCATACACACTAAGAAGTATGTCATTACTGCTACACACAAGGAGCGCGTTAATGTTGCAGTGTGAGCCTATTTCGCGTTTCCGTTTTGAAAATTCAAGTATCAGCAAGATCGCGTCTTCTTGGTGCGCAGGGGATGTTGGGAAGGAAACTATACCTAGCAAGCTCATGAATATTTATTTGCTTGTTATATGATATATCTATACAAGTGTCAAAGTGAAAACTTTATGGCGTGGGTACACACGTGCATATACTCACTGTAACAGGCCGGTGTGTTCTAGTCAGTCGAACATATTTATTTGTTTTATGTTCACATTTGTTGGTTTTACGTCTGTTTTAAAAATTCCACTGCAAACAAATTTCCCATCTTGGGACAATAAAAGTATTCGTATCGTATCGTATTGTATCCGTATAGTATCGTATCCGTATGGTATCGTGTCGTATTTGTATCGTATCGTATCCGTATAGTATCGTATCGTATCCGTATAGTATCGTGTCGTATCGTATCCGTATAGTATCGTGTCGTATCGTATCCGTATAGTATCATGTCGTATCGTATCCGTATAGTATCGTGTCGTATCGTATCCGTATAGTATCGTGTCGTATCGTATCCGTATAGTATCGTGTCGTATCGTATCCGTATAGTATCGTGTCGTATCGTATCCGTATAGTATCGTGTCGTATCGTATCCGTATAGTATCGTGTCGTATCGTATCCGTATAGTATCGTGTCGTATCGTATCGTATCGTATCCGTATAGTATCGTGTCGTATCGTATCCGTATAGTATCGTGTTGTATCGTATCGTACAGTATCGTATCGTATCCGTATAGTATCGTGTCGTATCGTATCGTACAGTATCGTATCGTATCCGTATAGTATCGTGTCGTATCGTATCGTGTCGTATCGTATCGTATCGTATCCGTATAGTATCGTATCCGTATAGTATCGTATCCGTATAGTATCGTGTCGTATCGTATCGTATCCGTATAGTATCGTATCCGTATCGTATCGTATCAGTATAGTATCGTGTCGTATCGTATCGTATCGTGTCGTGTCGTATCGTATCGTGTCGTGTCGTATCGTATCGTGTCGTGTCGTATCGTATCGTGTCATATCGTATCGTATCGTATCGTGTCGTGTCGTGTCGTATCGTATCGTGTCGTGTCGTATCGTATCGTATCCGTATAGTATAGTATCGTATCGTGTCGTATAGTATCGTGTCGTATCGTATCGTATCCGTATAGTATCGTGTCGTATCGTATCGTATCCGTATAGTATCGTGTCGTATCGTATCGTGTCGTATAGTATCGTGTCGTATCGTATCGTATCCGTATAGTATCGTGTCGTATCGTATCGTATCCGTATAGTATCGTGTCGTATCGTATCGTATCCGTATCGTATCGTGTCGTATCGTATCGTGTCGTATCGTATCGTATCGTACCCTTCACTACCAGCTGACGCAGACTCTGTTTCTGCAGTTATCGTTAAAGTGCCATACCTCAGGCAACAAAGTGTTAACTCATTCGAGACCTTCCGCCTCCGGATACGCGGCATAAGCCGAGTAACCGGAGGCGGCACGTCTCCAATGAGTTAACACTTCTCAATATCTCATTTATATCTGTTCTTAATGTGTCTAACAATAATACCGGACAAAAAGAACTAACTTAACTCATTCAGCCCGACGGCCGTATTTCCCAAAATTCAGGAGGCGTCATCTAATGACTATGCACCAGTTGCAGGAGATGGATCGACCATGATAATTCAAGGGTAGTACCAGATTAGCTTGGCGCCAACAGGCACCAAGCTAATCTGGCACTACCCTTGAATTATCATGGTCGACCCATCTCCTGCTGTAGTGCGTCAGGGCTGAAGGGGTTAAAAATGTGACGTTTGAATGTCGTGAAGTGAAAGACGTTTCTGCTCTTCAACTCCTTTGTACGCAGGAGAGCTCCCTCCGTTACGCTCGACATGCAGCGAGAAACCTCTGTTACGGCTGCCTACTCACATGGCGTGAAATGAAGGACAGATGTTATTTGAACTCATTCAGCCCGACGCATGTATTTCCCAAATTTCTGTCTGTGCGTTTGTTTGTTTGTGATTTTGTTTGTTTGTGCATGCGTTTGTTTGCGCGTTTGTTAGTTTGTGCGTGCGTTTGTGCGTGCGTGCGTTTGTGCGTGCGTGCGTTTGTGCGTGTGTTTGTGCGTTTGTGCGTTTATGCGTTTATGCGTGCGTGCGTTTGTGCGTGCGTTTGTGCGTTTGTACGTGCATGCGTTTGTTCTTGTGTTTATTTATTTTTTGTTTAATAATTATTTAATTAACTATTTAATTATTTATTTAATAATATTTTAATTAATTAATTAATTAATTTATTTTCTCTTTTTTTAATTATTTATTTATTTAATTATTTTTGTTTAAATATAAGCACATAAACGCACAAAACCGTAGAACATCCACCACAAGACATGCACAAATGTATACTGATGGGCATTAGTGGACTGTAAAACCTATATAGAAACATGAGTTTAACTCATTCTACCCCAACACCGAAATCCCCAAATTGTACCGTTCTCCTCTGAAGACTGCACTCTAGTGCAGGACACAGATCGACCATGATAGTTCAAGGGTGATGCCAGAATAGCTTGGCGCCCATAGGCGCCAAGCTATTCTGGCATCACCCTTGAACTATCATGGTCGATCCTTATCTTGCTGTGGTGTGTCTGGGGTAGAAAGAGTTAAGTAAGTGGCTTGTATTGACTGCCTGTATGTTATCTGCCCACCCACAAATTTCATTTATACAGTTAATCAAACTGCACATGCAGCCATCAGTTCTGGGAACAGTACTGTTTTCCTCGTGCACAGGGGCACCAAAACTTATAGATAAGGCCACACCTGATAATAATAACAGAACTAATGTGCAAATGCAACCACTGGTTCTGTAAATAGCACCTTTGTCAGCAACACCAGTGACCAAAAGCACACAGACATCATGGATGATGCCACCGCTGATCACTTCAAACAATAGGCTGCCCAATACTCATGTTGTAGAGGGGGGTGTGTGGGCTCTTTCTCACGCACTCACACCCTGGGGTTCGCTTCCGTGAGGGTTGAGAAGAGGCTTAATTGAAGAACATCTTTTTATTCACAGCATCAAAGCAAGGCTCTTAATCAATGCCTTTAAGTCAATGATGCCACCCTGCAACAAACATTACAGGTCATAAGTATATATCATATACAATATAGCGTGAACGTACGTTCTAGCTATTACTATCATCAAACTACCACAAATATACATACGCCGCTATAGCTTGAACATACATTCTAACTATTGTCAAGCAACCGAAATTACAAAAGAATGTACAGTACAAATCGGCTCTAAACAACGAATTATAAAAACAGACAGTCAAGTAAAAATAACATAAAATGCAATAACAACATTTTTCAGTTAATGCAGTATTCTGTTACCTTAACAAATAACCAACATCTAACTATTCAACATACCTTAGCAAAGTGTCAAAGGTGATATAATGAAGGTCGACTGAATTTCATATGATCTGATGCAGTCAAGTAACGAAACTGCTGTGTCTGACTGCCCAAAAATGTTACAGCAGCTATAGGTGAATACAGTTCAGTCAAAGCTCATGCACCTGACTGAAAACTCATGACAAAACATACTGCCCAAGATGCACTGGATTCTTGGAGCACTTATAGCTACATGCTGTCCAAACACAGAGTCAGGCACCAATATTTATACATTTAGGCTAGAGCTAGGAACGATATACATCTATGCTTCCACTGACTAAACTGTTCTAACTTACAGTGAAGCCTGTCTGGTATGCAGTGCAGTCTATCCACAACCACCTTATAAAACAAGACAACGGAATGAAGTAGATCAAGTTAAAAGAAAAGATCTAAGAAGACAATACTAACTAGGAATTAACCTATTTGGCTTTATCCATTAATTAACATTTATTTACCTTACAAATCATAATCAGTGGAAAATATAAACTAAACACTTCCATTCCTCTATTTAACCGCATGATCAAAGATCACTCTACCACACTCATTGATCAGTGATACCGTGAAATGGCCTGCACATTCAGATATCAGCTCTGTAAATAGTGCCCGTATCTACATGCAGAGGGGCACCAAACTTAAAGATGCGGCCATAACTGACATCTCAAACAAAACGCTATACCTACACACACATATCAATGATACAGTCAACCTCCGTGTGTGTTAGGCTGGGCAGGCTTAAAGACTGGGACTGTAAATCTTCAAGCGAAATGTCAAAGCCAGTAAGAAAATAAGAAAAAAACAGCAAGTACATGTAGTTTGTAACTTATTCAAATAAAACGTAAGATCTCATCGAGCCCAATGGTGATATGAGTGGGTGATGGAAACAGTGTAAAAAAGCAGGCCCGGGTCTAGGGTGGGAGGGGGGGGGGAGGGGCAGTGGGGTCAAAATGCTATAACAAAGTCCCTTTTTGCGGGTGTTCGCCCCACCCCCTCCCCACTGTTTGATTTTTCGGCGCCCCCCTCCCCCCCCCCCCCCCCCCCCCGCACGGTTTGATTCTATTCTTTGGCGCTCCTCCCCCCCCCCCCCACTGTTTGATTTTTTGGCGCCTATCCCCCCCCCCCCCTTTTTTTGATTTTTCGGCCTCTACGGAAACAAGATCTAGCGTGGTGGAGGCCTTTTTGTATCAGGTTCAAAGTCCAAAAAAAGAAGTTTGGAAACACCCCCCCCCCCCCCCTTGGAGATAAGTGATCCGGACCTGGAAAGAGTACGTGTACATTATGCAGTACGTGCATCCCCCCCCCCACCCCCACCTCTCCACCCTGCCTTAAAACTATTTGTTCATCATTAAACGTACCTTACTGGGTGATCACTTGACCGATTTATTAAATCATCTCAGTGTAACCTTCCCCGTTTTCTTCCTTGTTTTAATACCGATAAATATGAGTTCAGTGCTAGCGCCAGCTGCTAAGAATGCTTGGAGCGAACTTCAAATGTCAATATGTAGACAAACTGCAAATTACGCAGCATCAAAATACGGCTCCCCTTTTGTGCAACTAGGCTACGGCCAGTGAGATAGGCTTTAATTTTAAACAAAACGTTGCATTAACTTTCATGCGTGTTCACATTGTGCTGCATATTCTTTCAATGCATAGTGTACTGTACCATTAGGCTGCACCATCAGTGATCACAAAGACTGCATGCTAGTGACTAAAGATCATAACATAGCTTACCAGTGCAACTGAATGGTTAAAAAATTACAGTAATATATAAATAATCAAGTTTCAAAACTGGGTTCAGGCATGGCAGTTAAAACCAAGTGGTGCGGTACTCTCTCTTTTACGGCATGCAGCATGGTGCACTTTGGTCATCTGCACGAGACCTTTACACTCGCAAACACTTTGGATCAGTATGCAAGCAGTTTATTGAGTTTTTAGTGCATTCGCTGATGTAAACGTGGGTCTGTACCACCAGGGAGAAGGGGAGGGTTCAATAAAACTAAAGGGGGTGCCAGAATATCTCCTAATCCCAATATCTTTGGAAAGCATATGCAGAAAAATGTGTTGACAAACGCACACAAAAAATGAATTGTATTTTTATTTGGAAAAATCAAAATATTCTTGGAGAAGAAAATCTAAAGATTTTGATTGCTGTGGTTGATTTCTGTGTGGTTGAACTATCACTTGCCTTCCCTGCCCAATACACCCCATTACCCCTCCCCCCCCACCCCCACTCCACCCGCAACTGCACATCAAGGCTGTACTGTCAAGGATCAATATGTAATAATCCCTTTGCCATGAATTAATAATTATGTGCTTGTGTATGTGCTGATGAATGGGGTCTACTTCTCTCTGTTTTGAGAAAATAAGTCAGTTTGTTAGGTAAACACATTTGACAATGTAATTTAGCTGTGAGAGTGAAAGGCAAGAATTAGTTTCGCGTAAGTACTGATGTGCAGCTACCTTCATTTTAAATCCCAGCTATTTATGATTAACGTGCATCCGTATACGTTTCGTATGGGGCTATTGCATTGATACACATGCATCATATGGGCGGTATTATTGTCCAAAACATTTTGAGTCGGAATGGCCTGTGTAAATCAAATATCAGAGACATAATCACTACTTTGAATATACTGATCATATTTCCCTCCTAACATTACACAAAACTATTGTTTTGAGAAGATATGCTTTCCGCTAGCACATTACCGCTTATTGCGTCATCGGGACCACACGTGAAGGAAACCGAATGTAAACAGTTAGGAGCTTTGATTATTTGCATGCATTTCCACATACTGTTTCCCGCAAAGTACAAAGCATTTTCAGTCATTTATTGTGAGTTATCTCCAACAAAGAGTTCACATGCACAACATTATTATATTTAACTGTGACTCTAGGCGGTCACATTTCAAGTACTGATCATATTTCCTTTGGAACATTACATAAAACAAAATTAATCACATTGTTTAGAGAGGATATGCTTGCCGTTTGCTCCCCGCATATTACCGCTTATTGCGCCATCGGGACCACATGCGAAGAATGCCGAGTGTAAACATATGGGAGCACTAATTATTTGAATGCATTAACACATACTATTTTCCGCAATGTACAAAGCATTTTCAGTCATTTGTTGTGAGTTGTCTCAAACACAGAGTTCACTATATTATTATATGTAACTGTGACTCCTGGTGGTCAAATGTATTAAAGCAAAGCTTCAAATGTTGATAGCGTAAACAGCTGGTCCACTAAAATAAAACTGCAAATGGAAAATCGTCTGTCGGTAACGTCGGTAAAACCTTAAATAATCCAGACCAAAAAGGTGACTGCCAAGCGTGTAAAATGCAAAGAAGTACCCAACGGAGAAAGAAACACGCTTAGAAAAGACGGGTACAACACAATTTATTAAACAATTGTGTTGTACCGTCTTTTCTAAGCGTGTTTCTTTCTCCGTTGGGTACTTCTTTGGTAAAAACTTAGCTACAGAAAAATGTCTCCATCTTTCTGCGGCACAATGTTGACATGGGCGTAATGTATTCAGCCCATACTTTATTTTGATATGTCCAAACCTTTGTTACCCTGAAGAAAATCACTGTCTTGTAAACGGCTGCTCGTCTATGAAGGGCATCTGCTAGACTAATCAGTCAGCCGAGGCATCCCTGGTGACGTGAATCATCAAATGCGTCACTATGTACACAGCGTCGTGAGACTAGCGATGCCATGACGTCAAGCTAATAGTGATGTCATTTTGCTGCTCGTGCTATTATTCTTCAAACTTCCTGTCGCTACACGAATCCACAGAGCGTACTAATGGCGGGAAGCGCATTGTGTCCGTCTTTATATGTTTGCCCCGGAATGTGTGTTGATCAGAGGTTGGCTTAGAGAGGAGGGAAATGGATCAGAAGGATAAGCTTAAAAATATGAACAACTCTGAATGTCCTAAAAGAAAAACGCATGTGAGCTCCAAACAATACGGTAGACTTTGGGATGAAGTCCTCATCTTGTTGTGACATTATTGCCTTTGGTGTATAAACCCTTTATATCTCTGCTGTGACCATCACCTTGAACATTAGCACAAGACACATTGTCTAATCTAATACTGACCAGATATGAGAATTTAAACAATTCTGTTGGTTGCTTCTGGAGAAATCACCTGCACAAAACCCAAACAGACACCCAGGTACAGTGACACATAGGATGACTCCAGTAGACCCCCTCTCAGGAACGGGGGAGGGGGGAGAAGAGGTATCTTAAACAATTAACAGAAGGCAGAGAACCACATTGCTGTATGTAGGCAACACACGCCCTGCAGCTGGTAAATGTGGGAAAAAAATGATGGAAACGCATTACCAATTCCATGTATGAGATATAGAGCTAGAATGCAATATATTGTCATATTGTTGTGTTCATATCTGAAATGCGCTTGGTTTAACGTGAAATTATCACACACAGAAGGGGATTTGTCGTTGTTTTGTGTCTGATTCACATGTCTACGATGAAAATTGCCTAAGAAATAACGTTTTTAGTGAAGGGTGTATACTATAAGCCATGTAAAGTCGCATTATGACACATGTCCAAATTGCGTTTTTTGTCATTTTAGGTGTGCTGTAATTGCAAACGTATCAATGTGTGGGACTAGAAAAAAATCAATGCAATCTGCATGTTGTTTTAATCGGTGACAGTAAAAATCACACAATTCTACCTTCACTTTGTGATTTTATAGGTGTCTAAACACAGCACTTTCTTAAAAATGCAAGAAGAGGTCATTTTAGTTCATATTCAAATGCACATGTCTCGGAAGCCAACCAACATAAAGTTATGGTTTTCTTGAATGTGCACTTCTTTTAACGTGTACTTCCGAGTGGTGCATTTGTTTGGTGGCAGTTCTAGAAACATATTTTGAGTGGACCTACCTAAAAAAAAAACAATCGGTACCCGAAACAAACATGACCATACAAGCATAACGTGCTTTATGCACTCACAAACTGCAAGGTTTACAACAAGAAGACGATAAAAAGTCCTTTCTGCTGGAGACAATATAGCCTCACACATGGTAAATATATGAGTTTGTCTGTCAGTTTTTATTAGACCCCCAAAAAATGTCAAAATATTGCTATTTTTTTAAACCTATTTCCTGATCCTTATTACCTTGGCCTTTGAGACAGATTACTAAAATTTGGTATGTTAAAAAAGGTCTTGCCACAAAGTATCATTGGGCCAAGTTTGAAGACTAGTTTGAATAGTTTCCGAGAAAATGACAACGTTAAAGTTGACCGCAGACGACGGACGGTCTATCCCAGAACAAACTCACTTTTGCCTCGTACGTGAGCCAACATACAAGAACATCTTTAAAAGAGGCGAAGATACAAACGAATTGAACGTATGTTTTATTTTAAATTTCGTAACACATTTCAGACAAGCCGGACGACTGACGCAACTTTTCACATTATTGAGTCAGACAATGTACAGCATTGTGACCATTTCTCATTACAGAGGATCTCTCTCTCTAGATCATGCAGTATTAGACAGACCTACTGGAAATTCAATGGCATTTGATTGGAACCCGGAACGGAGGTTGTTTTACCGGATTTTATAATGCTCGGTAATAAGTCAGAACAAAATTCTATAAACGCATATTTTGCTGAATATCCCATTTTTTTTTTAATTAATTAATTTTTTTTAATGGCAAAACAATGCTGATAGCCGAGAATCTGTTCTTTGCAATGATTCTAAATCCAGATTTGTAGACTGACAGTCAGAGATGCCCTAATTGATAGAGTGAAGAACATACTATCATCGTGTACCCATTTGGCCCGTGGTAAAAAATCAAAAAGTGAAAAAAACATCGCGTACACTTACTACCTACCACACACTCGTCTTCATGACTTATAGCTCGCCGAACAAAACAAACAAACAAACAAACAAACAAACAAAAACAACAACAATTAAAAAAGAAAAGTAGTTAAAATAAAATTCATTATTAATTTTTCTCATTTTCTAACCACATTTTAGACCCGCCGGAAAAGAAGGCCTGCGTGTATTTCAAGTTATTGTGTCAGACGACGTACAGAACAGTGACTGCTTTCTTCTGCAGAGGGCGTCTCCGATATTTGCTCTACATTCATGCAACTTACACAGATCTACTGGAAATTAAATGATGTTTTTTTTTTTTTTTTACGTTTAGTCCCAGAACATATGTTTTATTTACAGTGGATTTTATGATATTCGGAAAAAAGATCGCCAAAATTCGATAAAACTCACGTTCGGCAGCGTAACTTTTAAATTCCTGAAATATTTTTAAAAAAAATATAAAGAGCTGATTTTAACCGCGAATATGACCTTTGCAATTGTGCGAAAACCAAATATGTAGGTTAAATGGTGGTGACGCCCTCGGCTGCAGAAACGAGTATGCGTTTTCAACATAATATGAGGGTAATCGATCTGCCCCACAAAAAGTGCGCCATCCAAAGAAGAACACGTCAACACTCATCGTCGTTAACACAGTGGTGTTAATGACTTAGGGCACTTAGAACAATAACTAATGACATCTTTGGCAAGGGGAGAAGAAAAACTTTATCAACATGTTAAAAGTGTTCTTTCAAAATCAAATTACTTGCATTCGGAGCGAGTTGAAAAACAAGTAAAAATAACCACTCTCAATTTGGAACATTGCACGGTGTGGAGCCGGAGGGTCTGGTGGTATGACGAGGCTTGAGAGTAGAGCGAACAAGCATGTCCCGTAAATTAATATCCCTCTTGAAAGCCACCAACGGAGGTACAGAAAAGATAGCAGCGGACTCTTTAATGGATGACAAAAGACCCCAGTTACAAAGAAGTATTTTACGAACCGGATTGGTGTGGGGATGATAGATTATGGTTACGATAGGCCTGTCACTATCAGCGGTAGGTTTAGTCTGCAGTACACTCGCGCGATTAAGTTTTTGTACCGTTTGGAGAGATCCTTGAACAACAGTATGTGGGTAATGTCTGTCGATGAAAAGTCCAGCCATTTCTTTGGATTGAACATCAAAATGTAATTCTTCGGAACAGATTCTTTTCAGCCGAAGAAACTGGGAATATGGGATGCTGTTCTTAGTTTTGGGGTTGTGCGAAGAGCGGTAGTCGATGTATGCATGTGAATCGGTAGGCTTGTAATGTATTGAAGTTTTCAACATTCCGCAGTCAATACTGATGTTCATGTCCAGAAAGTCGACTGAAGTAGCTGATATATTGTATGTGAACTTGATGGATGGGTGGAAGTTCTGCACGAAGTGAATGAAGTCTAAAAGTGCAGCTTGGGTCATGTGTGTAGCTCCTATACCGTCATCGATGTAGCGTTTATACATCTCAGGGACAGGCCCGGTGTATTGCTGAAGAATCTGTTGCTCAAGGAAACCCATGAAGAGGCAAGCATCGCTGGCCCCATTTTTGTGCCCATCGCTACGCCACTGCACTGAGCAAAGGTGACGCCATCAACTCTGAAACTGTTAAGAGAGAGAACCAATTCAGCAAGACGTAGAAGTGCATGAGGAGGTTGTTTATGACTTCTTTGGTTGAGGAAGTACGAAAGTGCATTGAGGCCGTTATTGTGCGGTATGACAGTATATAGTGAAAGGGAAAGCAACAGTTCAGGTTTGAAAAGTTGTTTCTGGTTGACTTGGTCTATGATCTCTAGAGCATGGTTGGTGTCTTTCTTGTAGGTAGGTAGAGACTGGAAAAAGGGTTGGATGACGATGTCCAGGTATTTGGAGATGTGTTCTGTGGGACAGCTGCAAGATGACATTATAGGGCGACCGGGATTGTTGAGTTTGTGAATTTTGGGAAGAGGGTAAAAGTTAGGTTGCTTAGGCCGCTTTTTTATGAGGAGATTAGCTGTTGAAGGAAGCTCTCCTTGAAGAATCATCTCTCTGACTGTCTTGGAGATGCGCTTTTGATCAGCTTGGATGGAGCTTTCGTCAAGGTGTTGGTAGTGTTCTGCTTTCTCTAATTGTCTGTAGGCCTCTTTGATGTACAGATCTCTGTCCCATACAACAACGGCGCCACCTTTATCGGCTGGTTTGATGACGATGTCTCTTCTGTTACGAAGATTGGTTAGAGCGTCGAGTTCAGCGTTTGAGAGATTTGAGTGAGGAATGGATTTGAACTTGAGTTTTTCAATGTCATACATTTTTTTTTCTTATTGTAGCATTCTAGTTCAAGAAGTTTACCATGAGGTGGTTCTCTTCGGACAGGCGTGTAAAAACGATCAACGAAGATGTGACCAACCTTCTGAGTTCTTGGTTGATGGCCCAGGACAGCCATCCATCTAAGAGACCTATAGAAAATCTGCAGATCTGTGTGTGTGTGCGTATGTGTGTAAACACGAGAATCTCCGATATTACGCGCAATCTTCAAACTTGGCGAAATACTAAATTAAGTGTGTGGCTAAGACAGCCTCCGAGCATATTGTAATTAGATGTCTCAGTGAAAACATAAAAGATCGATTATAGAAATTAGGGAGACCCAGATTAGAGGTCGCAGTTTTTTTCATTATATGCAGTTGAAATTTTGGATAGTGAGCTAGTTTGTAGAAAGATATTGGATGAGTTCCTTCGCCATCTTTGTACCTCTTCAACTTTTTCGAAAATAAAAGTTCAATGCGGAAAAAAATTCAGAAGTAAGACTCATTGCTTTCATCAGAAGAATCAAACAGTGAGGGTGACGTTAAAGCACCAAACGCGGCAGTGTTTTATTCAATGTTCGGCTTACTGAATTGCCGCAAATCAGCAGCATGTCAGTGTCTTATTTAGAAAGACAATCTTTATACTTTTGTATGATATTTGCGAAGGTATTGTGGAAAAGTGGGAATAAGAAATGCCAGCTCATACAGAAAAGAGGCTTTGTGGGCATGGGCCATTCCACATTATTCTGCAAAATGCCTGTGGCTACGCCAGGCCAGAGAACGTGTAACCGGTAGGAAGCTCCGTGTGTCTGCCGCATGTGTCTATGTGTGCCATCCTGCCGTTTGTGTTTGTGTGTGTGCCATTGCCGTTCAGATCAGGGCGGGGGCGGGGGGGGGGGGGGGGGGGGGGATAAAAGGGAGATACTGCATGAGTGACGTCATTTTGCTGCTTGAGATATTCTTCTTCTTCAGAATTGCTGTCGCTATTTCAGCCCACAGCGCGTACTAATGGCGGGAAGCGCCGTATGACCGTCTTTATTTGTGTACTCCGGCGTGTGTGTTGATCACACTCTGTGTTGATCAGAGCTTGGCTTAGAGAGGAGGGAAATGAATCAGAAGGATAGACTCTGAATGTTCCTAAAAGAAAAACGCTCGTGAGCTCCAAACAATATGGTAGACTTTGGGATAAAATCTTCATCTTGTATTTTATTGAGCAAGATTTTGGTCAGGGTTTTCAGTTCACACCTACGGAATTATTCTGACACACTTAAAGTTGCGTCGTTCTCGCAACAAAGCAAATTTATGAATGCTAATTTGCTTGTTATACAATATATCTATTCATATGTCAACGAATGGAAACCTTTATGGAATGCGTACATACACACAACCTGCACCGTCACAGAAGCACTGTTCGCGATGCGGCGCAATCATTATCACACCTACGATATTATTCTGACACACTATCACTGGCGTCGTTCTCGTTTTACTGACGTTGCAGGCCCAAAGACCACTACACTACCACGCGCGCTCGTGCTTCAAACCCAGTCCCTGCCAATGGATGCAGATTGTGTTGGTTCTTGGTTTGCTTTTTTAACTCTTTGTGAATTCAGCGTCAACCATCCCCAACCGTCCAAGAATCATGGATTCAAATTTTGTCAGCAAGAGGCAAAGATTCGCATGAGCACCACCCTCGATTACAAGTGCGAGGGTGGGGGGAGGTGGGGGTGGGGGTGGGAGCTTACGAGGATCTATATCTCTTACAGTTGGACTGTGTTTACTTTTTCTCGGCACAGCTATCGTTACAGGGTTACAGGGGTTCTGGACCCCCACCCCTGTAAAGTTTGATCGTCTAATCCGTCAAATGTTAGTACTGCAATGAGTGACGTATAAAATCTAGTCGTCAATATGAACACGGCGTCCTGGAACTAATGATGCCATGACGTGAAGATTAAAGTGACGTCATTGGCTGCTTGTGTTATTATTCGTTTTCAGAATAGCTCTGATAAGCCAGACCAAATAGTTTACAATTGCCGGGAATCGCCGTGTGTCCGTTTCTTTTTCTTCTGTGTGCCATTGTGTGTGGATCAGAGGGTGGGTTAGAGTAGAAGGAGATGGATTCCTGTCTCTACACGAGCCCACATGGCGTACTAATAGCGGGTAGCGCCGTGTGTCCGTCTTTATTTGTGGGCGCCAATGTGTACGTTGGTCAGAGGTTGCCTTAGAGAGGAGGGGAATGGATCAGCATAATAAGCATATAAATATGAACATGAACTCTGAATGTTCCAAAAGAAACACACATGCGAGCTCCAAACAATATGGTTGACTTTTGGATGATATCCGTATCCAGTTTTAATTTTGAAATCCGAGTACAAAAGTTCTGATTGCTTTTCAAATTATTTTAGACATTTTTTATACTCTTACCCAAAGATTTATTTATTGCGATTCTCTCACTGAACAAATACTTGATGATCCTTTCGTATTTTGATTGTAGAGCGATTGTCATTATTGTTGATTGCTGTGAGATGAAGCGCCCAGTAACCATGATGCAACTCTTTCATCTGTCCGTTATGGCTAACTCTACTGCTGAGACAATCTCAATAAATTATTGTGATTTTCTCATCCTTGGATTTATTTTTTAAAATTCTCTCAAGGAACAACTCCTTGAAGCACCTCTTTGTAGATTTTTGTTCGCAGAATGATTGTCATTATTATGGAGTGCTTTGGGATGTATTGAGCAGTAACCCCGATAATAATCATTCATCTGTCTTCCGTTTCCAAAGCAAAACAATTCCCACGTAACTGACATGTCTGACTGTGTACACATGGTACCGGTTTCTGACCACTTCATAAATTTTAAATACAAGCGATCAAAATTTTCGAAACCTCAGTAGCTGAGCTGACCCTTCCCACCACGTGAATGTCCTGTGTTTGTCTTGTGCTGTGTTTGTCTTCAGTGTGTATGTGTGTGTCACGTGAACGTGGGTATTGGGTTCAGTTGGCGGAGCTTTGAGCCGATTCGCTTATTGGGAAAAGGCGGCTATACAATAACCTGTATTATTATTATTATTATTATTATTATTATTATTATTATTATTATTATTATTATTATTATTATTATTATTATTATTATTATTATTATTATTATTATTACACTTCAATATTATATGAACTCAGTGAGATGGCCTTAGTCGCCTGCTCGCGTTAATAAATAACTAAATAACTATATTATATGACCCTTCTTGCCTTTATGTCTATCGTATTGAACATAGGGTAGACTTTGAAATGGGGGTGGTCGGAGCGAGTTCAATAGAATGCTCATTATCTGCTGGGAGGGCGGACACAAATTCTGCCAAGGAAGTAAACAGCATAAAGCTTTTATACAAAAGTCTACCGTATTAAATGTCCCTAAATGAAAAGCGCAGGCGAGTTCCAAACAATACGGTAGACTTAGGGATGAAATCTTCATCTTGTTTTTTCTCGTGCGCTTAAAAGTTTAAAAGACTATCCTGGTAACGTATAGGTCGATGGATCTTCCAGACAATTCCCCAGCTACCACCTCACTTAAAAATGCATGATGTGCACGCGCAAACAAACCACATCTTGTGTTTCCGTCAGGCGCAAAACAATAACAACATGTACATGGGGTGTGTGTTTGTGTGTGCGTTGAAATAAAGATGACAGGAACAATCTGCGTCCAGTCTGCTTCATCTGGCAGGTAAGAGGTTAACACGTACAATTATCGTTAAAACTTCAAACAGACTCTTACACTCCATCCCGGCCACGTCCTCCGTTAGAAGAATTAAATGGAACTTAACAATGTCAACGAGAGGCTGATTTTCATGATCCGCTGCGGCAGCAAAGGATCACGTGACTCTATGCCTCCTTGGTTATGGAAGGTGTTGGCAGAGAGACTGGCCGGATCTGACTCAAACAAAGAGTTTAGAAACAATAAGACGTGTGTGGTCAACATATATTCGTCAAAACATCAACTACATGCAAAGCACAAAGTCATCATTTTGGGTATGAACGAGGGTATATAACCAAGCCGCTCCTCGTTCCAACCATGCCACTTTTGTCACAAGCAAATCTTTAGTGTCTCCAGTTTAACGTCTCACTTCAAAAGCTGTAAGTATGGTTTACTATAATCTGCCTGTTGATGACAAGTTTTGGACAGAGCTGAAGTGCACACAAATTATTCGACAGAGTGCATGCATACATTTAACAAAGGTAGTGGTGCCGTTGTCAAGGACACACCACAATTCCCTATTCTTTCTCAACCCCTTAACTGCAGGGACAAGGCGAATGCTACCCAGATGCAGGATACATATCAGCCAAAACCAGAGCCTCTGTATTTTTATTTATTTATTTATTTATTTATTTATTTTACTTTTATTTTTATTTTTATTTATTTATTTATTTTTTATTTATTTATTTATTTATTTATTTTTTTTATTATTTTTTTTTTTTTTTTGGGGGGGGGACTTTTAGAACTGTGGCTCTGAGTTCATTCATTTAACCATTTGCGTGTCGCTAGTGGTTTTAGTCCCGATGATTCCTGTACGAATCATTGCGACTAAAACCGCTACCGACTAGCAAAGGGTCAAAATCGGTGCCGCACAAACCTACCAGACGATATGGTGGTGGAGCGTTACGCTATCGCAAAGGCAAAGTTCACCTTACATCTGATGGCGCACACTGCAACATGAGCATATCCGTCTCTTGCGGATGATTCATTTTCGACGTTAGACCCAAATTAGATCTCCATTTTGAACACGTAACGTTTTTATCTCCACCGCAGATTGTCTTCGTTAACAGATTTAGCGGGTGCTGCAGAATTACTAAGTATTTTTCTTTTTCTCCACGTGGGCGGTTCGTGGCCATAAATGCTAACGGTGCGAGGTTCGATACCGGGTTCGGTCCCAGCGTCGGACTTTTCTCCTCTAGTAAGTGTCACCGTTAATTCGGGCGGACCGTCGTTCTTTCTCCGGGCATTCCGTAACTTTCTCCCCCACGACTTTGGTATCAATTTCAGCCCGCATCTAATTTCAAATGTAAAAGAATTAAAAAAAGAAAAACTTCAGTAGCTCGCTTGAGCTTGCCTTTAGCACCACGTGAATGTTCTGTGTTTATGTACAGTGTGTAAATGAATGCCCGTGATTCACTTGAGCGTACTTGTTGGAGTACAGTGTTTTTCAAGAATCCTTGGTAGAACAATAATGAGGGATCAAAGAAATAATGAACTACAAGAACATAACCTCATCGTGCTGTTCAGTGATGTAAAGTTTTCTTTTTACCGTCAATATATTAACGACGTTGGATCTATCCTAAAATCGTGTAGACAAAATGGCGGGAGGTTGGAAATCTTTCATGTCGCAGTAGATGTCAGTGGCCTGTGTATTGACTAGATCCTTGTGCATTAGTTTATTGTGGGATAGTAGCGCCAGGCTGGTAGCACTTTTCGTTTCTCCCTTTCTTTTTATTTCGTTTAGTGCCAAGCCAAGACCCCAACGCGTTTTTAACAGTTCAGGGAGGCCAAGCGCTGTACCTTGGGATGCGCATGGTGTACGAGCTAGAGAAATATACCCTCATTACACCCCGCAGGCGCGTGGGTTCCTGAGCATCTATGTCTCTTGTTAGTCCTGTTTTCTTAACCCATTCAGCCTAATTCAAGGTGAGTGCCAGATTAGCTTTGCGCCTTTCGGCGCCAAGCTAATCAAGCAATGCCCTTAAACTATCATGGTCGATCCATCTCCTGCAACTGGTGCATAGTTTTTAGATGACGCCTCCCAATTTTTCGGGAAAAACGGCCTTCGGGCTAAATGAGTTAATGCTGATTCTTTGTCCCATTTATATCTATGATCCTCACCTGAATGACCGTCAATGTGCGGGCGTTTAATACGCGAAATTCCTGATTACTATCAGCAAAGGGTGTAATAGTAAAATCACAAATTGCATCAGCAATATCGTTATCTTCACAAATGTCATGCCCCCGTTGAAAGTTTCTAAACGGCATTGCTTGTGCTAATTGTAAACTCACAAATAAAGCAGCCCGTACACGACGCTAGGAATGGGACTATCCTGTACTATCCACGCCTATCCCGCCACTCGATAGTTTGTCGATAGGTCTCGCTAGCTCTGCGATACTTTTCTATCCACCCTCAATAGAACCTGCTTCCATTTTTCCTATCCTAGCCAGCTCGCCTATCCGCAAACAACTAATCAACAGAGCCTGCGCGTCACGCATCAATGTCGGTATCTAACTGCTATCAGCACTGGGCTAGCTGCTTGGGCCCCTCGGTGCAGAGGGACAGAAAAATGGAGAAAACAACAACATGCTTGGGCTTTTCGCACGCATTGCTCGCACAAGCGTCCCTCCCGAAACAGGGCATCGAAGTAGACACTCCCTCGTCCAGACTCCTTCAGCTTCTCTATCTCAACGATAATTGTGGTAGCTGCAATTGTTCTCAATTCTTCGTCTTCCATGTAGGCACCGAGTTTGTCTCGAGGACATAACGATTTGCGAGATTTGCCCTTATAAGGAAACACTATCCAGTAGATAGGATGTCCGACGATATTTTTTTCTATTATCATGTCAAAACCAGCCATTACATCCTGAAGCAGTTTTTGCTTGAATTGCTTATTGTCCTATAAAGGCAACATTACAGATTACGAGATCGATCAACCAATTTAGTTCAATGGTAGTGCCAGAATAGCTTGGCGCCTGAGGCGCCAAGCGACTCTGACACTACCCTTGAACTAAGATAGTGAAATGTATTTCAAGCAATAGTAAACCAGGATGAAAAATGTCAATACCAGACCCAACATCAAAGACCAGCGAATAAACCATTAGTGTACTTACGTGCGTGCAGTGATCATGAGGATCCTTACTGCGTTCCTTGTGCTGCTCGTGATGGGACAGGCAGCGGTGACGTCAGCAAGTCCGCTCTCGGTAAGAAGTTACTATGCTAACGAGCAACAACAACAACAACAAAAACGCGACATTGGTGGAATCATTGAAAACACTAAAGTAAAAGTGTATACTTTATTTGTTGTAAACTCTCTTTTACTATGCATTTCTTCTTAGTTTGATAAGTATCACTGAACAAAACATTAGTCTGCTGGTACTTCAAAACTGATGTGTGTAACTCGATCTCTCTTTTTGTGTGTGTGTCTGTGTGTGATGGTGTGTGTGTGTGTGTGTGTGTGTGTGTGTGTGTGTGTGTGTGTGTGTGTGTGTGTGTGTGTGTGTGTGTGTGTACACAAAAACCGTAAAAAATGGGTGACTGTCTTTACCATCCAA
The DNA here is from genome assembly GCA_036245525.1 of Semisulcospira habei. NCBI lineage: Eukaryota > Metazoa > Mollusca > Gastropoda > Semisulcospiridae > Semisulcospira > Semisulcospira habei. Next base: position 104,125,958 of record BTPG01000003.1, on the reverse strand, counting down.
ATGGAAAATGGATGCATGTTAAAATCTGGGTGCCTAAGTCAGACACCCATTTTTTCTGACGGTTGTTTCTACATTGTCTTGCCGTAACAAGTGATAACAAATGAAAAAAATCGGTTTTTCTCATTTTTTACGTTTTTATACGCACTTTTGTGTGTTTGAACTTGTCCCAGCAGTGTGTGTGTGCATGCACAAAATCCCTAAAATGGGTGTGTGCGTGCGACATCACCCTTCTCAGCTATAAATAACTTGGTGAGCCGAAGTGAAACGGAGATATACGAAAGGTAGGGGGTGGGGGGGGGGGGGAGAGTATTGTAGTTGTGTCAGGGAGTAAATTGTTTATTTTGCTGCCAAATGAGGTTTGTTATTTGAGGGTGTGTTTGTTTTGTAAATCAAAAAATTGTTGAGTTGTGATGTGCTTCCTGGGTCATGTGGTGGGAGGTTATGACTAGTGGCAAATTTTAGAGCCATGTATTCGTTCGCCAGCGACAGCCTATGTATTCGCACACCAGTTGCTATGAAGTGAAGTGATTGTATGAGTGCGCAGTCTGAGAGAGGACGTATAGACTTTGGATGAGGCTGATGTCTTGTGTCCTGCCCAACCTTTTGGTTCAACCTGTTGCTTTGTTTGTGGGTTTGTTGGTGGTATGCTTTCGTTTTGACTGCAACTCCTGTAGGAGTGTATGCACAAATTGATTGAATGCAAATGACATCACACAGTCAGCGTCGTTACGTGCGTCGTCTGCTGCAGTCGGTCGTTTAATCAGTAAAAAGAGTGCATGCTTGGATGGGCCATTTTCGGATGTAATGCTAAGTCAGAGAAAGAAACCTAATGTTGCCAAAAGGTGTAATAGTAAAGTATTATTTGTGTGAATGCTGTCCGTTTGAGGGAAGGACTGGAAAGTCGAGTTTTGAGCAAAGAGAAAAAGCGACATGGGAAAAATATCCAGCACTATACGTTGGAATAGATGCATAACAGTTACGACACGCTTGTAAATTAAAAAAAAAAAAACACACACACACAATTAACATTAACAAAAGTTGAGATAAAAAAGGTTTTAAAACAGTTTTAATAAAAACTTTTGCTGGACACGCTTCTAAAAACAACAGTATCTTAGTTTTAAAAATTGCACCGCGCCATAAACGCCGGGATTGCTTCTCAGTTTTTGCTGTCCTATAGTGTGGAATGTAGGACTTGGCCAACTGGATCCATCTGGTGCACTTTAAATATGTATTTGTGAGTGGATTGACGTGCAACTCGGTGCGCACCTCTGAAATGACCTACTGTTTCCACTGATAACGAAAAACTTTCATTCATAAGAGAGCATTCAACAGCTCTATAAAACAAAACGTGATCCCCCCCACACACACACACCCTCCCCTCTCCTCTCCTCCCCCCACACCCTCCCTCCCCCACAACCCCACCCAAAAATCATAATAAAAGCAACCAGAATAAATAAAATAAACCAAAACCAAAACAAAACACGCTTAACCCATTCAAACCCTAAGGCTGTACCTCCCAAATTTGGGAAGTGTCACCTGACGACCTAGCACCAACCCCAAGGCTGTACCTCCAAAATTTGGGAAGTGTCACCTGACGACCTAGCACCAACCCCAAGGCTCTACCTCCAAAATTTGGGAAGTGTCACCTGACGACTTAGCACCAACCCCAAGGCTGTACCTCCAAAATTTGGGAAGTGTCACCTGACGACCTAGCACCAACCCCAAGGCTGTACCTCCAAAATTTGGTTGGGAAGTGTCACCTGACGACCTAGCACCAACCCCAAGGCTGTACCTCCAAAATTTGGGAAGTTTCACCTGACGACCTAGCACCAACCCCAAGGCTGTACCTCCAAAATTTGGGAAGTGTCACCTGACGACCTAACACCAACCCCAAGAGATGGATCGACCATGATCATTCAAGTTTAGTGCCAGATTAGCTTGGCGCCATTAGGCACCAAGCTAATCCGGCACTACCCTTGAATGATCATGGTCGATCCATCTCCTGCTGGAGGTCATTGGGGCTGAATGGCTTAAATCATGGACACCCTGTAATTTTGTCGCTTAAAGCACACCGGCACACTGCAAATTTTACCTGAGAAAACTAAACCTTAACCAATTCAGCCCTGACGCACTGCAGCAGGAGATGGGTCGACCATGACTACCAATGAATTATCATGGTCGACCCATCACCTGCAACTAGTGTATAGTCGTTAGATGACGCCTCCAAAATGTTTGAAATACGTGCGTCGGGCTTAATGAGTTAGACGAATAAAGAACCTTCCCTTTCCCGACGCACATGGACGAGGTTCGCCGCAGTAATTAAATAATTTGCACATTCGCAATGACGAGTCTTGTCCGCTCAGAAAAAAAGGGAGAGTTGGGGTCAGTCATTCAGAAGTCAGTTTTCCGGGTAAAATTCACAGTACATGTTCGACGCGTTTGAAGTACCATTACGCATAAATTGGAAGAAACATTTCAACACCATTTGTGGTTGTTATGCCTTGTCGACACACCTAATGAACATTAACAGCAGTTCGGACAGGCAGCAAAAGCACACCCGTTATCGCATTTATTCTGTGCAGCCATTAGAGTGTCAATATATTTTTAGCTGTTTCTTTTGCTTATACCGTTGTGTTTCTAGAACGGAGTGAAGTTTTTGTCTCGTTATTTAAAATTAAAGACGACGTGTGCGGAACTGGATTGTGTTCATAGGGGTCCGAGGATAGCAGCTTTGACTAATGCGAATCCACTGCGCCACCGCGTACGCTTACTTACTTATTTACGCCTGTCACCCCTCCCAGGGTATAGGCCGTCGACGAAATACCTCCAGCGACTCCTGTCCTGTACTTTTCCTTCGAGTTTACTCCAGGTGGTTCACAGTGTGCGCGCAAGCGCCTATTTAGTCTTGAGCTTAGTATAGGTGCTTGCGCGCACGCGGTAGCGCAGTGGATTTGCACTAGGCAAAGCTACTATCCACGGACCCCTATGATTGACTTTTGTTTAAATAAAACATAGCTACGCCTGTGTGTAGGTTAGTCCGAAATAGCTCAGGCGGTTAAACGTCGGAGCAGGAGAGCGAAGGCAAACGCCGGGTCGTGGGTTCGAATCCCGTCCCGGGCCCGGTAGCTGGACTCACAATCCAGGGGGGAGGTGGGGGGGGGGGGGGGGGGGGGAAACGGATTTGTTCAATAGCATGTCCGTTGAAAGGTCCTGGTAAATCAATGGCACGTTTGGAGTGCGCCTGAGTTGATCAGTATTCAGGTCGTACTCCATAGGTAATAGATTTCCCTGTCCCTCATAACCTCCCCGTTAGGGCCGTCCATGATCACCTCGGTGCTGTGGATGTCAAACCCGAACTAACCAACCAACCTCTGTGTAGCGTCCCGTAACCATCTGTTACAGAAGTGTATATTTGAACAGTTACGGCGGTAGTGGGCCTTCAACGAGCTCTGGCATAAAAGGTTCAGTGGCCCTTACTCTCCGCCGTGAGATGGCCTTAGTTGCCTGCTCGGCGATAAACCTAATTAACTAACTAACTCCCCTACAGGCGCCAAGTTATTCTCTTATCACCCTTGCACTTGCATGGTCGGTATGGCCTATGCCTGCCATGAAGGTTTCGGAGGATGCTTCTAAAAATTAAAAATTTTGATCCACAGGCGTCAAGCTATCCAAGCACCACCCTTGAATTATCATGGTTGCTATGTCTTGTGTGCTGTCCCGCAGGTTTTAGAAGACACCTCTCAAAGTTAGGAACTGTGATCACATGCACCAGGCTGTTCCAGCCCCACCCTTGCACCATTTTGGTGAAGATGTTTCTCGCAGTTTTAAAGGGACATCTCTGAAATTTCAAAATAGTGAACCAAGGGGTTACAATTCGAGTTTGCTTTTTTTTCACTATAAATTTAACGATCTTTGTTGTAAAAAGAGCCGCTGTTCAGTATCGGTGTAAAATGCGGTAGTTAGTTCAATCATTTCAGATGTGCAGCGGAGCGTACGATTCTAAGGAACGTTTTTTTAAGTTTGTGCATGCGTGTGTGTGTATGTGTGTGTGTGCTTGTGTGTGTGTGTTTGTGTGTGTGTGTGTGTGTGTGTGTGTGTGTGTGTGTGTGTGTGTGTAATAATAATAATAATAATAATAATAATAATAATAAATTTATTTCAGTTTTTGCAGGCCATCAGGACCATAGGAACACAAAATACAATTTACAACCAGAAAAAACAGGAAGGTGGTTGTAAAAAACACAATCACATAGCATTACATCAGCGCACATAAATAAACAAAAACAACAATAGTTAAAAGCAAATCCCTTTAATTCCTTAATTTAAGTACATAGCAACTTTAAAGACCAATTTATCATGTACGTTTTCAACACAGCAGGTGAACTTTGAGATCGAATGGGACTCTGCAGTAAAACAGTGGAATGTACTTTTTACGTAAAAGGGCATATTTTGGACATTTAAAAAAAAAGGACACAAATCTTCAGCCTTATTCCAATCACATGCATTACATTCTGGATTTGTGACAGGTTTTTAAAATCTGGATACTCCGTTTAAAGCTAAACGGTTACATCTAAGTAGATATATTGCTCGCCTGAGAGATAGAACAATGTATCTTACAAAGAATAAAATTTCATTAACGCCATATTAATAAAAAAAAAATCGTGGTATTTTGACCATTGACCATGCGACTGCCATCACATCTTTAATTTACACCATCAATTTTAAATAAACGCAAGTTTGCCATTGTGGCGTTAATGAATTTTTTTATTTTTTGTAAAATACATTGTTCTATCTCTATAAGCATTGACCATGCCAGCACCCCCCTGCACCCAAGCTAAATAGTATATCGATGACGTACGTGTGTACATTCAGGATTGCGTATTTTATGATTTTAATTAAAAGTCATAAATTAATATTTTTTATTATAAAATGAATCAGGATGAATTATTTCTTCTAAGTGATATCAACGCTGTAGAAAACAAAGAATTCGACTAAAAAAAACAGCATCTTCTTTCTGTAATTGTTTCCGGCAAATCAAAAACTTTTCTCAGTAAACAATAAATGACAGAAGATATAGAATCTCTCATGGCCGACGAAATAATTAAACTACATTCTAAATATGAAAATAATATCGCTTCACTTATGACTCGTGATTTAAGTCGATCTCTTGTCTGTCTATACACAAAAGTAGTAAGTCACTTTCTACCTGTAGACACTGACAGTCTATCACATAACCTTGAAAGCAACCCTATTGTTTCAAGTTCAATTGGTAAATTAGCATGAGTTATGTTTATAAGTTTGGAAATTACCTTGCACCTGTGGTAACTTTGCTTGTTACTGGAAGCCATATTGATTTTTTTGAAAATACATTTTACTGCAGAAGAAAATGGACGAAACCCAGATGACTCCACAACCGAACCCCAGTCCTGTCTTGACACAGGTTCAAACGGTGACTAAGACTAAAAGTCCAGGAAGGGTAGAGTCTAGAAAAAGATTAGCTGAATGGAACAAAAAAAAAAAAACAACAAAATTATAGCTTCAAACATCAATAGAAAAGGCTCATATATCTGACCCATCACCAACAGCACCATCGTCACTACTGTCAGAACCAACACCGCCAGGACCATCACACCCTCATCTAAGTGAGAGACTGTTAACTGAGTCTAAACCTGAACCTGAAACAACAAAATATATAGTTGTTGTATTGGTTGACGGATTTGGTTACGTAGGTTACCAATTATACAAAAAATACAAACCCCACACTTGAACAGTGACCAAAAAATTAGACACTCCAAAAATAAAACCAGAAGTCGCCACATTTCCAGCAATGTCAAAACCCTACAATCCATTTTTCATGCAGTAATAAATTTATTATTTTAATTTTATTGCTTAAGAAAATGAGCGAAACAAAAAACTTAATGAACCTTGTCTATCACTCTGCCATGATAAGCGGACTAGCTGTTGCTTACTCTATGCTTGGGAAAAGTCTACTCAAAATGAAATTGGCAGACTTGAGTAGATTAGACTTTGAAGACAGTGCTAAGTTAATTGCTGTTGTAACAGCATCAATTGCCACAAAAGACTTTCTTGTCAAGCAAGGAATTATTCCTGAAAATAAATCTATGTAAATAAAAATAATATGGCAACACTAGCTGTTATTGTTGGGGGTGCAGTTGGTAATGCACTTGCTTTCAGTGGATCAAACTATCTCTTTTCAAAAATGGGTAGAGAAGAATTTGCAGACAAAATAAAGTGTGACAATGAAGCATCCCAAAAACTTGCACAAACCCAGCAAAAATACGAAAAGCAAAGAATTGAGAAACTTGATTTTATCACTGAAAAACTGAGACTTGAAGGTCACGCACAGCATACATTGTCTAATGTCAATGACGCAATCAGGGAATATTTTCTTGTTACGGGTGAAGACATGTCTACCCCAAAACCAAAACTAAGTGACTACTATCAACCCAGTCCAGAACAAAGAATCGGGCAGATAATCTTTGTTCTAGTCGGAATGACATTTGTATTTTTTACTGGACTTTATATTGCTAGAAAAAATGACAGCCGAAAATAAACTATCAAAAATATATTACTCCCCGTTTGGGTACTGGAAAGGAGCAACCGTTATTCAGAAATGACATGCGGCTGTGGGTAAAGATGTAACATTGGAACAAATAAGACAGTGGCTGCAAAAACAGGCAATATTGCAAATTTATCTCCCGGGACCAAGAAAAATATCTAGACCACATTTTAAAAACACAACACTGAATGACACCCATCAAATGGATCTTCTGTTTCTGCGGCATGATAATATAAGAAAAAAAAAAACGATACAAGTACGCATTGACTGTTGTTGACATTGCTTCAAGATACAAGGACACCGAACACATAAATGACAAAAACGCCTCAACAGTAGCCACTGCATTAACAAAAATATATAGTCGTGGTCCCCTAAAATTCCCCAGACTTGTTCAAGTTGATGATGGATCTGAATTTAAGGGCACAGTTAATCAGTTATTTGCGAAGCACAGCATACTGGTTAGACTATGTGTTCCAGGTGTTCACAGATCACAGGCAATTGTTGAGAATTTTAACAAACAGTTATCAGAGAGACTTTTCAGTTACCAGCATTTTAAAGAACTCATGCATGATGCACGTAACATTGAGTGGGTAAAAAGATTACCACATGTGATAAAAGCAATGAATAATGAAGGTCATGTAAAACCCACAGATGCTATTAAATTGAAAACAATGCCGTCAGGGTCAGAAATAAAAACAAAAGTGCCAGACACAAGATTGTTTACAAAACAAGTAAGATATTTGTATCAACCTGGAGAGGCCGAAAATGACATCAAATGCAGAGCAACAGACCCCATCTGGTCTACATCTGTACACAATATAAAAAAAATAGTCCCTGGAAACCCACCGATTTATTACCTGTACGAGCCTGCACCACAGAGGGCATTTTCCAGAGAAGAATTACAGATTATCACCCCAGACACTGTTGCTCATCTCAGTAACTAACTCGTCAATCAGTTCATCACAAAATTTGTCTTTAATTTAATGTCTTCAGATAACTTGAGCCTGTAGTCCCCTGGTGCATAAGTCTTTTCCTTACTATGAAACACACTTTTTGTGTCCCCTACTGCTAGTGAAATTTTATGTGTTTGGATCATTTCAAGATTATGTTTGTTTGACCTCAGTGACTTGTTTGGATAATCAGGCATTAATGCTCTATCTAATACTTGCTTGTAATGTTCATGACGTATGTCTTTATTTTTTATGGCTGTTTTTTTTTTATTTTTTATTCCTTTGGCTTTCGACTGACTACCTTTTTGGTGCAGAATAGAATACAATTTTGATCTCAGACCAACATACTCAACACTAGGCACACCATTCAGTTCATCCTTAAACATTCCAGGCACTTTCTTGTTTTGTGTACTATACAATGGAAGATCTTTAGGGTAATCAGACGTGTCATACATGTGTAATTATGTTTTCATGTCTTCATAAAAGTCTTCAGTAGGCACACCAATGATCATAGAGTCAGTGTCGGTGTATAGCAGACGACACTCAGGATACTTTGGTTTTAAGTAATCATAATAAAATTCAAGCATCAACAGTTTAGATAACTCAAGAATTGCCATACCAATAAATACTGGCTTGTCCAGGTTGACAATCTTTTTTTTGAGTGACACTGCATACAATGATGAATGAAACTCTTTATACCCTGTGTACTGTGGTTTACCTGTAAGCTTAATACCACCCGATTAAGTTGTTACTAATCTCACATCTTTGCGGTGATGAGGATTTTCCATCGTCTTGCCAAAACAGGCATTGTTCATAAGCTTAAAGAAGTGTTTGTCGAATGCAGTGTTGCCATCTCTCGCATGCAATGTTGTGTTCTTCATTATATAATCTTTCATGAAAGCACTTTGATCAAATTGAATGCCTCTGTGAACTTTCTTTAGTACTAACCCATGTCTGATGTAAAACTGCAGTAAGCGGTAGTGACAAACGTAATTGAATTTATCATTTAGATTTGTCACAAGTTTAGTGTCTTCTTTTTTCCTTGTCAAAGACATTTTCTCAACAGCTAATGGATAATCATTGTGGTAATCATGTAGATGGTGTGGGTACTCCAGGTCTACTTCAAATATCCAACCCTTTGCATCATTCCAGTCATGATTCATAATATAGTTTGATAACTGTGTTATGTGATACTGTGACAAATCATACAGACAAAAGTTTTGCAAGGACAATAACTCACACATCGCCCAGCCATACAAATTGTTCACGTCCACATAGGTAACGAATGGCCTTGTCCCCTCAAGGTCTGGGGCATCCAGATATTTATTATTTGCCTTTGCATAATTGTTTGCTGCAATACTAATGCCACCCCTCAAACCACGTTCCACCATTTCACCCGTCGTACGATCAGACAACAGGTCAATAAATATCTTCCTGGATTTTAAAAATGCATGTGTGGGATGCCAGGACTAGTTATGTAACAAGCTGGGTCAAGACTGTAGTGTAACAAACCCTTTTCATGGTAACTTTCAAATACATCTACTAGCAAGCAAACGTCAGCTTTCAAGTATTGGTCATGGTAGTCACCAATCGTCTGACACCCTAATTTATCCCACGCATCGAGTGCGTGGTGGTAATCAGAGTCAGAAATACCTTTACCATTAAGTGTAGAATAAAATTTTTCTTTTGGTGGCAGTCTCCTTTCCTCAAACACAACCCAGTGATCAATGTACTCATAGGGATAGACACCTTTCTTGATCAAGTCTGGCTCAAAATATTTACTTGTCATTGGAAACGATGTCAGTCCATCTGCCAGACTGGCAAGACCTAAAGACAAACGTTGCATGGAGTCATAAAATTCTAATTTGTTGTCCAACCTAAAAGTCAAATATTTTTCAGTTGTCTGTGCAATGCAACTAATTTTTGTGGTAAGACTTGTCCACAGCACGCATGATAATGTGTAAATCATGCCTCTTTAGATTATGAAAAAAGATTGGTAACTTATATGTCTTAGGATCTGTTTTAATAATAGTTACACTGTTATGTGCAGCGCCTCTGTAAGGCCCAGTTATGTGATCATGGTCACAGACTTTATCACCTCCCAGAGGTTGCTCACAAATCCAACACATCAAAATTTAGTTCATCTTCTTCTGTCATTACAAAAGGCATCTGACATGTGAGATATTGTACTTCATGACTATACAAATGTCTCATTTCTGTTAAAAACAGATATGCTGCATTTTCTCCCCTGTAGATAACAGGCTCGGTATGCTGACTATCTGACCTAACTAGAATGTATCCGAAAGAACACACCACCTGGTCACTCAACTTTATAGTTTTTGGTAATGATTCTGGAACAGGACTATCATATGATACAACCAGTGATTCAAAATCAGCATATACTACAAACGGCAGCTTTTGCTGATTCCCATAGTTCTTAAAATATACCTGACCACAATGATCTGGATACTTCATTACAATTTGAATGTCATCAGCTGACCTACAGTGCAAAACATGTTTATGCGCTATTTCAATAGAGGAAAACCTTTGTAAACATCTTTTACACACTTCCTGTTTTCTACCATAATTTGACACATGATTATGAATTAGTCATGACATACTCCTGATAATTGTGTAGTGGAAGGTATCATTATCACCGATTAATAACAGGTCAACATGTTTATCTTCTGAGTGTCCGTAGGTTGGAGCAAGTGGTGATACTCTAATTGGTTGTAACTTGTCAACATACTCATTATCCCACACATACACATTTACAGATATACCAGGATTTAGTTTTTCAAACAAGTCTATGTCCTCTGTTTTAACAAGGAAATCTATACCACTGAAGTTGAGTTCATTTACAAATTTGGTGTAGATAGATACACGTTCAGGTTTTGTTTTTACAAGTGTAGTTTAGCAAGCACACACCACATAAAACAATGATTGTCATTGTTCTGTATATTGACGACAGCCTTTTTGTTTGCAACCTCTGTTGTCAGTGGTATCCATGATCTACCTAATATAGGATGATACCTTGACTGTTTTAAATGCAGTTCATGTACATGACCTTCAGCCAAACAGACCCCTTTATTTTTGCTCTGTCAATTGCTTCAAGAAAGTCAGGCAACAAACTTTGTCTAAACACGTTTTCCAATTCTCTTCTTGTGTTAACTGTGTGTTGTCTTGTTGATATATACAAAAAAATCACTTCACCATCTACTCTAGTAAATTCTATTTTAGCAACAACTTGAATCTTTAGACTGCCAGAAAGACGATAATCTTGTATGATAGAAAAAGTGTTTTCTATTGATCCATATACATTGCAAGTGTTGGATATAGGCAAGTCTGTTGTGTGAAACACATTTCTTAAACCTGAGTGTCTTGATGGGCTTGATGGGCTTTGTGCATTGTCCATCATTTTTATTAGTCCGACAAAATATTAAATAAAAAATATTAACGCTGACAATGTACATTGGAGTCCACTTAACACGAATTTCTGGGGACACGGAAAATCACTTCATGTTAAACGTAATTCGTGTTAACCAATATGGCCTGAAAATTGATCATGGCCCTCAAGGAGAAAGTGTGTAAGAGATGTGTGCCTGAATGAGTACGAGGTTAAAAGTGCACATTATCATATGGATTGTACTTTATATGCATACCTTCAGCTCGCTAGGAAAACACAAGGAAACGTGTTCAGCTTGCGTATTTAATGTAAAATCCATCATGTGAAATCCATAGTAAGTTACAATCCATCAGGTAAAAGCAACACAGTTTGAAGTACAATCCTGCATCGGTAAAAGGGTTGTGTTGGTACACGAATGATGCAAACAATATGAATACAGTTCAGAAACGCTAGCCAATGAGAAGACAGATTACAACAGTCGAAGGCTATTCAGCCAATCACAGATATAGAGTTCGCACTGATCTGTCGTGTACTACAGCATGATAGCGGCACGTGAATTGGTTGTCTGTGAATGGAATCTGTGTTCGTGTTAAACAGGTGAATAATAGTGAAATTGCCCTGATTGGGAACCAAAACCAGCTTTGTGTAAAGCTAAATTTTGTGTTAAGCATTTCGTGTTATCAGTGAAATTTTTATACAGAATAAGAAGGCCGTCGGTTGGGAAGGCAAAAATGGTTCGTGTTAACCGGAAATTCGTGTAAAGCAAGTTTGTGTTAACTGGACTCCACTGTATGTGTAATACCATTTTATTAACTGTAACACTGTTAATATAAACATGTAGTTTACATAGTCATTGAAATATTTGTTCACAAAGTATCTCAAACCAGTGCAAGCAGTTGTTATTATTAACTCTTAAGGTAGGAGTCCTAAAATCAGCTGTTAAACACTCCACATTTGAAGTCTCATCAACATAATCTAAAGACTCATTATATGACAAATATATTCCTGATGGTGCAAGCGGTATTAAGAGGTTTATGTCAGGCTGTTTGGGAGTTGTTCTTATCTGATTTAAGTAGACAACATCTTTGAAGCAGTGTGTGATATCAATGATTTGTCCATCTGTCATTTTTATTGGACAAACAAAAGTATAAATTGATTTACTAACCCATAGCCTGTGGGCTGATCTGCTCTTAAGATAAGCTTTAGATGTTTAGTTGATTTAAGTTTATTTTTTACAATGTCTCGTTCATGTTTATTTGGTATAACATCGTTTTCTCTGAGACAGTCTTAAAAGCTGTCATGATCCTTACAGTAAAACAAACAGATACACTATAACTGTCATTGTCTTTGGGTATTGTACTGTGTCTTATCACGCGGTCATAATAAATTGGAAGTCTTGACTGATATTGATTTGAATTAGTCTGGCAAGTTCAGGGTGTGTGACAATTTCATATTCCAAAGAAATGTTTGAGATCTTGCATGTCGCATCTGGGTCAGTTGTTTTGATAACTTTTGCACAGTCATTAAAGGTTAGTTCAAAGCTTCAACGGTCATTCAGTGCTTCTTGGTAATAAGGCAAGTGTGTTGTGAGGATTTCAAATTCAAGTGGCATGTAAAATCTATTACCATATGTATCTGCTAATACAACGTCCTCAATTACAGATGTTGATTTGTCTCCCGCATCGATTCTAAGATTAGCAACGTTAGCAGACTGTATGCCTTGGTAAACACGATCTTCTCTTTCTTCTCGTGTAAGCCACTGGTCTTTGTAGCAGTAAAACACATCAGCATCATCAAGACTAAACACTTCCTGTCCTTCAAGTTTTACTTTGATGGTCTTAACAATTGCTCTGCCAAGATGTCAACAAGTGTTCAGTTTGCATCTGATTCTGATGAAAGTTCAATATTAAATGCTCACGCCTTTACCATAGCTGACACTTAGTTCCCTTCAGGCTGCCAGAGAGATAACGCACCGCGAGGTGACATTCCACTCTCGCGCGCTCATTCTATTTATATCGCACTTGATACTGAGCTATACACAGTGTGTTCGGAGCTTTCCGCTATAACAACCACCTACGCGTTTGTATTTATAACACATATCTGCCTAAAGTGACTGTTGTGAAAACAAACATCGTTCAAAAGTTGAACTTTTCACCTACACACCGATACCAAACATGACGACATTTCGACTTACATTTGTGTAGCAGATTATGGTGAAAATAAAGAGAACGAGAATTTGTTGATGTACGTTGTCGGTGTTTGTTGTGAAATTGACAAAGTTCCCACAGCCATAACACAAAGACGAAACTTTTCCCAACGAAACACACTTGCATGCATAAGGGTCAGCATGCCTACAGTAAGTATCACTTACCGGATTTTCACTACGAAGTGCGGGGCGGAAGCAGGAGGGTGGTTAATGAGGTCACTGACAAGTGTCGACAGACAAGTACCAGGCGCCTGCCTTAGTGCATTCCTGGCTGAATAGGGGAAAGTGAGGGCTTAGTTACACGGATACTATTGAGGAGATAGTCACGTTTCTTTCTCGGGAAATTGTGTAACACTATCAGTGAACCTGTTCGTGTACTTTTGATTAAACTTTTGCTCATGATGGAATCTGAGGAAACGCATACAGTCTGTGTACACACAGGTGTGTTCCATGCACTGAGAGTAAATGCATTGTGCAGAATATGTGGCGGGAGATCACAAAAGAAACACAGAGATAAAGTCATATCTTTGTATCAAATATGAACACTTAATCCACAAGTTTTGATCAAGTAAGGATCAAACGCCTCGCATTAACCCATTTAACCCCAATCCCCTACAGCAGGAGATGGATTGACCATGATACTTCAAGGGTAGTGCCAGATGAGCCTGGCGCCTTAAGGCGCCAGGCTCACCTGGAACTACCCTTGGATTATCATGGTCAATCCATCTCTTGCAACTGGTACATAGTCGTTCGGTAACACCTCCAAAATTTTGGCAATGCGGCCTTGGGGTTGAAGGGGTTAAATGCAACTCTTTTGCTTAAATACTTGTATATTTCATAGCTGATTATTGCTACCCATTAAATCTATGTTGTTTCTTGAGGGTTTTTAAAGTCTGTCATCTGTTGTTTTGTTTTTTTTTCAATGTTTGCTGCTTTTAGCATTATTATTGGGCAGTGGGCAGATGTTCACATCTGCACGGGACATAGACGACCCCGCCCTCCACGAGACGCCTGCTGCATTGCAGGCCTGGCCGCTTGGCTGCGGAAAGGCTAAGGGAGGAAACCCCTGACATCAAAGCCCCCGTGTCTCCGGGGAAGGCTTTTGAGCCAGAGACTAGGACAAGGACAGTCTGATATAAAACCTACGACCCGAGGACCTCGATGCCATCGTCCCAGCTTGCTAGGCCATGGCAGATGAACCAAGGGTTTAAAGGGTGGGGCCAGTACTGCGCACACTGCACTCCACCAAAAAGCTCCACCGCGCAGGCTTTAGGAAACGTCCACGGACCATGACACTGACCATTCCAAGTCCTGTAGCGACGGGCGAGGGGCGAAACGGCAGGTGAAAGATGTCACTGGAAGCCGCAGTCTCAAACCTGCATGCAGGCGGTTCAGGATATTGGTCGCCTGATGTTGACCTGGGGATGACAACATCACTCGGCACACCCTGAACGACCAAGCAGCCTTCTCTAGGGACAGCACTGCTTGCTCCACACGGAGAGGGGCCTAGAAAAGGTGGCCTAACCAAAGCTCGTCCCCTCGAAACCCCAGTTGGCTAGCCGCGGTCAACGGGCATCTTCTCCTGCGGTCAAAAAACAAGAAAGAATAACGGATCCACTCTCATGACGACCACGACCGGACTCAACGTAGCATGCTGGAACGTCCGAACCATGCTCGACAAAGCAGACAGCGGACGCCCTGAACGTCGCTCCACCCTCATTGCCCATGAATTGCGGAGGTTAAACATCGACATCGCCGCGCTCAGCGAAGTACGCCTTCCGGACGAAGGCAGCCTCCAAGAACTTGGTGCTGGGTACACCCTCTACTGGTCAGGCAGGCCTGCATCAGAAAGACAGCTTTCAGGCGTGGGTTTCATGGTCAAGACATCCATTGCGACTAAGCTGGAAAACCTACCAACGGGCCACTCAGACCGCATCATGTCCATACGCCTCCCACTGAGACACCAGCAGCACGTCAACCTTCTCAGTGTGTACTCCCCAACCCTCCTGGCAGAGCCTGCTGAAAAGGACAAGTTTTACACTGACCTGCGCAGCCTCCTACAGAGTACCCCTGCAGACGACAAAGTCATCATCCTTGGCGACTTCAACGCCAGAGTGGGCCAGGACTCTGAAGCCTGGAAAGGAGTCCTCGGCAAGCATGGCGTGGGGGAACTGCAATGACAATGGCCGCCTACTATTGGAGTTCTGTGCGGAGCAGCAACTGGTCATCACCAACACTACTTTTCAGCAAAAGGACAGTCGAAAGACCACCTGGATGCATCCTCGCTCCAAGCACTGGCACCTTATCGACTATGTCCTAGTGCGTCAGAGGGACCGCAGTGACGTCCTCCTCACCAGAGTGATGCCCAGAGCAGAGTGCCACACTGACCACCGCCTTGTCCGCTGCAAACTCAGGCTCCACTTCAAGCCAAAACCCAAGAAATGGGGGACCCCAAGAAAAAGCTTGATGTTGCCAGCCTTGAGCGTGACGATGTGAAAGCTGCCTTTCAGACAGATTTACAGCGCAGGCTCAAAGACACAGCGGACCCAGTAGACTCCTCCCCTGAAACACTTTGGGAACAACTGAAAACTGCTATTGCAAAATCCTCTGCAGAAGTCTTGGGTTTCGCCAGAAAGAAGAACAAAGACTGGTTTGACGAAAACGATGTAGAGATCCAGGAACACCTAGCAAAAAAAAAGAGCCGCCCATCAGGCCCACCTAGCCCAGCCTTCCTGCCCTGTGAAGAAGTCTGCCTTCCGCCTCGTCTGCAGCAGTCTCCAGCGCAAGCTCAGAGATCTCCAGAATGAGTGGTGGACCAGACTTACACAGAGGACCCAGCTTTGTGCTGACAATGGTGACTACAGGGGCTTCTACGAAGCACTGAAAGCAGTGTATGGCCCCAGGCACCTGGTACAAAGTCCCCTGCGAAGCGCGAATGGCCAGGCACTCCTCACAGATAATACCTCCATCTTGAACCGCTGGTCGGAATACTTTCAGAGCCTCTTCAGCGCTGAGCGCACTGTTCAAGAAGCAGTCGTCCTACAAATCCCACACCTCCCAGTAAAGGTTGAATTGGACGAACCGCCCACCGCTAAAGAGACCCTCACAGCCATCCACCAGCTCAAGAGTGGCAAAGCAGCAGGCATTGATGGAATACCGCCAGAGATCTGGAAACATGGAGGCACAGCACTGCACAACAAGCTCCATGACCTCTTTCTCTGCTGCTGGGAGGAAGGAACACTACCAAAAGATCTCCGTGACGCAGTCGTTATCACCCTGTACAAGAACAAAGGCGTGAAGTCTGTCTGTTCCAACTATCGGGGAATTACCCAGCTGTCCATTGCTGGGAAAATCCTTGCAAGGCTGCTCCTGAATCGGCTGGTATCTGCCATCGCTGAAGACCAACTCCCAGAGGGCCAGTGTGGCTTCAGAGCAAAGAGGAGCACCACCGATATGGTCTTTGTGCTGAGACAGCTACAGGAGAAGTGCCGCGAGCAGAACAAAGGGCTGTACGTAACATTTGTCGACCTAACAAAAGCGTTCGACACTGTGAGCAGGCAAGGCATGTGGCAGATCCTGGAGCGACTTGGCTGTCCCCCAAAGTTCCTCAACATGATTGTCCAGCTACACGAGGACCAGCAAGGCCAGGTCAGACTCAACAATGACCTCTCAGAACCATTCCCTATTCTCAACGGCGTAAAGCAGGGCTGCGTGCTGGCACCGACCCTCTTCACCATCTTTTTTAGCATGATGTTGAAGCAGGCCACAGTGGACCTCGATGATGACGATGCAGTGTACATCAGGTATCGTCTCGATGGCAGCCTGTTCAACCTCAGACGACTGCAGGCCCACACGAAAACCCTAGACCAACTGATTCGTGAGCTGCTTTTTGCTGATGATGCTGCCCTCGTTGCACACACAGAGAGAGCCCTGCAGCGCATCACGTCTTGCTTCGCAGATGCTGCCCAGCTCTTTGGACTCGAGGTCAGTCTGAAAAAGACAGAGGTCCTCCATCAGCCGGCACCCAAGACAGTGTATCGCCCTCCTCACATCACCATTGGCGAGTCTGAACTAAAGTCAGTGCACCAGTTTACTTACCTTGGCTGCATTATCACGTCGGACGCCAAGCTGGACAAGGAGCTTGACAGCAGGCTGGCAAAAGCGAACAGTGCTTTTGGGGCGACTTTTCAAGCGGGTGTGGCACAATCAACAGCTGAAAACAGGCACCAAGATCAGCGTGTACAGAGCTGTGGTCCTCACCACCCTGCTGTATGGTTCCGAGTCCTGGGCCCTCTACCGCAGCCAACTACGACTCCTCGAACGCTTCCACCAGCGCTGCCTGCGTACCATCCTGGGCATTCACTGGAGTGACTATGTCACCAACGTCGAGGTCCTTGAACAGGCTGAAACTTTGAGCATCGAGGCTTTGCTGCTGCGGACACAGCTCCGCTGGGCGGGGCATGTCTCCAGGATGGAGGATCATCGCCTACCAAAGATCACCCTGTTCGGCGAGCTTGCTACTGGACACCGTGACAGAGGGGCACCAAAGAAGAGATACAAAGACTGTCTCAAGAAGTCACTTAGTGCCTGCCAAATCGACCACCACCAGTGGTCTTCGCTTGCTGCGGACCGTGACACCTGGCGCTCCACCATTTACAAGGCAGCTGTCTCCTTTGAGGACTCTCGCTGAGCTAGCCTTAAGGAAAAGCGGCTCAGGAGAAAAAACAGAGATGCCGCAGCTCAGAACCCTGGCCAGACCTTCCCCTGCAGCCACTGCGGTCGAACCTGCCTGTCTCGGATTGGCCTCCGCAGCCACGAACAAGCCCGCAGACGTCGTGGGCAAATCCTATAAAATCTTCGTTCGCGAAGTCAAAGCCAAGAGGAATCCACAAGTGCTATGGAATTAATATCCAGGAAGACAAAGACCTGATGCACTCCAAAACAATGTGTAGTAGTTGCTATAGTCGGATGAAACGGATAGACACTGAAACACGTGTGTCCGAGGATACAACGCGAAATGCGGCGCCTGATATTGACTCATCACAACACATTAGGACCATGTTTGATCCAAATACGAGTTTTGAAGAATGTGTCGCGTGCATTCACTTCATGCAGCTAGGTAAAGGAGGACGACCAGCGAAGGGTGCACATGGGAAGAAATGATCGTTTCGATCTGCGGAATGTCACAGTGATACTCATAACACTGACACTAATAACAGCACTAATGAAGGTGATAGTGGTATACAAGTTTTCATTCAGCCGATGTCTACTCTCCGTAAAACGCCATGCAAAGTCGATGCTCAAACGTCGCCGTTACAAAGAGTGTGGACCCCATCTCCACCAGCCAAGCGGACGCATGAAATAGCCATTTCACCCATTGAAAAAACGGGTGTCGATATAGCCACATCTCCACATATCAAACGGCCCAGCCTTCGACCTGTCATCAGACGGCACTAAACTGCACAATGCTTAATGAATCAACTGATTCCACAATCCGTTGCAAGACTGGAGGACAGCCTTTGTATTTTATGCACATACCCAAACCAAGAAAACCAACAACAGGGGCATCATCAGCCGTAATACGAAGAAGGTCAAAGGTGTTAGCCCATGCTAGAGCCAATATGTCTGGTGGATCAGAAGTGGATGAAGCTGAACAAATAACTGACGAGTTAAGACGAGAAAGAAAGGAAAAAATAACTGCAATATTAGACAGAGCAGGCTATAGGCGATCCGTGTATGTCTGTAGAAAACAGGGTATTGCTCTGAGAACCAATCTAGGATTAAGCTGGTCCAAGTACAGAACATACAAACGCTTCATGAGAAGTATTCGTGTCAAACTTGAAGTGAAAGAAAGGAAAGGCAGACCCAGAAAGAAGCGCTCTGTGGCACAGTGACCTTTGAACAAAAGAATCTGACCTTTGAAAACAAAGTCACAAACAAGAAGGAAAGCCAGAAAACGCCTGTCACATACATAGAAGATCTCACACATTTTGTTCCTGAACTGCTTGACAAGTATGAAGCTGCAAATCTTCTTGAATGGCATGAACAAATACCAAAAGATGAAATTTGGATCAAAAACTAGGAGGAGATCATGGCGGTAACAGTTATAAAACAATGCTTCAAGTTGCTAATCTCCAAAACTCTAACTCTAAACACAATACGTTTTTTGTATATGGCTAACTGTAAAGACAGTCATAAAAATCTTCAAACAATGTTGAAGCCTTTAAAGAGCAGGTGTCAGTTCTCCAAACCATGAAATGGAAAGAAAAGCAGATACGTGTATTTCTGTTTGGCAATTACGATTTTCTCGTCAATCTCTTTTGTCTCTCAGGAGCACAAGGGGTCCACCCTTGTCTCTGGTGTACAGCTTCGAAAAGTCAGCTACAAAGATCTCCACATGAGCGAGTACAAGTGAAACAGAGAACACTTAACAACATCAAAAGGGATTACAGGCGATACATGCGTGCAGGAGGAGACAAAAAGAAAGCCAAGGCTTACAACAATGTTGTGCATGATCCAATCTTTGATGTTGAGAATTCACAAACTGCACCACCATACCTCCATCTTTTCCTAGGTATAGTAAAAAAAAAATCATTCCCTCCTAGAGCAAGAATGCCACGAACTTGATAAAGCAATTGCTGAAAGACTGGCCGAGGAAAAGGAGGCACATGATGGAAACACACCTTTTGAAAAATACATTTTAGAAGTAAGAGTCATCAAAGAACTTGAAAAAATAAAAAAGCTGACCGAGGGTATTGCAGTGTTGAGCGACAAGAGACACAATGAGAGTGCTAAGCATTTTGATGAACGACGTGAGCAGAAGATGCAGCAGGTAGCAGAATTCGAGGACAAAAAAAAAAAATAATAATAAAAAAAAAAATAAAAAAAATAAATAAATAGAAGCTCTGAGAGAAGAGACAAAGTTGCCATTTGTGTGCTGACCTGTCACTTCTGGCCTTGACGAAGCACTAAAGAGGAATAAGATATTCATGCAAGCATACCATGGCCGTTCGTTTGTTGGCAACCACTGTCACCGTTACTTGAAGTATGATGTGTTGACTGATGTTCGTGACAGTGTTATTGGCAATACCATGAAGCTGACAGATGATCCTAAACTTCATGTAGCAGCACATGACATATCCTTAAAGTTCCGAATTCTGAACGACCTGTACTCACAAGGTCATGCTATTGTTTTTCACAAAATGCCGGTGAAGAGCAAGAATGAATCAATGAAGACATCAATGACAAGATTGCAAACTACATGCGTTTTTTTTCGAAGTACTTTTCCAGCCAGTAGCATCATTCCGAAACAACATATCCTGGAATGTCACTGCGTTAAATTTATGACAAAGTATGAATTTGGTTTGGCGCTTCATGGTGAGCAGGGAGGGGAAGAGAGTCACGCTACCATTAACATTTTAAAGAGCAGGACATATGGCTTGTAGACAGAGGAGGAAAAACTCAGACTGCTCATGAACGAGCACATGACACTCGTGTCACCCGTCCTCCACTCCATCATTCCTCCAGTAGTCAAACAGAAAAAATTCTCATATAGTAGCCGACGTTGGTCTTGTGTAGATCTGTGAACAACTCAGTATTGTTCTTATGTCTAGTGTGTCAGCAAATGTGCTGAACCGCAAGGTATATTTAAAAACACTGTTGAATACTGTGACCTGTGATGGACTAAACGGATTTTAATACACCGAGGGCATTAGCAGTCCATGGAGTACCGGGACTGAGCGCGAGAAATGCCACAACGCGACCTGTCAGTGACCTCATTAACCACCCTCCTGCTTCCGTTCCCCACTTCGTAGCGAAAATCCGGTAAGTGATACTTATTGTAGGCATGCTGACCTTTATGCATGGAAGTGTGTTTCGTTGGGAAAAGTTTCGTCTTCGTGTTATGGCTGTGGGAACTTTGTCAATTTCACAATAAACACCGACATTGTACATCAACACATTCTCGTTCTTTTTTATTTTCACCATAATCTGCTACACAAATGTAAGTCATATTGTCGTCATGTTTGGTATCAGTGTGTAGGTGCGAATTTCAACTTTTAAACGATGTTGCTTTCACAACAGTCACTTTAGGCATAGATGTGTTATGAATATAAACGTGTAGGTAGTTGTTATAGCAGCAGAGCTCCGGTCACGCCTTGTACCGTGCAGTATCAAGTGCGATATAAATAGAATGAGAGCGCGAGACTGGAATTTGGCCACGCCGTTCCTTATCTCTCTGGCAGCTTGTAGTGAACTAAGTGCTACGCGCAAGCACTGGCTGGTAAAGCCGTGTGCTATGCGTGCAGTGCCAGGAACAATAACATCATTGGGACCTAGGTTTGGAAACTTGACAGTAAGTGTTTGGTTCTGGTCTATGGTACTTGGATTGTTAGTGATGACAATTGATTGCCTAATGCCCTTAACACCAAGAGGCTCACGTAGTTTTCTGTACGGGTCTAACTTTGATCCGTAGGACTGTGTCATTTTATGATGCAAAAATCAACAATATTAAATTAATAAAAACGATGGAAGTGGGAGGATTTAATCATGAAGATTTTGAAATTGATGTCATGGATGACTATGATACCAGTGCAAGGGATATGACAGATATGACTGGTACAAGGAATACTTACAGTTTACGCCAGGAACTTTTAGAAAGCAAAGTGAACTTGTTTTATGATCATGTTGGTGAGCGCCCAGACAACATAGATCCTAATCAGTTTGAACTTGATAGTAAGGGTCATTTATATTTAAATACTGTTGACGGAGGCAAAGTGTATCTAACCCATAAAAATAACCTTCTAAGTGTAGATCTTTATTAAGTACAATCAAAACTGATGTCGGTGGTGAGGCAGCACTGCAGTGTTACCTTGGTGTTGGTACTAGTAAAAGTTAACACCGAGTCTTGTTAGTGCTCTTCACGACATGCAAACAAGGTTGCCAACAGGACAAGAAATTGAAATGACTGAAGTAAAAAGACTGCCAGAAATAGCAAACACAGTGATACAAGAAAGCTCATTTACTGATGAAGTAATGAAAACAATAGATGATCCGCCTTTGTCAATGCCGGAGATTATTGAGTTGGATAAATCACTGCAGACAATAAGAGGTGAGATGGTAAATAATGTAGCCAAACTGGGTGAGCTTGATAAACAAATAGAACGAGAAAAGGAAAAATTAGCTACAGCTGATGAGGAGAATTATGACACAGAAATAAAAGAGAAAATACAGCACAGATTAAATGATTTGCAGATAGAAAGATCAGGGCGATTAGAAATGATTAGTATTGGAAGAGAAAAACTGAAAACACAGGTCAACAGTATTAGGGAAACTATTCAGAAAATACTCCATGAAGACACAACTTTGGCTGAGAGATTAAAAACACTTTTCAGAGAGCAGGGTATTACAATTGCTAGTTTAATTACTGCTCTGGGGTTTATTATCAGTACTGTTGTGTTGGCTATCTCTGGCGGTGGCGCAAGCGGTGACGCTCTGGTCCCTCCAGCACCACCAGGTCCTTCAGACCCAAAAGATTTATAGTCATGGGTAAAAAAACAACTAACACATATATCAGACTTGCTAAAGAAATTGTCTGTGAAAGCAATGGATGCATTGCCAAGCATAATAGGTAGTGTTGTCAGTTGGTTGATAAATACTGCGGCGAAGGTAGTAGGGTTTATGGCAGAGCATGTGTTGGTATTTTTGGTGTCGGTAGGAGGGTTAATGGTGGTTATTTAATGAAACAGGTAAAGAAGTAATATACCTAATCCTGTGAGGCCTATTACCAATGCAGTTCTTTCTGACTCATGTGTGTTTAATGGTGCTTATGCTGGTGCTGGTGATGGTGCCAGTGCAGGTGACGGTGCCGGTATGAGTGATGATGTTACTGGTGCTGACATTATTAATGGTTTTATTGACTGTAAATGCGTGGTTGTGGCCCCCAAGTGTACAGATTGGTTGAATCATAATTTTTTACCAACACCTGCAACAATTATTTCATTATTATAATTTGTGATTGTCCCCATTTGTAATTGCAGGTCAGATGGCAACATGTATAATCCGATGCCTACTACAAAGTCAACTTTTGATCTATCATATCTGAAGACGTCTTGGAGCCCTGTATGCTTGAAGGGAGATCAACCACTGAATTAATTTAATCTTCCAAGTTTGATAGAAACTGTTTTTGTGCCTCGAATTTGCCACTTCCATTTAAAATATTCGATTTTGTCAATGATTGTGCTCCAAGTATACACCACACATATGTTCTGATAGACTCATTTATGCGTTTGACTCCCGCTTGAGTAAATCCGTCACTCCTGTCTAAGACAAATGTAGTCCAGGCATTAGACTGTTTCTGTTCTATTGATCCTAACCAGACTTGAGATTTTGATGAGAATTAAGTGTAACCAGGGTAGTAATCTTGTGGGTATTGTCTGTGACTCATAGCATAATACAATGTACCCATACCATTGTGATCATCAAGTTTTTGTGTGAAGTCATACAGGGGGCATGTGTTACATTCATTACATATACGTTCAAATGCTTTCATATCTATGGGGTTGTTAAACCTGTTGAAACTGGATTCAGTTGGTAGTGGTGTATGAAGTTCTGACAGTATTCTTCTTAATTGGTAATACGTGTGGAAATGGTAGACAGATCTAATAAGTTTGCTTGAGTGATTCAAATGGTCTGTAAATGAAACACCGCAGCCTGAAGTAGAACACAGAATAGCAAAGTTAAGTTGGTTTTGAAACATCTGTAGTGGACTTGAGGACCAATTTCTTGCAGTTGCATCGTCTGTAATTGGAGGGTTTATGTTTTGATCAAAGAGGTTGGGTAGTTTCACTTGAAATAAATCTTGTTCACTTACAGCTATGTCGAGCTGATTTAGTTGAATTATTTTCTGTTCATAAGAAGGTTCAACATTGTATCTGGCATCCACGTTAAATTGAAATGCGTTTGTTGTGACAATTGTTGGTGATTTAAATTCCATCATGTTCTTTTTATGAGATAATAAAAATGTTTATTACCTTAACAAATCTTGACACAAGCAAACCAGTGTGGTTAACTAATGGGATTGATAATCGTGATGGTAGCAAGGCTGTAGCTATCCACACAATTTTATATACTGTAAAATGGTTTAATGTAACAGATGATAAAAATTATTATGTAACTGGAACTGTTGATGGTTTGGATAAAGATAGTGGCTTACGAGCTGGGTATTATGACTTTTGTACTTTAGCTGAATGGCTACAAAATGAATTTAAAATTAAAGCAACTTTAAATCCAGCTACCTTACTTGTTATATTTGAACTTTCAAAAGATAGCCAGTATTTATTATCAGGTAGTCTTTGAAGGTTACTTGGTTTTTTAGGTCCAGTAACAACAACAAATCCAGATGAAGATTGGACATTAAGCGGAGGTCTGTTCTCACCAAAAAAAAAAAAAAGAGTAAATGGAAGATATCCTGTTCATTTGGCAGTACATACAGTACTAAATATTCACTTAAAAGAATTAAAAATGACTGAAAATGTACACAATGGAAAACCTTCAACTTTGTTAAGATGTGTGCCAACTGGAACTGCACCTTATTGTGAAAGTGTCGCTGTTAGATTTCCTAATTTACAGTTTAAGAAGTTAGGTCCCAGTTTCTTTGAGTCACTGTGTATATCTGTAACTAATCAGGATGACAAACCAGTTTTGATGCATGATTTTAGTGTTGTGTTAGAAGTTAAATAATTTTATTTTTGTTTATAAAAATGAGTGCTGGTCCAAAGTCGAGAATTATTCCAGTTGCGTGTCCAGTGACAGAGTGGAAAGGTTTGGCTGATGTACAGGATTTTGAAAAGGAGGGAGAGGTTGGGGAGGTGAATGATTTTGAACTTGATTCAACTGGCATGTACAAGTGGAAAGTAATCGATGACATGAAGGAAGGAACAGAAAGGCTGATTCCTAAACTTGGTCAGCTGTGTGATGTCACTGTACCTGTTCCTGTAAATAATGTGCCCTACAACTTAATATGTGGGTAGTAAGTGGGTAGTTTCACCTGTGCCTGTTCCACCACCAACAATTGACTGGGACATAAAGTTTGAATTTATTACTCATATATATATATATATATATATATATATATATATATATATATATATATATATATATATATATATATATATATATATATATATATATATATATATATATATATATATACTGATGATGAAGGTGTGTAGGGGGCTCTGGATAGAGGTAGTACCTTTGCTGTTCGGCAGCTGCGTCCTACATAGGACGGACGGGCATCACTGGTCCTCATCCATCTCCTTAATCTCTCACGTGCTGGCTCCAAGCGCCACACCCTGGCAAACCACCTCAGCTGGTGGGCTAAACCACGTGAGGGGGTGGTGTTCACATTGCACCACTAGGCGGATGAGCTGTTTCTGACAGCCAACGGCTAGAGGACGGAGGAGATCAGGTTGGATCCAACGGCCAAATGTGGGGGAGTAAACCCTTCAAATCAGGAGTGGAGCCCCGAAGGCAGACAGCTGCCTGTATTCACGCACTGTTCTGGCAGCTCCTGCAGCCAAACTGGTGCCAAACGTACTGCTTTGCATTCCTTTGGATACATCAGCGAGGCCGAGAGGGGGATCTTGACGACTGGGCATCCCAGGATCTCCATACACTTCGCCCAGGCTTGCGCACTGGAGAGGTCACTCCAGTGACTGACCCAGCAAGCGTATACTCCCATTGTCTTTCGAGACAGGATGCCGAATGCCGAACGATGATGAAGGTGCCTTAGTGTTTAGGAAAGTTGTTAACTCTGGGCCGCTGATTGTAAGCTTTGTTCCAAGTTTTGCATAAGACAACAATAGCAGAGAAAAACTAAAGGTGCAAGAGTATGAGAGATGACGGTATCTTCTTACACACAAAAAGGGCAGATCAGATGCAAAAGTTGTGTTTGTACTATCAAACTTTATCATTGTAAGAGAAGTGACGATAGTATTTGAAATTATCATGAGATCTGTTGCATCTGTAAAAGAGACAAATATTGGGCAGGGAATCAAACTTACGTGGGATGATGCATTAGCAGAGGCAACAAAAGTCTTTATTGCTATTAAAAAGGTGTTGATGTTGTTGAGGTGTTGAGCAGTATTCCAGCTGTCAAGATATTGGTTGACAAAACAACTTTTGTTTTTTCTAAGTTACATAAAACTGGAACACATTGATCTTGTTTAAATTTATTATACCAGCAAATTGTATACTTTTGATGAGTTGCAAAATGTAATCACTGATTAATAAAAAATATTTGTGAATAAAACAAATGGTGAACTTGTATCCACAACTATCAATGATTGAGACTTTGTCAACTGATCCGCATGCAACAGCTGTGCCAACTGCATCAGATAAAACATTACAGGCAGATGCATTCCGATTAATAACTATTACAGATGCCTTAAAATATTTGGAAGGAGAGGAGGCAAAATACTCCAGATGTAAAAGATGGTATTAGACGGTTTTTAATTCTGTTCAAAACACATCTATGGCTATGCGTGCAGTTTCAGCTGGATTATCTGTAGCTGATATTGTTTTGATATTAACTGGAATTGGTAGTTTAATTGGAGTTGGTCTTGAAGGAGCTAGCATTGCCACATGACTGGCATGCTTGGGTTTGGAAGGCCTTAACAAGAGATTTAACACAAAATTACAGAAACATGAAGCATTGAGTACTCTCGTGGGTGCAAAACTGAGCAGTATGAAACTTATCATTAGTAAGGCATCGGTAGATAATTTTATTGATGACCATGAAGTTAAGAGAGTGCAGGATGATTTGAACAATTACAAACAACTGAAATCAGAAATCTAGAATAAGATGCGCAGTCAATCTTCTGTAAATTTTGAAGAACTGAAGGCTTCTTTTTTAGAGAGTGGAAAACAGCTTGGTGTACAGGAAACCATGGAAAAACTTCAAAATCTTTTAAGCAAAAAAAAAAAAATCAGATTTTGTAATTGTACATTATTTTTTTATTACACTTCGCAAAGAGATTACATGCACCTAACTATTTATCCCCATCAGCTCCACCAACGCCACCCGACTATTACTAAATAAAAGTTTTTTGTTGTCCATATATCTTGTCAAATCTGTCCGAGTAAGTTGTGACTTAAGTCAAGAACTTACAATTTGTTATGTTTAAGTTATTATAAGAAATTAAAAGTTCTTGTGTCAACTAACTTATAACAACTTAAAAAGTTACCTATAAAGTTATTTGACAGTTATAAGTGATCTTTAAAAAAAATTGTTATCAAGTGCTTATGTCAATGTTTTTTGTTTTTATTTCTTGTGTGTGTGTGTGTGTGTGTGTGTGTGTGTGTGTGTGTGTGTGTGTGTGTGTGTGTGTGTGTGTGTGTGTGGTTATTATTAAATAACTGTGTTTTGGGGTATTGTCACAGATCCAATGGTAAAAATGTTTTTGTAATATCCTTTTTCTTATCTCTAACACTAATCCATATATACAGACACACACGCACATAAACAGACAAACACACACATATGCCCATAAACACATACACATAGAGACACACATGCACGTAAACACAAACACACATATGCACGTAAACACATACAGACACACATTCACGTAAACAGACAAACACACATACATGCACTCACACATGCACTCAAACATACACAGACCCGCATTTCAGTGGTATGACACGCGATACTGACACGCTGTGTACATTGTTTACATTGGATACCATGATCACATGAGACAGTTCACAGACTTGTAAACAGAATCACAGCATGCCACAGATTAAATCTGATATTATATGAGATATCATATGAGCCGTGGGTTATTAAAATAAACTTTGTTTTAACAAAAATCCCGTCTGTTTATTTGATTCTCAATGGCCTTTTCAAGAGAGGATTCACACTTACCTCTCTTGAAGAGGCATTGCGAATCGGATTGGCGATCCGTCGCCCAGACGGGACAAGGTAAGGACAGACAGACAGACAGACACACACACACACACCCCACCCAGCCCCCCCTTATCCCCCTTACTCCCCTTTCCCTTCCCCTTACCGTCTTATCCACCCCTTTCCCCCCTTTTTTTTTACCGGTGCGCACACAATTTCTTTTATTTATTTGCCAGCCTGGTAATTTGTTTACTGTAGGTCCTACAGCTAATTATATATATATATATATATATATATATATATATATATATATATATATATATATATATATATATATATATATATATATATATATATATATATATATATATATATCTCTCTCTTATTAATTATATATATTTATTTGGACTGGTTATTAGGGTTCTTCACACCCCAGATGGGGGTCTCATAGACCAGTTATTTTTTTAAACGAAAGTAGTTTTTTGTTTTGCTTTTTATTTTGTTTTGTTTTATTTTATTTTATTTATTTATTTATTTATTTATTTATTTATTTATTTATTTATTTATTTTTTTGTTAATATGTGAACGTCAAATCACGATGTATTATGGACTGACGTGATTTGACATAGTCATGCAATGCGTATGACGTCACATTTGTTCGCCGGTGCGTCCAAGAGCCAGACATCACATTTTGCCGTCAACCATTAGAATTGGCTTCTTGCAGCGTTTGTTAATGTCTTATATTGTTGTTTCATGACGAGCCGAAAGGCAAATTTCTGTCGTGCCTGGACTCGAACAGACAATAAAGTTGTATTGTATTGTATTGTATTGTATTGTATTGTATTGTATTGTATTGTATTGTATTGTATTAAAATCATAGCATATTACCGCCGAATAAAATCCCGTTCATCTGATGTAAATGATTCTGAGCAAGGCCTCCAAGAAGCATAAATCCTCATGAGTCCCAGCATCTACGGGAACTCATGAGGATTTATACTTCTTGCATTTGGACATTGTTTTGTTTCAACAGCCAAGGGTATCAATAGGGACTCAATAGGTTTTTAAACTCTGTGTGTTTCAGGAGAGAGAGGAAAAATCTGTTACTGATGACGCAAACGAAGGGGACGTGGATGACAAAAACGATTCACAGGAAGTCGACAAGAGGTATCTGGACAGCCTCGGCGGTTTCAACGTTCATGGATACAAAAGGAGTGACGAAGATGGGGAAGACAAGAGGGGTTTTGATAGTTTAGTGGGCATGAACGTTCATGGCTGGAAGCGAGGAATTGACTCCCTTGGGGGCATGAACCTTCATGGCTGGAAAAGAGGGTTCGACAATTTAGGGGGCAGGAACGTTCATGGCTGGAAACGTGGCTTTGACAATCTTGGGGGCATGAACGTTCATGGATGGAAAAGAGGGTTCGACAACGTAGGGGGCGTGAATATTCATGGCTGGAAAAGAAAGTTAGATACTCTTGATGGCATGCATGTTCACGGCTGGATGCCACGGTCCCGCAACTTAGGAGGCACTAATGTTCATCTCAGGAATAGTGGGTTTGACAGCCTTGGGAGAGAGAATGTTCATGGATGGAATCAAAATTCTGATAGGCTAGGTGGCAACTACTTTCGCGGATGGAAAAATACGATTATCAATGGAAATGAGGTTTCGATAGTCTTGGAGGGATAAACGTTCACGGGTGGAAAAAAGGTTTCGATACACTCGGCGGCATGAACGGAAAAAGATGGAAAAGAGACGAAGAGTCACCTAAGCAGTGAAGAAATATAATAATAGAAACAAAGAAACAAAGAGTCCGAAGGTAAATCTACAGAGTCTGATATGTAAACTTGTCATTTGAAACACTGCCTAGAGCTAGATGCTACACATCTGATTGTAATACGATTAAAACATATTTTCTCGATAAAGTAACCGAAAAAAAGACGAACTGGTTTACATTTTCTTGATAATGTTAATTAAATGCATAAAAACCCAACAATTGCATATTTGCTAAAAGCTCTCACGATCAAACCTGAAAGTGTTTTTATTTGGGGGGGGGGGGGGGATACCGTGCTTTAAATATGTACCATTATTAATCCATACTTGTATTACTGACTTGCGCGCGTTAATTAACCGGTGTAGAAAACTGGAGGCTGCGTATAGGTTCAACTTTTGAGATTGGTTCCAAATTGAGAGACTGATCGAAATCATATCGAATTCTCATAAATATTGCTACCTTCCCTGATCATTTTTAGTGCCATGGGACGTTAACCTCTGTCGAAGCGTCACGCATCAATCGCTGCGAAAATGTCGTATAGCGTTGCCGCCGACAACGTTATACGACAGACATTTCCGCAGCTATTGACGAGCGACCTCTTGAATGAATTAAACTTGAAATGAAGCTAGGAAATGACATTTTGCACGAACACGCGCTAACAAAATGTGCGAAAATAGTGAGCTACTTCTGTTATGTTCAATCTAAATGCGCTATGCCGTAAGGATTACAATCACAGACCAGATAGCATTTTCTGACCTAAGCTGTCGTATTGTCACATACAAATTTATTCTGTTTAAAAAAATATATGACCAGCACATCCTACATGCTTTTTTTGTGACTGTTCATTGCAGAACATACGCCATCGTCGTGGTATGTTAAATATGATGTCAACAATTACACGGTGGTGTAATGCTTATAATAATCTTAAAATGGGAACTTATTTCCGTTGCACTTTTCTTTAAGGTCTCGTCCAAGTCACTTCTTGCTTAGCATTAAAGTTTGTGTGCAATGTTTCTTGGTTTTCAAAGGCCTGTAACATGCAGTCTTGTGCTTACCATGCATTTAACCCCTTCACTGACAGTGGACACTGGCTTTGTTTCTGTAAAAAAATCATTATTAATTCAACACAAAACAATTCACAAGGACACACACTACGAGTAGTAGCAAGAGGCATAGAACCTCATGTGCGGGGGCACATGAAGTTCTAGGCCTCCTGCAAGTGGATGATGTTCGTGTTTTCTCAGCAGTAAATGGGTTAACCCGCTCCGAGCTGACTTTAAAAAAAAACCCAACAGAATGGAGTTCTATACAGAATGCGCCCGTATATGTCCAGATGCCACTGCGTATGAATGACGTGACATAGAAAAAAGTAAGCTTATCATTTAGAAACGTCAATAATAACAGAGTTTTATTACTCAACAAAGAAAGAAACACGATCAGAAAGGACAAGTACACACTACGTTATTAACTGTTCTTGTCCTTTCTGATCGTGTGTTTCGTTGTTGGTCATTTCATTGGGCGGCATTTTATGACACTTTGCTGTCGTGTGTTTATAGGACTGGCATTGATACACAACAGAAACGTTTTCAGATCTTAGCAGACACACTTTGCATACTATTGTTTTGTTGCTAAAACTAAGTGTATGGTAATATACAACGCTGCAAATTATTTGATTGGTAACAATCGCTTTAAAAAATTCGTTATTTACGATGCCCTGACAATAGTTTCCAATTTTTTATCTGAGATTGTCAAAATGTTACTAATAACTTGAAACTCCAAACGTTATGTTTGGCATAATATTTGAAAACTATTTCTGTTTGTAAATTGCATTTGTGGATATGTATGTGTACTAGTCTGTGATCATCGATCTTACGGCTGAGAGCCGTAAGCTTCAAAATCACAGCAAAGCATTCATGGAATCTAGTTTTCCGTGTACGTATTATATTGCAAATATATATTTCGTTCTTTATTTTGAGAAGCAGTCACTGGACAGTTACGCCCCATAACGCATAAAAACCGGCCTTTCACGTCCAAAATCGGCGTATATTTTTTAATTTTGGATTGCATGTTATACTCAGTTTCGCTACAGCGGGTCTACGCGCAGATCTGAGAGAAAGGTAACAACAGAAACTGAGCCAGCTGAGCGTATGCGCGTTATAAACGTAAGAAAAATTTTTGGTGGCTGTCATATTTTATTATTTTATGGCAAAAACACTTGGGAATAAAGTTATTTAGCGACACCGCAACACAGCCCAGCAAAACAGTGGCCCTGGTTGATTATTGGCTTTTTTGTATTTTTATATCTCATCCTGAAAGGTCCTAGGGCCGATGCCGGCCGCCTGCGACCCGCGCACGGACGTGCGCGGGCAACCGGCGGCCGGCATCGGCCCAAAGGTTTTTGCTGACTGGGATGCGTGCGCCAATCTACAGATGTAAACCGTACGGCAGAAATTGCAGACCAACCCACGCGCATGTAGCAAGCTCTGTGCGCATGTGTTAATCAGTGCGGCCATGTTGTGCGTCTCTGCATGTGTGTTGTGCATGTGAGTGTGTATTGTGCATGTGTGTGTTTGTGCAAGTGTGTGTGTGTGTGTGTCTGTGTGTTTGTGTAAGCGCACGCGTGTGCTTGTGTGTATTATATGTGTTGTGGTTTTGAGCGTGTGTGTGTGTGTGTGTGTGTGTGTGTGTGTGTGTGTCTGTGTGTTTGTGTAAGCGCGCGCGTGTGCTTGTGTGTATATGTGTTGTGGTTTTGAGCGAGTGTGTGTGTGTGTGTGTGTGCGTGTGTGTGTGTGAGCGCGCGCGCGTGTACATGTGCGTGTTTGTGCGTACCGACTATCAACCCTTTGACTATCAGTAGCGTTTTCCCTGCTCCAATTATCGTGAGAGGAACGGCTGCTGACAGATAGGGGGTTACATCGGCACGGAAGGGCTTCACTAATCGGTAAAATGCGAGATTATGTGGACGCATCTTGAACATTGTGATTTTAACTCATTCTACCCTAGACACACCACATAAAGATAAGGATCGACCATGATAGTTCAAGGGTGATGCCAGAATAGTTTGGCGCCTATGGGCGCCAAACTATTCTGGCATCACCCTTGAACTATCATGGTCGAACTGTGTCCTGCTCTGCAATGCAGTCTTCGGAGGACAGGGGCAAAATTTAAGGATTTCGGTTTTGGGGTAGAATGAGTTAATCAAGTGACCCATTCGAGAGGTGCCGTGCACGCAGACTCGGTTGTTTGCCGCGTAGCCGCATCACGAATAGTAGCGTCTCAAATGAGTTAACCATTTGTCTGCCAATGAAAAACTGCATGAGGCATAGAACAAGATGAGACCCGGCATAAAGCGGAGCATATGAGGATTTATGCATCTTTTGGACCTTATTCATATCTGAGTTCGCCGAGAACGAAGGGAGGTTATCCGGCGATTATATTGCTATGGTTTCAGAGATATAAGGTCTAGCGGCTGGAATGAACAACTTAGCTGCCAATGATACCGAATTACGCTTCTAAAACAACTACATATGACCGACATTTGCGTGAAAGACACCTATGCACAACAGGACCAAAACATAGGCATAAAGAACAGAAGACTGTCAAGACACCATAAATCTTTATGAGCCTCCGTCACAGCGGGGGCTAATGATGGTTTGTGTCTCTTCTGTCGCGGTGGTTGCTAACGGTTTAGGTCTCTTGCACCTGAGTAGCGTTCATAAAACCACTACACGTGATCGACATTCGCGTGAAAAACATCTATGAGTAGCGTTCATAAAACCACTACACGTGATCGACATTCGCGTGAAAAACATCTATGAGTAGCGTTCATAAAACCACTACACGTGATCGACATTCGCGTGAAAAACATCTATGAGTAGCGTTCATAAAACCTCTACACGTGATCGACATTCGCGTGAAAAACATCTATGAAAACAAGAATAAAAATACGCATGAAGAACACAGCACAAACAAGAGACATAGACCTTCATCAATGCCCGCAGTCGCGGGGGATCATGAATGTTTATGTTTCTTGCAGCTGGGTACCTTCGCACGACACCGACAGTTAAGGGGTTAAAGGGTAGGGATATTCTTGGCTTGACTTCGCGAACGAAGATTTTATAGGAGTTGCCCACGACGTCTGCAGGCTTGTTCGTGGCTGCGGAGGCCAATCCGAGACAGGCAGGTTCGACCGCAGTGGCTGCAGGGGAAGGTATGGCCAGGGTTCTGAGCTGCGGCATCTCTGTTTTTTCTCCTGAGCCGCTTGTCCTTAAGGCTAGCTCTGTGAGAGTCCTCAAAGGAGACAGCTGCCTTGTAAATGGTGGAGCGCCAGGTGTCACGGTCCGCAGCAAGCGAAGACCACTGGTGGTGGTCGATTTGGCAGGCACTAAGTGACTTCTTGAGACAGTCTTTGTATCTCTTCTTTGGTGCCCCTCTGTCACGGTGTCCAGTAGCAAGCTCGCCGAACAGGGTGATCTTTGGTAGGCGATGATCCTCCATCCTGGAGACATGCCCCGCCCAGCGGAGCTGTGTCCGCAGCAGCAAAGCCTCGATGCTCACAGTTTCAGCCCGTTCAAGGACCTCGACGTTGGTGACATAGTCACTCCAGTGAATGCCCAGGATGGTACGCAGGCAGCGCTGGTGGAAGCGTTCGAGGAGTCGTAGTTGGCTGCGGTAGAGGGCCCAGGACTCGGAACCATACAGCAGGGTGGTGAGGACCACAGCTCTGTACACGCTGATCTTGGTGCCTGTTTTCAGCTGCTGATTGTGCCACACCCGCTTGAAAAGTCGCCCGAAAGCGCTGTTCGCTTTTGCCAGCCTGCTGTCAAGCTCCTTGTCCAGCTTGGCGTCCGACGTGATAATGCAGCCAAGGTAAGTAAACTGGTGCACTGACTTTAGTTCAGACTCGCCGATGGTGATGTGAGGAGGGCGGTACACTGTCTTGGGTGCCGGCTGATGGAGGACCTCTGTCTTTTTAAGACTGACCTCGAGTCCAAAGAGCTGGGCAGCATCTGCGAAGCAAGACGTGATGCGCTGCAGGGCTCTCTCTGTGTGTGCAACGAGGGCAGCATCATCAGCAAAAAGCAGCTCGCGAATCAGTTGGTCTAGGGTTTTCGTGTGGGCCTGCAGTCGTCTGAGGTTAAACAGGCTGCCATCGAGACGATACCTGATGTACACTGCATCGTCATCATCGAGGTCCACTGTGGCCTGCTTCAACATCATGCTAAAAAAGATGGTGAAGAGGGTCGGTGCCAGCACGCAGCCCTGCTTTACACCGTTGAGAATAGGGATTGGTTCTGAGAGGTCATTGTTGAGTCTGACCTGGCCTTGCTGGTCCTCGTGTAGCTGGACAATCATGTTGAGGAACTTTGGGGGACAGCCAAGT
Organism: Semisulcospira habei; assembly: GCA_036245525.1. Taxonomy (NCBI): domain Eukaryota; kingdom Metazoa; phylum Mollusca; class Gastropoda; family Semisulcospiridae; genus Semisulcospira; species Semisulcospira habei. The sequence goes on along the minus strand of BTPG01000003.1, from coordinate 104,090,753 downwards.
CGCTCCAGGATCTGCCACATGCCTTGCCTGCTCACAGTGTCGAACGCTTTTGTTAGGTCGACAAACGTTACGTACAGCCCTTTGTTCTGCTCGCGGCACTTCTCCTGTAGCTGTCTCAGCACGAAGACCATATCGGTGGTGCTCCTGTTTGCTCTGAAGCCACACTGGCCCTCTGGGAGTTGGTCTTCAGCGATGGCAGGTACCAGCCGATTCAGGAGCAGCCTTGCAAGGATTTTCCCAGCAATGGACAGCAGGGTAATTCCCCGGTAGTTGGAACAGTCAGACTTCTCGCCTTTGTTCTTGTACAGGGTGATAACGACTGCATCACGGAGATCTTTTGGTAGTGTTCCTTCCTCCCAGCAGCAGAGAAAGAGGTCATGGAGCTTGTTGTGCAGTGCTGTGCCTCCATGTTTCCAGATCTCTGGCGGTATTCCATCAATGCCTGCTGCTTTGCCACTCTTGAGCTGATGGATGGCTTTGAGGGTCTCTTCAGCGGTGGGCGGTTCGTCCAATTCAACCTTTACTGGGAGGTGTGGGATTTGTAGGACGACTGCTTCTTGAACAGTGCGCTCAGCGCTGAAGAGGCTCTGAAAGTATTCCGACCAGCGGTTCAAGATGGAGGTATTATCTGTGAGGAGTGCCTGGCCGTTCGCGCTTCGCAGGGGACTTTGTACCAGGTGCCTGGGGCCGTACACTGCTTTCAGTGCTTCGTAGAAACCCCTGTAGTCACCATTGTCAGCGCAAAGCTGGGTCCTCTGTGCAAGTCTTGTCCACCACTCATTCTGGAGATCTCTGAGCTTGCGCTGGAGACTGCTGCAGACGAGGCGGAAGGCAGACTTCTTCACAGGGCAGGAAGGCTGGGCTAGGTGAGCCTGATGGGCGGCTCTTTTTTTTGCTAGGTGTTCCTGGATCTCTACATCGTTTTCGTCAAACCAGTCTTTGTTCTTCTTTCTGGCGAAACCCAAGACTTCGCGTGAAAAACATCTATGAGTAGCGTTCATAAAACCACTACACGTGATCGACATTCGCGTGAAAAACATCTATGAGTAGCGTTCATAAAACCTCTACACGTGATCGACATTCGCGTGAAAAACATCTATGAAAACAAGAATAAAAATACGCATGAAGAACACAGCACAAACAAGAGACATAGACCTTCATCAATGCCCGCAGTCGCGGGGGATCATGAATGTTTATGTTTCTTGCAGCTGGGTACCTTCGCACGACACCGACAGTTAAGGGGTTAAAGGGTAGGGATATATGTCACCTGCAAATGTCCTTGACCTTAGACAGATCGGCCTTCACCTTTGTAAGCTCTTCCACGACGGCCAGCACATCGACGCTCTCGTCCACGGCAATCACAAGACTTCAGTTGCGACAGCTGGTCTTTGATGGTCGCCAATTCGGCAGTCAGTTCTTTTTTCTTTTTTTTTCTGCGCGTCCTCCGCGGCGTCCGAAGAGCCGAGAGGCGCCAAAGCAGCAAACAAAAGTAGGTAGAATGCACCAAAGTGAAGACATTGTCACCGGGTATCTTCTGCGAAGGAAACGGTGACCCCCCTTTACTGCTGATACAAAGTCTGCCTCATGAAGGCTGTAGGTCTAGTTAGTGAAAAGCGAGATTATCCTTGTAATATGTAGAAAACCGCACTTTTTTTCACACACAAACATGGACTTATAGTCTTTCTTTGTAGACTTAAAAATTACGACACGAGAGATCTAAAGTATACTAGTCCGATATTGGTACGATATGGAAAGGAACTCAGGGAAGACTTCTGATGGGTGTGGTGGAGCGCGTATGGGTCTTTACGAGCGCAGAGATCGCATCGACTAATATAAACTCAACTAAACAGAAATGCATTCGCAGAGCTAAGGTGAACGCCAAGCAACTGTATGAGGCATGGATCCCAAAGAGCCCTGCTTGTCCACGCACACGCACACACACACACACACACACACACACACACACACACACACACACACACACACACACACACACGCGCGCGCGCGCACATGGAGACAAAAGCCTCAGAGTGGGTTACCTACCATTTTATTTGAAGAGGGATTTCCATATTCCTATTTATTCTAGGTCTCTCAAATTAATGCGAATGTTTAGAACTCACCTTATAACTAAGCTCTATAACTTAAAATAAAATATACATTTTCTAGAAACAGAGCCACTGGAAGGAGGAAAAAATGGGTTTATACCAATATAGTGGGTGCTTCTAAAAATATCTCTCACACAGAAGCCGGCATTACAGTGAAAATGGGTGTCGCTTCAAATCATTCATTTAAGTATAAACAATCTTAAGAAAATTATGCGTCTATAATAAGATATCGTTCACGGAATATTTGATGCTTCTTCTTTACATTTATTTTATTGCTGTCATTCTTTTTGTTTCAACTTAATGTTTATGTATGCATTATCATTTATAACATTTTATTGTGCAAAAATAAATGAACACTAACCCCTAACCTTTAGATTATGATTTTAACAGAGGAAATCATTTAATCACTGCTACGTTTTGTCCCTCTGAAGCAAAACAGTTTATCATGGCATTTATGTGAGGATGTATTCTGGAACTTAAGCGACAATTTTATGTGCTCTGGAGTTTGAGACAAAACAGCAACAGAGCATTTTGAATATTATCCCTTATCATTAGGAATACACCAGTGTGTGAAACAAGTGTGACTAATATTGTTGAAGGGTAGGCCAGAATAGTTTGGCGCCTCTAGGTGCCAAGCTATTCTGGCACCATCCCTTAAGGGCATTGGTCAATGTCCTTATCTGTAAGTACTGTAATGTAGCTTGCATATGGAAGCGTACAAATTTGAAGCTTTTAGGTTCAGTATAATACAGGTTTAAAAAAATGTGTGGAAAAATACGAAAGATAGGAAACGATTTAGTGGAAGAAACCTCATGATCCCCCGCAGTCAGGGGAGCTCATGAGGATGTATAGTTCTTGCAGTTTTGCAGTGTTTAATTTTTTTTTTCTCGGCAGTCACGGATTAAGCTATCGCCGGGTGCACACGGTTTTCTCCCTCTATTTGCTGCCGCTAATTCATACGGAGGGAGACAACCTGTGCTCGCGGGTGCAGAAAGGCCTGCAATGCTACGGGTTTATGTGACTGTCAAAAAACGTCATAAAATGAGCAACAGAGAACGACTAAACTTTGTCTTTCCAAGCCTCGATTCCCCCCCCCCACCCCCCCCCCCCCCCCGGACCCTTGTTATATTTCTTTGCACTTTGAAAACTTGTAACTCACATTTCTGATCAAGCCACAGGCTATTTTGCTACTTTACATGTCACCAAGATAAAGTGTAAGACGGCCATAAAGTCTATAAACCCGCCCAGTGCCATTTGACACAGACTGTGTTTCTGCAATCCTCGGTAATTCAAGACATAAACAATCTGTCCCTGGAAAACGAGGTATATAATTTATACCTCTAGCAGTTTTGCTGGTGTTCAGATTTTCTCGCAACTTAACACAGGGGCGGATCAGTTACTTCGAGAGGAAGAAGCGCGTCCAACTTTTGGTTGGTGGCTTCCAAGCTTTTGAGAGGGGGAGGGGGGAGTGAGGGGGGGGGGGGCAACATGACACAAAAGGCATCCCGACGCTAGACCTTGCTTCCAGTGGCCGCAACATCGAACGAGAGGGAGGCGGAGGGAGTGACTGGATACACACGACCATTGCTCTTACCAAACGCCGAAATATCAAACAACGGGGCGGAGGGGGGGGGGGGGGGAGAGAACACTCGCCAACCGTCTGTAATCCCCCGCCACATTCTCGCTACCCGCCAAAACATCGAACAGCAGGTGAGATGGGGATGGGGGGGATGGTGGAAAATCCCTCAAACTTGTAACAGCATTTATTACGCCAAGGCACGATTATTGCAAGTCTGTACTGGCAGGTTGACCGGCAGATCAGATTTCACGCTTGCGGATGATTCAAAACAATGCGGCGCGTCTCATCTTGAAAAAAACAAAAGAGAGACCACGTTACGCTTCTACTGAAGCAGCTGCACTGGGTGCCCGTAAAATTCCGCTGCCAGTACAAAATTGCAATTTTCGCCTATCGGCATTTTGACGGATCTCTCCCGCCGTACCTTTTCGCCAAGCTGTATGTTTATCAGCCATCACGCACCCTCCGTTCCTCTAGAGTAAATCTTTTAAAATCCCAAAGCATAACATGAAAAATGTCGGGGAGCGTTCTTTCACGTTTTTAGCCCCAGGTGTGTGGAACTCCCTGCCAACTGAAATGCGGAATCTGCCCACATTGTCACAGTTCAAAGCTCACTTCATGACTTTTCTTTTTTGTCGGGCATTTAACACTTAGCTCTTCTTTAGCTAACTGATGACTGCCTTTTATTCTTATCATAGAGGAAGTGAATGTAAGGTGTTGGGAAGAGATGGGGTGGTTTAAAGTAGTGTATAATCGTGCGTGCGTCTGAGAGAGGGTGTGCTGTTATGCATGCGAAGTGAGTCCAGTGTTTTCCTGGAGAACAGCGCTATACAAGAACTATATGTTATTATTATTATTATTATTATTATTATTATTATTATTAATATTATTATTATTATTATTATTATCATTATTATTATTATTATTATTATTATTATTATTATTATTATTATTATTATTATTATGGGGCTTTGTTATAACGTTTTAAAGAATTTTGGGAGCGGGGCGGGGGGGGGGGCCTTCCAGAACCCCAGGAGCCCCCTTTTCCTCCCCTCCCCTGTCCCCCTCCCCCTCTCCAAGATCCGCCCCTGGAACGGCTTAAACAAAAATTTGGTTATAATATGACGTCCAATGCTTTCTTCACAAGGCGATTATGAGTATTTGTATGTGTACAGCTTTGAGATTCCGTTAAAACATCAGTCATAAAAAAGGAACTGGCAACATGATTACGCGATCACTAATCACTTACCATGTTGCAGGAAAACACCAGTGTTTCGTTTTTCATTATACGTCAGAAAAATATTATTAAAGCATTGAGTGTATTTGCATATCCCTCACAAACAGCTTACGTATCTACTTTGCTCGCTTTCGTATGCCGTGCAAGAGAGATAATTTCAAAGTTGTCGATACACAATGTTACGCCGTCTGTTTATCAAAAGTGGAACAAACAAGATGAGGATTTCATTCCAAAGTTACCCTATTGTTACGTGTGTGGTTGCGTTATTCTTTTGAACGCATGTGTGTATTGATTATTGAAAAGATCCGATATTCATTTGAATTTTTTTGGCTAAGAATTGCGTACCTTTTTAATAGAATTCATTTTCTTTTGCTTGGAGAATTGCGATCGATGTCGGTTGTGTGGATAAAATGACTAGTCTTTTCGTTACATTGTTGCTATAATCCACCTCGTTTGACCTAGAACGTTCTGGAAAAGACGCGATTATTCTAGTGACTTCAAATATGATGTCAAAGTTGTTGGGAACATTTTGTAATTGTATGGAATACGCCTAGATATTAGTCGAATTCTGTAGTTATTTCTACATTGTTCTTTTTAATGAATATTAATGAGTTTGGGTTACGTTATTTTTTGGATTAGTTGAGTTGTGTCAATTTGCTGGATTGTTGTGTAATAGTATAAAAGACGGTGTTAGGAAATATGTGTGTACATTGTATGAGAGACGCAGTGTGTCAAAAGTGATGATGCATTGTGGAGACAGTGTATCTGAGTGGATGCATTTACGGATGCATTGTGCTGAGATTACATCGCTGCAATAAAATATTGCTAGAACTGTTACTCTATTGTGGTATACAACCTTGTGCCACGTGTGACGAGTTGCAGCTGAGTAAAGTTTCTTTACAAAAAGACGGACATATTGTGCTTCGTGCCTTTAGTAAGCTGTGTGGTCTGGTGTAGCGACGGGAATTCTGAAGAAGTAAAACGAGAGCAGGAAATGACGTCACAATAAGCTTGACGTCATGGCATCGCTAGTCTCACTACCCCTGTGTACACAATGCTGACTATGATGTTTCACGTCACTCATCCGAAAGGCACACAACCTCTTCCAGGGTTGACTGTTTTCTTCCACACAGCCTCTTCCAGGGTTGATTGATGGTAAATATAGTGGATTCAAAACTTAATAAAATGAATTATTATTTTAAAAAATGGAACAGGTACAACACTGGATTACGAACTCATCTAATGTCTATTTCAAAGGTAGCTACAACCAAAATTCCAAATAAATAGAACTAAAATTACTGACTCAAATGTGGTTCAACCAGCTTACGGCAATTTTTTTCTTAAAAGAGTCACTTTATATCAATATGCTCGGAGGCTTTCCGAAATACATCTCGATCAAAGCATTTCCCTATCAAATGTTTCAGGTTTGTACGTATAGAAACACCTGAGATACTCGTGTCTATACACACACACACACACACACACACACACACACACACACACACACACACACACACACACACAAACAAACAAACACACACACACACACACACATACACACAAACACACACACACACACACACAAACACACACACACACACACACAAACACACACACACACAAACACACACACACACACACACAAACACACACACACACAAACACACACACACACACAAACACACACACACACACACACACACACACACACACACACACGACACTTTCTGCCAAATGTACTTTCAACAGTTTCAATACAATATTTTTCCACTTCATATGTTTCCAAGTCACAAAATTGGGTTAATCCATCCTAAACGATAAACTTCCGTTTTTGTAAATTTTTGCATTGACATTTTATGTCATTTCAATATACAGTAATTGCTTCCTTGTTTTTGTTTGTTTGTTTGTTGTTGTTGTCTTTTGTCGTAAAAATTATACAGTATCACTCAAACGTGTCATTGAATTGATGTGCTGTGTACGAATATGACATTAAAACATCGCCACCTAGTGTCACACCAGGGAGGAAGAATATATGTCACACGGAATATCTGGATATTTAGTTCGATTTTAATGAAATGATCTTCTCATTCGCACGACAAACAACAGACAGGACGTATACAAACCTACACAATATTCGCTCAATTCACACATGCACCTGTAATACACGCACACCCTTAACCATTCGCACAATGTTCACAGCACTAACCACACATCCTACACTTATTGTTCCACTACGATGTCACATCTCAATGTCTGTCGAAAATAACTGACACTAATTAATGCTTAGATCCTCGAACGATCAAACAGTTTGATTACTCCGACCGTGAATAGAGATGAATGTAGCGTCGCTGCTTGTTGGAATAAAGATGAATGTAGCGTCGCTGCTTGTTGGGATAAAGATGAATGTAGCGTCGCTGCTTGTTGGAATAAAGATGAATGTAGCGTCGCTGCTCGTTGATTCAGTCACACCACTGGTCGAATAATCGCACTGTCTCTCGCGATGGCACGTCGAAGCTCCACCCGCACACCGCCAGGATCAAATTGCTATCTCGTACACCACGTTGATTGATTACATTTTCACATGTAGCATACACAAGTCCAGCTTCTCAGCTGGTGATAAGGGGCATCTATACAACATATAAAACATATCTCTCCATAAGACATCCGCCATTGCTTAAAAGATACTTCCGCCGGAATGACGACACTGTAGCGATGACGACCGCTAACGGCTTCCGTACGTTGTCGCCGATTCCCGATCGTTTCCGACATCGAATAGAATATCGTAATAACAATCAATTCAAAATACCATGCACACACACGAATACGACATATTTCCGCACAACACATAACCTCTCACCACGATACGAATCATTCATTTCAAAATCAACAGGCCCTACGAAACGTTTCGATCATTCGATTCATCCCCGCGCGCCGATCACCAGAGGACAACGCAAACTCGCCGAAGCGCGCCGGATGTCATACAATCTCCGATCTAGAGCCGAACAACTAATGCACTTTCCGAATCTACTACTTAACAAACGCGAATCAGCTATATAATAAACAAATACATACCCAAAGATGCGTGAAAAGTTTACTCAGTCTTCGACTATCTCGTGCTTGTCCCAGCGCCCACGACTGATGGCCGTTGACAAAGTCACCGTTATTATTAGCCGGTTACATGCGTAGTTATACACAACTACTTACTGTGTTTACACAACCAACATTGAGCAACTAGCTTCACTAACATTCTATCCTTCGATAGATAACACGAGGCACACCACATCGCCTCAATTCCAAACAAAAACTAACTTTTAACTCGAGAGCAAAAATCTCTTATGTCTGACTGTCTTCCAAACGATTCACAGTGACGTGACTCTTCAAAACAACATCGTACGTCACATGTTCCAAACACACATCTTACGTCATATGTTCTTGACGTCACTAAAAAGTACATGCCATGACCGCAACACACAACATAGAACGAAAGTTCTCCATGAAAGAAAATACTGCATAATGATTAAAATAAATTGTGACACCTAGCAAAGATTTTTTTTCTGTGCCTTATTTGGAGCAGAATGAAAACACCTAAAACCCATTAAGAGATTTTTGTCTTGCAGTGTTGTTTTTGGCCAGAGATGTATCCTTTGACGAGTTGCGTGCCAAATTGTCTATGGGACTGCTTGGACAACAAGAAATGCAACAAAAGACCATAACACTTGCAAATCTTCTGACTGTATGGTTAGCCTGCAATGTATGGTTAGCCTGCATGCTTTTTTTCGCGCTACCGTGAATCCACTTTACTAAAGCAATTTTCATGAATTTGACACATTCAGTAGCAATGTGGTCAGGAGGCAATATTCCAAAGTTTTATTAAAATCAAAGCGTCAGTTAATTTATGTCGATTTTTTTTAATCAACTGTGCAGAACTTTTGCCTGTCAGTATACCACATCACGGTTGACTACACTAACTCATTCAGTCCCGACACATCATAGCCAGATATGGCTCGACCATGATAGTTCAAGGGTGGTGCTAGAATAGCTTGGCGCCTATAAGCGCCAAGCTATTCTGGCACCACCCTTGTACTATCATATTCGATCTGTCTCCTGAATTGTAATGCCTCCGCAGAGAACAGCTCCAAAATGTGGGCATTTGATACCAGGGACACAATGAGTTAAAATAGTTACTAGTACTGACGATACGTTTCTGGGGATTTGGTACCTGGGACACAATGACAAAATAGTTACTTGTACTGACAATACCTTTCTGCGGAAAAGATACCTGTAGGCGACCTTTCCGCAGAAAGTTATCGTCATTTCAGCGGTCATGGGGATAAGACAATGCTCAGATTTGAAAGGTGCCCCTAGCAAGTGTCCAATAACAAGAAATGAATGTAACAGGTACGTTGAAGGGTACCGCGTCATTATATATAATTTATATTAAACCCCCAGTGGGCAGTGGGCAGATGTTCACATCTGCACGGGACTTACACGACCCCGCTTCCACGAGTCCCCTGCTGCTTTGCAGGCCTGAACGCTTGGCTGCGGAAAGGCTAAGGGAGGAAACCCCTGACATCAAAGCCCCCGTGTCTACGGGGAAGGCTTTTGAGCCAGAGACTAGGACAAGGACAGTCTGATATAAAACCTACGACCCGAGGACCTCGATGCCATCGTCCCAGCTTGCTAGGCCATGGCCAGACGAACCAAGGGTTTAAAGGGTGGGGCCAGTACTGCGCACACTGCACTCCACCAAAAAGCTCCACCGCGCAGGCTTTAGGAAACGTCCACGGACCATGACACTGACCATTCCAAGTCCTGTAGCGACGGGCGAGGGGCGAAACGGCAGGTGAAAGATGTCACTGGAAGCCGCAGTCTCAAACCTGCATGCAGGCGGTTCAGGATATTGGTCGCCTGATGTTGACCTGGGGATGACAACATCACTCGGCACACCCTGAACGACCAAGCAGCCTTCTCTAGGGACAGCACTGCTTGCTCCACACGGATAGGGGCCTAGAAAAGGTGGCCTAACCAAAGCTCGTCCTCTCGCAACCCCAGTTGGCTAGCCGCGGTAAACGGGCATCTTCTCCTGCGGTCAAAAAACAAGAAAGAATAACGGATCCACTCTCATGACGACCATGACCGGACTCAACGTAGCATGCTGGAACATCCGAACCATGCCCGACAAAGCAGACAGCGGACGCCCTGAACGTCGCTCCGCCCTCATTGCCCATGAATGCGGAGGTTAAACATCGACATCGCCGCGCTCAGTGAAGTACGTTTTCCGGACAAAGGCAGCCTCCAAGAACTTGGCGCTGGGTACACCCTCTACTGGTCAGGCAGGCCTGAATCAGAAAGACGGCTCTCAGGCGTGGGTTTCATGGTCAAGACCTCCATTGCGACTAAGCTGGAAAACCTACCAACGGGTCACTCAGACCGCAACATGTCCATGCGCCTCCCACTGAGACACCAGCAACACGTCACCCTTCTCAGTGTGTACTCCCCAACCCTCCTGGCAGAGCCTGCTGAAAAGGACAAGTTTTACACTGACCTGCGCAGCCTCATACAGAGCACCCCTGCAGACGACAAAGTCATCATCCTTGGCGACTTCAACGCCAGAGTGGGCCAGGACTTTGAAGCCCGGAAAGGAGTCCTCGGCAAGCATGGCGTCGGGAACTGCAATGACAATGGCCGCCTACTGTTGGAGTTCTGTGCAGAGCAGCAACTGGTCATCACCAACACTACTTTTCAGCAAAAGGACAGTCGAAAGACAACCTGGATGCATCATCGCTCCAAACACTGGCACCTTATCGACTATGTCCTAGTGCGTCAGAGGGACCGCAGTGACGTCCTCCTCACCAGAGTGATGCCCAGCGCAGAGTGCCACACTGACCACGGTCTTGTCCGCTGCAAACTCAGGCTCCACGTCAAGCCAAAACCCAAGAAATTGGGGCCCCCAATAAAAAGCCTGATGTTGCCAGCCTTCAGCGTGACGACGTGAAAGCTGCCTTTCAGACAGATTTACAGCGCAGGCTCAAAGACACAGCGGACCCAGCAGACTCCTCCCCTGAAACACTCTGGGAACAACTGAAAACTGCTATTGCAAAATCCTCTGCAGAAGTCCTGGGTTTCGCTAGAAAGAAGAACAAAGACTGGTTTGAGGAGAACGATGTAGAGATCCAGGAACACCTAGCAAAAAAAAAGAGCTGCCCATCAGGCCCATCTAGCCCAGCCTTCCTGCCCTGTGAAGAAGTCTGCCTTCCGCCTCGTCTGCAGCAGTCTCCAGCGCAAGCTCAGAGATCTCCAGAATGAGTGGTGGACCAGACTTGCACAGAGGACCCAGCTTTGCGCTGACAATGGTGACTACAGGGGCTTCTACGAAGCACTGAAAGCAGTGTATGGCCCCAGACACCTGGTACAAAGTCCCCTGCGAAGCGCGAATGGTCAGGCACTCCTCACAGATAATACCTCCATCTTGAACCGCTGGTCGGAGTACATTCAGAGCCTCTTCAGCGCTGAGCACACTGTTCAAGAAGCAGTCGTCCTACAAATCCCACAACTCCCAGTAAAGGTTGAATTGGACGAACCGCCCACCGCTGAAGAGACCATCCAGCCATCCACCAGCTCAAGAGTGGCAAAGCAGCAGGCATTGATGACATACCACCAGAGATCTGGAAACATGGAGGCACAGCACTGCACAACAAGCTCCATGACCTCTTTCTCTGCTGCTGGGAGGAAGGAACACTACCAAAGGATTTCCGTGATGCTGTCGTTATCACCCTGTAGAAGAACAAAGGCGAGAAGTCTGACTGTTCCAACTATCGGGGAATTACCCTGCTGCCCATTGCTGGGAAAATTCTTGCAAGGCTGCTCCTGAATCGGCTGGTACCTGCCATCGCTGAAGACCACCTCCCAGAGGGCCAGTGTGGCTTCAGAGCAAACAGGAGCACCACCGATATGGTCTTTGTGCTGAGACAACTTCAGGAGAAGTGCCGCGAGCAGAACAAAGAGCTGTACGTAACGTTTATCGAACTAACAAAAGCGTTCGACACTGTGAGCAGACAAGGCATGTGGCAGATCCTGGAGCGACTTGGCTGTCCCACAAAGTTCTTCAGCATGATTGTCCAGCTACACGAGGACCAGCAAGGCCAGGTCAGACTCAACAATGTTCTCTCAGAACCATTCCCTATTCTCAACGGCGTAAAGCAGGGCTGCGTGCTGGCACCGACCCTCTTCACCATCTTTTTTAGCATGATGTTGAAGCAGGCCACAGTGGACCTCGATGATGACGATGCAGTGTACATCAGGTACGTCTCGATGGCAGCCCGTTCAACCTCAGACGACTGCAGGCCCACAAGAAAACCCTAGTCCAACTGATTCGTGAGCTGCTTTTTTCTGATGACGCTGCCCTCGTTGCACACACAGAAAGATCCCTGCAGCGCATCACGTCCTGCTTCGCAGACGCTGCCCAGCTCTTTCGACTCGAGGTCAGTCTGAAAAAGACAGAGGTCCTCCATCAGCCGGCACCCAAGACAGTGTATCGCCCTCCTCACATCACCATTGGCGAGTCTGAACTAAAGTCAGTGCACCAGTTTACTTACCTTGGCTGCATTATCACATCGGACGCCAAGCTGGACAGGGAGCTTGACAACAGGCTGGCAAAAGCGAACAACGCTTTCGGGCGACTTTTCAAGCGGGTGTGGCACAATCAACAGCTGAAAACAGGCACCAAGATCAGCGTGTACAGAGCTGTGGTCCTCACCACCCTGCTGTATGGTTTCCGAGTCCTGGGCCCTCCACCGCAGCCAACTACGACTCCTCTAACGTTTCCACCAGCGCTGCCTGCGTACCATCCTGGGTTTTCACTGGAGTGACTATGTCACCAACGTCGAGGTCCTTGAACAGGCTGAAACTGTGAGCATCGAGGCCTTGCTGCTGCGGACACAGCTCCGCTGGGCGGGGCACGTCTCCAGGATGGAGGATCATCACCTACCAAAGATCACCCTGTTCGGCGAGCTTGCTACTGGACACCGTGACAGAGGGGCGCCAAAGAAGAGATACAAAGACTGTCTCAAGAAGTCACTTAGTGCCTGCCAAATCGACCACCACCAGTGGTCCTCGCTTGCTGTGGACCGTGACACCTGGCGCTCCACCATTTACACGGCAGCTGTCTTCTTTGAGGACTCTCGCAGAGCTAGCCTTAAGGACAAGCGGCTCAGGAGAAAAAACAGAGATGCCGCAACTCACAACCCTGGCCATACCTTCCCCTGCAGCCACTGCGGTCGAACCTGCCTGTCCCGGATTTGCCTCCGCATCCACGTACAAGCCTGCAGACGTCGTGGGCAACTCCTATAAAATCTTCGTTCGCGAAGTCAAGCAAAGAGATTAAACCCCGAAACCAGTCGCGCCCCGTTTTCTTCTTCTGATCATTAGCCGCTTGTACCAGAAGCTGGTACTCACAAAAGGTAAATGCCGTCATTGAAATCCGTTAAATGGTTTTTGAAGGTGATTGTAAATACATGTGTATGGTACTCTGTGTAAACAGATAATGGACAATGGACAACTCTCAACATGAGCGTATCTGTTGATTGAAAAAGCGTGGTACAATGTGTAAACTGACAATGGACAATTTTCAACATGAGCGTAAATGTAGAAAGCAAAAAAGATGTTACAATTTGTAAACTGATAATGCCAACCTTCCGCTATTAACTCGTTCTAAACGAAAGACCGAAATCCCAACATTTTGAAGTTGCCCTCTGAAGGACTGTAGTACAATTCCAGAGACAGAGCGAGCATGATAGTTCAAGGGTGGTGCCAGAATAGCTTAAATACATAGAGCAGATCACTTTAATGTATTTGTTTATTGTAAATATGTGGTACATTGTTTAAATGGATAATGTAAAACTCTCACTATTTCTACACTGTTTTCATATCACCAGAACAATTAAGGATCTCAAATTCGAAACGTAGTTTCTTCATTTTTCCTGTCTTAAATAGGATTTCAATATCTTTTCTTCTTCTTACTTTTCTTTAGATACGAAACGCTTGCGGCAGTATTTGTTAAAAATGTATCCTCAGAGGCGAATCAGGGTGGGTGGGGGTGGGGGGTGGGGGGGACATCAAGGGGTTCCGGAACTCCCCCCCCCCTCCTCCCCCCGACCCAAAATTATTTTAAACTGCTGTAACAAAGTCCATTTGTGTGTTTAGGGTGTTTGTAAATATTTGATTGAGGTTGTATTAAAGGTCCCAAACAAAGCGTTGGACCCCCTCCCCCCCCCACTCCCACTCCCCACGCACCGAGGTAACTGATTCACTTGTACATGCATGGTACATTGTGTAAACTGATAATATGAACTCTCGCTATTAATGTCTGTTTAAACGTTACTCGTGTGGGGTTTCACGTCTGCTGTCCACTCCAACGGTAATTTCAAAGACGGGGCACCTAATTAGGGTGTGAACAAGTTTTGGCCCAAGCTGGATTCGAATCTGTGACCATTCGGACGGGAGCCGAACCATCCAGCTCCCCTAATATATCGGTTGATTGTAAAAACATGGTAAAAAGTTAGTGTGCCTTTTAATGCACGGCGTAAACGGATAATGTAAAACTCTCACTATTAATGAATCTCTTGATTGTGCATGCACGGCTCAATGTGTAAGCTGATAATGTAAAACTCTCACTATTAATGCATCTATTTATTGTAAATACACGTTATATTGTGTAAACGAATAATGTTAAAAATCTTTCTGTTAATGATCTTTTGATTGTAAAGACGTGGTACATTTAGTTAATTGGTAATGTGAATCTCGCACCTTTAATGTGTTCTGTTGATTGTAAATAAATGGTACATTACATAATGTAAAACTATTATTATTAACTCATTCGGGACTTGACGACTCCTGAGTATCCGAATTCTGCACGTCTTGAATGAGTTAATGTTTCTGTTGATTCTTAATTTTATGGTACATTGCATAATGCGAAACTCTCGCTGTTAAACGAAGTTTGCGTCCACGGTGACCATTGAAACCTTCTACATTGATTTTTCTGCATCACTGCATATTTGACTCAAAGACAGATTAATTAAGACACCTGACTGTGACAGTATATCATATTGAGCAACATTTTGATTGCTATAGTGCCGACAAAAGGCTGATGTCATTACTAGGCCAGAATCAAAATATCGGAGTCGTAAAACGCGGACATTTTGATTCGGGACAAGAATAACTACAAGTGTCGGTTATCGGCACTATATCAAGCAAAATTTGGCTCAATATAATTTATGTACCCAGTCCCAAAACAAAACGTTTTCCTCGCGTCGTTCAGTTTGCGGCTTATTGCTGTGTTCAGACAAAACATAAGATTGGCAGAAGACTGCATGTCGGACTATCGACTGAGCGCGCACATTTCGTCTGAGTATGAAAATAATACAGTGCTTTCTGGTGGAGACTAGATCAGAGATAATGACGTGGGAAACAAAACAGCAGGTTTGTTTATTTTGTCTTTTTCTCGGGTTGTCGCTTATGCTATCGCTAACGTTGTCTTGTCAATTTTACTCGTTCAGCGACTCAGATTCGTCTCGCTCGTTTCATAGGGTCTTCTCACCGTGCATGTGTATGAATGGGAAAGAAATTTCGAGCGTTCGTACACACTAAGAAGTAGTTCATGACTATTTGACATAAGGAGCTTGTTAATTCATTCCAGACGTGCCGCCTCCGGATACGCGGCTTAAGCCGCGTATCCAGAAGTGGCACGTCTCGAATGAGTTAATTTTGTGGTATGAGCATATTTCACTTTGCCCTTTTGAAAAATAAAAGTATGAAGAAGATTGAATCCTTTTGGCGCGCAAGGGATGTTGGGAAGGAAAATATATCAAGCAACTTCATGAATATTAATTTGTTTGCTATACAATAATTATATGAGTGCTTGTGTCAAAGAAGGGAAACTTTATGGAGTGGGTACATATTCCTATAAAGGCCGTTACGTTAGATCCCCAGCTTCGAGATTCCGAAATAGCTCAGGCGGTTAAACGTCGGAGAAGGAGAGCGAAGGGAATCGCCGGGTCGTGGGTTCGAATCCCGTCCCGGTCCCGGTAGCTGGACTCACAATCCAGGGGGAAAACACGGATTTGTTCAATAGCATGTCCGTTGAAAGGTCCTGGTAAATCAAAGTGGCACAGTTGGAGTGCGCCTGAGTTGATCAGTGTTCAGGTCGTACTCCATAGGCACTATATTTCCCTGTCCCCCATAACCCGCCCGTCAGGACCGTCCGTGATCACCTCGGTGCTGTGGTCGTTAAACCCGAACTAACCAACCAACCAACCATCCCCAGCTTCCATCTGTTTCGCTGATGGTCAAGGAGCTGTACTATAAATAGCTTTAACATCGGCTCTGAGGCTTAAGGGCGCCAATGGCGGGCTGAAAGTCACGAAAACAGTCTCAGCCTCACAGGTACGATCACTGCGGGCACTGTACGTGTTAGGCTTTGTTTCCCTCCCAACTCCATCCCTTATAATACGCTTGTACTGCTATATCTAAACTAACGATGTCGCCCGAGGTGGCAGCATGATTACCCCACAGAACAGCATTTGCTTGTCGTTTTTTGAATAATCAGGGATATGTGTGAAATTATATGAGATTTTGGACCTTACCCTTTGAACTACATTATAATATCAAAGACATACCAATATCTGTCATAATGTTAATGCTTTCCCTGTCGCACACCGAGGTAGTCATTAATGAATGTAAACACTATATATGATTTAGTTAGTTATAGTTATTGGGGTTTAATGCCGAGCAGGCGACTCAAGCCATCTCACGGCGGAAAAGGTAAAGGTCTGGTCAACCAGATAATGAGAAAGGTCTTAAAACAGGATGTAAATACAGTTTAAAAGTAATATTAGGTAAACAGGCGCACAGGTCAATCGTATATGTCTTCAGACATCATCATCATCATCATCATCATCACCATTATCATCGTCGCAGTGTCATGATACATAAATTTGTGTCCGACATTCACTTGCTTGCGACTGCGGTTTCTTTTTCAGTCTTCGATCGCAACGACCGCACTGTGGAAACACACCTGGTCAAGAGCGCGAGATGCTGTGTGCCACATTTGCTACGTCAACGGCAAGCCCGTGTGCTGTTGTTACGCTTAGCCGGTCAGAGGAAAAACCTATGCAATTGCGGGTGCTCATGAGGATCTATGCCTCTTGCTGCAACCGCTTTGAATCCCCATTCCTTTGACTGCTGGGAATCTTGGACGTTTTGATGCACCATGCTTTGAAAACACGACCAGCGTCCTCTGGTAGAGAAGGAGTTTTGAAGACAAAATTCTAAAATTATTCTCTGTGGTTGGAAGTTTCTGGCTTAAAAAAAGATAACATAATGTTTTTATTTTTATTTTAAATAATGCCCAACTGAAAACGTCATTTCGCAAGTGACTTTCAACCCGACGCAACTTCTCATTGAAGTCAACACAGGTTTTGTCTCCTTATTTGGCCAAAGCAAATACGTTCTTTTTTTTTTTCTTTTTTTTTAAAGAAAAGCGATATATCTTCGTTGTATAATAATGAAAATCTCGCTTTTCTAAACAAAAAATGGACACTGGGTCTTTTGTCACATAACGGCAGAGATACACTGCTTGTCGCATCTTTAGGCTGCTGATGTATATCTGTGACCAACCTGTCCATGTCGCATCGCCGCTCATGTTACTCCTTTTCAATTAACCCCTTCACTGCTGAAGAAAAGCGAACGCGATCTAACAGCAAGAAGAACAGATCCTCATGAGTCCCCGCGAATGCGGTAAGTTAGTGCGACTGAGGGGGGCTCATGAGGATCTATGCTTCTTGATGAAACCACTTTGTGTCTTTGTTCTTTGGACAATTGGGGTTCTTGGACGTTCAGTGAACACAGGGTTCAGAAAAAAAGTACGTTCTTTGGCAGGGAAGATCTTAAAGTACTTGCTGCAATACATTTGTGGAATTAATTCTCCGCAGCAGTCAATCAACTAAGAACTGCGCCCTTTTTGTATTGGATTGTGTATGTACGTGTGGGTACATATGTTAGCGCAATTTGTGTGTGTCTATGTCAGCGTGAATGTGTGTGTGTGTGTGTGTGTGTGTGTGTGTTTGGTGTGTGTGTCTTTGTGTGTGTTGTGTGTGTGCGTTTGTTGTGTGTGTGTGTTTCTTGTGTGTGTGTTTGTTGTTTTTGTTGTTGTTGTTATTGTGTGTGTGTGTGTGTGTGTGTGTGTGTGTGTGTGTGTGTGTGTGTGTGTGTGTACGCTAGCATGATGAACCATGGACACAGTGCAAGAACGTGTTTCCACACACACACACACACACACACACACACGTACG
This sequence comes from Semisulcospira habei, assembly GCA_036245525.1. Classification (NCBI taxonomy): domain Eukaryota; kingdom Metazoa; phylum Mollusca; class Gastropoda; family Semisulcospiridae; genus Semisulcospira; species Semisulcospira habei. Next base: position 104,072,489 of record BTPG01000003.1, on the reverse strand, counting down.
CACGAGCACATACACACACACCACACACACACACACCCGCGCGCGCGCACACACAAACACACACACACACACACACACACACACACACACACGAAAAACACACACACAGACACATGCACACGCGTATAACACAATAAATAAAAGAAAACAAAAATCACGATGCTGGAAATGTTTATTTGTGTCAAGCTCACTTTCCGAGGACACACACGATTCGAATCCTCCTTGGGAGTTCCTCGCTACAGTACACAGCAGCTAACAGATGAAACGAATCACCGTGTATGGAAATCTTTATTTCTACAACCCCCCCCCCACCCCCCCCCCCCCCCACCCCGCCCCGTGACCTCACTACAGGAAAGGCATAGATGAAGTGCAGTTCCTCTCGGTACATTTACACAGATAATCTCATCCCTATTTTCCAATACCCGCAATCCATTAATAAAATTTAAAATGTTTTGCTTTTGATGTTAGTTCTGTTTCATAATAACTTTTTGGTTACGATTTTTTTTCAGGTACGACTCTTGCGTTTTGTTTAAACATTTTCAATAAAGCTATAAAAATGTCAAGACTGCTATCAAAAATACTAGACATTTATTGTAAAAAGAAAACTCATGGAATGTGTCCTTGGAGTCCTACATTTCTGTCTGAACCCATTCAGCCCTGACGCACAGTTGCAGGAGATGGTTCGACCATGCTATTTCAAGGATAGTGCCGGATTAGCTTGGCGCCGATAGGCGACAGGCTAATCCAGCATTACGCTTGAACCATCATGGTCGATAAATCTCCGGCAACTGGTGCATAATCGTTTGATGACACCTCCAAACTTTGGGAAATACGTGCATCGGTCTGAATAAGTTATCCCTTTCTTCCCCGACGTTTGACATGGAGAGTTTAAGGGCAGTGCCAGATTAGCTTTTCGCCTGGCGACCCGCTAATCTGATCATACCCTTGAACTATCATAGAGAGTCATCGTCTGCGAAATACTTCTTCAACGGACTAGAATAATGAGACTCATCATGAAGGGCGAATGGGTCTTGACAACATTTTACAACAGAAGGTGAGGTAGGAAACACAGTAGGATAATGTTGTATGCCGGTCTTCCTGGTAATAATATCATAGAGAGTCAACGATTCCTAAAAAAACGAACACTCATGAATTCAACGATTTCCGTCCAGTTGCATTGACTTCTATTTTGTCAAAATGTATGGAAAAAAGTGGTGAGGAGGCATCTGTTAAATGATGTTGCCGAACTACTGGATCCATTCCAATTTGCTTACAAAAACCATAGGGGTGTGGAGGATGCATGCCTTACTCTGTACAATCTTGTATTTCAACATCTTGAGAAATCAAAGGCACATGTGAGAATTCTTTTTATTGACTTTTCTAATGCTTTTAATACTGTTGAACCACCTAATGCTTTTGCAGCGTATGATGGACTTTAATGTGAACACAAACATTATTCTGTGGGTGCGAGACTTTTTGAAGGACAGGCCACAACGTGTAAATGTACACGGCAGTCTGTCTGACAAAGTGGTGCTAAATTCAGGCTGCCCTCAAGGTTGTGTCCTCTCTCCGACATTGTTTTCTATATACACAGACCATATGCGTTGTCACACTGCCACTTCTCGTCTCTTAAAGTTCTCAGACGACATGGCCCTTGTACGCCTACTCCAAAAAGAAGACAGTTTGGCCGAGTACTTTGCACAGATAGCAGTATTAGAGTCATGGTGCAAAGATAGTTTTCTGGAAATGAATGTACAGAAAACCAAGGAACTCGTCATTGATGACAGGAAAGTTGATGATATTTTTGTACCTGTCTCAATTAATAATCAACCTGTAGAGGTGGTCACTGAATTTAAGTACCTTGGCACAGTCGTGGATAGTGGGCTGTGCTTCACTGGAAACACTGATCTGATTGTGAAAAAAGCAAACCAGCGTCTGTACCTTCTTAGGAAACTGAGAAGTTTTGATGTCAGTTCCAGGGTTTTAGAATCCGTTTATAGAAGCCTGATCGAAAGCATACTGACGTTTAACATCACTGCTTGGTATGGCAATCTCAGTATGAAAAACAGGGGCAGACTGTCACGTATCGTCAGAACAGCTGAGAAGATCATTGGCCTAGGACAGTACCCAGTAGATGATCTGTACCATAGAGCTCTCCGAAGGATAGCTGCTAGCATTGTCAATGATCCTAGTCACCCACTCTCTGATCAGTATCAAATGCTACCATCAGGCAGACGTTTCAACATGCCACTTGCCACAAGGAATGTTTTTAAGAAGTCTTTTATTCCAACTGCTGTCTCGATTTTGAACTCTCGTTTATAACGCCGCGATAAGTATGATCTACTTAACATTACCTCCCATCTTGTGACAGATTGCTTGTGATAGATTGCTGCAATGATAATTGTTCATGATATGCTTTTGCAGCGTTTGTTAATGTCTTATATTGTTGTTTCATGACGAGCCGAAAGGCAAATTTCTGTCGTGCCTGGACTCGAACAGACAATAAAGTTGTATTGTATTGTATTGTATTGTATTGTATTGTATTGTATTGTATAACAAACGTCATAGTCGACTGTGAAAACAAAAGTAAAACAGTTTGAAAACTGTTTTTTTTTTTTTTTTTTTTTTTTTTTTTTTTTTTTTTTTTTTTTTACAAACTTGCATGGCATCGTCACCATTAACATCATTATCATAATCAGCATTGTCATCATCATCATCGACATAATCATCAACATCATCCTCATCATCATCTTCAACACAGTCTCATTAGCCATAGTAGCTCGATTCTCGTCCAAAATATCATCGGTTCGAAGCTGGGGTCAAAACTTGTTCTGACCCTATTCGGTGCACCATCTTCGAAACCACTTTCGTAGCGGACAAAAGACTTCCGCACCTAAACGTTTATACTTTTTTTTCTTCGTCCAATCAGATTGAAAGGTAGAAAAATATCTCATGGACACATTGTTCAATTTGTATCTTTCTGGTCCGAGATCTTGAGCATGTGCATGGTGTTCACTTTTAATCTGCAGTAAACTGGTTTAATACATTCCAGACGTGCCGTATCAGGTTCGCGGCTTTATGCACTGTGGCACGTCTGGAAAGTGTTATCTCAGTCTGCCCGCGACACACCACAACAAGATATGGCTGGACCTTGATAGTTCAAGGGTGGTGGCAGAATAGCTTGGCGCCTATAGGCGCCAAGCTATTCTGCCACCACCCTTGAACTATGACGGTCGATCTGTCTCCTAAATTGTAATGCAGTCCTCAGAGTGTGTTTCCGTACTTCGGGCACAATGAGCTATGGCGCCAAGCTAAACTGGCATCGCACTTCATTGTCGATCCATCCTCTATAGTAGTACCGTACATATCACGCCTGAGTTGTCTCAAGTCTGATACTTACGAATGAAGACACTGAAGATACCCAACTCTCCATTAATGCGCGCTTGTTTGTTGTCTCCTGCGGGAAAGATTCAAACAACATTGTGAATGTTTGATTAGCATCCACTTGAGTTGTTGTTAACATTCTCCGGCCATGCAGTAACAAATGTGGGCGACGGGCACACATTCGTTTCTGAAGGCGCATGTGAGCAAAGCACATCATTCTTTGTTGTGTATTATGAGATGCATGCAACGTTACTGTGACACAATTTTTTCCTATAGTTTCTCTTTTTATTTGCGCCATAATCACCATGGTAAATATTCAATAAGATTGTGAACGAAAAGTGCTGTGTCTGCAAAAGTAAGGGCCCTTAGCAAAGGTGACGTAATGAGGTGGAAACCGGACTACTGTGAGAAACTATGCACATGCCAAGGGGAATTACTCAGCGCTGGACAGACAAAACAGTTTGATCCTCTGCCCCCGCCTTTCAGAAGAAAAAAAAATGCTGGTACAGAACAAGACGATCATCTACATCCCTCTAGCGATACATGTAGAACAATAGAGATTACAAAGAATCAAATTTAAATAATGCCGCACCAAAATATAAATCTCGCCATTATCGATCATAAACTCGTTGACCCGCTATGACCTCTCTACTATCACAGAATCACCCCCTGTTAATTTGAAAAAACGTCGACCATGATTAGTGCGGCATTATTGATTTTTGATTATTTGTAATCTCTATTGTTCTGTAACCGGACTCTGGTTAGCTAGCCTTTTACTAGCCTGGCTGGCTTGTGTATTAGATGGTCAGACCTCAATGGACTGCCCATCCAACGTACAAGTCCAGTAATGCCCGTCTAGTTCAGTTTTAGCCACCTTTTAAGTCCGTTCCCTTTTTCGGTTTAGGGAAGGGTCTGGAGATTGCTGTGGAGTGTAATCTTCAAGTCTTTTACACTGGTCTCGCATGCGCACTCACAAATTATGTGTGTCTGCCTCGCGTTGTGTTCAAAATACCAAATCGCGCAATGGACCTACCACAGTATCCAGCGAAACCCTAGTTGATATGATCGGAGTAGTGACTGTGCGTGCATTGCCATGTGTGCCACACTCGACTGGTAAGCTAAGAACGTTAACAAACTCTCAGCATGTTCTCAGTCTCACACACACACACACAGGTACACACACACTCTTGCGCTGCCATCATCACACACTGAAACGTGTACAAACATCAGTACTGACTCGCATCCGTTCTCGCATTCATCATCAATCTCTGACCCTCAGTGATGAGATTTCTATAAGTGCTTTAGGTTTATTTACAGTACATTCGTTTCATTATCAATCAACATATCAGTCATATCGGAAGCCATTCATTGTACCACAAAACAAAACACAATAATACAGACGCTCATAAGACACCTAAAATCATAGCTACGCTTACCTACTCATTAGACTCTAAGCACCCAAAACCATGCTAGCCTACACACTAGACGTAATAACTGACCCAAGTGAAACCTAAGTTATAATACCAAGTTCTATAGGACCCTAACTCACTCAACTATAGGCACTTAAGTTATCTACTTAAATAATTACAGTATGTCCGTTGCAGGACAGTGTTCCTAAAAGGGGTTCTAACTTACTAATGTTCTCTACAGAACAGTCTTCTCTTGCGGGAAGTCTTACTACTATTTAATGTTCTTTTACAGAACAGAGTTTCCCTTTGCGGGGGGCCTTACTACTATTTAATGTTCTTCGCATAACAGAGTCTTCCCTTGCGGGAAAGCCTGCTCGCCCTCGCTAGGCACCGCTATTTATACCCCACACCCCTAGGGGTGTGTTCGGCGTGCCTTTCGCCGATTGGCTGACGTATTACTCGCTCTGGCACCAGCAGCATTGCTAACTACCGGGGCTGCGGGCGTGCTGGGGGAAATTGGTACTACTGTACTAGAACACTGAGCTACATTATCTCCCCTGCTACAGTTCTATCTCTATAACTATTGTCTCTGACAACACCTAAACATTTACCTGTCTAAGTGATTCCAAGTGGAACTTTATACGTTACTATCAAGTTACAACTAACTTTTAGGAACCTGCAGAGGTAACCTTTAAGTTAGTTGTCCTAAGAACTTAATAATTTCTTAACATAATAACCTATTAATTACTTACCCTAAGTTCTTACAAATTCTTATAAGAACTTGACTCCAGTTCCAAGATACTGAGACAGGTTTGTCGAGATACATGGACAATAAAAAAAACCTTTTTTTCTCAATAATACTCTGAGGGTGGTGCAGATGGGGCTAAATAATCAGACACAAGCGATGTAAATGACGTGTCATCTCTCTGCGAAGCATATGACAAAAGTATTGATTGATTACCAAATCTAATTTTTATTTGTTTAAAAGATTGTGTAGTTTTTCTGTGGTTTCCTGAACTTCAATCTGTTTTCCCCTCTCTAAAAAGACTGTTCTTAACAAAAACAAAAACAACTCATTTGCCACATTCCTTCTGCCTATGAAGATAAGTAGCGGCTAATGTCTCTGTTTGTTTGTCTATTTTGACAAAGTGTATTTGCCCGAAATATTAATAAATTGTGTTGTACTCGTCTTTTCTAAGCGTGTTTCTTTCTCCGTTGGGCACTTCTTCGAATGAGTTAAAGGGGCGATTTTTTTTCCGCCCAACGGGATCGGATTATCAAATAATTTTATAACTGTAGTTAACCTTCACTTCCGTATGTCTGCAGAGATGTTGCGGTCAGTACCTTCCACGCCTTGTCTATTCTCTGACATACACTTCAGCTTTTTTGTTTCATGCGAATCGTTGGTTGGGCTGTGTTTCATTCCCGGTGTCGTCTAGACGCTGGATTCCTTTGGTTCACGAAAGAGAAGCGGCGTGTATGTGGCGGAGTGTGGGCACTCTCCAGCTGTTTCATTAGCTGAATCATCCTGCAAGTCACTGGGGCTTGCGATGGGCGAGATGTAAATAATAATAATAATAATACATAGTTCTTGTATAGCGCCGTTCTCCAGGAAAACACTGGACTCACTGCGCATGCACAACAGCACACCCTTTCTCTCTCAGACACACACGCATAATTATACACTACTTTAAACCACCCCATCCCTTCCCCACACCTTACATTCACTTCCTCTGGGATCAGAATAGGTGGCAGTCAGTCAACAGTTAGCTAAATATGACCTAAGTTTTAAATGCCCGACAAAAAAGAAAAGTCATGAAGTGAGCTTTGAACTGTGACAATGTGGGCAGATTCCGCATTTCCGTTGGCAGCGTGGGCTCTGGGTTGCAGGACTTGCGATTGATTGTTTTCTGACACGTGTGTTCAGGCCCGCGGATCGTGCGATTTTCTTCTTCCGGTCAGGTGGGTTATGCTTTGCAAGACTTTTGATTGGCCGGTTGTCCTCACGGGATCTCTGGTTGGGTGTCGGCGTTAAATAGTCGTCCGGTCGTGTCACAAGATTTCTCGGCACATTGCTGTACGGTTCTGAATACACACCTGGAAAAAAAAAACAGTACTGGTTGTTACAACAATATTCATTGGTTCATTAGTGTATATACTTCACGCGGTTTTGTGTCCAACATATTTGCCGCAGTATCCAACATTGTCCATACACAAAGGTTTAACTTCCGTGTGCAAGCAGCCGAAGGCACAGCACAGCTATTATTTGCATGTTAAGCCTTTATAACAACACTACTTGCTCTGGAAGGTCTTACTATTACTTGTAAAAAGACTAAAAATGTTAGATGTTTAGGGCTTAACGTCTTTTGTCCACCACGAGGGTGATTTCAAAGACGGGGACAACGAAAAAGGGTCTGAGCAAATTTTGACCCAAGCTGGATTCGAACCCGGGACCTTTTGGTCTGGAGGCAAACGCTTTTACCACCGAGCCACCCAGTTCCCCTGTAAAAAGACTAGCAGACATAACGATAAAAAATCAACACAAGATCGCTGCCGTTTATGCCATCAAATGACATTAGCAGAAGTTATTTTGCGATAATGTCATTTTGTGTAGAAGGCCTACCCTTGTTGTATTATTAATTCATTCTGCCCGCCAAGCTAATCTGGCACTACTCTTGAATTATCATGGTCGACCCATCTCCTGCTATAGTGCGTCAGGGCTGAATGGGTTAAGAAAAGAGGACTAACAAGAGACATAAATCCTCATGAATCCATCGCGCCTGCGGGGTGTAATGAGGGTATATTTCTCTAGCTCGTACACCACGCGCATACAAAGGAACAGCGCTTGGAGTCGCTGCTCTGTTAAAAACGCGTTGGAGTCGTGGCTTGGCGCTAAATAAAAACAAAAACAAAAAAGAAAAGGAGAAACGAAAAGTGCTACCTACCTGGCGCTACTATGCCACTATAAACTGATGCAGAAGGGTCTAGTCAATAAGCAGACCACTGACAGCTACTGCGAAGTGAAAGATTTCCAAGCTCCCGCTATTTTGTCTACACGTTTTTAGGATAAATAGATCCCTCGTCTTTACAGTCTGAATGACTATTTCCCATTCCTCAGCAAATTCCTCCAAGCATGTTTAATGAGCCTCGATCTGACGCATAAAATTAGAAAGGAATTCCCACTGCAGCCAATGGCAAGCCGTAAAAACGGGTCACGTGACTCGTTTAAAACAAGAGCCCAAATTTTGACCTCAAAATACGATTTGTGTTGGTTTTGCTGGAATGGCTTTCTCGGCCAGACGTAAACGATATGGGGTGGGGGGTGGGGGGGGGGGGGGGTGGGGGGTGGGGGTCACGCACATTATTGTGTTCATTAAAACTTGCTATTTTTAGTATCTTCAGATGTTGCCTAACACTGGTGGTGATGGTTAATATTTACCTGCAATATTGGTGTACTTAAAAAACGAAAATCACACACAAAATTTATGTAAATTTTTAATCGCATATCGATTCGTAATCCATCAGTTCACCGTGAATCGAATGCTACCCGTTGGTGTAACAACAGTCTCTCCGTTCCTGTGTTGTATGCGGTTATGCAACCTACCCGATTTGCATGTTGACAACGTCAGTGAAGGCGGTCACATTCTCGCCAAGTTTATTCTCATCCAAATGCGAGAAATTGTTCCAGGCTACATTCTTGTGCAGCCTGGCTTTATGTGCGCCCAGTTCATTTATTGCGAACTTCTGAGAGTCCGTTTTTAACCAGTTCAGGCTTCCTAAAGCATGTACCCCTAGAGTAGTAAACAGAATCAAGCTTGAAGTCATATTCGTATGCAGACCGAAAACAGACGAAAAGTAAAGACAGCAACAAAGGATTTTTTCCATTGTTTTCTTAAAGAAAAAATGTCTTGATATGTTAAATGTATAAATGTTTTTTTTTTTTTTCTTTTTAATTAAACGAAAACTCGATCTGGGCACTTTAAAGCGTTTACGCAGAGAAAATTGCTGCAGATTGTATTTTGTCCGCTTCACGCAGCGCTATCAATGCGCGTGGTGCGATTCATTCTGCCGGCCTTCTTGAAGCTTAAATTGAGCTGAATTTGAATGAAATTTTACAAGGTAAACATCTTCACATCATCCTGGTATATGGCAGTAAACGGCTGTTTAAAACAAAATGCGCCGGAGAGCGTTACCTCGGCTGTTGGGTGAGTTCTGATTTTCAATCGGATGATCGTTAGGACGTTAGGTGACATGACTAAACCGGTTTCACATTTTTTCAAGTCCGGAATCTGCCGTGTTTTTTTTCTTCAAATTGGGGCTAAATATGGCAATTAAATAAAATGCAGAATAGCGATATCTTTCAAGAAATGAAAATTTACAATAACTGTTAACTAATTTGTAAAAATAGTTTCCGGAGACGTCGTATGAAAGTCGCCAGTGAACAGAATTGCTGCTTCTATGTGTTGGCTGTTGCTAATGCTATACATGCATGTACCAAGAAGCAACCATTAATGCCTGAAGCCACTGTTTCACTGTAGCAAAAACTAGTGCGTTTGTGTAACACCCCCCCCCCCCCCTTTTTTTTTTTTTTCCTCTCTCTCTCCTTTGTTACGTGCTGAGCTATGATTCTCGCCGCACACACACCATTATGTCTTTTGACTCTTTCCCCATTTGTTTAGCTGTAAATCTGAGAAACATTTTTATTATTACTCTTAGTGGAAAATTTATTGTGTATATATGTACAAGAACAGATGGGGACAGTGTTTCAGTGATTTGCTGTGCCGAAAAGAATTTGTGAATACTGCAGGTACCAAAGTTTATGTCTACTGTATAAGTTGACGCAGTGCAGGTCAAATCAGAATCTGGTCTCTATGTAAACAGTTGTTTAAGGTGCAGACTTTATGTATGACAGGAACTGTTTCTTTGTACATAATTTATTAGGATGTATGCTGGCTGCGTCCAAAAACAAGAAATGAGAATCGCTTTGTGTCAACAGTTCAGGCTGCTCCTTACATCTGCGTACTGTATTGTCCACCTAAACAGAATTGTGCACCAGCAAGTGTGCCAATGAACAGGCATGATAGAGCAAATATCAATAATGGACTAATATTTTGTTGTAACTGTTTGTTTACTGCGGCGGGGGGGGGGGGGGTGGGGGGGGGGGGGGGGGGTGTGGTGGTGTTCAGGTGAAGGAGAAGGCACAGATTTATCATTCGGAATACACCAGCGTGTGAAATAAGTTATGACTAAAATAGTTCAAGGGTATTGCCAGAATAGAGGCGTTTGTTCCACGAGGAATCCAAGGAATTAAGCAAGTGCCAGAATAGCTTGGCGCCTCAAGGCGCCAAGCTGTTCTGGCACCACCCTTAAACTAAAGCCATCGGTATATCCTTATCTGTAATGTAGCTTTCATATATGGCAGTGTACAAAGTTGAAGCTTTTGAAAGCTTTAGTCTCATATGTTATGGGTAAAGCAGGACTGTTTCTTTGTATTTGGGTTTAGTTTATGCCAGGAACTATTTCTTTGTATTAGGACACATACTGACTGCCTCCAGAAACACGAATTACTGATGCTAGCTGGTTGGTGTCAAATCAGTACAGGCTGCCAATGCTACACGACTGCTTAACTTCTCCAACACATTGCCACATTTTTATGCTGTATGCAAACCTGTGTGCATGCGACTGCTAGATTGCCAACGAACAGACATGATAAAATATATATATTTGTTGTTTTTGTGGGTCTGCAACTTGCTCTATGACTGACTGTAACCAGTAAGTTGGTCAACCTTTAACGTACTTCACCTTGAAATACCATGAATAGTAACTTTGCAAGACAAACGTTAGCATTTTCTGTGTAGGTTCTGTTGACACTTCTAATGAACTTTGACATCTAGATCAGTTTGAAAACTTGTGGAAAGTGCACACTCCTACTGAACTGTAGAAAAATACAGAGATCAATCAATGCGCATGATGTTGCACATGTGGCCAAATGCTACACATTTTCATCAGTTTGCAAACTAGAGTTCTTTTTTCTGATCTGTATGTGTTGCAGTACAGGGCTGCATTTCGATTAGAAGTTAGTAGCTCTACATTACTGTTTCACAGTCTCATGGATCAGTTCAGGGGCAGCAGCGTGTGTCATTGTGGTACAGTGTGTACATGTGTATACCCTACCACCCATGCCCAGTGTGTCTTTTGCTCACATACTATAGCAAAGTTTAACCCATATCATACTGAGTCTAAAAGCTTCAAATTTGTACACTGCCATATGCAGGCTACATTATAGCACTTACAGATAAGGATATAGACCAATGGCTTTAATTCAAGGGTGGTGCCAAAATAGCTTGGCGCCTTTAGGCTCCAAGCTATTCTGGCACTACTCTTGAATATGCTTCTCAAAGAATAAAAACCACCTGAACATCCACATGTCACCTACCTACATGCAGCCAAATATCTTCTCATACACATTTTACTTTGAGTTGGGCTCGAGGATCTGAGTCCACAAGAGAAACTAAATGAATGCAAGGTACCCCTAATCAGTCTCGAAAAGCGTGTCTGTGTTATCAGTAAGCAAAAAAGCCAAAAAGACATCACACATAAAGATGTTACCCACAGAGTTTGAAAATGTAAGAGTCCCTGTTACTCTGACAACTAAAACAAGTTTGGATACTCGTCTGGGTCATTGCAAAGGTTCCGTTTTAAACTGTAGTTTATTTCGTTCACATCAGCCCAAAAACAGTGGCCCTGAAGAGGCCTATGGGAAAGAAAGGTAGGGCGAGCGACTGCTATTTGTTTTCAAGAAAATGATTTGGAATAAAATTTAGATTCTGCATATGTTAACGTCTACACGCAAGGGCTTGAGTCCACAAGAGAAACTAAATGCAAAGTACACAGTGTTGTGTTTCGTTCTGATTTACAATGCGTTGTACTGTCATCCAGTTTAAAATGCGACGATTTGAGCGCTTATAAGACCCTATGTTTGCTATGAGGATAAGCAGGAATCATCGCTAGAGTGTTTACAAACCCGGATTTTGACAGTTAAAACGATACTGCTTTTCATGAATAAATTTTGTGACCATGCGGACAGCGTTTTAATATCGAAAGAAGCCGCCATCATGAAAAATTCTAATTTGGTGATTTGTCACTGCTTGGTCACATGACTGACAGAAAACACCCTCCCGGCTCATTATCGGGCTGTCTTGCTGACTGTTAATATATTGACGGTATTAAGAAAACTTTACGTCACTGGACAGCACGATGACGTTATATTCTTGTAGTTAATAATTTCTTTGATCCCTGATTCTTGTACTGCATAATACGATTATTGAAAAAAATGTAGTCCAACAAGCACGCTCAAGTGAATCACGCGCATTCATTCGCACACTGTACATAAACACAGAACATTCATATGGTGCTAAAGGCAAGCTCAAGCGAGCTACTGAATTTTTTTTTAAAATTCAAATCGATTTAGATTTGAAGTTAGATAAGTGGGCTGAAATTGATACCAAGTTGTGAGGGAAGAAGAGCCGAAGTACCCGGAGAAAAAAAAACCCCGACGGTCCGCCCGAATTAACGGTGACACTTACTAGAGGAGAAAAGTCCCGGGACCGAATCCGGTATCGAACCACGCACCTTTAGCATTGGTGGCCACGAACCGCCCACGTGAAGAAAAAGAAAATGTCACGACCACCGCTTCTCGGGGCGCGAACTATGAGCGCTACCACTCGAGAACAACCAACCCACACTAACACAGACACCAGAGGAAACAATTACAACAACATTTATTACATTATAAAACCATCAATAATATAAGAAATCCTCACTCAATCCTAACCCCACACTCACGCATCGCATTTACACACACATCCACACTCTCGAACATGAATATCCAACATACACAATACACAATAACAACCAACATATAATAAAACAAATATCCTTGATAAAATACCAATGAACATTTAGGAAAAACTTAAAATAGTCCACAAGTCACTGGACCTCCTCGACGGAAGTACAACCGTCAAGCTCAGCTCAACTTCACGCTCTTGTTTCCGCGATAAGGTTCTTCATAGCACATGGCTCCTTTTGAATAATACACTATTTCAGACTACACAATATTTTCTGTCACTGCGACAACGTTCCTCTCACAATATTGTCACTGCGAGGAAATGAAATTAATCTCGCAACGTCCTTTACAAGTTTACAAACGGTCAATGCTTCATTTAAATAAGTTAATAAACACTAGATGGGACGACCCGACCTGGCTAAACACGGGGCAAGCCGCGACGCTCGCAAAGGCGCTCAGGTACTGCGTCGTAGGCCCACCAGGCGGAGTGACACGGCCAGCCTCCACTCTCACAACGAAAAACCCAGGCCTTCCGCACAGTAACGGCGGCGGACTAATCCAACCAGATCTTTTGGTTTTGGGAATCATTGAATCTTTGGATGTACTAAAACAAGGGTGCAAAAATACACATATGAATAACTAACAACAGAAGAAAGGTAATCACATCACCCTTCCCACCATTTCAATTGCGTCTTTTATAGTCCTTCACCTATCTCCCCAAACAATAATAAATTCAAACTCAACAAAATGCATATTTACACGTCACCATATGATTCACTTCTGAAATTACACTCCGACGCTAAATACTACCAAATAAAACTAACTTTTTGTCTGTCCAGCGCTGAGTGATTCCCCTTGGTTTGTGTACAATTCTGCCAGCGCTAGCCTCACCTATCTGGTTTGTGAGTACCAAATAAAATAAATGACATTTATTTATACATTCTTACACTTGCCCTAACACATACGCACTAACCAAAATAATATTATAATAACAGAGCAAGTACACAACAAACCCCCGAGTATATGGCCACTAAAGAATTGTTGCGTGTACTCACTGTCATCCGGGAATACGCCCCGGCTGGGACGAAAACAGACAAAGACAAGACAAGCCGGGGGTTAAGTCGTCGAAGCCTTTCTCTCTCTCCTTTCCAGGGCTCCGACTCTGGGGCGACCAGAGCCGTATTGCGGGACCGCTACTTCAGGAAAGGCACAACCGCTTGATGGCTTCAGCTAATGGCGAACCACACCTGAAAGACCTCCATCGGAGACTGCTGTTTCGTTCGCTGTTAGAAAGCGACTGCTCTTGTTTGCAGTTGGAAAGCAACTGACTAACAATATGTATATCGTACGGTTTAGCAAAAATACGTTCAGTAAAAATAGTGCAATGTGTAAAAACACGTGTGACAGTCTAAACCACCCGATCGCGCAGACTGAGCGATCACGTGCGTCACGCCGACCTTTGTATTGTCGCATGGCAACAATTCCTCGTGTACAGGACAAACAACTCGCCTATGCTATCCTTATATCAGGTGACTAACTAATCCCTGTCACCCCTCTAAATTTAACTCCTATACAAAAATAGACCACCCTCCCCCCCCCTCCCCCCAAAAAAAAAAAACAAACAAACAACAGAGGCTCTGGCTGGGGCTGATATGTATCGTGCAGCTGGGTAGCATTCGCCTGGCCCCTGCAGTTAAGGGGTTGAAAAAGAATAGGAAATCGTGGTGTGTCCGTGACAACGGCACCAATACCCTGGTTACATGTATGCATGCACTCTGTCGAATAATTTGTGTGCACGTCAGCTCTGTCGAAAACTTGTCATCAACAGGCATTTAAGTGAACCATACTTACAGCTTTTGAAGTGAAGCGTGAAACTGGAGAAACTAAAGATTTGCTTGTCACAAAGTATCATGTTTGGAATTGTGGAGTGGCTTGGTTATATGCCCTCGTTCATCCCAAAAATGATGACTTTGTACTTTTGCATGTAGTTAATTTTTTTTTTTTTGAACGAACATATTTTGCCCACGCACACCTTATTGTTTCTAAAAGCATTGTTTGAGTCAGATCCGGTCAGTCTCTCTGTCAGCACCTTCCATAAACAATGGGGAATAGAGTCGCATGATCTTTTGCTGCCGCAGCAAATCATGAAAATCTGCTTCTCGTTGACATTGTTAAGTTCCATTTAATTCTTTTCACGGAGGACGTGGCCGGGATGGAGTGTAGGAGTCTGTTTTAAGTTTAAACGACAATTGTACGTGTTAACCTCTTAACTGCCAGTGGAAGCAGACGGGACGCAGATTGTTTGTGTCTTTAATTCAACGCACACACAAACACGCACCCCATGGACATGTTGTTATTGTTTTGCCCCCGACGGTACCACAAGGTGTGGTTTGTTTGCACGCCAAAATCATGCATTTTAAAGTGAGGTGGTAGCTGGGGAAGTGTCTGGACGATCCATCGACCTATACGTTACCAGTCTTTTAAACTTTAAAGCGGACGAGAAATAAACAAGATGGCGACTTCATCCCATAGTCTACCGCATTGTTCGGAGCTCACCTGCGTTTTTCATTTAGGGATATTTAATACGGTGGACTTTGGTATGAAATCCTTATGTTGTTTACTTCTTTGGCAGAATTCGGGTGCCATGCCCAGCACATAATGTGCATTCTATTGAATGCGCTCCGACCAACCCCATTTCAAAGTCTACCGTATTTTCAATATAGTAGACATAAAGGCAACAAGGGTCATGTACTATAGTCATTTAGTCATTTGGGTTTAACCCCGAGCAGGTGAAAAAGGCAATCTCACGGAGTGTTTAATTATAATATAGAGGTGTAATAGTAATAATAATACCGGTTATTGTATTCTGCAAACATAAACCTACAAAGGGGTGCTTTAAGGAATTGTTCTTTGAGAGAATTTCAATAAATAAATCTAAGAGCGAGAAAATCACAATAATTTATTGAGATTATCTCAGCAGTAGCGTTAGCCATAACGGGCAGATAAAAGAGTTTCATCAGGGTTATTGGGCAATTCATCTCACAGCAATCATTAATAATGGAAATCGCTCTACAAACAACATACGAACCGGTCATCAAGTATTTTTCGGTGCGCGAATCTCAATAAATAAATCTTCGGGTGCGAGAATCAAGTATTTGTTCGGTGCGAGAGGGTGAGAAAATCACAATAATTTATTGAGATTCTCTCAGCAGTAGAGTTAGCAATAACGGACAGATAAAAGAGTTTCATCCGGGTTATTGGGCAATTCATCTCGCAGCAATCAACAATAATGGCAAACGTTCTAAAAACAAAATACGAAAGGATCCTCAAGTATTTTTCGGTGCGCGAATCTCAATAAATAAATCTTCGGGTGCGAGAATCAAAAGAAATATGTTTAATATAATTTGAAATGATCAGAACTTTATTACTTGGATTTCATAATAAAACAGGATGTGGATTTCATCCCAAAGTTAACCGTAATGTTTGGAGCTCGCATGCGTTTTTCTTTTAAGAAAATTCAGAGTTCATGTTCATATTTCTAGGCTTATTATGCTGATCCATTCCCCTCCTCTCTAAGCCAACCTCTGATCAACACACACGTCGGCGCACACAAATAATGACGGACACACGGCGCTTTCCGCTAGTAGTCCGCTCAGTGGGCTCGTGTAGCGACAGGAATCTCCCTCTACTCAAACCCACCCTCTGATCCACACACACTGGCACACAGAAATAAAGACGGACACACGGCGATTCCCGGCATTTGTAAACTATGTGGTCTGGCGTAGCATAGCTATTCTGAAGAAGAAGAATAGCACAAGCATCGAAATGACGTCACTTCAAGCTTCACGTCATGGCATCATTAGTCTCACGACGCCATGTTCAATTTTATACGTCACTCATTGCAGTACTTACATTTGACGTGTTAGACGTTTAAACCTTACAGGGATGGGAGTCCGGAACCCCTGTAACCCTGTAACGATAGCTGAAACGAGAAAAAATTAACACATTCCAACTGCAAGAGACATAGATCTTCATGAGCCCCTAGCAGTTGCATGGGGGGGGGGGGGCTGATGAGGATCTATGTCTCTTGCTGACACCATTTTAATCCATGATTCTTGGACGGCTGGGGGCCGTTGACGCTGAATTCACAAAGAGTTAAAAAAGCAAACCAAGAACCAACACAATTTGCATCCACTGGCAGGGACTGGGTTTGAAGCACTTGCGCGCGTGGTAGTGTGGTGGTCTGAGGGCCTGCAAAGTCAGTAAAACGAGAGCGACGCAATTGAAAGTGTGTTAGAATAATATTGTAGGTGTGATATTATGTCGCATTGCGTACAGTGCTTGTGTGACGGAGCAGGATGTGTCTATGTACCCACTCCATAAAGTTTTCCATTCCGTTTGACACATGTATTGATATATTGTATAACAAGCAAATTAACATGCATGAATTTGCTTTATATACTGTCCTTCCCAAAATGCCTTACGACCCAAGACGACTCAGTCTTGATGATACTAGTATTTTCAAAACGGAAACGCGAAATATGCTCATTCTGCAACATTAACTAGTTCTTTATGTGTAATAGTAATAAAATACTTCTTAATGTGTGTGTGTGTGTGTGTGTGTGCGTGTGTGTGTGTGTGTGTGTGTGTGTGTGTGTGTGTGTGTGTGTGTGTGTGTGTGTGTGTGTGTGTGTGTGTGTGATTAGGAGTGTGAGATCATCGTGGGACTTTCCTAGCAACGTTTTTGTGTCATACACATGTACATTTATATGCTTCGATTTGCGCATGTTGACTCGTGGTTTTGTAGCAACGGCATGTTAATAAATGGCTATGACTGTAACGATGTCAATGCCTCAACCGTTGATAAATAAAGCTTCATTGAATCATTGAATCACTGAATAGTCAGACGAAATCTACGCGCCGATTCGACAGCGACATTCAGTCTTCTGCATATCTTGTGTTTTGTCTTAACACCGCAATCAGCCGCAAAATGAATGACGCGTGGAACAGTTTTGTTTTGGATTGGGTACATAATTTCTGTTGTGCAACAGTTTTGACTGATATAGTGCCGATAACAGACAGATGTGATTAATTGACCCGAATCAAAATGTCCTCGTCTTACGGCACGGACATTTTTATTCGGATCTCGTATTCACATCTGCTTGTTTTCGGCACTAAAGCAAGCAAATTGTTGCTCAATATAATACGAGATGAGGATTTCATCCCAAAGTCTACCGTATTGTTTGGAGCTCACGTGCGTTTTTCTTTTAGTAACATTCAGATTTTATCCTTTTGATTCATTTCCCTCCTCTCTAAGCCAAAATCTGATCAACACACATCCCGGCGCACACAAATAAAGACTGACATACAGCGCTTCCCGCCATAAGTACGCTCTGTGGGCTAGAGTAGCGACAGAAATTCTGAAGAAGAAGAATAGCACGAGGAGCAAAATGACGTCACTATAAGCTTCACGTCATGGCATCGCTGATCTCACGACGCTGTGTACACTGTGACGAATTTGATGTTTCACGTCAACCATCCGAAAGGCACGCTCTCTGACTGAATTGTTCCACACAGCCTCATACAGGGCTAACTGTTTGGTGGTGTAAATAGTGGCTCCAAAACTTGCAAAAATGAATTTTTATTATTGAAAACGTTCGAGAGGTACAACGCTGGATTACGAACTCATTCAGTATCTACCTATAATCCCCCGCCCCCTCCCTCCGGCTTGATCTGCACGGCAATGGCACACACAAACACAAACGCCAGAATGGCACACACAGACACAGACGGCAGACACACGGCGCTTCCTACCGGTTATACGTTCTTTGGCCTGGCGTATCCATTTTGAAGAATAAGTGGAATGGCCCATGCCTGCAATGTATGAGCTGACATGCATATTCCCCCTTTTTCGCAATACGTTCGCAAATATCATACAAAAGTAGAGAGACTGTTTTCCTAAATATAAGACACTGACGTGTTAGTGTTTGCGTCAATTAGGCCGAACATTGTATAAATCACTGACGCGTTTTTTTTTTTGTTTTGTTTTTTTACGTCCAAGTCAATGTTTGAATCTTCTGATAAAATCGAGGCGTCTTTTCTTCTGAAACTGTTTTCTGCATTTAACATTCCTTTTCGAAAAAGTTGAAGAGGTACAAAGCTGGCTAACAAACTCATCTAATGTCTTTCTACAAACTGGCCATATCCGAAATTTCAAGTGCATATATAAAAAAAATGCGGACTCTGATCTGGGTCAACCGACTTTCCATAAACGGTCTTTTATGTCTTTATTGAGACATCCAATTACAATAATTATGCTCTGAGCCACCCACCTAATAAAGTATTTCGCCAAGTGTCAAGTTTGCGCATACAGAAATATCTGACATTCTCGTATTTACATACATATTCACACACACACATACTCACATATGGCGCTCGGCGCCAAAACGACATTCAACAGCAAGGTTAGAGTGGCAAGACGTGACGTCATTTTAATCTTGTTATTTATTTGCGAAACCACCATCCCCGCTCGCCTGTTATGTCCTTTGCATTCTACGGAATGCGCTCTGATCGGCCCCGTCCTGAAGTCTACCGTATTTTCAATATAGTAGACAATAATAAGAACAACTGTTGCAGAGGAGGGAGGAGGGAGACATAGAAAGCAGCATATTAAAGTTACACTCCGTAAGATCATCAAGGCCACATGACGCCAAAAGCATTTGTTTTCATCCCTACGTCACACGACCAATTACTTTAGCGCAAACCGTACCATGTGACCTTGCTACAATAGCCATTGTAGCGACTAATGGCGGACGTTTTGTAGTCCTGTGTCTGACGCGTCTTGGATGCCAGTTTTGTTCTACAAAAGATCACCAAATCGTTCTAAAGTACAAAGTTACTTAGTGTTGTTCAAAACAACAGGCACACTACTGAAGACGGCAACGTCCTGAAAGTATTTAAATTACGTCATAAGTCTATTATGTATAAATGTATTTTTCTTTGACATCAGTCACGTCTGGCGTGATCCAGGTCGGAAGATTTCAACTTGATTTGTTTTAAAGGAAAATAAACTTTCGGCCTTCGGGGTACAATTGATCTTTTAACCTCACGAACGTCTACAAGGGTCCGTATAGCATATCCAGTCTTCTTTCAGGCTCTTTACACTTTACTCATTTAGTCCATAAGCTAGGAAGGTCTACCGTGCACCCCCCCCCCCCCCCCCCCCCCCGGTACTCAATAAGATGGGTTGCAAAATGTTCCTTAGTATGTCCTGAGATGTTTAAGCCATGTTCCACGAAAATCCTTAGGAACACACCGAAGATATAACCGATGGTGCAAGGGTACCCCCATTCACGCTCTTCTCAGGTGTTAAAATGAGGTTGAAAAACAGTTTCATCTAAATAAATCGGAATTCATTCCAGAAGCCCAAATCAGGCTACAAAAACTCGGTTGCTCACTTCAGCTCTAAATCCTAATGTACAATGAAGACACATAAAAGTATGGTAGCCCTATCACCACGTTCTATGACAGCTCTAGAAGGTTCTCGACCTTTCACAAAACAAAAAAAGGCTGCTCAATTCACGCGCACAGAAAAACAAAATGTTGCGACAGGTAGCTAATTTACCGACGTCACACATACGAAGTCACTAGACAGTGCGACCTTTCTAGAACGTTCTGGACTAAACTTAACGTATCAACGAAGTGAATTCCGCTCTGCGCGACCAAAAGAAAAATGTTAATTCAAAAGATACGTGAATCATAACCATGATAGCTAAAAAAAATCGGATCGTTTCCTACGATAAACACATGTATTCTCTCACAGACCAACACAACCACAATCGTAACAATCACCATTCACTGCATAACTCCGTCACTGACAATGAAGCACGATACCTTGCGTAGAGCTCTCAATGTCAATGTGCTTACGATACACTGCAATTATACAACTGAACAATATACCGACGCTGTTACATCGCAATTCTACAACTGAACAATGTACGACCTGCGCTTCCCAATACGATCATTGTATAGGGTATGTTATGGTGGTATCATTACATTACTCCCCCCCCGCCCCCTTGTTTTAGAACGAAAGTTCACAAAATTTCTTATCAAATCCAAAAATACGGTTGTGCCTGTGTTAATCTACACAGAACCCTAAACGAATACAATTTCACAACAAAATAAATTAACTCACAGTTCTTTTAAATGTCCCGAATGAAGATATGCTCCTATAAGCTGTCCTGATCACAGACATGTAGCCCCATCTCCTACTGGGATGCGTCCATTCTTTCTGAAAGATTCCGTCAGCTCCGGTTTCACTCGCCTTTCTCCAGACTCAAAGTCACTGGATGACGTCACATCATTTGCTAGTACAGCGGCGGGGCTGTGTTGAGACGTAGTACTACTTTTGCTTGCTATACCGCGATCTTGGTTGGATCTTCTGATGTTGTCGCCTCGGGGAACATCTTTAGAAGGACACCGTATCGCCTTGTGTCCTTTCTTCCCACAGAGAAAACATGTCAGGTTCTCCATCGGCTTGTATTTCGGGGTGTCTCTGGCATTGTGGATTTCCTCTGCTGGTGCAGACACACGCTGTGGCTTACTGGGCCAGAACTTTATGTTGTGGGCGTCAAGGTATCTTTGAGCGAATTCTGTCAGGGCCTTCAGGGACAGGTCTTTTTGCTCTCTGAGGTGGGCGGCCAGGTCCTTAGAACATGCGTTGAAGACTTGTTCTTTGATGATGAGGTCTCACAAGTCTTGGTACTCTGTTTAAACCAGCCAGCTCTATCCATTTCTCCAGGTAGCTTCTGATTCTCTCAATGAATAGGCCGGGTGTTTCTCCTTCTTCAGGCTTGCAGTTCCAAAATCGTCGCCTGTAACCCTCTTCAGTGAAGTCATACTGTCTCAGCAGGGCGGCTTTCAACTGCGTATAATCTTCGGCTTCTTCGCTTGGAAAGCGAGTGTAAAATTCAAGCGCTTTGCCAATTAGAAGTGCACTCAGCTTGATAGCCCAAGTCTCTTGTTTCCAATTGTTGCTACTTGCGAAGCGCTCGAATCGCTCCAAGTAAGCGTCTATCTTATCCGAGTTTTCAACGAAAAGTGGAAGCTTTGGCGCACGGGCTGTTTGCTCTCTGCTTGTTAAGGCTGTTGCTTCAGAAACCCTATAGCTCTGTGCCTCTATCTCCATCTGCTTTAACACGCTCGTGAGCTCCAAACAATATGGTACACTTTGGGATAAAATCTTCATCTTGTATTTTATTGAGCCACCACCACTTCGCTTGCTGCGGACAATGACACCTGGCGCTCCACTATTCACAAGGCAGCCGTCTCCTTTGAGGACTCTCGCAGAGCTAACCTTAAGGACAAGCGGCTCAGTAGAAAAAACAGAGTTATCGTAACTCAGAACCCTGACCAGACCTTCCTCTGCAGCCACTGCGGTCGAACCTGCCTGTCCCGGATTGGCCTCCGCAGCCACGAAAATGCCTGCAGACGACGTGGGCAAGCCCTATAGAATCTTCGTTCGCGAAGTCAAGCCAAGAGATTTTATTGAGCAAAATTTTGGTCAGGGTTTTCAGTTCACACCTACGGAATTATTCGGACACACTTAAAGTTGCGTCGTTCTCGCAACAAAGCAAATTTATGAATGCTAATTTGCTTGTTATACAATATATCTATTCATATGTCAACGAATGGAAACCTTTATGGAATGTGTACATGCACACATCCTGCTCCGTCACAGAAGCACTGTTCGCGATGCGGCGCAATCATTATCACACCTACGATATTATTCTGACACACTTTCACTGGCGTCGTTCTCGTTTTACTGACGTTGCAGGCCCAAAGACCACCACACTACCACGCGCGCTCGTGCTTCAAACCCAGTCCCTGCCAATGGATGCAGATTGTGTTGGTTCTTGGTTTGCTTTTTTAACTCTTTGTGAATTCAGCGTCAACGGCCCCCAGCCGTCCAAGAATCATGGATTCAGATGGTGTCAGCAAGAGGCAAAGATTCGCATGAGCACCACCCTCGATTACAAGTGCGAGGGTGGGGGGAGGTGGGGGGTGGGGGTGGGAGCTTACGAGGATCTATATCTCTTGCAGTTGCACTGTGTTTACTTTTTCTCAGCACAGCTATCGTTACAGGGTTACAGGGGTTCTGGACCCCCACCCCCACCCCTGTAAAGTTTGATCGTCTAATACGTCAAATGTTAGTACTGCAATGAGTGACGTATAAAATCTAGTCGTCAATATGAACACGGCGTCCTGGAACTAATGATGCCATGACGTGAAGATTGTAGTGACGTCATTGGCTGCTTGTGTTATTATTCGTTTTCAGAATAGCTCTGCTACGCCAGACCAAATAGTTTACAACTGCCGGGAATCGCCGTGTGTCCGTTTTTTTTTTTCTCTTTTCTTCTGTGTGCCATTGTGTGTCGATCAGAGGGTGGGTTAGAGTAGAAGGAGATGGATTCCTGTTTCTACACGAGCCCACATGGCGTACTAATAGCGGGTAGCGCCGTGTGTCCGTCTTTATTTGTGGGCGCCAATGTGTACGTTGATCAGAGGTTGCCTGAGAGAAGAGGGGAATGGATCAGCATAATAAGCATATAAATATGAACATGAACTCTGAATGTTCCAAAAGAAACACACATGCGAGCTCCAAACAATACGGTTGACTTTTGGATGAAATCCTTATCCAGTTTTAATTTTGAAATCCGAGTACAAAAGTTCTGATTGCTTTTCAAATTATTTGCGATTCTCTCACTGAACAAATACTTGATGATCCTTTCGTATTTTGTTTGTAGAGCGATTGTCATTATTGTTGATTGCTGTAAGATGAAGTGCCCAGTAACCATGATGCAACTGTTTCATCTGTCCGTTATGGCTAACTCTACTGCTGAGACAATCTCAATAAATTATTGTGATTCTTGGATTTATTTTTTTAAATTCTCTCAAGGAACAACTCCTTGAAGCACCTCTTTGTAGATTTTTGTTCGCAGAATGATTGTCATTATTATGGAGTGCTTTGGGATGTATTGAGCAGTAACCCCGATAATAATCATTCATCTGTCTTCCGTTTCCAAAGCAAAACAATTCCCACGTAACTGACATGTCTGACTGTGTACACATGGTACCGGTTTCTGACCACTTCATAAATTTTAAATACAAGCGATCAAAATTTTCGAAACCTCAGTAGCTGAGCTGACCCTTGCCACCACGTGAATGCCCTGTGTTTGTCTTGTACTGTGTTTGTCTTCAGTGTGTATGTGTGTGTCACGTGAACGTGCGTATTGGGTTCAGTTGGCGGAGCTTTGAGCCAATTCGCTTATTGGGAAAAGGCGCCTATACAATAACCTGTATTATTATTATTATTATTATTATTATTATTATTATTATTATTATTATTATTATTATTACACTTCAATATTATATGAACTCAGTGAGATGGCCTTAGTCGCCTGCTCGCGTTAATAAATAACTAAATAACTATATTATATGACCCTTCTTGCCTTTATGTCTATCGTATTGAACATAGGGTAGACTTTTAAATGGGGGTGGTCGGAGCGCGTTCAATAGAATGCTCATTATCTGCTGGGAGGGCGGACACGAATTCTGCCAAGGAAGTAAACAGCATAAAGATTTTATACCAAAGTCTACCGTATTAAATGTCCCTAAATGAAAAGCGCAGGCGAGTTCCAAACAATACGGTAGACTTAGGGATGAAATCTTCATCTTGTTTTTTCTCGTGCGTTTAAAAGTTTAAAACACTATCCTGGTATCTTCCAGACAATTCCCCAACTACCACCTCACTTTAAAATGCATGATGTATGCGCGCAAACAAACCACATCTTGTGTTACCGTCAATAACAACATGTCCATGGGGTCTGTGTTTGTGTGTGCGTTGAATTAAAGATGACAGAAACAATCTGCATCCCCTCTGCTTCCTCTGGCAGTTAAGAGGTTACCACGTACAATTATCGTTTAAACTTAAAACAGACTCCTACACTCCATCCCGGCCACGTCCTCCGTTAGAAGAATTAAATGGAACTTAACAATGTCAACGAGAGGCAGATTTTCATGATCCGCTGCGGCAGCAAAGGATCACGTGACTCTATGCCTCCTTGCTTATGGAAGGTGTTGGCAGAGAGACTGGCCGGATCTAATTCAAACAAAGCGTTTAGAAACGATAAAACGTGTGTGTCAACATATATTCGTCAAAACATCAACTACATGCAAAGTACAAAGTCATCATTTTTTAGATGAGCGAGGGTATATAGCCAAGCCGCTCCTCCGTTCCAAACATGCCACTTTTGTCACAAGCAAATCTTTAGTTTCTCCAGTTTAACGTCTCACTTCAAAAGCTGTAAGTATGGTTTACTATAATCTGCCTGTTGATGACAAGTTTTGAACAGAGTTGAAGTGCACACAAATTATTCGACAGACTGCATGCATGCATCGCAATTCCCTATTCTTTTTCAACCCCTTAACTGAAGGATCAAGGCGAATGATACCCATATGCACGATACATATCAGCCCCAGCCAGAGCCTCTGTAGCTTTTTTTTTTTTTTTTTTTTTTTTTTTTTGGGGGGGGGGGGGGGGGTTAGAACTGAGGCTCAGAGTTCATTCATTTAACCATTTGCGTGTCGGTTTCGGTTTTAGTCCCGATGCTTCCTGTACGAATCATTGCGACTAAAACCGCTACCGACTAGCAAAGGGTCAAAATCGGTGCCGCACAAACCTACCAGACGATATGGTGGTGGAGCGTTACGCTATCGCAAAGGCAAAGTTCACCTTACATCTGATGGCGCACACTGCAACGTGAGCAGATCCGTCTCGTGCGGATGATTCATTTTCGACGTTAGACCAAGGACTACTACACACAGGACATGCATAGCCTATGTCCAGCCTCTGCTAGCAGAGGCGATCGCCTACACTATGAAAATGCTGTTGTTTTAGTGGAATCAACAAATGATATGCCCATAATTGTTTCATACAATGGTATTACAATGTAAAAAGGCATATTAAGGGAGTAAATACGCGATACCATGCCCACAGAGCAACCTGTGGGTGTAGTGCCTGTAATATGCTATATAACATGACTAATAACAATTTAAACAAATACATCAATTTGTTGAAATATATACCATCATATATATCAATACATCTTTTTAAAAGTTGACTTTGAATGCTACACCGCCACGGTGGCCTAGTGGTAAGGCATCTGCCCAGTGAGCGGGAGGTCGTGGGTTCGAACCCCGGCCGGGTCATACCTAAGACTTTAAAATTGGCAATCTAGTGGTTGCTCCACCTGGCGTCTGGCATTATGGGGGTTAGTGCTAGGACTGGTTGGTCCGGTGTCAGAATAATGTGACTGGGTGAGACATGAAGCCTGTGCTGCAACTTCTGTCTTGTGTGTGGCGCACGTTAAATGTCAAAGCAGCACCGCCCTGATATAACCCTTCGTGGTGGACTGGGCGTTAAGCAAACAAACAAACAAACAAAGTTGAAATGCTTTCTGACAAGTTTGTTTTAAAAAAAAACAGAAACAAAACATAAGAAGTAAGAAAAGCATAGGTTTACCAAATACAGGTTAATCCGACAAGCGCGCCTTTTGATTGACGTCTGAAAGAGTACCGCATTTTTTTTGCTGATCCCTCTCCATTTATGCAAACCACTAAGAAGCACATTTGCTAGGTGTTTTTTGAGCTTGTAGCAGGTGTTCAGGTTATTGTAGTCCTCCATCACTTGCAGAACCATACTTAGTCTCCTGCAGCAGCAGGCCCTGTGCCTGGCCTTGCTGACGAAGGCCAGTCCACACCGCACAAGGTCAAAGGTGGTTTGATGGGGGGTTGTGAGAGAGCCTCGTAAAACTTCCTTGATGAAGACACTTATTTCTGTGGGCACCTGTTCAACCTCCTCGTTGAAGTTGAGCTGTTCCGCGCACTTCATCTCCAACCACCCTGCCACATAGGCTGCGCTGCTCTCCTCGTGGATAGAGAGTGAAGGCTCAGTGCAGTCCTAAATGAAGGCAGCGTCCTCAGCATCGATGGCAGTGGCAACACAGGTGTGGGGTGTGCTTTTCACAGTCACTTCCATGGTCTCTAGGTAGGATGCTGCATACCTAGCGAGGCGTTTTTTGCAGGCAGTCAGGACATCCCCAGAAGTCATGAAAGCGTTGGCACCAGTCGATTGCCTGTACACTGAAAATTCACCCTCAATCCGGTCACTCTGAAGCTCCCGAAGCAGAACATACTGGAAGCCAGCATGGGTCAGCAGGTGTGCACAAATGGAGGCCAGGCCTTGCATAGTCTGCACAAGGGCTTTTTTGGTGTCATGGGTCACACACTGTTCTCTGCCTTTCCCATGCCCTGAAGGGGCTCGCTGGAAGATCTGGTGATAGTGGGACAGGTTGTTGGAGGTGTGGTCTTGGACGTGCCGGTGGGGATCATTCAGCATCACATCTTGTCCTTTCGAGGACACATTTACAGCATTCCACCAGTTGAGGACAAATCGAACAAAGTCGGCTGTATCGCCACAATTCTGGAGCCTGAGAGCAGCTTCAACTTTCTCATTGAAAACTTTCAACGCATGCTGGACGTTTTGCAGTTGAAGCTTTGACGGTCGAACAGCGGCGTGTGTCAGGGGCGAAGTTTTCAAGATTTTTTCCTTCTCAGCATTGTAGAGCTTTCTGATGTCGCTGAAGGAACCGGTGACTTGTTCATCGAATGTCAGCTTCTGGCAGGCCTCTGAAAATAATCATTGATGACTGATGAAAGTTATGTGATATTGCTGACTGATGATAAGGTAAAAAAAAAGGTTGTATGTTTCTGTTAACATGGCTAAAAACATTAGTGTAGGTAGGTAGGGATATTTTTCTATTTTATGTGTTAAATAAATAAATAAAGAAAGAAATATGATAAATGCATAAAAAACAAAATTGTAAATAATTGTAACCATATCACATAAAAACAAATGGTATTGGATGTTTGTTTGTTTCTCAAGATTTGTATGAAATAAATATTTACAATGCATAAGATTAGGATTCTTTTTTAAAAACATATCATGGATAATTTGCTTTTGAAACATTTTTGCAAGTAGAATAATTAGAATTAAAAATAAAATTCAAAATCACCCGATATCCAGTTGTTCCTGATGGACTTGAGTAGGTGCACTGTGTCAAACAGCAGATACCAGGTCCGTGTGCCATTCAAGGGATGAGTTGCAGTGGCTGGGCATTCAGACTCTGACGGCCGGTCAAACATCTTGCAATAGAGTTGGTTGATCTTGTGGTTGTCTGTGATGGACCCGAGGACAGTGCCTCCTGCCTGCTCTACAGTCGTGGCAGTCTGTTTCACAACGTCAAACTGAAAGTCAGCTGTGACAAAAACCATGATACTGGGGCCTCGATGAAGGCACTTCACCATGACACAAAGCATGGAGGTGGCCTTTGCGCTGGGGTCATTCTTTGCCATGCCACTGAGGACTCCTCCGGAGAAGGCTACTGTTGGACGAATATTTATTTCGTCAACTAACAGGATTACATTCTTCTGTTGAGGCTTTTGAATCTTTGCAAACGTCTTTGATATAATGTCCTTCACGTTCACTGTTGAGATGACTGCTTGTACTTTTCTTTTGCTTGGCAAAGCCAAGTACTCACGAAGAGCTTCGTAATTGCAGTGTGGAAAAGATTCCACAGCAAAGCAGTAGTCTTTGACAGTAAGTTTTTTGTCTGCTAGTAGCTTTAGGTTATTGGTGATGAAGTCCAGTTTTTTTTGCCTTCTTCTTGTCTACAGTCTCTTGGGCCTGAAGTTCAGTCACTACTTTCCTCGACACCTCTTCTAGGGGGACTTTGTAGTTAAGACAAGTATGTACAACAGCATCAAACTGAGAATAGGAATTCAGACCATTATTAGGGTTCAAAATTGTCCCCAGGGGAACGCGGACACCACTCCTGTAGGCAGAACACACTAGGGGAGAACACAATGTTGATTTGTTTTCCACAACCACTGTCATTTTACATTCATGAAAGTCAGACGACATGAAGAGATATGCACACCTGGCAGACGATCTAGTGATCCCTACGTTCTCATATTTCTTCTGGATTTTCTTGTCTGGCACAAAGTCACAAAAGGATTTGATCCTGTCTCTGTCCATGAAAATATCAAGCTGTCTGTGTTCTTGTTTTGCTGGGCGAGGAGGGGGTCTTGGGGTCGGTAGGCACGAAGCAGATACATAAAAAATGCTTGGTGCAACAGCTGGTCTTGTTGTTCCGCCTGGCAGTTTCTTCAGTGGAGGATTTTCAGGCCAATGCTTCTCGCAAACGAAAAAAGATTTGACTTGCGAAACATTGAGGTCTTGGCGAGGAGGAATCACAGCGAGCCACGTCTCCCTTTCTGGATTATCCTTGGGCAGTTTGAATATTCTACACTTGGTCGAATCGTCGTAGTTTCCTGTACAATTTACAATTCCACACTTGTTCGGCATAGTGACAATAATTCACTTCAACACAGGAAAAATCATCAAAACTTGTCAAAATACAACACGAATTAGCCAACGACTGTTGATATTACATTGCACTGACATCCGGTCAGAACTCGGCGAGGTGCGAAATAGTGCGTATTTGAGATGTACAAAAATATATATTTCAATTAGATTCAGCCGTTTATTGATTGCTTAACACTACTATGACTTCCAAAGATTATGCTGAGATACAAAATAGAATGGAAATTGGTCGAGAATATTATAGTTATTTTAGCTCAGATCACTACGCGAAATCGACACGAGGTGTCGCTAAAACATAATAGACTACTCGGCCTGCAAGTCAGCGGGTTCGACGCGAGAGCACTTGCCTTCGCTAGCAAGCACTGAAACCGAAGATTGCGCGTCCTGTGTGTAGTAGTCCTTGCGTTAGACCCAAATTAGATCTCCATTTTGAACACGTAACGTTTTTGTCTCCACCGCAGATTGTCTTCGTTAACAGATTTAGCGGGTGCTGCAGAATTACTAAGTATTTTTCTTTTTCTCCACGTGGGCGGTTCGTGGCCATAAATGCTAACGGTGCGAGGTTCGATACCGGGTTCGGTCCCGGCGTCGGACTTTTTTCCTCTAGTAAGTGTCACCGTTAATTCGGGCGGATCGTCGTTCTTTCTCCGGGCACTTCGTCACTTTCTCCCCCACGACTTTGGTATCAATTTCAGCCCGCATCTAATTTCAAATCTAAAAGAATTAAAAAAAATTAAAAAAAAAACTTCAGTAGCTCGCTTGAGTTTGCGTTTAGCACCACGTGAATGTTCTGTGTTTATGTACAGTGTGTGAATGAATGCCCGTGATTCACTTGAGCGTGCTTGTTGGAGTACAGTGCTTTTCAAGAATCATATGTAGAACAAGAATGAGGGATCAAAGAATACAAGAACATAACTTCATCGTGCTGTCCAGTGTCGTAAAGTTTTCTTTTTACCGTCAATATATTAACGACTTTGGATCTATCCTAAAAACGTGTAGACAAAATGGCGGGAGGTTGGAAATCTTTCATGTCGCAGTAGATGTCAGTGGCCTGTTCATTGACTAGATCCTTCTGCATTAGTTTATTGTGGGATAGTAGCGCCAGGCTGGTAGCACTTTTCGTTTCTCCCTTTCTTTTTATTTCGTTTAGTGCCAAGCCAAGACCCCAACGCGTTTTTAACAGAGCAGGGACGGCAAGCGCTGTACCTTGGAATGCGCATGGCGTACGAGCTAGAGAAATATACCCTCATTACACCCCGCAGGCGTGTGGGTCCATGAGCATCTATGTCTCTTGTTAGTCCTGTTTTCTTAACCCATTCAGCCTAATTCTAGGTGAGTGCCAGATTAGCTTTGCGCCTTTTGGCGCCAAGCTAATCTAGCACTGCCCTTAAAGTATCATGGTCGATCCATCTCCTGCAACCGGTGCATAGTGTTTAGATGATTCCTCCCAATTTTTGGGAAAAACGGCCGTCGGGCTAAATGAGTTAATGCTGATCCTTTGTCCCATTTATATCTGTGATCCTCAAGCGAATGACCGCCAGTGTGCGGGCGTTTAATACGCAAAGTTCCTGATTACTATCAGCAAAGGGTGTAATAGTAAAATCACAAATTGCATCAGCAATATCGTTATCTTCACAAATGCCACGCCCCGTCGAAAGTTTCTAAGCGGCATTGCTTGTGCTAATTGTAAATTCACAAATAAAGTAGCCCGTACACGACGCTAGGAATGGGACTATCCTGTTCTATCCGCACCTATCCAGCCACTCAATAGTTTGTCGATGGGTCTCGCTAGCTCGGCGAGACTTTTCTATCCACCCTCAATAGAACCTGCTTCCATTTTTCCTATCCTAGCCAGCTCGCATATCCGCAAACAACTAATCAGCAGAGCCTGCGCGTCACGCATCAATGTCGGTATCTAACTGCTATCAGCACTGGGCTAGAAATTCACAGTGTTGTAGCTGCTTGGGCCCCTCGGTGCAGAGGGACAGAAAAATGGAGAAAACAACATGCTTGAGCTTTTCGCACGCATTGCTCGCACAAGCGTCCCTCCCAAAACAGGGCATCGAAGTAGACACTCCCTCGTCCAGACTAATTCAGGTTCTCTATCTCAACGATAATAATTGTGGTAGCTGGGAATTGTTCTCAATTCTTCGTCTTCCATGTATGCACCGAGTTTGTCTCGAGGACATACACGATTTGTGAGATTTTCCCTTATAAGGAAACACTATCCAGTAGATAGGATGTCCGACAATATCTTTTCTATTATCATGTCAAAATAAGCCATTACACCCTGAAGCAGGTTTTGCTTAAATTGCTTATCGTCCTATAAAGGCAACATTACAGATTACGAGATAGATCAACCAATTTAGTTCAATGGTAGCGCCAGAATAGCTTGGCGCCTGAGGCGCCAAGCGACTCTGACACTACCCTTGAACTAAGATAGTGAAATGTATTTCAAGCAATAGTAAACCAAGATGAAAAGGGTCAATACCAGACCCAACATCAAAGACCAGCGAATAAACCATTAGTGTACTTACGTGCGTGCAGTGATCATGAGGACCCTGACTGCGTTCCTTGTGCTGCTCGTGATGGGACAGGCAGCGGTAACGTCAGCAAGTCCGCTCTCGGTAAGAAGTTACTATGCTAACGAGCAACAACAACAACAACAAAAGCACGACATTGGTGGACTCATTGAAAACACTAAAGTAAAAGTGTATTCTTTATTTGTTGTAAACTCTCTTTTACTATGCATTTCTTCTTTGTTTGATAAGTATCACTGAACAAAACACTAGTCTGCTGGTATTTCAAAACTGATGTGTGTAACTCTATCTCTCTCTTTGTGTGTGTGTCTGTGTGTATCTGTGTGTGATGGTGTGTGTGTGTGTGTGTGTGTGTGTGTGTGTGTGTGTGTGTGAGTGTGTGTGTGTCTGTGTGTGTGTGTGTGTGTGTGTGTGTGTGTGTGTGTGTGTACACAAAAACCCTAAAAAATGGGTGACTGTCTTTACCATCCAAATGGAAAATGGATGCATGTTTAAAATCTGGGTGCCCAAGTCAGACACCCATTTTTTTTTCTGACGGTTGTTTCTACATTGTCTTGCCGTAACAAGTCAGAACAAATTTAAAAAAATCAGTTTTTCTCATTTTTACGTTTTTATACGCACTTTTGTGTGTTTGAACTTGTCCAGCAGTGTGTGTGTGTGCATGCACAAAATCCCTAAAATTGGTGTGTGCGCGCGACATCACCCTTCTCAGCTTTAAATAACTTGGTGAGCCGAAGTGAAACGGAGATATACAAAAGGTAGGGTTTAGGGGGGGGGGGGGGAGAGTATTGTAGTTGTGTGAGGGAGTAAATTGTTTATTTTGCTGCCAAATGAGGTTTGTTATTTGAGGGTGTGTTTGTTTTGTAAATCAAAAAATTGTTTAGTTGTGATGTGCTTCCGGGGTCATGTGGTGGGAGGTTATGGCTTGTTGCAAATTTTAGAGCCATGTATTCGTTCCCCCAGCGACAGCCTATGTATTCGTACACCAGTTGCTATGAAGTGAAGTGATTGTATGAGTGCGCAGTCTGAGAGAGGACGTATAGACTTTGGATGAGGCTGATGTCTTGTGTCCTGCCCAACCTTTTGGTTCAACCTGTTGCTTTGTTTGTGGGTTTGTTGGTGGTATGCTTTCGTTTTGACTGCAACTCTTGTAGGAGTGTATGCACAAATTGATTAAATGCACATGACATCACACAGTCAGCGTCGTTACGTGCGTCGTCTGCTGCAGTCGTTCGTTTAATCAGTAAAAAGAGTGCATGCTTGGATGGGCCATTTTCGGATGTAATGCTAAGTCAGAGAAAGAAACCTAATGTTGCCAAAAGGTGTAATAGTAAAGTATTATTTGTGTGAATGCTGTCCGTTTGAGGGAAGGACTGGGAAAGTCGAGTGTTGAGCAAAGAGAAAAGGCGACAATGGGAAAAATATCCAGCACTATACGTTGGAATAGATGCATAACAGTTACGACACGCTTGTAAATTAAAAAAAACCACGCAATTAACATTAACAAAAGTTGAGTTAAGAAAGGTTTTAAAACAGTTTTAATAAAAACCTTTGCCCGACACGCTTCTAAAAACAACAGTTTCTTAGTTTTAAACCTTGCACTGCGACATAAACGCCGGGATTGCTTCTCAGTTTTCGCTGTCCGATAGTGTGGAATGTAGGACTTGGCCAACTGGATCCATCTGGTGCACTTCAAATATGTATTTGTGAGTGGTTTGACGTGCAACTCGGTGCGCACCTCTGAAATGACCTACTGTTTCCACTGATAACGAAAATATTTCATTTATAAGAGAGCATTCAGCAGCTCTATAAAACCAAACGCGATGCCCCCCCCCCCCCCCCCCACACACACACACACAATCTCCTCCTCCCACACCCTCCCTCCCCCACAACCCCACCCAAAAATCATAATAAAAGCAACCAGAATAAATAAAATAAACCAAAAGCAAAACAAAACATGCTTAACCCATTCAAACCCCAAGGCTGTACATCCTAAATTTGGGAAGTGTCACCTAATGACCTAGCACCAACCCCAAGGCTGTACCTCCAAAATTTGGGAAGTGTCACCTGACGACCTAGCACCAACCCCAAGGCTGTACCTCCAAAATTTGGGAAGTGTCACCTGACGACCTAGCACCAACCCCAAGGCTGTACCTCCAAAATTTGGGAAGTGTCACCTGACGACCAACCACCAACCCTAAGGCTGTACCTCCAAAATTTGGGAAGTGTCACCTGACGACCTAGCACCAACCCCAAGGCTGTACCTCCAAAATTTGGGAAGTGTCACCTGACGACCTAGCACCAACCCCAAGGCTGTACCTCCAAAATTGGGGAAGTATCACCTAACGACCTAGCACCAACCCTAAGGCTGTACCTCAAAAATTTGGGAAGTGTCACCTGACGACCTAGCACCAACCCCAAGATTGTACCTCCAAAATTTGGGAAGTGTCACCTGACGACCTAGCACCAACCCCAAGGCTGTACCTCCAAAATTTGGGAAGTGTCACCTGACGACCTAGCACCAACCCCAAGGCTGTACCTCCAAAATTTGGGAAGTTTCACCTGACGACCTAGCACCAACCCCATGGCTGTACCTCCAAAATTTGGGAAGTGTCACCTGACGACCTAGCACCAACCCCAAGGCTGTACCTCCAAAATTTTACAAAATACCTCCATGATCACCTCGGTGCTGTGGACGTTAAACCCGAACTAACCAACCAACCTCTGTGTAGCGTCCCGTAACCATCTGTTACAGAAGTGTATATCTGAACAGTTACGGTGGTAGTGGGCCTTCATCGAGCTCTGGCATAAAAGGTTCAGTCGCCCTTACTCTCCGCCGTGAGATGGCCTTAGTTGCCTGCTCGGCGATAAACCTAATTAACTAACTAACTCTCCTACTTCCCCTCCCCCGAGAATCATCCAAACCTCCCCCTCTACTCCCCTCCCCCACCCCCCAGCTTTCCCTCTCCCCCTCTCCCCCTCCCAAACAAAACAAAGCACTGAATTCATGGACACATTCATGGCCCAAAATAACTTGCTTGTTTAATAAGGGAGAAGGAACTCTTTTGTACCTGGTGATGCCGGCTGTGACCAGTTCGCCATGATGGAACAAACGATAAATCATGACCAAAACAATGAGGTCCACTTTGCACTTAAACCCACTCAGCCGTGACACACTACAATAAACTATTGATCTGACATGTTGGTTTCAGGGTCGTGCAGGAATAGCTTTTGCCCCACCCCGAGAGACCATGAAAGTTCAAAGGTGGTGCCAGAATATCTTGGCAACTACAGGCGACAAGTTATTCTCTCATCACCCTTGAACTTGCATGGTCGATATGGCCTATGCCTGCCATGAAGGTTTCGGAGGATGCTTCTACAAATTAAAAATATCGATCCACAGGCGTCAAGCTATCCAAGCACCACCCTTGAATTATCATGGTTGCTATGTCTTGTGTGCTGTCACGCAGGTTTCAGAGGATACCTCTCAAAGTTAGGAACTGTGATCACATGCACCAGGCTGTTCCAGCACCACCCTTGCACCATTGTGTTCGACATGTTTCTCACAGTTTTAAAGGGACTTCTTTGAAATTCAAACTAGTGAACCAAGGGGTTACAATTCGAGTTTGCTTTTTTTTTCACTATAAATTTAACGATCTTTGTTGTAAAAAGTGCCGCTGTTGAGTATCAGTGTAAAATGCGGTAGTTAGTTCAATCATTTCAGATGTGCAGCGGAGCGTAGGATTCTAAGGAACGTTTTTGAAAGTTTGTGGTTGCTTGCATGTATATGTGTGTGAGTGCTTGTGTGTGTGTTTGTGTGTGTGTGTGTGTGTGTGTGTGTGTGTGTGTGTGTGTAATAATAATAATAATAATAATAATAATAATAATAATAATAATAATAATAATAATAATAATAATAATAATAATAAATATGACATTCGTATTTTTTACTGGACTTTATATTGCTGGAAAAAATGACAGCCGAAAATAAACTATCAAAAATATATTACTCCCTGATTGGGTACTGGAAAGGAGCAACCGCCATTCAAAAATTACATGCGGCTGTGTGTAAAGATGTAACCCTCGAACAAATAAGACAGTGGCTGCAAAAACAGGCAATATGGCAAATTTATCTCACTGCATGAAGAAAAATATCTAGACCACATTTTGAAAACACAACACCGAATGACACCCATCAAATGGATCTTTTGTTTCTGCCGCATGATACTATAAGAAAAAAACGATACAAGTACGCATTGATTGTTGTTGACATTGCTTCAAGGTACAAGGACACTGAACACATAACTGACAAAAACACCTCAACAGTAGCCACTGCATTAACAAAAATATATAGTCGTGGTCACCTAAAATTCCCCAGACTTGTTCAAGTTGATGATGGATCTGAATTTAAGGGCGCAGTTAATCAGTTATTTGTGAAGCATGGCGTACTGGTTAGACGAGGTTGAGAATTTTAACAAACTGTTATCAGAGAGACTTTTCAGTTACCAGTATTCTAAGGAACTCATGCATGATGCACGTAACACTGAGTGGGTAAAAAGATTACCACATGTGATAAAAGCAATGAATAATGAAGGTCATGTAAAACACACAGATGCTATTAAATTGAAAACAATGCCGTCAGGGTCAGAAATAAAAACAAAAGTGCCAGACACAAGTTTGTTTACAAAACAAGTAAGATATTTGTATCAACCTGGAGAGGCCGAAAATGACGTCAGATGCAGAGCAACAGACCACATCTGGTCTACATCTGTACACAATATAAAACAAAATGGTCCCAGGAAACTCACCGATTTATTACCTGTATGAGGCTGCACCACAAAGGGCATTTCCCAGAGAAGAATTACAGATTATCACCCCAGACACTGTTACTCATCTCAGTAACTAACTCGTCAATCAGTTCATCACAAATGTCTTTAGATAACTTGAGCCTATAGTGCCCAGGTGCATAAGCCTTTTCCTTACTATGAAACACACGTTTTGTGTCCCCAACTGCTAGTGACTTTTTATGTTTTGGATCATTTCAAGATTATGTTTGTTTGACCTCAGTGACTTGTTTGGATAATCAGGCATTAATGCTCTATCTAATACTTGCTTGTAATGTTCATGTTTTATTGCTTTTTTTTTTTATTCCTTTGGCTTTCGACTGACTACCTTTTTGGTGCAGTATAGAATACATTTTTCATCTCAGACCAACATACTCAACACTAGGCACACCATTCAGTTCATCCTTAAACTTCCCAGGCACTTTCTTGTTTTGTGTACTATACAATCGATGATCTTTAGGGTAATCAGACGTGTCATACATGTGTAACTCTGTTTTCATTTCTTCATAAAAGTCTTCAGTAGGCACATCAATGATCATAGTCAGTGTCAGTGTATAACAGACGACACTTAGGATACTTTGGTTTAAAGTAATCATAATAAAATTCAAGCATCAACAGTTTTGATAACTCAAGAATTGCCATACCAATAAATACTGGCTTGTCCAGTTTGACAATCTTTTATTTGAGTGACACTGCATACAATGATGAATGAAACTCTTTATACCCTGTGTACTGTGGTTTACCTGTAAGCTTAATACCACCCGATTCAGTTGTTACTAATCTCACATCTTTGCGGTGATGAGGATTTTCCATCCTCTTGCCAAAACAGGCATTGTTCATAAGCTTAAAGAAGTCTTTGTCAAATGCAGTGTTGCCGTCTCTCGCATGCAATGTTGTGTTCTTCATTATGTAACCTTTTATGAAAGCACTTTGATCAAATTGAATGCCTCTGTGAACTTTCTTTAGTACTAACCCATGTCTGATGTAAAACTGCAGTAAGCGGTAGTGACAAACGTAATTGAATTTATCATTTAGATTTGTCACAAGTTTAGTGTCTTCTTTTTTCCCTGTCAAAGACATTTTCTCAACAGCTAATGGATAATCATTGTGGTAATCATGTAGATGGTGTGGGTACTACAGGTCTTCTTCAAATATCCAACCATTTGCATCATTCCAGTCATGATTCATAATATAGTTTGATAACTGTGTTATGTCATACTGTGACAAATCATACAGACAAAAGTTTTTCAAGGGCAATAACTCACACATCGCCCAGCCATACAAATTGTTCACGTCCACATAGGTAATGAATGACCTTGACCCCTTAAGGTCTGGGGCATCCAGATATTTATTATTTGCTTTTGCATAATTGTTTGCTGCAATATTAATGCCACCCCTCAAACCACATTCCACCATTTCACCCATCGTACGATCAGACAACAGGTCAATAAATATCTTACTGGATTTTAAAAATGCATGTGTGGGATGCCAGGACTAGTTATGTAACAAGCTGGGTCAAGACTGCAGTGTAACAAACCCTTTTCATGGTAACTTTCAAATACGTCTGCTAGCAAGCAAACGTCAGCTTTCAAGTATTGGTCATGGTAGTCACCAATCATCTGACACCCTAATTTATCCCACGCATCGAGTGCGTGCTTGTAATCAGAGTCAGAAATACCTTTACCCTTAAGTGTAGAATAAAATTTCTCTTTTGGTGGCAGTCTCCTATCCTCAAACACAACCCAGTGATCAATGTACTCATCGGGATAGACACCTTTCTTAATCAAGTCTGGCTCAAAATATTTACTTGTTATTGAAACGATGTCAGTTCATCTGCCCGACTGGCAAGACCTAAAGACAAATGTTGCATGGAGTCATAAAATTCTAATTTGTTGTCCAACCTAAAAGTCAAATATTTTTCAGTTGTCTGTGCAATGCAACTAATTTTTTTTTTTAAGACTCATCCACAGCACGCATGATAATGTGTGAATCATACCCCTTTAGATTATGAAAATAGAATGGTAACTTATATGTCTTAGGATCTGTTTTTAATAATAAGTTACACTGTTATGTGCAGCACCTCTGTAACGCCCAGTTATGTGATCATGGTCACAGACTTTATCACCTCTGAGAGGCTGTTCACAAATCCAACACATCACAGCTGTATCAAAATTCAGTTTATCTTTTTCTGTCATTACCAAAGGCATCTGACATGTTGTGATATATTGTACTTCCTGACTATACAAATGTGTCATTTCTGTTAAAAACAGACATGCTGCATTTTCTCCCCTGTAGATAACAGGCTCTGTATACTGACCATCTGACCTAACAAGAATGTATCTGAAAGAACACACCACCTGGTCACTCAACTTTATAGTTTTTGGTAATGATTCTGGAACAGGACCATCATATGGTACAACCAGTGATTCCAAATCAGCATACACTACAAACGGCAGCTTTTGCTGATTCCCATAGTTCTTAAAATATACCTGACTACCAGGATCTGGATACTTCATTACAGTTTGAATGTCATCAGCTGACCTACAGTGCAAAACATAACATGATTATGAATTAGTCATGACATACTCCTGACAATTGTGTAGTGGAAGTTATCATTATCACCAATTAATAACAGGTCAACATGTTTATCTTCTGACTGTCCATAGGTTGGAGCAAGTGGTGATACTCTAATTGGTTGTAACTTGTCAACAGACTCATTATCCCACACATACACATTTACAGATATACCAGGATTTAGTTTTATCAAACAAGTCTATGTCCTCTATTTTAACAGGGAAATCTATACCACTGAAGTTGAGTTCATTTACAAATTTGGTGTAGATAGATACATGTTCAGGTTTTGTTTTTACAAAGTGTAGTTTAGCAAGCACACACCACATAAAACAATGGTTGTCATTGTTCTGTATATTGACGACAGCCTTTTTGTTTGCAACATCTGTTGTCAGTGGTATCCATGATCTACCTAATAATATAGGATGATACCTTGACTGTTTTAATTGCAGTTCATGTACATGACCTTCGGCCAACCAGACACCTTTATTTTTGCTCTGTCGATTGCTTCGAGAAAGTCAGGCAACAATCTTTGTCTAAACACGTTTTTCAATTCTCTTCTTGTGTTAACTGTGTGTTGTCTTGTTGATATATACAAAAAAAAAATCACATCAACATCTACTCTAGTAAATTCTATTTTATCAACAACTTGAATCTTTACACTGCCAGAAAGAAGATTATCTTGTATGATAGAAAAAGTGTTTTCTATTGATTCATATACATTGTAAGTGTTGGATATAGGCAAGTCTGTTGTGTGAAACACATTTCTTAAACCTGAGTGGCTTGATGGGCTTGATGGGCTTGATGGGCTTGTGCATTGTCCATCATTTTTATTAGTCCAACAAAATATTAAATAAAAAATATTAACGCTGACACTGTACAGTGGAGTCCGCTTAACACAAATTTCTAGGGACACAGAAAATCACTTTGTGTTAAACGTATTTCGTGTTCACCAATATGGCCTCAAAATTGATCACGGCCCTCAAGGAGAAAGTGTGTAAGAGATGTGTGCCTAAATGAGTACCAGGTTAAAAGTGCACATTATCGTATGGGTTGTACTTTATATGCATACCTTCAGCTCGCTAGGAAAACACAAGAAAACGTGTTCAGCTTGCGTATTTAATGTAAAATCCATCAGGTGAAATCCATAGTAAGTTACAATCCATCAGGTAAAAGCAACACAGTTTGAAGTACAATCCTGCATGGGTAAAAGGGTTGTGTTGGTACACGAATGATGCAAACAATATGAATACAGTTCAGAAATGCTAGCCAATGAGTAGACAGATTACAACAGTCGAAGGCTATTCAGCCAATCACATATATTGAGTTTGCTCTGATCTGTCGTGTACTACAGTGCGAGAGCTGCACGTGAATTGGTTTTCTGTGAATGGAATCTGTGTTCGTGTTAAACAGGTGAATAATAGTGAAATTGCTCTGATTGGGAACCAAAACCAGCTTCGTGTAAAGTGAAATTTTGTGTTAAGCATTTTGTGTTATCAGTGAAATTTTAATACAGAATAAGAAGGCCGTCGGCCGGGAATGCAAAAATGGTTCGTGTTAACCGGAAATTCGTGTAAAGCAAGTTTGTGTTAACTGGACTCCACTGTATGTGTAATACTATTTTATTAACTGTAAAACTGTTAATATAAACATTTAGTTTACGTAGTCGTTGAAATATTTGTTCACAAAGTATCTCAAACCAGTGCAAGCAGTTGTTATTATTAACTCTTAAGGTAGGAGTCTTAAAATCAACTGTCATACACTCCACATTTGAAGTCTCATCATCATAATCTAAAGACACATTATATGACAAATATATTCCTGATGGCGCAAGCAGTATTAAGAGGTTTATGTCAGGCTGTTTGGGAGGTGTTCTTATCTGATCTAAGTAGACAACATCTTTGAAGCAGTGTGTGATATCAATGATTTGTCCATCTGTCATTTTTAATGGACACACAAAAGTATAAATTAATTTACTAACCCATACCCTGTGGGCTGATCTGTCTTTAAGATAAGCTTTAGATGTTTAGTTGATTTAAGTTTATTTTTTACAATGTCTCGTTCATATTTATTTGGTATAACATCGTTTTATCTGAGACAGTCTTCATAGCTGTCATGATCCTTACAGTAAAACAAACAGATAAAATTTTAACTGTTCACGAAAATCTTTCAGTACAGCATTATATTTTTTAGTGAGAATCCATACACTGACATTTGCGTGTCTGCCACTAAAGTCAAGTTCTGCTAAAGTGTTTCTCTTTTTAACAATATTTTTTTCTGACAATAAACAAAGTTGGCTGTCCTTGAAATTGCTTTTAAAAAAGACTGCAGCCAGTCATTAATTTTTTTTTCTTCTCAGGATCAACTAAGTAAATGTTGCTGTCAGTCCAAATAAATAATCGGTTGTGATAAGCTTTGTTGTGTTTGATAGTATGACAAAATATTACAATGTTTTCAAAATGATGGATGTATCTTGTTTGTAAGAGGTTAAGAACAAATTCAGTTCTTTCACTGCCTTTGGCACTGCAAAATAAACCACAGTGTGGGTCAAGGGTCATAAAGTTCATTTTAATACAGAATATAATTTTAATATAGGTGTCCACTTAGTCTGCTTTTTTGAATGTTCAGTTGTGCGTCATACATCAGATACAAATAAATATTTAGTGCTCCTCCTGTTTCAGTCTTTTTTTGTATCTGAATTGTTATTCCGTCACTGCCATTTTCAACAGTACGTCCTGACCCATGCAGGTAATCATCATCTGTACTGCGCAGGTCTAACCAAAGTGCGTATTTTTCTGTCAGGTATTGACCAATTCTTACGTCATACAGATGTAGATCTTTACATGCCATGTTTGCTGGTTTTTCTCTAAGTCTCCCAATCCCCCATTTTGTGATCTCGTCATAGTGTTGGTATGGCAGCATACCCGAAGCGTACACTTGGTTAGGACATCCCTTAATCCTACGGGATAAATGTGTAATCTTTGGATTGTAAAACTTTTCAGATTCTCTTTTGAATGGATTTTTTGGTTCAATAAACAACATCAGTATACCTTTCAGTGACCTGGCAGGTGTGTTAATGTTTATGTTCCACATTGTATCGGCCTTGTCTTTGGGTATTGTACTGTGTCTTATCACGCGGTCATAATAAATTGGAAGTCTTGACTGATATTGATTTGAATTTGTCTGGCAAGTTCAGTGTGTGTGACAATTTCATATTCCAAAGAAATGTTTGAGATCTTGTATGTCGCATCTGGGTCAGTTGTTTTGATAACTTTTGCACAGTCATTAAAGGTTAGTTCAAAGCTTAAATGGTCATTCAGTGCTTCTTGGTAATAAGGCGAGAGTGTTGTGAGGATTTCAAATTCAAGTGGCATGTAAAATCTATTCCCATATGTATCTGCTAATACAACGTCCTCAATTACAGATGTTGATTTGTCTCCCTCATCGATTCTAAGTTTAGCAACGTTAGCAGACTGTATGCCTTGGTAAACACGATCTTCTCTTTCTTCTCGTGTAAGCCACTGGTCTTTGTAGCAGTAAAACACATCAGCATCATCAAGACTAAACACTTCCTGTCCTTCAAGTTTTACTTTGATGGTCCTAACAATTGCTCTGCCAAGATTGTCAACAAGTGTTCTGTTTGCATCTGATTCTGATGAAAGTTCAATATTAAATGCTCACGCCTTTACCATAGCTGACACTTAGTTCCCTTCAGGCTGCCAGAGAGATAAGGCACCGCGAGGTCACATTCCACTCTCGTGCGCTCATTCTATTTATATCGCGCGTGATACTGAGCTATACATGGCGTGTCCGGCGCTTTCTGCTATAACAACCACCTACACGTTTGTATTCATAACACATCTCTGCCTAAAGTGACTGTTGTGAAAGGAACATCGTTCAAAAGTTGAATTTTTCACCTACACACCGATACCAAACATGACAACATTACGACTTACATTTGTGTAGCAGATTATGGTGAAAATAAAGAGAATGAGAATTTGTTGATGTATGATGTCCGTGTTTGTTGTGAAATTGGCAAAGTTCCCACAGCCATAACACAAAGACGAAACTTTTCCCAACGAAACACACTTGCATGTATAAGGGTCAGCATGCCTACAGTAAGTATCACTTACCAGAGTTTCACAACGAAGTGCGGGACGGAAGCAGAAGGGTGGTTAATGAGGTCACTGACAAGTGTCGATAGACAAGTACCAGGCCTTAGTGCACACCCGGTCGTATAGGGGAAAGTGAGGGCTTAGTTACACGGATACTTTTGAGGAGATAGTAACGTTTCTTTCTCGGGAAATAGTGTAACACTATCAGTGAACCTGTTCATGTACTTTTGATTTAACTTTTGCTCATGGTGGAGTCTGAGGAAATGCATACAGTCTGTGTACACACAGGTGTGTTCCATGCACTGAGAGTAAATGCATTGTGCAGAATATGTGGCGGGAGATCACAAAAGAAACACAGAGATAAAAAGGCATATCTTTGTATCAAATATGAACACTTAATCCACAAGTGTTATGGAATTAATATCCAGGAAGACAAAGACCTGATGCACTCCAAAACAATGTGTAGTAGTTGCTATAGTCGGATGAAACGGATAGACTCTGAAACACGTGTGTCGGAGGATATAAAGCGAAATGCGGCGTCTGAGATTGACTCATCACAACACATTTGGACCATGTTTGATCCAAATACGAGTTTTGAAGAATGTGTCACGTGCATTCACTTCAAGCAGCTAGGTAAAGGAGGACGACCAGCGAAGGGTGCACATGGGAAGAAACGATCGTTTTGATCTGCTGTCACAGTGACACTCATAACACTGACACTAATAACAGCACTAATGAAGGTGATAGTGGTATACAAGTTTTCATTCCGCCGATGGCTACTCCCCGTAAAACACCATGCAAAGTCGATGCTCAAACGTCGCCATTACAAAAAGTGTGGACCCCATCTCCACCAGCCAAGCGGACGCATGAAATAGCCATTTCACCCATTGAAAAAAACGGGTGTCGATATAGCCACATCTCCACATATCAAACGACCCAGCCTTCGACCTGTCCAGAAACTGCAGATGCCATTGACAAAGAGGAAGTACAATATCAGACGGCACTAAACCGCACAATGCTTAATGAATCAACTGATGCCACAATCCGTTGCAAGACTGGAGGACAGCCTTTGTATTTGATGCACATACCCAAAACAAGAAAACCAACAACAGGGGCATCATCAGCCGTAAAACGAAGAAGGTCAAAGGTATTAGCCCTTGCTAGAGCCAATAATATGTCTGGTGGATAAGAAGTGGATGAAGCGGAACAAATAACTGACGAGTTAAGACGAGAAAGAAAGGAAAGAATGTCTGCAAAATTAGACAGAGCAGGCTATAGGCGATCCGTGTATGTCTGTAGAAAACAG
Source organism: Semisulcospira habei (assembly GCA_036245525.1). Classification (NCBI taxonomy): domain Eukaryota; kingdom Metazoa; phylum Mollusca; class Gastropoda; family Semisulcospiridae; genus Semisulcospira; species Semisulcospira habei. Next base: position 104,027,970 of record BTPG01000003.1, on the reverse strand, counting down.
GGTATTGCTCTGAGAACCAATATAGGATTAAGCTGGTCCAAGTACAGAACATTCAAACGCTTCATGAGAAGTATTGGTGTCAAACTTGAAAGTGAAAGAAAGAAAAGGCAGACCCAGAAAGAAGCGCTCTGTGGCACAGTAACCATTGAACAAAAGAATCTGACCTTTGAAAACAAAGTCAAAAACAAGAAGGAAAGCCAGAAAACGCCTGTCGCATACATAGAGGATCTCACACATTTAGTTCCTGAACTGCTTGACAAGTATGAAGCTGCAAATCTTCTTGAATGGCATGAACAAATAACAAAAGATGAAATTTGGATAAAACTAGGAGGAGATCATGATGGTAACAGTTATAAAACAATGCTTCAAGTTGCTAATCTCCAAAACCCTAACTCTAAACACAATACGTTTTTTGTGTATGGCTAACTGTAAAGACAGTCATGAAATCTTCAAACAATTTTGCAGCCTTTAAAGAGCAGGTGTCAGTTCTCCAAACCATGAAATGGAAAGAAAAACAAATACGTGTATTTCTGTTTGGCGATTACGATTTTCTCGTCAAACTCTTTGGTCTCTCAGGAGCACAAGGGGTCCACCCTTGTCTCTGGTGTACAGCTTCGAAAGTCAGCTACAAAGATCTGCACATGAGCGAGTACAAGTGAAACAGAGAACACTTAACAACACCAAGAGGGATTACATGCGATACATGCGTGCAGGAGGAGACATAAAGAAAGCCAAGGCTTACAACAATGTTGTGCATGATCCAATCTTTGATGTTGAGAATTCACAAACTGCACCACCATACCTCCATCTTTTCCTAGGTATAGAAAAAAAAAAATCCCTCCTGGATCAAGAATGCCATGAACTTGATAAAGCAATTGCTGAAAGACTGGCCGGGGAAAAGGAGGTACATGGTGGAAACACACCTTTTGAAAAATACCTTTTAGAAGTAAGAGTCATCAAAGAACTTGAAAAAATAAAACAGCTGACCGAGGGTATTGCAGTGTTGAGCGACAAGATACACAATGAGAGTGCTAAGCATTTTGATGAACGACATGAGCAGAAGAGGACAAAATAGAAGCTCTGAGAGAAGAGACAAAGTTGCCATTTCTGTGCTGACCTGTCACTTCTGGCCTTGACGATGCACTAAAGAGGAATAAGATATTCATGCAAGCATACCATAGCCGTTCGTTTGCTGGCAACCACTGTCACCGTTAATTGAAGTATGATGTGTTCACTGATGTTGGTGACAGTGTTATCAGCAATACCATGAAGTTGACAGATGATCCTAAACTTCATGCAGCAGCGCATGACATATCCTTAAAGTTCCGAATTCTGAACGACCTGTACTCGCAAGTTCATGCTAATGTTTCTCACAAAATGCCGGTGAAGAGCAAGAATGAATCAATGCAAGACATCAATGACAAGATTGCAAACTACATGCGTTTTTTTAAGTACTTTTCCAGCCAGTAGCATCATTCCGAAACAACATATCCTGGAATGTCACTGCGTTGAATTTATGACAAAGTGGGGATTTGGTTTGGCACTTCATGGTGAGCAGGGAGGTGAAGAGAGTCACGCTACCATTAACATTTTAAAGAGCAGGACATATGGATTGCAGACAGAGGAGGAAAAACTCAGACTGCTCATGAACGAGCACATGACACTCGTGTCGCCCGTCCTCCACCTCATCATTCCTCCAGTAGTCAAACAGAAAAAAATTCTCATATAGTGCTGTAGTAGCCGACGTCGGTCTTGTGTAGATCTGTGAACATAAACTCAGTATTGTTCTTATGTCTAGTGTTTCAGCAAATGTGCTGAACCGCAAGGTATATTTAAAAACACTGTTGAATACTGTGACCTGTGATGGAATAAACGGACTTTAATACACCGAGGGCATTAGCAGTCCGTGGAGTACCGGGACTGAGCGCGAGAAATGCCAGAACGTGACCTGTCCATGACCTCAGTAACCACCATCCTGCTTCCGTTCCCTACTTCGTAGCGAAAATCCGGTAAGTGATACTTATTGTAGACATGCTGACCGTTATGCATGGAAGTGTGTTTCGTTGGGAAAAGTTTCGTCTTCGTGTTATGGCTGTGGGAACTTTGTCAATTTCACAACAAACACCGACATCATACATCAACAAATTCTCATTCTTTTTTATTTTCACCATAATCTGCTACACAAATGTAAGTCGTATTGTCGTCATGTTTGGTATCAGTGTGTAGGTGGGAATTTCAACTTTTGAACGATGTTGCTTTCACAAAATTCACTTTAGGCAGAGATGTGTTATGAATATAAACGTGTAGGTATTTGTTAAAGCAGCAGAGCTCCGGTCACGCCTTGTACCGTGCAGTATCAAGTGCGATATAAATAGAATGAGAGTGCGAGAGTGGAATTTGGCCTCACCGTGCCTTATCTCTCTGGCAGCTTGATGTGAACTAAGTGCTACGCGCAAGCACTGGCTGGTAAAGCCGTGTACTAGGCATGCAGTGCCAGTAACAATTACATCATTGGGACCCATGTTTGGAAACTTGACAGTAAGTTTTTGGTTCTGGTCTATGGTACTTGGATTGTTAGTGATGACAATTGATTGCCTAATGCCCTTAACACCAAGAGGCTCACGTAGTTTTCTGTACGGGTCTAACTTTGATCCGCAGGACTGTGTCATTTTATTATGCAAAAATCAAAAATATTAAATTAATAAAACGATAGAAGCTGGAGGATTTAATCATGAAGATTTTGAAATGGATGTCATGGATGATTATGATACCAGTGCAACGGATATGACAGATATGACTGGTACAAGGAATACTTACAGTTTACGCCACAAACTTTTAGAAAGCAAAGTGAACTTGTTTTATGATCATGTTGGTGAGCGCCCAGACAACATAGATCCTAATCAGTTTGAACTTGATAGTAAGGGTCATTTATATTTAAATACTGTCGACAGAGGCAAAGTGTATCTAACCCATAAAACTAACCCTTCTAATTATAGATCTTTAAGCACAATCAAAACTGATGTCGGTGGTGAGGCAGCACTGCAGTGTTACCTTGGTGTTGGTACTAGTAAAAAGTTAACACCGAGACTTGTTAGTGCTCTTCACGACATGCAAACAAGGTTGCCAACAGGACAAGAAATTGAAATGACTGAAGTAAAAAGACTGCCAGAAATAGCAAACACAGTGATACAAGAAACCTCATTTACTGATGAAGTAATGAAAACAATAGATGATCCGCCTTTGTCAATGCGGGAGATTATAGAGTTGTATAAATCACTGCAGACTATAAGAGGTGAGATGGTAAATAATGTAGCCAAACTGGGTGAGCTTGATAAACAAATAGAACGAGAAAAGGAAAAATTAGCTACAGCTGATGAGGAGAATTATGACACAGAAATAAAAGAGAGAATACAGCACAGATTAAATGATTTGCAGATAGAAAGATCAGGGCGATTAGAAATGATTAGTATTGAAAGAGAAAAACTGAAAACACAGGTCAACAGTATTAGGGAAACTATTCAGAAAATACTTCAGGAAGACACAACTTTGGCTGAGAGATTAAAAACACTTTTTAGAGAGCAGGGTATTACAATTGCTAGTTTAATTACTGCTCTGGGGTTTATTATCAGTACTGTTGTGTTGGCTGTCTCTGGTGGTGGCGCAAGCGGTGACGCTCTGGTCCCTCCAGCACCACCAGGTCCTTCAGACCCAAAAGATTTACTTCCCCTTCCCTTAGCTTGACTTCGCGAACGAAGATTTTATAGGAGTTGCCCACGACGTCTGCAGGCTTGTTTGTGGCTGCGGAGGCCAATCCGAGACAGGCAGGTTCGACCGCAGTGGCTGCAGGGGAAGATATGGCCAGGGTTCTGAGCTGCGGCATCTCTGTTTTTTCTCCTGAGCCGCTTGTCCTTAAGGCTAGCTCTGTGAGAGTCCTCAAAGGAGACAGCTGCCTTGTAAATGGTGGAGCGCCAGGTGTCGCGGTCCGCAGCAAGCGAAGACCACTGGTGGTGGTCGATTTGGCAGGCACTAAGTGACTTCTTGAGACAGTCTTTGTATCTCTTCTTTGGTGCCCCTCTGTCACAGTGTCCAGTAGCAAGCTCGCCGAACAGGGTGATCTTTGGTAGGCGATGATCCTCCATCCTGGAGACGTGCCCCGCCCAGCGGAGCTGTGTCCGCAGCAGCAAAGCCTCGATGCTCACAGTTTCAGCCTGTTCAAGGACCTCGACGTTGGTGACATAGTCACTCCAGTGAATGCCCAGGATGGTACGCAGGCAGCGCTGGTGGAAGCGTTCGAGGAGTCGTAGTTGGCTGCGGTAGAGGGCCCAGGACTCGGAACCATACAGCAGGGTGGTGAGGACCACAGCTCTGTACACGCTGATCTTGGTGCCTGTTTTCAGCTGTTGATTGTGCCACACCCGCTTGAAAAGTCGCCCGAAAGCGCTGTTCGCTTTTGCCAGCCTGCTGTCAAGCTCCTTGTCCAGCTTGGCGTCCGACGTGATAATGCAGCCAAGGTAAGTAAACTGGTGCACTGACTTTAGTTCAGACTCGCCAATGGTGATGTGAGGAGGGCGATACACTGTCTTGGGTGCCGGCTGATGGAGGACCTCTGTCTTTTTCAGACTGACCTCGAGTCCAAAGAGCTGGGCAGCATCTGCAAAGCAAGACGTGATGCGCTGCAGGGCTCTCTCTGTGTGTGCAACGAGGGCAGCATCATCAGCAAAAAGCAGCTCACGAATCAGTTGGTCTCGGGTTTTCGTGTGGGCCTGCAGTCGTCTGAGGTTGAACAGGCTGCCATCGAGACGGTACCTGATGTACACTGCATCGTCATCATCGAGGTCCACTGTGGCCTGCTTCAACATCATGCTAAAAAAGATGGTGAAGAGGGTCGGTGCCAGCACGCAGCCCTGCTTTACGCCGTTGAGAATAAGGAATGGTTCTGAGAGGTCATTGTTGAGTCTGACCTGGCCTTGCTGGTCCTCGTGTAGCTGGACAATCATGTTGAGGAACTTTGGGGGACAGCCAAGCCGCTCCAGGATCTGCCACATGCCTTGCCTGCTCACAGTGTCGAACGCTTTTGTTAGGTCGACAAATGTTACGTACAGCCCTTTGTTCTGTTCGCGGCACTTCTCCTGTAGCTGTCTCAGCACAAAGACCATATCTGTGGTGCTCCTGTTTGCTCTGAAGCCACACTGGCCCTCTGGGAGTTGGTCTTCAGCGATGGCAGGTACCAGCCGATTCAGGAGCAGCCTTGCAAGGATTTTCCCAGCAATGGACAGCAGGGTAATTCCCCGATAGTTGGAACAGTCAGACTTCTCGCCTTTGTTCTTGTACAGGGTGATAACGACTGCATCACGGAGATCTTTTGGTAGTGTTCCTTCCTCCCAGCAGCAGAGAAAGAAGTCATGGAGCTTGTTGTGCAGTGCTGTGCCTCCATGTTTCCAGATCTCTGGCGGTATTCCATCAATGCCTGCTGCTTTGCCACTCTTGAGCTGGTGGATGGCTGTGAGGGTCTCTTCAGCGGTGGGCGGTTCGTCCAATTCAACCTTTACTGGGAGGTGTGGGATTTGTAGGATGACTGCTTCTTGAACAGTGCGCTCAGCGCTGAAGAGGCTCTGAAAGTATTCCGACCAGCGGTTCAAGATGGAGGTATTATCTGTGAGGAGTGCCTGGCCATTCGCGCTTCGCAGGGGACTTTGTACCAGGTGCCTGGGGCCATACACTGCTTTCAGTGCTTCGTAGAAGCCCCTGTAGTCACCATTGTCAGCACAAAGCTGGGTCCTCTGTGCAAGCCTGGTCCACCACTCATTCTGGAGATCTCTGAGCTTTCGCTGGAGACTGCTGCAGACGAGGCGGAAGGCAGACTTCTTCACAGGGCAGGAAGGCTGGGCTAGGTGGGCCTGATGGGCGGCTCTTTTTTTTTGCTAGGTGTTCCTGGATCTCTACATCGTTTTCGTCAAACCAGTCTTTGTTCTTCTTTCTGGCGAAACCCAAGACTTCTGCAGACGCTCTGGTCCCTCCAGCACCACCAGGTCCTTCAGACCCAAAAGATTTACAGTCGTGGGTAAAAAAACAACTAACACATATATCAGACTTGCTTACGAAATTGGCTGTGAAAGCAATGGATGCATTGCCAGGCATAATAGGTAGTGTTGTCAGTTGGTTGATCAATACTGCGGCAAAGGTAGTAGGGTTTATGGCGGAGCATGTGTTGGTCTTTTTGGTGTCAGTAGGAGTGTTAATGGTGGGTTATTTAATGAAACAGGTAAAGAAGTAATATACCTAATCCTGTGAGGCCTATTACCAATGCAGTTCTCTCTGACTCATGTGTGTTTAATGGTGCTGGTGCTGGTGCTGGTGCTGGGGATGGTGCCAGTGCAGATGATGGTGCCGGTGCTGGGTCTGTTACTGACATTGCTGGCATTACTGCCAGCATGGGTGATGATGTTACTAGTGTTTACATTATTAATGGTTTTATTGACTGTAAATGTGTGGTTGTGGCCCCCAAGTTTACAGATTGGTTGAGTCCTAATTTTTGAACAACACCTGCAACAATTATTTCATTATTATAATTTGTGATTGTCCCCATTTGTAATTGCTGGTCAGATGGCAACATGTATAATCCGATGCCTACTACAAAGTCAACTTTTGATCTATCATATCTGAGGACGTCTTGGTAACGCTGTATGCTTGAAGGGAGATCAACAACTGAATAATTTGAATCTTCCAAGTTTGATAGAAACTGTTTTTGTGCCTCGAATTTGCCTCTTCCATTTAAAATATTTGATTTTGTCAATGATTGTGCTCCAAGTATACACCACACATATGTTCTGATAGACTCATTTATGCGTTTGACTCCCGCTTGAGTAAATCCGTCACTCCTGTCTAAGACAAATGTAGTCCAGGCATTAGACTGTTTCTGTTCTATTGATCCTATCCAGACTTGAGATTTTGATGAGAATGAAGTGTAACCAGGGTAGTAATCTTGTGGGTATTGTCTGTGACTCATAGCAAAATACAATGTACCCATACCATTGTGATCATCAAGTTTTTGTGTGACGACATACCAGGGGCTTGTGTTAAATTCATTACATATACGTTCAAATGCTTTCATATCTATGGGGTTGTTAAACCTGTTGAAACTGGATTCAGTTGGTAGTGGTGTATGACTTTCATACTTTAGCTGAATGGCTACAAAATGAATTTAAAATTAAAGCAACTTTAAATCCAGCTACCTTACTTGTTACATTTGAACTTCCAAAAGGTAGCTAGTATTTATTATCAGGTAGTCTTGGAAGGTTACTTGGTTTTTTTAGGTCCAGTAACAACAACAAATCCAGATGAAGATTGGACATTAAGCGGAGGTCTATTCTCACCAAATAAACAAAGAGTAAATGGAAAATATCCTGTTCATTTGGCAGTACATACAGTACTAAATATTCACTTAAAAGGATTAAACACGACTGAAAATGTACACAATGGAAAACCTTCAACTTTGTTAAGATGTGTGCCAACTGGAACTGCACCTTATTGTGAAAGTGTAGCTGTTATATTTCCTAATTTACAATTTACGAAATTAGGTTCCAGTTTCTTTGAGTCACTGTGTATATCTGTAACTAATCAGGATGACAAACCAGTTGTGATGCATGATTTTAGTGTTGTGTTAGATGTTAAATAATTTTATTTTTGTTTATAAAAATGAGTGCTGGTCCAAATTCGAGAATTATTCCAGTTGCGTGTCTAGTGACAGAGTTGAAAGATTTGGCTGATGTACAGGATTTTGAAAAGGAGGGAGAGATGGAGGAGGTGAATGATTTTGAACTTGATTCGACTGGCATGTACAAGCGAAAAGTAATCAATGACATGAAGGCAGGAACAGAAAGGCTGATTCCTAAACTTGGTCAGATGCGTGATATCACTGTTCCTGTAAATAATGTGCCCTACAACTTAATACATGTGGGTAATAAGTGGGTAGTTTCACCTGTGCCTGGTCGAACCACCAACAATTGACTGGGACATAAAGTTTGAATTTATTACTCCTTATGTATAAACTGATGATGAAGGTGCCTTAGTGTTTAGGAAAGTTGTTAACTCTGGGCCACTGATTGTAAGCTTTGTTCCAAGTTTTGCACAAGACAACAATAGCAGAGAAAAACTAATGGTGCAAGAGTATGAGAGACGACGGTATCTTCTTACGGACAGAAAGGGCAAATCAGATGCAAAAGTTGTGTTTGTACCATCAAACTTTACCATAACAAAAGAAGTGACAATAGTATTTGAAATTATCATGAGATCTGTTGCATCTGTAAAAGAAGCAAATATTGCGCAGGGAATCAAATTTATGTGGGATGACACATTAGCAGAGGCAACAAAAGTCTTTATTGCTATTAAAAAAGGTGTTGATGTTGTTGAGGTTTCAAGCAGTATTCCAGCTGTCAAGATATTGGTCGACAAAACAACTTTTGTTTTTTTTTTAAGTTACATAAAACTGGAACACATCGATCTTGTTTAATTTTATTATGCCAACAAATTATATACTTTTGATGAGTTGCAAAATGTAATCGCAGATTAATAAAAATATTTGTGAATAAAACAAATGGTGAACTTGTATCCGCAAATATCGACGACTGAGACTTTGTCAATTGATCCGCATGTGACAGCTGTGCCAACTGCATCAGATAAAACATTACAGGCAGATGCATTCCGATTAATAAATATTACAGATGCCATAAAATATTTGGAAGGAGAGGAGGCAAAATACTCCAGATGTAAAAGACGGTATAAGACGGGTTTTAATTCTGTTCAAAACACATCTATGGCTGTGCGTGCAGTTTGAGCCAGATTATCTGTAGCGGTTATTGTTTTGATATTAACTGGAATTGGTAGTTTAATTTGCGTTGGTCTTGAAGGAGCTAGCATTGCCACAGGACTGGCATGCTTGGGTTTGGAAGGCCTTAACAAGAGATTTCACACAAAATTACAGAAACATGAAGCATTGAGTACGCTCACGGGTGCAAAACTGAGCAGTATGAAACTTATTATTAGTAAGGCATTGGTAGATAATTTTATTGACGAACATGAATTTAAGAGAGTGCAGGATGATTTGAACAATTACAAACAACTGAAATCAGAAATCCAGAATAAGATGCATAGTCAATCTCCTGTAAATATTGAAGAACTGAAGGCTTCTTTTTTTAGAGAGTGGAAAACAGCTTGGTGTACAGAAATCAGGGAAAAACTTCAAAATCTTTTAAGCAAAAAAAAAAAAAAAAACATCAGGTTTGGTAATTGTACATTTTTTTTTTTTATTACACTTTGCAAAGAGATTTTATGCCACTTGCACCTAACTATTTAACTCCATCAGCTCCACCAACGCCACCTGACTATTACTAAAAAAAGTTTTTTTATTGTCCTTATATCTTGTCAAATCTGTCCGAGTAAGTTGTGACTTAAGTCAAGAACCTACAATTTGTTATGTTTAAGCTATTATAAGAAATTAAAAGTTCTTGTGTCAACTAACTTATAACAACTTAAAAAGTTACCTATAAAGTTATTTGACAGTTATAAGTGACCTTAAATAAATTGTTATCAAGTGCTTATGTCAATGTTTTTTTTTTTGTGTGTGTGTGTGTGTGTGTGTGTGTGTGTGTGTGTGTGTGTGTGTGTGTGTGTGTGTGTGTGTGTGTGTGTATGTGTGTGTGTGTGTGGTTATTATTAAATAACTGTGTTTTCGGGTATTGTCACAGAGCCAATAATAAAAATGTTTTTGTAATATGCTTTTTCTTATCTCTAACACTAATCCCTATATACAGACACACACGCACATAAACAGACAAACACACACATACACACATAAACACATGCACATACAGACACACATGCACGTAAACACAAACACACATACGCACATGAACACATACAGACACACATGCACGTAAACAGACAAACACACATACATGCACTCACACATGCACTCAAACATACACAGACCCTCATTTCAGTGGTATGACACGCGATACTGACACGCTGTGTACATTGTTTACATTGGATATCATGATCACATGAGATAGTTCACAGACTTGTAAACAGAATCACAGCATGCCACAGATTAAAGCTGATATTATGTGAGATATCATATGAGCCGTGGGTTATTAAAATAAGCTTTTTTTAAACAAAAATCGCGTCTGTTTATTTGATTCTCAATGGCCTTTTCAAGAGAGGATTCACACTTACCTCTCTTGAAGAGGCATTGAGAATCGGATTGGTGATCCGTCGCCCAGACGGGACAAGGTAAGGACGGACAGACAGACAGACACACACACACACACCCCACCCAGCCCCCCTTATCCCCCTTACTCCCCTTTCCCTTCCCCTTACCCTCTTATCCACCCCTTTCCCCCCTTTTTTTACCCGTTCGCGCACAATTTCTTTGATTTATTTGCCGGCACGGTAATTTGTTTACTGTAGGTCCTACAGCTAATTATATATATATAATATATTAATATATATATTATTAATTATATATATTTATTTGGACTGGTTATTAGGGTTCTTCACACCCCAGATGGGGGGTCTAACAGACCAGTTATTTTTCGAAATGAAAGTAGTTTTTGCTTTGCTTTTTGTTTTGTTTTGTTTTATTTTATTTTATTTATTTATTTATTTTTTTTTAAATATGTGAACGTCAAATCACGATGTATTATGGACTGACGTGATTTGACGTAGTCATGCGACGCGTATGGCATCACATTTGTTCGCCCGTGCGTCCAAGAGCCAGACATCACATTTTGCCGTCAACCATTAGAATTGGCTTCTTTTTAAAATCATAGCATATTACCGCGGAATAAAATCCCGTTCGTCTGATGTTAATGATTCTGAGCAAGGCCTCCAAGAAGGATAAATCCTCATGAGTCCCAGCATCTACGGGAACTCATGACGATTTATGCTTGTTGCATTTGGACGTTGTTTGTTGTGTTCCAACAGCCAAGGGACTCATTTGGGACTCAATAGGTTTTTAAACTCTGTGTGTTTCAGGAGAGAGAGGAAAGATCTGTTACTGTTAACGCAAACAAAGGGGACGTGGATGACCAAAAAGATTCACAGGAAGTCGACAAGAGGTATCTGGACAGCCTCGGCGGTTTCAACGTTCATGGATACAAAAGGAGTGACGAAGATGGGGAAGACAAGAAGGGTTTTGATAGTTTAGGGGGCATGAACGTTCATGGCTGGAAGCGAGGAATTGACTCCCTTGGGGGCATGAACGTTCATGGCTGGAAAAGAGGGTTCGACAATTTAGGGGGCATGAACGTTCATGGCTGGAAAAGAAATTTAGATACTCTTGATGGCATGCATGTTCATGGCTGGATGCCACGGTCCCCCTACTTAGGAGGCACTAATGTTCATGTCAGGAATTGTCGGTTTGGCAGCCTTGGGAGAGAGAATCGAAATTCTGGCAGGCTAGTTCGCCAGGCCCGTTGCAGACCGGAAGTACCGTTTGACAACTTAGGTGGCATGCACGTTCATCAATAGAAATGAGGTTTCGATATTCTTGGAGGGATAAACGTTCACGGGTGGAAAAGAGGTTTCGATACACTCAGCGGCATGAACGGAAAATGATGGAAAAGGGACGAAGAGTCACCTAAGCAGTGAAGAAATATAATAATAGAAACAAAGAAACAAAGAGTCCGAAGGTAAATCTACAGATTCTGATATGTAAACTTGTCATTTGAAACACTGCCCAGAGCTAGATGCTACACATCTGAGTGTAATACGATTAAAACATATTTTCTCGATAAAGTAACCGAAAAAAAGATGAACTGGTTTACATTTTCTTGATAATGTTAATGAAATGCATAAAAACCCAACAATTGCATATTTGCTAAAAGCTCTCACGATCAAATCTGAAAGTGTTTTTATTTTTGGGGGAATACCGTGCTTTAAATATGTACCATTATTAATCCATACTTATATTACTGACTTGCGCGCGTTAATTAACCGGTGTAGAAAACTGGAAGCTGCGTATAGGTTCAACTTTTGAAATTGGTTCCAAATTGAGAGACTGATCGAAATCATATCGAATTCTCATAAATATTGCTACCTTCCCTGATCATTTTTAGTGCCATGGGGCGTTAAACTCTGTCGAAGCGTCCCGCATCAATCGCTGCGAAAATGTCGTATAGCGTTGCCGCCGGCAACGTTATACGACAGACATTTCCGCAGCTATTGACGAGCGACCTCTTGAATGAATTAAACTTGAAATGAAGCTAGGAAATGACATTTTTCTACGAACACGCGCTAACAAAATGTGCGAAAATAGTGAGCTGCTTCTGTTATGCTCAATCTAATTGCGCTATGCCGTAAGGCCTACAATCACAGACCAGATAGCATTTTCTGACCTAAGCTGTCGTATTGTCACATACAAAATTATTCTGATTAAAAAAATATATGATCAGCACATCCTAAATGCTTCTTTGTGACTGTTCATTGCAGAAAATACGCCATCGTCGTGGTATGTTAAATATGATGTCAACAATTACACGGTGGTGTAATGCATATAAATATCTTACAATGGGAACTTATTTCCGTTGCACTTTTGTATTAAGGTCTCGTCCAAGTCACTTCTTCCTTAGCATTAAAGTTTGTGTGCAATGTTTCTTGTTTTTCAAAGGCCTGTAACATGCAGTCTTGTGTTTAACATGCATTTAACCCCTTCACTGACAGTGGACACTGGCTTTGTTTCTGTAAAAAAAATCATTTGTTAATTCAACACAAAACAATTCACAAGGACACACACTACGAGTAGTAGCAAGAGGCATAGAACCTCATGTGCGGGGGCACATGAAGTTCTATGCCTCATGCAGGTGGATGATGTTCGTGTTTTCTCAGCAGTAAATGGGTTAACCCGCTCCGAGCTGACAAAAAAAAAAAAAACAGAATGGAGTTCTATACAGAATGCGCCCGTATGTGTCCAGATGCCACTGCGTATGAATCACGTGACTAGAAAAAAGTAAGCTTATCATTTAGAAAAGTCAATAATAACAGAGTTTTATTACTCAACAAAGAAAGAAACACGATCAGAAAGGACAAGTACACACTACGTTATTAACTGTTCTTGTCTTTCTGATCGTGTGTTTTGTTGTTGGTCATTTCATTGGGCGGCATTTTATGACACTTCGCAGTCGTGTGTTTATAGGACTGGCATTGATACACAACAGAAACGTTTTCAGATCTTAGCAGACGCACTTTATATATTATTGTTTTGTTGCTGAAACTAAGTGAATGGTAATAAACAACGCTGCAAATTATTTGATTGGTAGCAGTCGCTTAACTCATTCTACCCCATCACCGAAATCCTTCAAGTTTGCCCTTGTCCTCTGAAGACTGCATTGCAGTGCAGGACACAGATCAACCATGATAGTTCAAGGGTGATGCCAGAATAGCTTGGCGTTATAGGCACCAAGCTATTCTGGCATCACCCTTGAACTATCATGGTCGATCCTTATCTTGCTGTGGTGTGTCTGGGGTAGAATGAGTTTTAAAAAAATTGTTATTTACGATGCCCTGACAATAGTTCCACATTTGCTGACTGGGATGCGTGCGCCAATCTACAGTTGTAAACCGTACGGCAGAAATTGCAGACCAACCCACGCGCATGTAGCAAACTCTGTGCGCATATGTTAATGAGAGCGGCCATGTTGTGCGTCTCGGTATGTGTGTTGTGCATGTGAGTGTGTATTGTGCATGTGTGTGTTTGCGCAAGTGTGTGTTTGTGTGTGTGTCTGTGTGTATGTAAGCGCGCGCGTGTGCTTGTGTGTATATGTGTTGTGGTTTTGAGCGAGTGTGTGTGTGTGTGCGCGCGTGTGTGTGTGAGCGCCCGCGCGTGTACGTGTGCGTGTTTGTGCGTACCGACTATCAACCCTTTGACTTTCAGTAGCGTTTTGCCTGCACCAATTATCGTGACAGGAACGGCTGCTGACAGATAGAGGGTTACATCGGCACGAAAGGCTTCACTAATCAGTAAAATGCGAGATTATGTGGACGCATCTTGAACATTGTGATTTTAATGAATTGACCCATTCGAGAGGTGCCGTGCACGCAGACTCGGTTGTTTGCAGGTTAGCCGCATCACAAATAGTAGCGTCTCAAATGAGTTAACCATTTGTCTGCCAATGAAAAACTGCATGAGGCATAGAACAAGATGAGACCCGGCAGAAAGCGGAGCATTTGAGGATTTATGCATCTTTTGGACCTTATTCATATCTGAGTTCGCCGAGAACGAATGGAGGTTATCCGGCGATTATATTGCTATGGTTTCAGAGATTTAAGGTCTAGCGGCTGGAATGATCAACTTAGCTGCCAATGATACCGAATTACGCTTCTAAAACAACTACATATGACCGACATTTGCGTGAAAGACACCTATGCACAAGAGGACCAAAACATAGGCATAAAGAACAGAAGACTGTCAAGACACCATAAATCTTTATGAGCCTCCGCCACAGCGGGGGCTAATGATGGTTTGTGTCTCTTCTGTCGCGGTGGTTGCTAACGGTTTAGGTCTCTTGCACCTGAGTAGCGTTCATAAAACCTCTACACGTGATCGACATTCGCGTGAAAAACATCTATGAGTAGCGTTCATAAAACCTCTACACGTGATCGACATTCGCGTGAAAAACATCCATGAGTAGCGTTCATGAAACCTCTACACGTGATCGACATTCGCGTGAAAAACATCTATGAGTAGCGTTCATAAAACCACTACACGTGATCGCCATTCGCGTGAAAAAACATCTATGAGTAGCGTTCATAAAACCACTACACGTGATCGACATTCGCGTGAAAAACATCTATGAGTAGCGTTCATAAAACCACTACACGTGATCGACATTCGCGTGAAAAACATCTATGAGTAGCGTTCATAAAACCTCTACACGTGATCGACATTCGCGTGAAAAACATCCATGAGTAGCGTTCATGAAACCTCTACACGTGATCGACATTCGCGTGAAAAACATCTATGAGTAGCGTTCATAAAACCACTACACGTGATCGCCATTCGCGTGAAAAAACATCTATGAGTAGCGTTCATAAAACCACTACACGTGATCGACATTCGCGTGAAAAACATCTATGAGTAGCGTTCATAAAACCACTACACGTGATCGACATTCGCGTGAAAAACATCTATGAGTAGCGTTCATAAAACCACTACACGTGATCGACATTCGCGTGAAAAACATCTATGAGTAGCGTTCATAAAACCACTACACGTGATCGACATTCGCGTGAAAAACATCTATGAGTAGCGTTCATAAAACCTCTACACGTGATCGACATTCGCGTGAAAAACATCTATGAAAACAAGAATAAAAATACGCATGAAGAACACAGCACAAACAAGAGACATAGACCTTCATCAATGCCCGCAGTCGCGGGGGATCATGAATGTTTATGTTTCTTGCAGCTGGGTACCTTCGCACGACACCGACAGTTAAGGGGTTAAGGGGTAGGGATACATGTCACCTGCAAATGTCCTTGACCTTAGACAGATCGGCCTTCACCTTTGCAAGCTCTTCCACGACGGCCAGCACATCGACTCTCTCGTCCACGGCAATCACAAGACTTCAGTTGCGACAGCTGGTCTTTGATGGTCGCCAATTCGGCAGTCAGTTCTTTTCTTTTTTTTTCTGCGCGTCCTCCGCGGCGTCCGAAGAGCCGAGAGGCGCCAAAGCAGCAAACAAAAGTAGGTAGAATGCACCAAAGTGAAGACATTGTCACCGGGTATCTTCTGCGAAGGAAACGGTGACCCCCTTTACTGCTGATACAAAGTCTGCCTCATGAAGGCTGTAGGTCTAGTTAGTGAAAAGCGAGATTATCCTTGTAATATGTAGAAAAACGCACTTTTTTCACACACAAAAATGGACTTATGGTCTTTCTTTGTAGACTTAAAAATTACGACACGAGAGATCTAAAGTATACTAGTCCGATATTGGTACGATCTGGAAAGGAACTCAGGGAAGACTTTTGATGGGTGTGGTGGAGCGCGTATGGGTCTTTACGAGCGCAGAGATCGCATCGACTAATCTAAACTGAACTAAACAGAAATGCATTCGCAGAGCTAAGGTGAACGCCAAGCAACTGTATGAGGCATGGATCCCAAAGAGCCCTGCTTGTCCACGCACACGCGCACACACACACACACACACACACACACACACACACACACACACACACACACACACACACACACACACACACACACGCACATGGAGACAAAAGCCTCAGAGTGGGTTACCTACCATTTTATTTGAAGAGGGATTTCCATATTCCTATTTATTCTAGGTCTCTCAAATTAATGCGAATGTTTAGAACTCACCTTATAACTAAGCTCTATAACTTAAAATAAAATATACATTTTCTAGAAACAGAGCCACTGGAAAGAGGAAAAAATGGGTTTATACCAATATAGTGGGTGCTTCTAAAAATATCTCTCACACAGAAGCCGGTATTACAGTGAAAATGGGTGTCGCTTCAAATCATTCATTTAAGTATGAACAATCTTAAGAAAATAAGGCGTCTATAATAAGATATCGTTCACGGAATATTTGATGCTTCTTCTTCACATTTATTTTATTGCTGTCATTCTTTTTGTTTCAACTTAATGTTTATGTATGCATTATCATTTATAACATTTTATTGTGCAAAAATGAATGAACACTAACCCCTAACCTATAGATTATGATTTTAACAGAGAAAATCATTTAATCACTTCTACGTTTTGTCCCTCTGAAGCAAAACAGTTTATCATGGCATTTATGTGAGGATGTATTCTGGAACTTAAGAGACAATTTTATGTGCTCTGGAGTTTGAGACAAAACAGCAACAGAGCATTTTGAATATTATCCCTTATCATTAGGAATACACCAGTGTGTGAAACAAGTGTGACTAATATTGTTGAAGGGTAGGCCAGAATAGTTTGGCGCCTCTAGGTGCCAAGCTATTCTGGCACCACCCCTTAAGGGCATTGGTCAATGTCCTTATCTGTAAGTACTGTAATGTAGCTTGCATATGGAAGCGTACAAATTTGAAGCTTTTAGCTTCAGTATAATACAGGTTTAAAAAAGTGTGGAAAAATACGAAAGATAGGAAAAGATTTAGTGGAAGAAACCTCATGATCCCCCGCAGTCAGGGGAGCTCATGAGGATGTATAGTTCTTGCAGTTTTGCAGTGTTTAAAATTTTTTTTCTCGGCAGTCACGGATTAAGCTATCGCCGGGTGCACACGGTTTTCTCCCTCTATTTGCTGCCGCTAATTCATACGGAGGGAGACAACCTGTGCTCGCGGGTGCAGAAAGGCCTGCAATGCTACGGGTTTATGTGACTGTCGAAAAACGTCATAAAATGAGCAACAGAGAACGACTAAACTTTGTCCTTCCAAGCCTCGCCTCCCCCCCCCCCCCCCCCCCCCCCCCCCGGACCCCTGTTATATTTCTTTGCACTTTGAAAACTTGTAACTCACATTTCTGATCAAGCCACAGGCTATTTTGCTACTTTACATGTCACCAAGATAAAGTGTAAGACGGCCATAAAGCCTATAAACCCGCCCAGTGCCATTTGACACAGACTGTGTTTCTGCAATCCTCGGTAATTCAAGACATTAAAAATCTGTCCCTGGAAAACGAGGTATATAATTTATACCTCTAGCAGTTTTGCTGGTGTTCAGATTTTCTCGCAACTTAACACAGGGGCGGATCAGTTACTTTGAGAGGAGGAAGCGCGTCCAACTTTTTGTTGGGGGCTTCCAAGCTTTTGAGAGGGGGAGGGGGGAGTGAGGGGGGGGGGCAACCTGACACAAAAGGCATCCCGACGCTAGACCTTGCTTCCAGTGGCCGCAACATCGAACGAGAGGGAGGCGGAGGGAGTGACTGGATACTCACGACCACCGCTCTTACCAAACGCCGAAATATCAAACAACGGGGCGGAGGGGGTGGGGGTGGGGGGGTGGGGGGGGGGAGAGAACACTCGCCAACCGTCTGTAATCCCCCGCCACATTCTCGCTACCCGCCAAAACATCGAACAGCAGGTGAGATGGGGATGGGGGGATGGTGGAAAATCCCTCAAACTTGTAACAGCATTTATTACGCCAAGGCACGATTATTGCAAATCTGTACTGGCAGGTTTACCGGCAGATCAGATTTCACGCTTGCGGATGATTCAAAACAATGCGGCGCGTCTCATCTTGAAAAAACAAAAGAGAGACCACGTTACGCTTCTACTGAAGCAGCTGCACTGGTTGCCCGTAAAATTCCGCTGCCAGTACAAAATTGCAATTTTCGCCTATCGGCATTTTGACGGATCTCTCCCGCCGTACCTTTTCGCCAAGCTGTCTGTTTATCAGCCATCACGCACCCTCCGTTCCTCTAGTGTAACTCTTTTAAAATCCCAAAGCTTAACATGAAAAATGTCGGGGAGCGTTCTTTCACGTTTTTAGCCCCAAGTGTGTGGAACTCCCTGCCAACTGAAATGCGGAATCTGCCCACATTGTCACAGTTCAAAGCTCACTTCATGACTTTTCTTTTTTGTCGGGCATTTAACACTTAGCTCTTCTTTAGCTAACTGATAACTGCCTTTTATTCTTATCCTAGAGGAAGTGAATGTAAGGTGTTGGGAAGAGATGGGGTGGTTTAAAGTAGTGTATAATCGTGCGTGCGTCTGAGAGAGAGGGTGTGCTGTTGTGCATGCGCAGTGAGTCCAGTGTTTTCCTGGAGAACAGCGCTATACAAGAACTATATGTTATTATTATTATTATTATTATTATTATTATTATTATTATTATTATTATTATTATTATTATTATTATGGGGCTTTGTTATAACGTTTTAAAGAATTTTGGGAGCGGGGCGGGGGCCTTCCAGAACCCCAGGAGCCCCCTTTTCCTCCCCTCCCCTCTCCCCCTCCCCCTCTCCAAGATCCGTCCCTGGAACGGCTTAAACAAAAATTTGGTTATAATATGACGTCCAATGCTTTCTTCACAAGGCGATTATGAGTATTTGAATGTTAAAGTTACAGCTTTGAGATTCCATTAAAAAATCAGTCATAAAAAAGGAACTGGCAACATGATTACGCGATCACTAATCACTTACCATGTTGCAGGAAAACACCAGTGTTTCGTTTTTCATTATACGTGAGAAAAATATTATTAAAGCATTGAGTGTATTTGCATATCCCTCACAAACAGCTTACTTATCTACTTTGCTCGCTTTCGTATGCCGTGCAAGAGAGATAATTTCAAAGTTGTCGATACACAATGTTACGCCGTCTGTTTATCAAAAGTGGAACAAACAAGATGAGGATTTCATCCCAAAGTTACCGTATTGTTACGTGTGTGGTTGCGTTATTCTTTTAAACGCATGTGTGTATTGATTATTGAAAAGATCCGATATTCATTTGAGTTTTTTTGGCTAAGAATTGCGTACCTTTTTAATAGAATTCATTTTCTTTTGCTTGAAGAATTGCGATCGATGTCGGTTGTGTGGATAAAATGACTAGTCTTTTCGTTACATTGTTGCTATAATCCACCTCGTTTGACCTAGAACGTTCTGGAAAAGACGCGATTATTCTAGTGACTTCAAATATGATGTCAAAGTTGTTGGGAACATTTTGTAATTGTATGGAATACGCCTAGATGTTAGTCTAATTCTGTAGTTATTTCTACATTGTTCTTTTTAATGAATATTAATGAGTTTGGGTAACGATATTTTTTGGATTAGTTGAGTTGTGTGAATTTGCTGGATTGTTCTGGAAATCTGTAATAGTATAAAAGACGGTGTTAGGAAATATGTGTGTACATTGTATGAGAAACGCAGTGTGTCAAAAGTGATGATGCATTGTGGAGACAGTGTATCTGAGTGGATGCATTTACGGATGCATTGTGCTGAGATTACATCGCTGCAATAAAATATTGTTAGAACTGTTACTCTATTGTGGTATACAACCTTGTGCCACGTGTGACGAGTTGCAGCTGAGTGAAGTTTCTTTACAAAAGGACGGACATACTGTGCTTCGTGCCTTTAGTACGCTCTGTGGGCTGGTGTAGCGACGGGAATTCTGAAGAAGTATAACGAGAGCAGGAAATGACGTCACAATAAGCTTGACGTCATGGCATCGCTAGTCTCACGACGCCATGTACACAATGCCGACTATGATGTTTCACGTCACTCATCCGAAAGGCACACAACCTCTTCCAGGGTTGACTGTTTTCTTCCACACAGCCTCTTCCAGGGTTGATTGATGGTAAATATAGTGGATTCAAAACTTAATAAAATGAATTATTATTTAAAAAAATGGAACAGGTACAACACTGGATTACGAACTTATCTAATGTCTATTTCAAAGGTAGCTACAACCAAAATTCCAAATAAATAGAACTAAAATTACTGACTCAAATGTGGTTCAACCAGCCTACGGCAATTTTTTTCTTAAAAGAGTCACTTTATATCAATATGCTCGGAGGCTTTCCGAAATACAACTCGATCAAAGCATTTCCCTATCAAATGTTTCAGGTTTGTACGTATAGAAACACCTGAGATACTCTGTCTACACACACACACACACACACACACACACACACACACACACACACACACACACACACACACACACACACACACACACACACACAAACACACACACACACACACACACACACACACACACACACAAACAGGGGGTGAGTTGTGCTCACGATCGACGTCACACAGTAGAAGAGCGGCTCCGCACATTTTTAGCATTTTGCAACATAATTACTTAATTAGTGACTTTAGAACAACGACAGGGTGATTCGGCTCATCATGCCGATCATTTCGGTAGCTTTTCGTGCCATTTGCGGTACCTTTTACTGGACTTTTCAAAACTTCATGGCACGCAAAGCACAGAGGAAGGCAGGCCTACGTTACCGCACTGTCAGTGTCAGCGGACCGGTGGCAGTCATACTCATGTTTTTGGTCGGCTTTCTGCTCCGGTGCGGTGATGTCGAAGCGAACCCAGGCCCACCGAAACGACAGACTCTTTTGACATGTCAGGGGAACCAAGACAACCAGTCGCCCAGTCGTGAGACAAACGCAGTGTCTGAGCCGACTATTGCGGATGTGTTTAAAATGTTGAATGTGATGGACAAAAAGATGGACAGTATGAAAGCTACAATGCAGGAGCAGATGGACAGAATTCAGAGTGACTTTACTGCGGTGATGAAAGAAAACAAAGAGTTGAAAGAGAAAGTAACGCAGCTGTAGGATAAGCTGGATGATTTGGAGGGGCGGAGCAGACGCAAGAATCTGATCTTTCACGGAATCCCCCACCCCCAGGGGCGCTCAGAGACTTGGGCGGACTGTGAGAAAGCTGACAAGTCAATGTTGAAGGACGAGATGGGCATAGAAGAGGAGATCGAGGTGGAGCGTGCCCATCGTCTGAAGGGGGGCAAGGCGCCACACCCCATCATCGTGTGCTTCAACAAGTACAAAGACAAGGAGCGGATCCTGTTTGAACTCGGAACGCTGAAGGAGAACAGGTCCCGGGTCTACATCTCTGAGGACTTCACCCCTCGGGTGAGGGACGTGCGCCGCAAGCTGCTACCCTTCCTCAAGGAGGCCAAGCAGGCGGGGAAGAAGGCCTTCCTCCGCTTCGACTCCCTCGTTGTTGAGGGAAAGACCCACGCATACAACGCTGCTACCCAGAGTCCAGTGGAGCGCAGGGGGCAGAAATGAGGGGCAGGCCGGCATGTTGACCCAGCAACCAGGAGAAGACAGCCCGTCCCTCATTTAGACCCCCAGGGCCCTCACCAAGTGTCTTCAAAGGACGACTTACCTGCACACACACACACTCAAGTGCCCACACTCAAACCCACACCAGCACACTGTGATGATGAAAGTGGTAGTGGTGAAAGTGGTAGCTCTGTGTTTCGCATCATGGCATGGAATATCCAAGGTCTTGTAAATAAGCTGAAAAGTGTTTCTTTTAGGCAGTTCTGTGAAAAGTGTCAAATTTTTGCATTTTCAGAGATCTGGTCATGTAAGCAAAATGTTATAGAGGATACCTTTCCAGAGTATCAGGTGTTTTTTTCACCACGTACACAAAAGTTGAAAGGGGGCGTGGCCGTGTGTGTACATAAATCTAGCCTGTCATGTATTGCGTTTAATGCAGGCAGCTGAGGATATTGTGTTTCTAAAGATCGGTAAGTCTGTTTTGAACTCTGCATCTGATGTTCTGGCAGCATTTGTGTATGTGGCTCCAGAGCGTTCTGTTGTATATGGTGAAGATAACGTTGATGGTTTTGAAATGTTAGAAAACTACATGGCTCAAGTGTTACGTGCTCATCCTGAGCTGCCTTGGCTATTATGTGGCGATTTTAACGCCCGCACCGCCGGTCTGTCTGATACTGATTTTATTGATGATAATACACACGTGCAGCCTTTACAGGAATTAACAGATCTGCTAGAGGATGTACCACAAAGCCCACGGAGGTCAAAAGATATTGGCGTAATCAGTTTTGGTCGGAAACTGATAGAACTATGTCAAGAGTACTGTTTGTTTATTGTCAATGGCAGAACGAAAGGTGACAGTGAGGGAGAAATTACGTGTGTGGCCAACAGAGGCAAAAGTGTGGTGGACTACTGTATTTGCTCTCAATCCGTGTTTGACCTAGTGACCGATATGTTTGTTGCAGACAGGTGCGATTCAGACCATTTCCCCATTGTAACCACGTTTACTTCTATTCAGTCTGTTTATTCATGTGATGATGATGATTTAAATGATGATATAATACTAGAGGAAGGGGTTAAATTTGTTTGGAAAGAAAACTACGCTGAGTCCTTTTGGGCATACATTGAAGATAATAAGGAGACTCAATTTCAACACTTTTCGTCAGCGCTTGACTCGAGTGTAGAAGAAGGGTCGGCCTGTTTTGTAGCATTCATTCAGAAGGCGGCTGACAAAATGAGGTCAGGTAAGAAGGTAGGTGGTGAATCCCGTGCACAGCCGCCGTGGTGGGACTCGGACTGCGATTTAGCAAAACAAAACAAGTACATACAGTTGAAGCAGTTCAGACACACAAACACACATGACGACTTAGGGAAGTATCTTGACATGAAGAAAAAATTTAAGAAGTTGTGTAAAACAAAACAAGTAGAGTACAACGCACGGGTTTTGAATGAGCTCAACGATGCATGTAACGATGCAAATTCAAGAACATTTTGGCAAAAAATAAAGTCTCTGACTGGCGTTAAGAAGTTGTGTTCTGATGTTATTTCACCACGCGTGTGGTATGATTATTTTCGTAATTTGCTAAATGTGGATCAGAATGTTGATGATTCAGGTTTCATTAGACAGGCCGAGGGTGTTTTGAATGACCACATATTATCTGATGATTGTGATGGTTGTCACAATGCAAAATTTGACGAGGAAATCACGCAGGATGAAATTCGCAGTGCTATTAATAGTATGAAGAAAGGGAAAGCATCAGGCCCTGATGGCTTGCCCACTGACCTTTTTCATCATGCAGGTGAAATCCTTGTGAAATTTCGGCATCCTTTGTTCAATCGTGTGTTTCAAAGTGTGGAATACCATGAAAGCTGGACCATGGCTGTGATATTTCCACTACACAAAAAGGGTAACCCTAGAAATGTTGACAACTACAGAGGAATTTCTCTTTTGAACGTTATCAGTAAGTTGTACAGTTTTGTCATTAACAACAGGTTGATTCGTTTTTGTGAAGAGAATGATTGTATTCCTGAGGCTCAAGCTGGCTTCCGTAAAGGGTACAGTACTATAGACAACATTTTTTGTTTACAGGCACTAGTGCAAAAGTATCTTAGCAAGCAGGGTGGCCGTTTTTACACCATGTACGTAGACTTTTCTAAAGCTTACGACAGTGTGCACAGGACAAAACTGTTGTATCTCTTGTTACGTAAAGGAGTTCATGGTAAGTTGCTTCAGACACTGGAGAGTATGTACAAACATGTAAAAGCTGCTGTAAGGGTTGGAACCAAAGTTACCGACTACTTTGATTGCATGTCAGGGGTGCGACAAGGTTGTGTGTTGAGCCCACTGCTGTTTTCTATCTTTCTTTCAGAATTTGAGACAGAAATATCATCGTGCGGTGCACGTGGCATTGATATTTTTGCGGACCCACTGGGTATTTTCCTTCTTATGTATGCTGATGATATAGCCATTGTCTCTGACTCTGTAGCAGATCTCCAAAAGAAAATTAATTGTTTAGAAAAATACTGTAAAAAATGGGGTCTCACTGTGAACATGGACAAGACAAAAGTGGTGGTCTTCAAAAATGGAGGTTTTGTGAAAAATTGCGAGAAATGGTTTTATGCTGACAAGCAGATTCAAGTCGAGTCCAGTTATACTTACCTTGGTGTGATATTTTCCTCTACTCTAAACTGGGCTAGATGTGTAGAAAACTTAGCTGGAAAAGCCAGGAGAGCAGTTGCAGGCATCAAAAGACTATACTTCAAATTACAAAACTTGCCAGCTGACACTGTTTTTCACATTTTTGATGTCAAGATTAAGCCCATTGTGCTATACGGGTCAGAAGTTTGGGGTTTCCAGAGGCATGATGTAATTGAGCAGGTTCATATAAAGGTTTGTAAAATGGTCCTTGGTGTTGGAAGAGATGTAAAAAACAATATTGCGCTGGGTGAGTGTGGAAGATTTCATATGTATATTGATGCCTATGTTCGAATGGTGAAGTATTGGTGCAGACTTCTTACCATGTCAGAAAACAGATACCCAAGACAGTGTTACACGATGTTATGTATGCATGATGCCTCAGGTAGATCGAATTGGGCTACGCAAATAAAGACTCTGTTGTGTATGCATGGGTTTGGGTATGTGTGGGAAATGCAGTCAGTTGGAAACACTCCTCTGTTCATTCAGATATTCAAAGATCGGCTGATGGATTGTTTCCGACAGGACTGGCATGCATCCCTTACATCAAACACAGAATACTGCCATTACCACCCAGAAATACTTAGAGCAAGTTACATAGGGCAGCTGACTTTTTGTGAACTCAGGCGGGCAATTTGTTTACTTAGATGTAACCGTTTACCTTTAAACGGAGTATCCAGATTTGGAAAACCCATCACTAATCCAGAATGTAATTCATGTGATTGGCATAAGGCTGAAGATTTGTGTCATTTTCTTTTCGAGTGTCCAAAATATTCCCCTTTACGTAAAAAGTACATTCCACTGTTTTACTACAGATTCCCATCCGATCTCAAAGTTCAGCTGCTGTGTGGAAACCTACATGATAAACTGGTCTTTAAAGTTGCTATGTATATTTCAGGGTGCCTTAAATTAAGGAATTAGAGGGATTTGCTTTGAACTTTCGTTGTTTTTGTTTATTTATGTGCGCTGATGTAATGCTATGTGATTGTGTTCTTTACAACCACCTTCCTGTATTTCCTGGTTGTAAATTGTATTTAGTGTTCATGTGGGCCTGATGGCCTGCAAAAACTGAAATAAATTTATTATTATTATTATTATTATTATTATTATTATTATTATTATTATTATTATTATTATTACACACACAAACACACACACACACACACAAACACACACACACAAACACACACACACACAAACACACACACACACACACAAACACACACACAAACACACACACACACACACACACACACACACACACACAAACACACACACACACACACACACACACACACGACACTTTCCGCCATATGTACTTTCAACAGTTTCAATACAATATTTTTCCACTTCATATGTTCCCAAGTCACAAAATTGGGTTAATCCACCCTAAACGATAAACTTCCGTTTTTGTAAATTGTTGCATTGACATTTTATGTCATTTCAATATACAGTAATTGCTTCCTTGTTTTTGTTTGTTTGTTTGTTGTTGTTGTCTTTTGTCGTAAAAATTATACAGTATCACTCAAACGTGTCATTGAATTGATGTGCTGTGTACGAATATGACATTAAAACATCGCCACCTAGTGTCACACCAGGGAGGAAGAATATATGTCACACGGAATATCTGGATATTTAGTTCGATTTTAATGAAATGATCTTCTCATTCGCACGACAAACAACAGACAGGACGTATACAAACCTACACAATATTCGCTCAATTCACACATGCACCTGTAATACACGCGCACCCTTAACCATTCGCACAATGTTCACAGCACTAACCACACATCCTACACTTATTGTTCCACTACGATGTCACATCTCAATGTCTGTCGAAAATAACTGACACTAATTAATGCTTAGATCCTCGAACGATCAAACAGTTTGATTACTCCGACCGTGAATAAAGATGAATGTAGCGTCGCTGCTTGTTGGAATAAAGATGAATGTAGCGTCGCTGCTCGTTGATTCAGTCACACCACTGGTCGAATAATCGCACTGTCTCTCGCGATGGCACTTCGAAGCTCCACACGCACACCGCCAGGATCAACTTGCTATCTCGTACACCACGTTGATTGATTACATTTTCACATGAAGCATACACAAGTCCAGCTTCTCAGCTGGTGATAAGGGGCATCTATACAACATATAAAACGTATCTCTCCATAAGACATCCGCCATTGCTTAAAAGATACTTCCGCCGGAATGACGACACTGTAGCGATGACGACCGCTAAAGGCTTCCGAACGTTGTCGCCGATTCCCGATCGTTTCCGACATCGAATAGAATATCATAATAACAATCAATTCAAAATACCATGCACACACACGAATACGACATATTTCCGCACAACACATAACCTCTCACCACGATACGAATCATTCATTTCAAAATCAACAGGCCCTACGAAACGTTTCGATCATTCGATTCATCCCTGCGCGCCGATCACCAGAGGACACCGCAAACTCGCCGATGCGCGCCGGATGTCATGCAATCTCCGATCTAGAGCCGAACAACTAATGCACTTTCCGAATCTACTACTTAACAAACGCGAATCAGCTATATAATAAACAAATACATACCCAAAGATGCGTGAAAAGTTTACTCAGTCTTCGACTATCTCGTGCTTGTCCCAGCGCCCACGACTGATGGCCGTTGACAAAGTCACCGTTATTATTAGCCGGTTACATGCGTAGTTATACACAACTACTTACTGTGTTTACACAACCAACATTGAGCATCTAGCTTCACTAACATTCTATCCTTCGATAGATAACACGAGGCACACCACATCGCATCAATTCCTCACAAAAACTAACTTTTAACTCGAGAGCAAAAATCTCTTATGTCTGACTGTCTTCCAACCGATTCACAGTGACGTGACTCTTCAAAACAACATCGTACGTCACATGTTCCAAACACACATCTTACGTCATATGTTCTTGACGTCACTAAAAAGTACATGCCATGACCGCAACACACAACATAGAACGAAAGTTCTCCATGAAACAAAATACTGCATAATGATTAAAATAAATTGTGACACCTAGCAAAGATTTTTTTTCTGGGCCTTATTTGGAGCAGAATGAAAACACCTCAAACCCATTAAGAGATTTTTGTCTTGCAGTGTTGTTTTTGGCCAGAGATGTATCCCTTGACGAGTTGCGTGCCAAATTGTCTATGGGACTGCTTGGACAACAAGAAATGCAACGAAAGACCATAACACTTGCAACTCTTCTGACTGTATGGTTAGCCTGCAATGTATGGTTAGCCTGCATGCTTTTTCTCGCGCTACCGTGAATCCACTTTACTAAAGCAATTTTCATGAATTTGACACATTCAGTAGCAATGTGGTCAGGAGGCAATATTCCAAAGTTTTATTAAAATCAAAGCGTCAGTTAATTTATGTCGATTTTTTTTAATCAACTGTGCAGAACTTTTGCCTGTCAGTATACCACATCACGGTTGACTACACTAACTCATTCAGTCCCGACACATCATAGCCAGATATGGTTCGACCATGATAGTTCAAGGGTGGTGCTAGAATAGCTTGGCGCCTATAAGCGCCAAGCTATTCTAGCACCACCCTTGTACTATCATATTCGATTTTTCTCCTGAATTGTAATGCCTCCGCAGAGAACAGCTCCAAAATGTGGGCATTTGATACCTGGGACACAATGAGTTAAAATAGTTACTAGTACTGACGATACGATTCTGGGGATTTGGTACCTGGGACACAATGACAAAATAGTTACTTGTACTGACAATACCTTTCTGCGGAAAAGATACCTGTAGGCGACCTTTCCGCAGAAAGTTATCGTCATTTCAGCGGTCATGGGGATAAGACAATGCTCAGATTTGAAAGGTGCCCCTAGCGAGTGTCCAATAACAAGAAATGAATGTAACATGTACGTTGAAGGGTACCGCGTCATTATATATAATTTATATTAAACCCCCAGTGGGCAGTGGGCAGATGTTCACATCTGCACGGGACTTACACGACCCCGCCCTCCACGAGTCCCCTGCTGCTTTGCAGGCCTGAACGCTTGGCTGCGGAAAGGCTAAGGGAGGAAACCCCTGACATCAATGCCCCCGTGTCTACGGGGAAGGCTTTTGAGCCAGAGACTAGGACAAGGACAGTCTGATATAAAACCTACCACCCGAGGACCTCGATGCCATCGTCCCAGCTTGCTAGGCCATGGCCAGACGAACCAAGGGTTTAAAGGGTGGGGCCAGTACTGCGAACACTGCACTCCACCAAAAAGCTCCACCGCGCAGGCTTTAGGAAACGTCCACGGACCATGACACTGACCATTCCAAGTCCTGTAGCGACGGGCGAGGGGCGAAACGGCAGGTGAAAGATGTCACTGGAAGCCGCAGTCTCAAACCTGCATGCAGGCGGTTCAGGATATTGGTCGCCTGATGTTGACCTGGGGATGACAACATCACTCGGCACACCCTGAACGACCAAGCAGCCTTCTCTAGGGACAGCACTGCTTGCTCCACACGGATAGGGGCCTAGAAAAGGTGGCCTAACCAAAGCTCGTCCCCTCGCAACCCCAGTTGGCTAGCCGCGGTCAACGGGCATCTTCTCCTGCGGTCAAAAAACAAGAAAGAATAACGGATCCACTCTAATGACGAACATGACCGGACTCAACGTAGCATGCTGGAACATCCGAACCATGCCCGACAAAGCAGACAGCGGACGCCCTGAACGTCGCTCCGCCCTCATTGCCCATGAATTGCGGAGGTTAAACATCGACATCGCCGCGCTCAGTGAAGTACGTTTTCCGGACAAAGGCAGCCTCCAAGAACTTGGCGCTGGGTACACCCTCTACTGGTCAGGCAGGCCTGAATCAGAAAGACGGCTCTCAGGCGTGGGTTTCATGGTCAAGACCTCCATTGCGACTAAGCTGGAAAACCTACCAACGGGTCACTCAGACCGCAACATGTCCATGCGCCTCCCACTGAGACACCAGCAACACGACACCCTTCTCAGTGTGTACTCCCCAACCCTCCTGGCAGAGCCTGCTGAAAAGGAGAAGTTTTACACTGACCTGCTCAGCCTCATACAGAGCACCCATGCAAACGACAAAGTCATCATCCTTGGCGACTTCAACGCCAGAGTGGGCCAGGACTTTGAAGCCTGGAAAGGAGTCTTCGGCAAGCATGGCGTCGGGAACTGCAATGACAATGGCCGCCTACTGTTGGAGTTCTGTGCAGAGCAGCAACTGGTCATCACCAACACTACTTTTCAGCAAAAGCACAGTCGAAAGACCACCTGGATGCATCATCGCTCCAAACACTGGCACCTTATCGACTATGTCCTAGTGCGTCAGAGGGACCGCAGTGACGTCCTCCTCACCAGAGTGATGCCCAGCGCAGAGTGCCACACTGACCACGGTCTTGTCCGCTGCAAACTCAGGCTCCACGTCAAGCCAAAACCCAAGAAATGGGGGCCCCCAATAAAAAGCCTGATGTTGCCAGCCTTCAGCGTGACGACGTGAAAGCTGCCTTTCAGACAGATTTACAGCGCAGGCTCAAAGACACAGCGGACCCAGCAGACTCCTCCCCTGAAACACTCTGGGAACAACTGAAAACTGCTATTGCAAAATCCTCTGCAGAAGTCCTGAGTTTCGCTAGAAAGAAGAACAAAGACTGGTTTGAGGAGAACGATGTAGAGATCCAGGAACACCTAGCAAAAAAAAAAAAAAGAGCTGCCCATCAGGCCCATCTAGCCCAGCTTTCCTGCCCTGTGAAGAAGTCTGCCTTCCGCCTCGTCTGCAGCAGTCTCCAGCGCAAGCTCAGAGATCTCCAGAATGAGTGGTGGACCAGACTTGCACAGAGGACCCAGCTTTGCGCTGACAATGGTGACTACAGGGGCTTCTACGAAGCACTGAAAGCAGTGTATGGCCCCAGACACCTGGTACAAAGTACCCTGCAAAGCGCGAATGGTCAGGCACTCCTCACAGATAATACCTCCATCTTGAACCGCTGGTCGGAGTACTTTCAGAGCCTCTTCAGCGCTGAGCACACTGTTCAAGAAGCAGTCGTCCTACAAATCCCACAACTCCCAGTAAAGGTTGAATTGGACGAACCGCCCACCGCTGAAGAGACCATCCAGCCATCCACCAGCTCAAGAGTGGCAAAGCAGCAGGCATTGATGACATACCACCAGAGATCTGGAAACATGGAGGCACAGCACTGCACAACAAGCTCCATGACCTCTTTCTCTGCTCCTGGGAGGAAGGAACACTACCAAAGGATCTCCGTGATGCTGTCGTTATTACCCTGTACAAGAACAAAGGCGAGAAGTCTGACTGTTCCAACTATCGGGGAATTACCCTGCTGCCCATTGCTGGGAAAATTCTTGCAAGGCTGCTCCTGAATCGGCTGGTACCTGCCATCGCTGAAGACCACCTCCCAGAGGGCCAGTGTGGCTTCAGAGCAAACAGGAGCACCACCGATATGGTCTTTGTGCTGAGACAACTTCAGGAGAAGTGCCGCGAGCAGAACAAAGGGCTGTACGTAACGTTTGTCGAACTAACAAAAGCGTTCGACACTGTGAGCAGACAAGGCATGTGGCAGATCCTGGAGCGACTTGGCTGTCCCCCAAAGTTCCTCAGCATGATTGTCCAGCTACACGAGGACCAGCAAGGCCAGGTCAGACTCAACAATGACCTCTCAGAACCATTCCCTATTCTCAACGGCGTAAAGCAGGGCTGCGTGCTGGCACCGACCCTCTTCACCATTTTCCTAGCATGATGTTGAAGCAGGCCACAGTGGACCTCGATGATGACGATGCAGTGTACATCAGGTACGTCTCAATGGCAGCCCGTTCAACCTCAGACGACTGCAGGCCCACAAGAAAACCCTAGTCCATCTGATTCGTGAGCTGCTTTTTGCTGATGACGCTGCCCTCGTTGCACACACAGAAAGATCCCTGCAGCTCATCACGTCCTGCTTCGCAGACGCTGCCCAGCTCTTTGGACTCGAGTTCAGTCTGAAAAAGACAGAGGTCCTCCATCAGCCGGCACCCAAGACAGTGTATCGCCCTCCTCACATCACCATTGGCGAGTCTGAACTAAAGTCAGTGCACCAGTTTACTTTCCTTGGCTGCATTATCACATCGGACGCCAAGCTGGACAGGGAGCTTGACAACAGGCTGGCAAAAGCGAACAGCGCTTTCGGGCGACTTTTCAAGCGGGTGTGGCACAATCAACAGCTGAAAACAGGCACCAAGATCAGCGTGTACAGAGCTGTGGTCCTCACCACCCTGTTGTATGGTTTCCGAGTCCTGGGCCCTCTACCGCAGCCAACTACGACTCCTCGAACGCTTCCACCAGCGCTGCCTGCGTACCATCCTGGGTATTCACTGGAGTGACTATGTCACCAACGTCGAGGTCCTTGAACAGGCTGAAACTGTGAGCATCAAGGCCTTGCTGCTGCGGACACAGCTCCGCTGGGCGGGGCACGTCTCCAGGATGGAGGATCATCACCTACCAAAGATCAACCTGTTCGGCGAGCTTGCTACTGGACACCTTGACAGAGGGGCGCCAAAGAAGAGATACAAAGACTGTCTCAAGAAGTCACTTAGTGCCTGCCAAATCGACCACCACCAGTGGTCCTCGCTTGCTGTGGACCGTGACACCTGGCGCTCCACCATTTACAAGGCAGCTGTCTTCTTTGAGGACTCTCGCAGAGCTAGCCTTATGGACAAGCGGCTCAGGAGAAAAAACAGAGATGCCGCAACTCACAACCCTGGCCATACCTTCCCCTGCAGCCACTGCGGTCGAACCTGCCTGTCCCGGATTGGCCTCCGCATCCACGAACAAGCATGCAGACGTCGTGGGCAACTCCTATAAAATCTTCGTTCGCGAAGTCAAGCCAAGAGATTAAACCCCCAAACCAGTCGCGCCCCGTTTTGTTCTTCTGATCATTAGCCGCTTGTACCAAAAGCTGGTACTCACAAAAGGTAAATGCCGTCATTGAAATCCGTTAAATGGTTTTTGAAGGTGATTGTAAATACGTGTGTATGGTACTCTGTGTAAACAGATAATGGACAATGGACAACTCTCAACATGAGCGTATCTGTTGATTGAAAAAGCGTGGTACAATGTGTAAACTGAAAATGGACAATTTTCAACATGAGTGTAAATGTAGAAAGCAAAAAAGATGTTACAATTTGTAAACTGATAATGCCAACCTTCCGCTATTAACTCGTTCTAAACGAAAGACCGAAATCCCAACATTTTGAAGTTGCCCTCTGAAGGACTGTAGTACAATTCCAGAGACAGAGCGAGCATGATAGTTCAAGGGTGGTGCCAGAGTAGCTTAAATACATAGAGCAGATCACTTTAATGTATTTGTTTATTGTAAATACGTGGTACATTGTTTAAATGGATAATGTAAAACTCTCACTATTTCTACACTGTTTTCATATCACCAGAACAATTAAGAATCTCAAATTCGAAACGTAGTTTCTTCATTTTTCCTGTCTTAAATTAGATTTCAATATCTTTTCTTCTTCTTACTTTTCTTTAGATACGAAACGCTTGCGGCAGTATTTGTTAAAAATGTATCCTCAGAGGCGAATCAGGGTGGGTGGGAGTGGGGGGTGGGGGGGACATCAAGGGGTTCCGGAACTCCCCCCCCCTCCTCCCCCCGACCCAAAATTATTTTAAACTGCTGTAACAAAGTCCATTTGTGTGTTTAGGGTGTTTGTAAATATTTGATTCAGGTTGTATTAAAGGTCCCAAACAAAGCGTTGGACCCCCTCCCCCCCACTCCCACTCCCCACGCACCGAGGTAACTGATTCACTTGTACATGCATGGTACAGTGTGTAAACTGATAATATAAACTCTCGCTATTAATGTGTCTGTTTAAACGTTACACGTGTGGGGTTTCACGTCTGCTGTCCACTCCAACGGTAATTTCAAAGACTGGGCACCTAATTAGGGTGTGAACAAGTTTTGGCCCAAGCTGGATTCGAATCTGTGACCATTCGGACGAGAGCCGAACCATCCAGCTCCCCTAATATATCTGTTGATTGTAAAAACATGGTAAAAAGTTAGTGTCCCTTTTAATGCACGGCGTAAACGGATAATGTAAAACTCTCACTATTAATGAATCTCTTGATTGTGCATGCACGGCTCAATGTGTAAGCTGATAATGTAAAACTCTCACTATTAATGCATCTATTTATTGTAAATACACGTTATATTGTGTAAACGAATAATGTTAAAAATCTATCTGTTAATGATCTTTTGATTGTAAAGACGTGGTACATTTAGTTAATTGGTAATGTGAATCTCGCACCTTTAATGTGTTCTGTTGATTGTAAATAAATGGTACATTACATAATGTAAAACTATTATTATTAACTCATTCGGGACTTGACGACTCCTGAGTATCCGAATTCTGCACGTCTTGAATGAGTTAGTGTTTCTGTTGATTCTTAATTTTATGGTACATTGCATAATGCGAAACTCTCGCTGTTAAACGAAGTTTGCGTCCACGGTGACCATTGAAACCTGCTACATTGATTTCTCTGCATCACTGCATATTTGACTCAAAGACAGATTAATTAAGACATCTGACTGTGACAGTATATCATATTGAGCAACATTTTGATTGCTATAGTGCCGACAAAAGGCTGATGTCATTACTAGGCCAGAATCAAAATATCGGAGTCGTAAAACGCGGACATTTTGATTCGGGACAAGAATAACTACAAGTGTCGGTTATCGGTACTATATCAAGCAAAATTTGGCTCAATATAATTTATGTACCCAGTCCCAAAACAAAACGTTTTCCTCGCGTCGTTCAGTTTGCGGCTTATTGCTGTGTTCAGACAAAACATAAGATTGGCAGAAGACTGCATGTCGGACTATCGACTGAGCGCGCACATTTCGTCTGAGTATGAAAATAATACAGTGCTTTCTGATGGAGACTAGATCAGAGATAATGACGGGGGGAAAAAAACAGCAGGTTTGTTTATTTTGTCTTTTTCTCGGGTTGTCGCTTATGCTATCGCTAACGTTGTCTTGTCAATTTTACTCGTTCAGCGACTCAGATTCGTCTCGCTCGTTTCATAGGGTCTTCTCACCGTGCATGTGTATGAATGGGAAAGAAATTTCGAGCGTTCGTACACACTAAGAAGTAGTTCATGACTATTTGACATAAGGAGCTTGTTAATTCATTCCAGACGTGCCGCCTCCGGATACGCGGCTTAAGCCGCGTATCCAGAAGTGGCACGTCTCGAATGAGTTAATTTTGTGGTATGAGCATATTTCACTTTGCCCTTTTGAAAAATAAAAGTATGAAGAAGATTGAATCCTTTTGGCGCGCAAGGGATGTTGGGAAGGAAAATATATCAAGCAACTTCATGAATATTAATTTGTTTGCTATACAATATATGAGTGCTTGTGTCAAAGAAGGGAACACTTTATGGAGTGGGTACATATTCCTATAAAGGCCGTTACGTTAGATCCCCAGCTTCGAGATTCCGAAATAGCTCAGGCGGTTAAACGTCGGAGAAGGAGAGCGAAGGGAATCGCCGGGTCGTGGGTTCGAATCCCGTCCCGGTCCCGGTAGCTGGACTCACAATCCAGGGAGAAAACACGGATTTGTTCAATAGCATGTCCGTTGAAAGGTCCTGGTAAACCAAAGTGGCACAGTTGGAGTGCGCCTGAGTTGATCAGTGTTCAGGTCGTACTCCATAGGCACTATATTTCCTTGTCCCCCATAACCCGCCCGTCAGGGCCGTCCGTGATCACCTCGGTGCTGTGGTCGTTAAACCCGAACTAACCAACCAACCAACCATCCCCAGCTTCCATCTGTTTCGCTCATGGTCAAGGAGCTGTACTATAAATAGCTT
Source organism: Semisulcospira habei (assembly GCA_036245525.1). NCBI lineage: Eukaryota > Metazoa > Mollusca > Gastropoda > Semisulcospiridae > Semisulcospira > Semisulcospira habei. The sequence goes on along the minus strand of BTPG01000003.1, from coordinate 103,992,641 downwards.
TAACATCGGCTCTGAGGCTTAAGGGCGCCAATGGCGGGCTGAAAGTCACGAAAACAGTCTCAGCCTCACAGGTACAATCACTGCGGGGACTGTACGTGTTAGGCTTTGTTTCCCTCCCAACTCCATCCCTTATAATACGCTTGTACTGCTATATCTGAACTAACGATGTCGCCCGAGGTGGCAGCATGATTACACCACAGAACAGCATTTGCTTGTCGTTTTTTGAATAATCAGGGATATGTGTGAAATGATATGAGATTTTGGACCTTACCCTTTGAACTACATTATAATATCAAAGACATACCAATATCTGTCATAATGTTAATGCTTTCCCTGTCGCACACCGAGGTAGTCATTAATGAATGGAAACACTATATATGATTTAGTTAGTTATAGTTATTGGGGTTTAATGCCGAGCAGGCGACTCAAGCCATCTCACGGCGGAAAAGGTAAAGGTCTGGTCAGCCAGATAAAGAGAAAGGTCTTAAAACAGGATGTAAATACAGTTTAAAAGTAATATTAGGTAAACAGGCGCACAGGTCAATCGTATATGTCTTCAGACATCATCATCATCATCATCATCATCATCACCATTATCATCGTCGCAGTGTCATGATACATAAATTTGTGTCCGACATTCACTTGCTTGCGACTGCGGTTTCTTTTTCAGTCTTCGATCGCAACGACCGCACTGTGGAAACACACCTGGTCAAGAGCGCGAGATGCTGTGTGCCACATTTGCTACGTCAACGGCAAGCCCGTGTGCTGTTGTTACGCTTAGCCGGTCAGAGGAAAAACCTATGCAATTGCGGGTGCTCATGAGGATCTATGCCTCTTGCTGCAACCGCTTTGAATCCCCATTCCTTTGACTGCTGGGAATCTTGGACGTTTTGATGCACCATGCTTTGAAAACACGACCAGCGTCCTCTGGTAGAGAAGGAGTTTTGAAGACAAAATTCTAAAATTATTCTCTGTGGTTGGAAGTTTCTGGCTTAAAAAAAGATAACATAATGTTGTTTGTTTTTTTTAAATAATGCCCAACTGAAAACATCATTTCGCAAGTGACTTTCAACCCGACGCAACTTCTCATTGAAGTCAACACAGGTTTTGTCTCGTTATTTGGCCAAAGCAAATACGTTCTTTTTTCTTTTTTTTTTTTTCTTTCTTTCTTTCTTTTTTTAAGAAAAGCGATCTATCTTCGTTGTAAAATAATGAAAATCTCGCTTTTCTAAACAAAAAATGGACACTGGGTCTTTTGTCACATAACGGCAATGATATACTGCTTGTCGCATCTTTAGGCTGCTGGTGTATATCTGTGACCAACCTGTCCATGTCGCATCTTTAGGCTGCTGATGTATATCTGTGACCAACCTGTCCATGTCGCATCTTTAGGCTGCTGATGTATATCTGTGACCAACCTGTCCATGTCGCATCGCCGCTCATGTTACTCCTTTACAATTAACCCCTTCACTGCTGAAGAAAAGCGAACGCGATCTAACAGCAAGAAGAACAGATCCTCATGAGTCCCCGCGAATGCGGTAAGTTAGTGCGACTGAGGGGGCTCATGAGGATCTATGCTTCTTGATGAAACCACTTTGTGTCTTTGTTCTTTGGACAATTGGGGTTCTTGGACGTTCAGTGAACACAGGGTTCAGAAAAAAGTACGTTCTTTGGCAGGGAAGATCTTAAAGTACTTGCTGCAATACATTTGTGGAATTAATTCTCCGCAGCAGTCAATCAACTAAGAACTGCGCCCTTTTTGTATTGGTTTGTGTATGTACGTGTGGGTACATATGTTAGCGCAATTTGTGTGTGTCTATGTCAGCGTGAATGTGTGTGTGTGTGTTGTGTGTGTGCGTTTGTTGTGTGTGTGTGTTTCTTGTGTGTGTGTTTGTTGTTTTTGTTGTTGTTGTTGTTATTGTGTGTGTGTGTGTGTGTGTGTGTGTGTGCGTGCGTGTGTGTGTGTGTGTGTGTGTGTGTGTGTACGCTAGCATGATGAACCATGGACACAGTGCAAGAACGTGTTTCCACACACACACACACACACACACACACGTACGCACGCGCACATACACACACACCACACACACACACACACACGCACACACACACATACACACACACACACACACACACGTGCGCGCGCACACACAAACACACACACGAAAAACACACACACAGACACACGCACATGCGTATAACACAATAAATAAAACAAAACAAAAATCACGATGCTGGAAATGTTTATTTGTGTCAAGCTCACTTTCCGAGGACACACACGATTCGAATCCTCCTTGGGAGTTCCTCGCTACAGTAAACAGCAGCTAACAGATGAAACGAATCACCGTGTACGGAAATCTTTATTTCTACAACCCCCCCCCCCCACCCCCCCCTCCCCCCCCCACCCCGTGACCTCACTACAGGAAAGGCATAGATGTAGTGCAGTTCCTCTCGGTACATTTACACAGATAATCTCATCCCTATTTTCCAATACCCGCAATCCATTAATAAAATTTAAAATGTTTTGCTTTTGATGTTAGTTTTGTTTCATAATAACTTTTTGGTTACGATTTTTTTTCAGGTACGACTCTTGCGTTTTGTTTAAACATTTTCAATAAAGCTATAAAAATGTCAAGACTGCTATCAAAAATACTAGAGATTTATTGTAAAAAGAAAACTCATGGAATGTGTCCTTGGACTCCTACATTTCTGTCTGAACCCATTCAGCCCTGACGCACAGTTGCAGGAGATGGTTCGACCATGCTATTTCAAGGGTAGTGCCGGATTAGCTTGGCGCCGACATGCGACAGGCTAATCCGGCATTACTCTTGAACCATCATGGTCGATAAATCACCGGCAACTGGTGCATAATCGTTAAATGACACCTCCAAACTTTGGGAAATACGTGCATCGGGCTGAATAAGTTATCCCTTTCTTCCCTGACGTTTGACATGGAGAATTTAAGGGCAGTGCCAGATTAGCTTTTCGCCTGGCGACGCGCTAATCTGATCATACCCTTGAACTATCATAGAGAGTCATCGTCTGCGAAACACTTCTTCAACGGACTAGAATAATGAGACTCATCATGAAGAGCGAATGGGTCTTGACAACATTTTACAACAGAAGGTGAGGTAGGAAACACAATAGGATAATGTTGTATGCCGGTCTTCCTCGTAATAACAAACGTCATAGTCGACTGTGAAAACAAAAGAAAAACAGTTTGAAAACTTTTTTTTTTTTTTTTTTTTTTTTTTTTTTACAAACGTGCAGTTAAGGGGTTGAAAAAGAGTAGGGAATCGTTGTGTGTCCGTGACAACGGCACCACTACCCTTGTTACATGTATGCATGCACTCTGTCGAATAATTTGTGTGCACGTCAGCTCTGTCGAAAACTTGTCATCAACAGGCATATAAGTGAACCATACTTACAGCTTTTGAAGTGAAGCGTGAAACTGGAGAAACTAAAGATTTGCTTGTCACAAAGTATCATGTTTGGAATTGTGTAGTGGCTTGGTTATATGCCCTCGTTCATCCCAAAAATGATGACTTTGTACTTTTGCATGTAGTTAATGTTTTTTTTTTGTTTTTTTTTGAACGAACATATTTTGCCCACGCACACCTTATTGTTTCTAAAAGCATTGTTTGAGTCAGATCCGGTCAGTCTCTCTGTCAGCACCTTCCATAAACAATGGGGAATAGAGTCGCATGATCTTTTGCTGCCGCAGCAAATCATGAAAATCTGCTTCTCGTTCACATTCATAATTTCCATTTAATTCTTCTCACGGACGACGTGGCCGGGATGTAGTGTAGGAGTCTGTTTTCAATTTAACGATAATTGAACTTGTTAACCTCTTAACTGCCAGTGGAAGCAGACTGGACGCAGACTGTTTCTGTCATCTTTAATTCAACGCACACACAAACACGCACCCCATGTACATGCTGTTATTGTTTTGCGCCCGACGGTACCACAAGGTGTGGTTTGTTTGCACGCCAAAATCATGCATTCTAAAGTGAGGTGGTAGCTTGGGAAGTGTCTGGACGATCCATCGACCTATACGTTACCTGTCTTTTAAACTTTAAAGCGGACGAGAAATAAACAAGATGGCGACTTAATCCCATAGTCTACCGCATTGTTCGGAGCTCACCTGCGTTTTTCATTTAGGGATATTTAATACGGTGGACTTTGGTATGAAATCCTTATGTTGTTTACTTCTTCGGCAGAATTCGGGTGCCATGCCCAGCACATAATGTGCATTCTATTGAATGCGCTCCGACCAACCCCATTTCAAAGTCTACCGTATTTTCAATATAGTAGACATAAAGGCAACAAGGGTCATGTACTATAGTCATTTAGTCATTTGGGTTTAACCCCGAGCAGGTGAAAAAGGCAATCTCACGGAGTGTTTAATTATAATATAGAGGTGTAATAGTAATAATAATACCGGTTATTGTATTCTGCAAACATAAACCTACAAAGGGGTGCTTTAAGGAATTGTTCTTTGAGAGAATTTCAATAAATAAATCTAAGAGTGAGAAAATCACAATATTTTATTGAGATTATCTCAGCAGTAGCGTTAGCCATAACGGGCAGATAAAAGAGTTTCATCGGGGTTATTGGGCAATTCATCTCACAGCAATCATTAATAATGGAAATCGCTCTACAAACAACATACGAACTGGTCATCAAGTATTTTTTGGTGCGCGAATCTCAATAAATAAATCTTCGGGTGCGAGAATCAAGTATTTGTTCGGTGCGAGAGGGTGAGAAAATCACAATAATTTATTGAGATTCTCTCAGCAGTAGAGTTAGCCATAACGGACAGATAAAAGAGTTTCATCCGGGTTATTGGGCAATTCATCTCGAAGCAATCAACAATAATGGCAATCGTTCTACAAACAAAATACGAAAGGATCCTCAAGTATTTTTCGGTGCGCGAATCTCAATAAATAAATCTTCGGGTGCGAGAATCAAAAGAAATATTTTAATATAATTTGAAATGCAATCAGAACTTTATTACTTGGATTTCATAATAAAACAGGATGTGGATTTCATCCCAAAGTTAACCGTAATGTTTGGAGCTCGCATGCGTTTTTCTTTTAAGAACATTCAGAGTTCATGTTCATATTTCTAGGCTTATTATGCTGATCCATTCCCCTCCTCTCTAAGCCAACCTCTGATCAACACACACGTCGGCGCACACAAATAATGACGGACACACGGCGCTTTCCGCTAGTAGTCAGCTCAGTGGGCTCGTGTAGCGACAGGAATCTCCCTCTACTCAAACCCACCCTCTGATCCACACACACTGGCACACAGAAATAAAGACGGACACACGGCGATTCCCGGCATTTGTAAACTATGTGGTCTGGCGTAGCATAGCTATTCTGAAGAAGAAGAATAGCACAAGCATCGAAATGACGTCACTTCAAGCTTCACGTCATGGCATCATTAGTCTCACGACGCCATGTTCAATTTTATACGTCACTCATTGCAGTACTTACATTTGACGTGTTAGACGTTCAAACCTTACAGGGGTGGGAGTCCGGAACCCCTGTAACCCTGTAACGATAGCTGAAACGGGAAAAAGTTAACACATTCCAACTGCAAGAGACATAGATCTTCATGAGCCCCTAGCAGTTGCATGGGGGGAGGGGGGGCTGATGAGGATCTATGTCTCTTGCTGACACCATTTGAATCCATGATTAGTCTTGGACGGCTGGGGGTCGTTGACGCTGAATTCACAAAGAGTTAAAAAAGCAAACCAAGAACCAACACAATCTGCATCCATTGGCAGGGACCGTGTGTTTGAAGCACGTGCGCGCGTGGTAGTGTGGTGGTCTGAGGGCCTGCAAAGTCAGTAAAACGAGAGCGACGCAATTGAAAGTGTGTTATAATAATATTGTAGGTGTGATATTATGTCGCATTGCGCACAGTGCTTGTGTGACGGAGCAGGATGTGTCTATGTACCCACTCCATAAAGTTTTCCATTCCGTTTGACACATGTATTGATATATTGTATAACAAGCGAATTAACATGCATGAATTTGCTTTATATACTGTCCTTCCCAAAATGCCCTACGACCCAAGACGACTCAGTCTTGATGATACTAGTATTTTCAAAACGGAAACGCGAAATATGCTCATTCTGCAACATTAACTAGTTCTTTATGTGTAATAGTAATAAAATACTTCTTAATGTGTGTGTGTGTGTGTGTGTGTGTGTGTGTGTGTGTGTGCGTGTGTGTGTGTGTGTGTGTGTGTGTGTGTGTGTGTGTGTGTGTGTGTGTGTGTGTGTGTGTGTGTGTGTGTGTTTGTGTGTGATTAGGAGTGTGAGATCATCGTGGGACTTTCCTAGCAACGTTTTTGTGTCATACACATGTACATTTATATGCTTCGATTTGCGTATGTTGACTCGTGGTTTTGTAGCAACGGCATGTTAATAAATGGCTATGACTGTAACGATGTCAATGCCTCAACCGTTGATAAATAAAGCTTCATTGAATCATTGAATCACTGAATAGTCAGACGAAATCTACGCGCCGATTCGACAGCGACATTCAGTCTTCTGCATATCTTGTGTTTTGTCTTAACACCGCAATCAGCCGCAAAATGAATGACGCGTGGAACAGTTTTGTTTTGGATTGGGTACATAATTTCTGTTGTGCAACAGTTTTGACTGATATAGTGCCGATAACAGACAGATGTGATTAATTGACCCGAATCAAAATGTCCTCGTCTTACGGCACGGACATTTTTATTCGGATCTCTTATTCACATCTGCTTGTTTTCGGCACTAAAGCAAGCAAATTGTTGCTCATTATAATACGAGATGAGGATTTCATCCCAAAGTCTACCGTATTGTTTGCAGCTCACGTGCGTTTTTCTTTTAGTAACATTCAGATTTTATCCTTTTGATTCATTTCCTTCCTCTCTAAGCCAAAATCTGATCAACACACATCCCGGCGCACACAAATAAAGACGGACATACAGCGCTTCCCGCCTTAAGTACGCTCTGTGGGCTAGAGTAGCGACAGAAATTCTGAAGAAGAAGAATAGCACGAGGAGCAAAATGACGTCACTATAAGCTTCACGTCATGGCATCGCTGATCTCACGACGCTGTGTACACTGTGACGAATTTGATGTTTCACGTCAACCATCCGAAAGGCACGCTCTCTGACTGAATTGTTCCACACAGCCTCATACAGGGCTAACTGTTTGGTGGTGTAAATAGTGGCTCCAAAACTTGCAAAAATGAATTTTTATTATTGAAAACGTTCGAGAGGTACAACGCTGGATTACGAACTCATTCAGTATCTACCTATAATCCCCCGCCCCCTCCCTCCGGCTTGATCTGCACGGCAATGGCACACACAAACACAAACGCCAGAATGGCACACACAGACACAGACGGCAGACACACGGCGCTTCCTACCGGTTATACGTTCTTTGGCCTGGCGTATCCATTTTGAAGAATAAGTGGAATGGCCCATGCCTGCAATGTATGAGCTGACATGCATATTCCTACTTTTTCGCAATACGTTCGCAAATATCATACAAAAGTAGAGAGACTGTTTTCCTAAATATAAGACACTGACGTGTTAGTGTTTGCGTCAATTAGGCCGAACATTGTATAAATCACTGACGCGTTTTGTTTTTGTTTTTGTTTTTTTACGTCCAAGTCAATGTTTGAATCTTCTGATAAAATCGAGGCGTCTTTTCTTCTGAAACTGTTTTCTGCATTTAACCTTCCTTTTCGAAAAAGTTGAAGAGGTACAAAGCTGGCTAACAAACTCATCTAATGTCTTTCTACAAACTGGCCATATCCAAAATTTCAAGTGCATATATAAAAAAAATGCGGACTCTGATCTGGGTCAACCGACTTTCCATAAACGGTCTTTTATGTCTTTATTGAGACATCCAATTACAATAATTATGCTCTGAGCCACCCACCTAATAAAGTATTTCGCCAAGTGTCAAGTTTGCGCATACAGAAATATCTGACATTCTCGTATTTACATACATATTCACACACACACATACTCACATATGGCGCTCGGCGCCAAAACGACATTCAACAGCAAGGTTAGAGTGGCAAGACGTGACGTCATTTTAATCTTGTTATTTATTTGCGAAACCACCATCCCCGCTCGCCTGTTATGTCCTTTGCATTCTACGGAATGCGCTCTGATCGGCCCCGTCCTGAAGTCTACCGTATTTTCAATATAGTAGACAATAATAAGAACAACTGTTGCAGAGGAGGGAGGAGGGAGACATAGAAAGCAGCATATTAAAGTTACACTCCGTAAGATCATCAAGGCCACATGACGCCAAAAGCTTTTGTTTTCATCCCTACGTCACACGACCAATTACTTTAGCGCAAACCGTACCATGTGACCTTGCTACAATAGCCATTGTAGCGACTAATGGCGGACGTTTTGTAGTCCTGTGTCTGACGCGTCTTGGATGCCAGTTTTGTTCTACAAAAGATCACCAAATCGTTCTAAAGTACAAAGTTACTTAGTGTTGTTCAAAACAACAGGCGCACTACTGAAGACGGCAACGTCCTGAAAGTATTTAAATTACGTCATAAGTCTATTATGTATAAATGTATTTTTCTTTGACATCAGTCACGTCTGGCGTGATCCAGGTCGGAAGATTTCAACTTGATTTGTTTTAAGGAAAATAAACTTTCGGCCTTCGGGGTACAATTGATCCTTTAACCTCACGAACGTCTACAAGGGTCCGTATAGCATATCCAGTCTTCTTTCAGGCTCTTTACACTTTACTCATTTAGTCCATAAGCTAGGAAGGTCTACCGTGCACCCCCCCCCCCCCCCCCCCGGTACTCAATAAGATGGGTTGCAAAATGTTCCTTATTATGTCCTGAGATGTTTAAGCCATGTTCCCCGAAAATCCTTAGGAACACACCGAAGATATAGCCGATGGTGCAAGGGTACCCCCATTCACGCTCTTCTCAGGTGCTAAAATGAGGTTGAAAAACATTTTCATCTAAATAAATCGGAATTCATTCCAGAAGCCCAAATCAGGCTACAAAAACTCGGTTGCTCACTTCAGCTCTAAATCCTAATGTACAATGAAGACACATAAAAGTATGGTAGCCCTATCACCACGTTCTATGACAGCTCTAGAAGGTTCTCGACCTTTCACAAAACAAAAAAGGCTGCTCAATTCACGCGCACAGAAAAACAAAATGTTGCGACTGGTAGCTAATTTACCGACGTCACACATACGAAGTCACTAGACAGTGCGACCTTTCTAGAACGTTCTGGACTAAACTTAACGTATCATAACGAAGTGAATTTCGCTCTGCGCGACCAAAAGAAAAATGTTAATTCAAAAGATACGTGAATCATAACCATGATAGCTATAAAAAATCGGATCGTTTCCTACGATAAACACAGGTATGCTCTCACAGGACAACACAACCACAATCGTAACAATCACCATTCACTGCATAACTCCGTCACTGACAATGAAGTACGATACCTTGCGTAGCTCTCTCAATGTCAATGTGCTTACGATACACTGCAATTATACAACTTAACAATATACCGACGCTGTTACATCGCAATTCTACAACTGAAGAATGTACGACCTGCGCTTCCCAATACGATCATTTTATAGGGTATGTTATGGTGGTATCATTACATTACTCCCCCCCCCCCCCCCCGCCCCCTTGTTTTAGAACGAAAGTTCACAAAATTTCTTATCAAATCCAAAAATACGGTTGTGCCTGTGTTAATCTACACAGAACCCTAAACGAATACAATTTCACAACAAATTAAATTAACTCACAGTTCTTTTAAATGTCCCGAATGAAGATATGCCCCTATAAGCTGTCCTGATCACAGACATGTAGCCCCATCTCCTACTGGGATGCGTCCATTCTTTCTGAAAGATTCCGTCAGCTCCGGTTTCACTCGCCTTTCTCCAGACTCAAAGTCACTGGATGACGTCACATCATTTGCTAGTACAGCGGCGGCTCTGTGTTGAGACGTAGTACTACATTTGCTTGCTATACCGCGATCTTGGTTGGATCTTCTGATGTTGTCGCCTCGGGGAACATCTTTAGAAGGACACCGTATCGCCTTGTGACCTTTCTTCCCACAGAGAAAACATGTCAGGTTCTCCATCGGCTTGTATTTCGGGGTGTCTCTGGCATTGTGGATTTCCTCTGCTGGTGCAGACACACGCTGTGGCTTACTGGGCCCGAACTTCATGTTGTGGGCGTCAAGGTATCTTTGAGCGAATTCTGTCAGGGCCTTCAGGGACAGGTCTTTTTGCTCTCTGAGGTGGGCGGCCAGGTCCTTAGAACATGCGTTGAAGACTTGTTCTTTGATGATGAGGTCTCACAAGTCTTGGTACTCTGTTTAAACCATTCAGCTCTATCCATTTCTCCAGGTAGCTTCTGATTCTCTCAATGAATATGCCGGGTGTTTCTCCTTCTTCAGGCTTGCAGTTCCAAAATCGTCGCCTGTAACCCTCTTCAGTGAAGTCATACTGTCTCAGCAGGGCGGCTTTCAACTGCGTATAATCTTCGGCTTCTTCGCTTGGTAAGCGAGTGTAAAATTCAAGCGCTTTGCCAATTAGAAGTGCACTCAGCTTGATAGCCCAAGTCTCTTGTTTCCAATTGTTGCTACTTGCGAAGCGCTCGAATCGCTCCAAGTAAGCGTCTATCTTATCCGAGTTTTCAACGAAAAGAGGAAGCTTTGGCGCACGGGCTGTTTGCTCTCTTCTTGTTAAGGCTGTTGCTTCAGAAACCCTATAGCTCTGTGCCTCTATCTCCATCTGCTTTAACACGCTCGTGAGCTCCAAACAATATGGTAGACTTTGGGATAAAATCTTCATCTTGTATTTTATTGAGCCACCACCACTTCGCTTGCTGCGGACAGTGACACCTGGCGCTCCACTATTCACAAGGCAGCCGTCTCCTTTGAGGACTCTCGCAGAGCTAACCTTAAGGACAAGCGGCTCAGTAGAAAAAACAGAGTTATCGTAACGATCTACTCAGACCCTGACCAGACCTTCCTCTGCAGCCACTGCGGTCGAACCTGCCTGTCCCGGATTGGCCTCCGCAGCCACGAAAATGCCTGCAGACGACGTGGGCAAGCCCTATAGAATCTTCGTTCGCGAAGTCAAGCCAAGAGATTTTATTGAGCAAAATTTTGGTCAGGGTTTTCAGTTCACACCTACGGAATTATTCGGACACACTTAAAGTTGCGTCGTTCTCGCAACAAAGCAAATTTATGAATGCTAATTTGCTTGTTATACAATATATCTATTCATATGTCAACGAATGGAAACCTTTATGGAATGTGTACATGCACACATCCTGCTCCGTCACAGAAGCACTGTTCGCGATGCGGCGCAATCATTATCACACCTACGATATTATTCTGACACACTTTCACTGGCGTCGTTCTCGTTTTACTGACGTTGCAGGCCCAAAGACCACCACACTACCACGCGCGCTCGTGCTTCAAACCCAGTCCCTGCCAATGGATGCAGATTGTGTTGGTTCTTGGTTTGCTTTTTTATCTCTTTGTGAATTCAGCGTCAACGGCCCCCAGCCGTCCAAGAATCATGGATTCAGATGGTGTCAGCAAGAGGCAAAGATTCGCATGAGCACTACCCTCGATTACAAGTGCGAGGGTGGGGGGAGGTGGGGGGTGGGGGTGGAAGCTTACGAGGATCTATATCTCTTGCAGTTGCACTGTGTTTACTTTTTCTCAGCACAGCTATCGTTACAGGGTTACAGGGGTTCTGGACCCCCACCCCCACCCCTGTAAAGTTTGATCGTCTAATACGTCAAATGTTAGTACTGCAATGAGTGACGTATAAAATCTAGTCGTCAATATGAACACGGCGTCCTGGAACTAATGATGCCATGACGTGAAGATTGTAGTGACGTCATTGGCTGCTTGTGTTATTATTCGTTTTCAGAATAGCTCTGCTACGCCAGACCAAATAGTTTACAACTGCCGGGAATCGCCGTGTGTCCGTTTTTTTTTTTTTTTCTTTTCTTCTGTGTGCCATTGTGTGTCGATCAGAGGGTGGGTTAGAGTAGAAGGAGATGGATTCCTGTCTCTACACGAACCCACATGGCTTACTAATAGCGGGTAGCGCCGTGTGTCCGTCTTTATTTGTGGGCGAAAATGTGTACGTTGATCAGAGGTTGCCTTAGAGAAGAGGGGAATGGATCAGCATAATAAGCATATAAATATGAACATGAACTCTGAATGTTCCAAAAGAAACACACATGCGAGCTCCAAACAATACGGTTGACTTTTGGATGAAATCCTTATCCAGTTTTAATTTTGAAATCCGAGTACAAAGGTTCTGATTGCTTTTCAAATTATTTGCGATTCTCTCACTGAACAAATACTTGATGATCCTTTCGTATTTTGTTTGTAGAGCGATTGTCATTATTGTTGATTGCTGTAAGATGAAGTGCCCAGTAACCATGATGCAACTGTTTCATCTGTCCGTTATGGCTAACTCTACTGCTGAGACAATCTCAATAAATTATTGTGATTTTCTCATTCTTGGATTTATTTTTTTAAATTCTCTCAAGGAACAACTCCTTGAAGCACCTCTTTGTAGATTTTTGTTCGCAGAATGATTGTCATTATTATGGAGTGCTTTGGGATGTATTGAGCAGTAACCCCGATAATAATCATTCATCTGTCTTCCGTTTCCAAAGCAAAACAATTCCCACGTAACTGACATGTCTGACTGTGTACACATGGTACCGGTTTCTGACCACTTCATAAGTTTTAAATACAAGCGATCAAAATTTTCGAAACCTCAGTAGCTGAGCTGACCCTTGCCACCACGTGAATGCCCTGTGTTTGTCTTGTACTGTGTTTGTCTTCAGTGTGTATGTGTGTGTCACGTGAACGTGCGTATTGGGTTCAGTTGGCGGAGCTTTGAGCCAATTCGCTTATTGGGAAAAGGCGGCTATACAATAACCTGTATTATTATTATTATTATTATTATTATTATTATTATTATTATTATTATTATTACACTTCAATATTATATGAACTCAGTGAGATGGCCTTAGTCGCCTGCTCGCGTTAATAAATAACTAAATAACTATATTATATGACCCTTCTTGCCTTTATGTTTATCGTATTGAACATAGGGTAGACTTTTAAATGGGGGTGGTCGGAGCGCGTTCAATAGAATGCTCATTATCTGCTGGGAGGGCGGACACGAATTCTGCCAAGGAAGTAAACAGCATAAGATTTTATACCAAAGTCTACCGTATTAAATGTCCCTAAATGAAAAGCGCAGGCGAGTTCCAAACAATACGGTAGACTTAGGGATGAAATCTTCATCTTGTTTTTTCTCGTGCGTTTAAAAGTTTAAAACACTATCCTGGTATCTTCCAGACAATTCCCCAACTACCACCTCACTTTAAAATGCATGATGTATGCGCGCAAACAAACCACATCTTGTGTTACCGTCAATAACAACATGTCCATGGGGTCTGTGTTTGTGTGTGCGTTGAATTAAAGATGACAGAAACAATCTGCATCCCCTCTGCTTCCTCTGGCAGTTAAGAGGTTACCACGTACAATTATCGTTTAAACTTAAAACAGACTCCTACACTCCATCCCGGCCACGTCCTCCGTTAGAAGAATTAAATGGAACTTAACAATGTCAACGAGAGGCAGATTTTCATGATCCGCAGCGGCAGCAAAGGATCACGTGACTCTATGCCTCCTTGCTTATGGAAGGTGTTGGCAGAGAGACTGACCGGATCTAATTCAAACAAAGCGTTTAGAAACGATAAGACGTGTGTGTCAACATATATTCGTCAAAAAAAAAAAACTACAGACAAAAGTACAAAGTCATCATTTTTTAGATGAGCGAGGGTATATAGCCAAGCCGCTCCTCCGTTCCAAACATGCCACTTTTGTGACAAGCAACTCTTTAGTTTCTCCAGTTTAACGTCTCACTTCAAAAGCTGTAAGTATGGTTTACTATAATCTGCCTGTTGGTGACAAGTTTTGAACAGAGTTGAAGTGCACACAAATTATTCGACAGACTGCATGCATGCATCGCAATTCCCTATTCTTTTTCAACCCCTTAACTGAAGGATCAAGGCGAATGCTACCCATATGCACGATACATATCAGCCCCAGCCAGAGCCTCTGTAGCTTTTTTTTTTTTTTTTTTTTTTTTTTTTTTTTTTTTTTTTTTTTTGGGGGGGGGGGGGGGGTTAGAACTGAGGCTCAGAGTTCATTCATTTAACCATTTGCGTGTCGGTTTCGGTTTTAGTCCCGATGCTTCCTGTACGAATCATTGCGACTAAAACCGCTACCGACTAGCAAAGGGTCAAAATCGGTGCCGCACAAACCTACCAGACGATATGGTGGTGGAGCGTTACGCTATCGCAAAGGCAAAGTTCACCTTACATCTGATGGCGCACACTGCAACGTGAGCAGATCCGTCTCGTACGGATGATTCATTTTCGACGTTAGACCAAGGACTACTACACACAGGACATGCATAGCCTATGTCCAGCCTCTGCTAGCAGAGGCGATCGCCTACACTATGAAAATGCTGTTGTTTTAGTGGAATCAACAAATGATATGCCCATAATTGTTTCATACAATGGTATTACAATGTAAAAAGGCATATTAAGGGAGTAAATACGCGATACCATGCCCACAGAGCAACCCGTGGGTGTAGTGCCTGTAATATGCTATATAACATGACTAATAACAATTTCAACAAATACATCAATTTGTTGAAATATATACCATCATATATATCAATACATCTATTTAAAAGTTGATTTGGAATGCTACACCGCCACGGTGGCCTAGTGGTAAGGCATCTGCCCATTGAGCGGGAGGTCGTGGGTTCGAACCCCGGCCGGGTCATACGTAAGACTTTAAAATTGGCAATCTAGTGGCTGCTCCACCTGGCGTCTGGCATTATGGGGGTTAGTGCTAGGACTGGTTGGTCCGGTGTCAGAATAATGTGACTGGGTGAGACATGAAGCCTGTGCTACAACTTCTGTCTTGTGTGTGGCGCACGTTAAATGTCAAAGCAGCACCGCTCTGATATAACCCTTCGTGGTGGACTGGGCGTTAAGCAAACAAACAAACAAACAAATTTGAAATGCTTTCTGACAAGTTTGTTTAAAAAAAAAACAGAAACAAAACATAAGAAGTAAGAAAAGCATAGGTTTACCAAATACAGGTTAATCCGACAAGCGCGCCTTTTTGATTGACGTCTGAAAGAGTACCGCATTTTTTTTGCTGATCCCTCTCCATTTATGCAAACCACTAAGAAGCACATTTGCTAGGTGTTTTTTGAGCTTGTAGCAGGTGTTCAGGTTATTGTAGTCCTCCATCACTTGCAGAACCATACTTAGTCTCCTGCAGCAGCAGGCCCTGTGCCTGGCCTTGCTGACGAAGGCCAGTCCACACCGCACAAGGTCAAAGGTGGTTTGATGGGTGGTTGTGAGAGAGCCTCGTGAAACTTCCTTGATGAAGGCACTTATTTCTGTGGGCACCTGTTCAACCTCCTCGTTGAAGTTCAGCTGTTCCGCGCACTTCATCTCCAACCACCCTGCCACATAGGCTGCGCTGCTCTCCTCGTGGATAGAGAGTGAAGGCTCAGTGCAGTCCTCAATGAAGGCAGCGTCCTCAGCATCGATGGCAGTGGCAACACAGGTGTGGTGTGTGCTTTCCACAGTCACTTCCATGGTCTCTAGGTAGGATGCTGCATACCTAGCGAGGCGTTTTTTGCAGGCAGTCAGGACAACCCCAGAAGTCATAAAAGCGTTCGCACCAGTCGATTGCCTGTACACTGAAAATTCACCCTCAATCCGGTCACTCTGAAGCTCCCGAAGCAGAACATACTGGAAGCCAGCATGGGTCAGCAGGTGTGCACAAATGGAGGCCAGGCCTTGCATAGTCTGCACAAGGGCTTTTTTGGTGTCATGGGTCACACACTGTTCTCTGCCTTTCCCATGCCCTGAAGGGGCTCGCTGGAAGATCTGGTGATAGTGGGACAGGTTGTTGGAGGTGTGGTCTTGGACGTGCCGGTGGGGATCATTCAGCATCACATCTTGTCCTTTCGAGGACACATTTACAGCATTCCACCAGTTGGGGACAAATCGAACAAAGTCGGCTGTATCGCCACAATTCTGGAGCCTGAGAGCAGCTTCAACTTTCTCATTGAAAACTTTCAACGCATGCTGGACGTTTTGCAGTTGAAGCTTTGACGGTCGAACAGCGGCGTGTGTCAGGGGCGAAGTTTTCAAGATGTTTTCCTTCTCAGCATTGTAGAGCTTTCTGATGTCGCTGAAGGAACCGGTGACTTGTTCATCGAATGTCAGCTTCTGGCAGGCCTCTGAAAATAATCATTGATGACTGATGAAAGTTATGTGATATTGCTGACTGATGATAAGGTAAAAAAAAAAAAGGTTGTATGTTTCTGTTAACATGGCTAAAAAAATTAGTGTAGGTAGGTAGGGATATTTTTCTATTTTATGTGTTAAATAAATAAAGAAAGAAAGAAATATGATAAATGCATAAAAAACAAAATTGTAAATAATTGTAACCATATCACATAAAAACAAATGGTATTGGATGTTTGTTTGTTTCTCAAGATTTGTATGAAATAAATATTTACAATGCATAACATTAGGATTTTTTAAAAACATATCATGGATAATTTGCTTTTGAAACATTTTTGCAAGTAGAATAATTAGAATTAAAAATAAAATTCAAAATCACCCGATATCCAGTTGTTCCTGATGGACTTGAGTAGGTGCACTGTGTCAAACAGCAGATACCAGGTCCGTGTGCCATTCAAGGGATGAGTTGCAGTGGCTGGGCATTCAGACTCTGACGGCCGGTCAAACATCTTGCAATAGAGTTGGTTGATCTTGTGGTTGTCTGTGATGGACCCGAGGACAGTGTCTCCTGCCTGCTCTACAACCGTGGCAGTCTGTTTCACAACGTCAAACTGAAAGTCAGCTGTGACAGACACCATGATACTGGGGCCTCGATGAAGGCACTTCACCATGACACAAAGCATGGAGATGGCCTTTGCGTTGTGGTCATTCTTGGCCATGCCACTGAGAACTCCTCCGGAGAAGGCTACTGTTGGACGAATATTTATTTCGTCAACTAACAGGACTACATTCTTCTGTTGAGGCTTTTGAATCTTTGCAAACGTCTTTGATATAATGTCCTTCACGTTCACTGTTGAGATGACTGCTTGTACTTTTCTTTTGCTTGGCAAAGCCAAGTACTCACGAAGAGCTTCATAATTGCAGTGTGGAAAAGATTCCACAGCAAAGCAGTAGTCTTTGACATTAATTTTTTTTGTCTGCTAGTAGCTTTAGGTTATTGGTGATGAAGTCCATTTTTTTTTGCCTTCTTCTTGTCTACAGTCTCTTGGGCCTGAAGTTCAGTCACTACTTTCCTCGACACCTCTTCTAGGGGGACTTTGTAGTTAAGACAAGTATGTACAACAGCATCAAACTGAGAATAGGAATTCAGACCATTATTAGGGTTCAAAATTGTCCCCAGGGGAACGCGGACACCACTCTTGTAGGCAGAACATTCTAGGGGAGAACACAATGTTGATTTGTTTTGCACAACCACTGTCATTTTACATTCATGAAAGTCAGACGACATGAAGAGATATGCACACCTGGCAGACGATCTAGTGATCCCTACGTTCTCATATTTCTTCTGGATTTTCTTGTTTGGCACAAAGTCACAAAAGGATTTGATCCTGTCTCTGTCCATGAAAATCTCAAGCTGTCTGTGTTCTTGTTTTGCTGGGCGAGGAGGGGTTCTTGGGGTCGGTAGGCACGAAGCAGATACATAAAAAATGCTTGGTGCAACAGCTGGTCTTGTTGTTCCGCCTGGCAGTTTCTTCAGTGGATGATTTTCAGGCCAATGCTTCTCGCAAACGAAAAAAGATTTGACTTGCGAAACATTGAGGTCTTGGCGAGGAGGAATCACAGCGAGCCACGTCTCCCTTTCTGATTATCCTTGGGCAGTTTGAATATTCTACACTTGGTCGAATCGTCGTAGTTTCCTGTACAATTTACAATTCCACACTTGTTCGGCATAGTGACAATAATTAACTTCAACACTGGAAAAATCATCAAAACTTGTCAAAATACAACACGAATTAGCCAACGACTGTTGATATTACATTGCACTGACATCCGGTCAGAACTCGGCGAGGTGCGAAATAGTGCGTATTTGAGATGTACAAAAATATATATTTCAATTAGATTCAGGCGTTTATTGATTGCTTAACACTATTATGACTTCCAAAGATTATGCTGAGATACAAAATAGAATGGAAATTGGTCGAGAATATTATAGTTATTTTAGCTCAGATCACTACGCGAAATCGACACGAGGTGTCGCTAAAAAATAATAGACTACTCGGCCTGCAAGTCAGCGGGTTCGACGCGAGAGCACTTGCCTTCGCTAGCAAGCACTGAAACCGAAGATTGCGCGTCCTGTGTGTAGTAGTCCTTGCGTTAGACACAAATTAGATCTCCATTTTGAACACGTAACGTTTTTTATCTCCACCGCAGATTGTCTTCGTTAACAGATTTAGCGGGTGCTGCAGAATTACTAAGTATTTTTCTTTTTCTCCACGTGGGCGGTTCGTGGCCATAAATGCTAACGGTGCGAGGTTCGATACCGGGTTCGGTCCCGGGGTCGGACTTTTCTCCTCTAGTAAGTGTCACCGTTAATTCGGGCGGACCGTCGTTCTTTCTCCGGGCATTCCGTCACTTTCTCCCCCAAGACTTTGGTATCAATTTCAGCCCGCATCTAATTTCAAATCTAAAAGAATTTAAAAAAATTTAAAAAAAAACTTCAGTAGCTCGCTTGAGCTTGCGTTTAGCACCACGTGAATGTTCTGTGTTTATGTACAGTGTGTGAATGAATGCCCGTGATTCACTTGAGCGTGCTTGTTGGAGTACAGTGCTTTTCAAGAATCATATGTAGAACAAGAATGAGGGATCAAAGAATACAAGAACATAACTTCATCGTGCTGTCCAGTGTCGTAAAGTTTTCTTTTTACCGTCAATATATTAACGACTTTGGATCTATCCTAAAATCGTGTAGACAAAATGGCGGGAGGTTGGAAATCTTTCATGTCGCAGTAGATGTCAGTGGCCTGTTCATTGACTAGATCCTTCTGCATTAGTTTATTGTGGGATAGTAGCGCCAGGCTGGTAGCACTTTTCGTTTCTCCCTTTCTTTTTATTTCGTTTAGTGCCAAGCCAAGACTCCAACGCGTTTTTAACAGAGCAGGGACTGCAAGCGCTGTACCTTGGAATGCGCATGGCGTACGAGCTAGAGAAATATACCCTCATTACACCCCGCAGGCGTGTGGGTCCATGAGCATCTATGTCTCTTGTTAGTCCTGTTTTCTTAACCCATTCAGCCTAATTCAAGATGAGTGCCAGATTAGTTTTGCGCCTTTTGGCGCCAAGCTAATCTAGCACTGCCCTTAAACTATCATGGTCGATCCATCTCCTGCAACCGGTGCATAGTGTTTAGATGACGCCTCCCAATTTTTGGGAAAAACGGCCGTCGGGCTAAATGAGTTAATGCTGATACTTTGTCCCATTTATATCTGTGATCCTCAAGCGAATGACCGCCAGTGTGCGGGCGTTTAATACGCAAAGTTCCTGATTACTATCAGCAAAGGGTGTAATAGTAAAATCACAAATTGCATCAGCAATATCGTTATCTTCACAAATGCCACGCCCCGTCGAAAGTTTCTAAGCGGCATTGCTTGTGCTAATTGTAAATTCACAAATAAAGTAGCCCGTACACGACGCTAGGAATGGCCGGACTATCCTGTTCTATCCGCACCTATCCAGCCACTCAATAGTTTGTCGATGGGTCTCGCTAGCTCGGCGATACTTTTCTATCCACCCTCAATAGAACCTGCTTCCATTTTTCCTATCCTAGCCAGCTCGCATATCCGCAAATAACTAATCAGCAGAGCCTGCGCGTCACGCATCAATGTCGGTATCTAACTGCTATCAGCACTGGGCTAGAAATTCACAGTGTTGTAGCTGCTTGGGCCCCTCGGTGCAGAGGGACAGAAAAATGGAGAAAACAACATACTTGAGCTTTTCGCACGCATTGCTCGCACAAGCGTCCCTCCCAAAACAGGGCATCGAAGTAGACACTCCCTCGTCCAGACTAATTCAGGTTCTCTATCTCAATGATAATAATTGTGGTAGCTGGAAATTGTTCTGAATTCTTCGTCTTCCATGTATGCACCGAGTTTGTCTCGAGGACATACACGATTTGCGAGATTTTCCCTTATAAGGAAACACTATCCAGTAGATAGGATGTCCGACAATATCTTTTCTATTATCATGTCAAAATAAGCCATTACACCCTGAAGCAGTTTTTGCTTAAATTGCTTATCGTCCTATAAAGGCAACATTACAGATTACGAGATAGATCAACCAATTTAGTTCAATGGTAGCGCCAGAATAGCTTGGCGCCTGAGGCGCCAAGCGACTCTGACACTACCCTTGAACTAACATAGTGAAATGTATTTCAAGCAATAGTAAACCAAGATGAAAAGGGTCAATACCAGACCCAACATCAAAGACCAGCGAATAAACCATTAGTGTACTTACGTGCGTGCAGTGATCATGAGGACCCTGACTGCGTTCCTTGTGCTGCTCGTGATGGGACAGGCAGCGGTGACGTCAGCAAGTCCGCTCTCGGTAAGAAGTTACTATGCTAACGAGCAACAACAACAATAAAAACACGACATTGGTGGACTCATTGAAAACACGAAAGTAAAAGTGTATTCTTTATTTGTTGTAAACTCTCTTTTACTATGCATTTCTTCTTATTTTGATAAGTATCACTGAACAAAACACTAGTCTGCTGGTATTTCAAAACTGATGTGTGTAACTCTATCTCTCTCTTTGTGTGTGTGTCTGTGTGTATCTGTGTGTGATGGTGTGTGTGTGTGTGTGTGTGTGTGTGTGTGTGTGTGCGTGTGTGTGAGTGTGTGTGTGTCTGTGTGTGTGTGTGTGTGTGTGTGTGTGTGTGTGTGTGTGTGTGTGTGTGTGTGTGTGTGTGTACACAAAAACCCTAAAAAATGGGTGACTGTCTTTACCATCCAAATGGAAAATGGATGCATGTTTAAAATCTGGGTGCCCAAGTCAGACACCCATTTTTTTCTGACGGTTGTTTCTACATTGTCTTGCCGTAACAAGTCAGAACAAATTAAAAAAATCAGTTTTTCTCATTTTTACGTTTTTATACGCACTTTTGTGTGTTTGAACTTGTCCAGCAGTGTGTGTGTGTGCATGCACAAAATCCCTAAAATGGGTGTGTGCGCGAGACATCACCCTTCTCAGCTTTAAATAACTTGGTGAGCCGAAGTGAAACGGAGATATACAAAAGGTAGGGTTTGGGGGGGGGGGGGAGAGTATTGTAGTTGTGTGAGGGAGTAAATTGTTTATTTTGCTGCCAAATGAGGTTTGTTATTTGAGGGTGTGTTTGTTTTGTAAATCAAAAAATTGTTGAGTTGTTATGTGTTTCCGGGGTCATGTGGTGGGAGGTTATTGCTTGTGGCAAATTTTAGAGCCATGTATTCGTTCGCTAGCGACAGCATATGTATTCGTACACCAGTTGCTATGAAGTGAAGTGATTGTATGAGTGCGCAATCTGAGAGAGGACGTATAGACTTTGGATAAGGCTGATGTCTTGTGTCCTGCCCAACCTTTTGGTTCAACCTGTTGCTTTGTTTGTGGGTTTGTTGGTGGTATGCTTTCGTTTTGACTGCAACTCCTGTAGGAGTGTATGCACAAATTGATTGAATGCAAATGACATCACACAGTCAGCGTCGTTACGTGCGTCGTCTGCTGCAGTCGGTCGTTTAATCAGTAAAAAGAGTGCATGCTTGGATGGGACATTTTCGGATGTAATGCTAGGTCAGAGAAAGAAACCTAATGTTGCCAAAAGGTGTAATAGTAAAGTATTATTTGTGTGAATGCTGTCCGTTTGAGGGAAGGAATGGAAAGTCGAGTGTTGAGCAAAGAGAAAAGGCGACAATGGGAAAAATATCCAGCACTATACGTTGGAATAGATGCATAACAGTTACGACACGCTTGTAAATTAAAAAAAAAACACGCAATTAACATTAACAAAAGTTGAGTTAAAAAAGGTTTTAAAACAGTTTTAATAAAAACCTTTGCCCGACACGCTTCTAAAAACAACAGTTTCTTAGTTTTAATCCTTGCACTGCGACATAAACGCCGGGATTGCTTCTCAGTTTTCGCTCTCCGATAGTGTGGAATGTAGGACTTGGCCAACTGGATCCATCTGGTGCACTTCAAAT
This sequence comes from Semisulcospira habei, assembly GCA_036245525.1. Classification (NCBI taxonomy): domain Eukaryota; kingdom Metazoa; phylum Mollusca; class Gastropoda; family Semisulcospiridae; genus Semisulcospira; species Semisulcospira habei. The sequence continues at coordinate 103,970,227 of BTPG01000003.1, read as the reverse complement.
ATGTATTTGTGAGTGCTTTGACGTGCAACTCGGTGCGCACCTCTGAAATGACTTACTGTTTCCACTGATAACGAAAATATTTCATTTATAAGAGAGCATTCAGCAGCTCTATAAAACCAAACGTGATGCCCCCCCCCCCCCACACACACACACACACACCCTCTCCTCCCCCCACACCCTCCCTCCCCCACAACCCCACCCAAAAATCTTAATAAAGGAACCAGAAAAAATAAAATAAACCAAAACCAAAACAAAACACGCTTAACCCATTCAAACCCCAAGGCTGTACCTCCAAAATTTGGGAAGTGTCACCTGACGACCTAGCACCAACCCCAAGGCTGTACCTCCAAAATTTGGGAAGTGTCACCTGACGACCTAGCACCAACCCCAAGGCTGTACCTCCAAAATTTGGGAAGTGTCACCTGACGACCTAGCACCAACCCCAAGGCTGTACCTCCAAAATTTGGGAAGTGTCACCTGACGACCTAGCACCAACCCCAAGGCTGTACCTCCAAAATTTGGGAAGTGTCACCTGACGACCTAGCACCAACCCCAAGGCTTTACCTCCAAAATTTGGGAAGTGTCACCTAACGACCTAGCACCAACCCCAAGGCTGTACCTCCAAAATTTGGGAAGTATCACCTGACGACCTAGCACCAACCCCAAGGCTGTACCTCCAAAATTTGGGAAGTGTCACCTGACGACCTAGCACCAACCCAAAGGCTGTACCTCCAAAATTTGGGAAGTGTCACCTGACGACCTAGCACCAACCCCAAGGCTGTACCTCCAAAATTTGGGAAGTGTCACCTGACGACTTAGCACCAACCCTAAGGCTGTACCTCCAAAATTTGGGAAGTGTCACCTGACGACCTAGCACCAACCCCAAGGCTGTACCTCCAAAATTTGGGAAGTTTCACCTGACGACCTAGCACCAACCCCAAGGCTGTACCTCCAAAATTTGGGAAGTGTCACCTGACGACCAAGCACCAAACCCAAGAGATGGATCGACCATGATCATTCAAGTTTAGTGCCAGATTAGCTTGGCGCCATTAGGCACCAAGCTCATCCGGCACTACCCTTGAATGATCATAGTCGATCCATCTCCTGCTGGAGGGCATTGGGGCTGAATGGCTTAAATCATGGATACCCTGTAATTTTGTCGCTTAAAGCACACCGGCACACTGCAAATTTTACCTGAGAAAACTAAACCTTAACCAATTCAGCCTTGACGCACTGCAGCAGATGGGTCGACCATGACTACCAATAAATTATCATGGTCGACCCGTCACCTGCAACTAGTGTATAGTCGTTAGATGACGCCTCCAAAATGTTTGAAATACGTGCGTCGGGCTTAATGAGTTAGACGAATAAAGAACCTTCCCTTTCCCGACGCACATGGACGAGGTTCGCCGCAGTAACTAAATAATTTGCACATTCGCAATGACGAGTCTTGTCCGCTCACAAAAATAGGGAGAGTTGTGGTCAGTCATTCAGAAGTCAGTTTTTCCGGGTAAAATTCACAGGACATGTTCGATGCGTTTGAAGTACCATTACGCATCATTCGGAAGAAACATTTCAACACCATTTGTGGTTGTTATGCCTTGTCGACACACCTAATGAACATTAACAGCAGATTGGACAGGCAGCAAAAGCACACCCGTTATCGCATTTATTCTGTGCAGCCATTAGTGTGTCAATCTATTTTTAGCTGTTTCTGGTGCTTATACCGTTGTGTTTCTAGAACGGAGTGAAGTTTTTGTCTCGTTATTTAAAATGAAAGACGACGTGTGCGGAACTGGATTATCTTCATAGGGGTCCGAGGATAGCAGCTTTGACTAATGCGAATCCACTGCGCCACCGCGTACGCTTACTTACTTATTTACGCCTGTCACCCTTCCCAGGGTATAGGCCGTCGACGAAATATCTCCAGCGACTTCTGTCCTGTGCTTTTCCTTCGAGTTTACTCCAGGTGGTTCACAGTGTGCGCGCAAGCGCCTATTTAGTCTTCAGCTTAGTATAGGTGCTTGCTCGCACGCGGTGGCGCATTGGATTTACACTAGGCAAAGCTACTATCCACGGACCCCTATGATTGACTTGTGTTTAAATGAACCATAGCTAAACCTGTGTGTAGGTTAGTCCGAAATAGCTCAGGCGGTTAAACGTCGGAGCATGAGAGCGAAGACAAAAGCCGGGTCGTGGGTTCGAATCCCGTCCCGGGCCCGGTAGCTGGACTCACAATCCAGGGGGGAAGTGGGGGTGGGGTGAGGGTGGGGGGGGTGGGGGGTGGGGAAACGGATTTGTTCAATAGCATGTCCATTGAAAAGTCCTGGTAAATCAATGGCACGGTTGGAGTGCGCCTGAGTTGATCAATGTTCAGGTCATACTCCATAGGTAATAGATTTCCCTGTCCCTCATAACCTGCCCATTAGGGCCGTCCATGATCACCTCGGTGCTGTGGACGTTAAACCTGAACTAACCAACCAACCTGTGTGTAGCGTCCCGTAAACATCTGTTACAGAAGTGTATATTTGAACAGTTACGGCGGTAGTGGGCCTTCAACGAGCTCTGGCATAAAAGGTTCAGTCGCCCTTACTCTCTGTAATAATAATAATAATAATAATAATAATAATAATAATAATAATAATAATAATAATAATAATAATAAATTTATTTTAGTTTTTGCAGGCCATCAGCCCATAGGAGCACAAAATACAATTTACAACCAGAAAAAAACAGGAAGGTGGTTGTAAAAAACACAATCACATAGCATTACATCAGTGCACATAAATAAACATAAACAACAATAGTTAAAAGCAAATCCCTCTAATTCCTTAATTTAAGACATCCTGAAATATACAGAGCAACTTTAAAGACCAGTTTATCATGTAGGTTTTCCACACAGCAGGTGAACTTTGAGATCGAATGGGACTCTGTAGTAAAACAGTGGAATGTACTTTTTACGTAAAAGGGCATATTTTGGACATTAAAAAAAAAAATGACACAAATCTTCAGCCTTATGCCAATGATATGCATTACATTCTGGATTTGTGACGGGTTTTTCAATCTGGATACTCCGTTTAAAGGTAAACGGTTACATCTAAATAGATATATTGCTCGCCTGAGAGATAGAACAATGTATCTTACAAAGAATCAAATTTCATTAACGCCATATTAATCACAAAAATCGTAGTATTTTGACCATTGACCATGCGACATCCCATCTTTAATTTACACCATCAAGTTCAAATAAACGCAAGTTTGCCAATGTGGCGTTAAAGATTTTTTGATTTTTTGTAAAATACATTGTTCTATCTCTATAAGCATTGATCACACCACCACCCCCCTGCCCCAAGCTAAATAGTATATCGATGACATACGTGTGTACATTCAGGATTGCGTATTTTATGATTTTAATTAAAAGTCATAAATTAATATTTTTATAATAAAATGAATCAGGATGAATTATTTCTTCTAATTGATATCAACGCTGTAGAAAACAAAGACTTAGACTAAAAAAAACAGCATCTTCTCTCTGTAATTGTTTCCGGCAAATCAAAAACTTTTCTCAGTAAACAATAAATGACAGAAGATAAAGAATCTCTCATGGCAGATGAAATAATTAAACTACATTCTAAATATAAAAATAATATCGCTTCACTAATGACTCATGATTTAAGTCGATCTCTTGTCTGTCTATACACAAAAGCAGTAAGTCACTTTCAACACACTGACAGTCTATCACTAACCTTGAAAGCAACCCTATTGTTTCAAGTTCAATTGGTAAATTAGCATGTGTCATGTTTTATAAGTTTGGAAATTACCTTGCACCTGTGGTAACTTTGCTTGTTACTGGAAGCCATATTGATTTTTCGAAAATACATTTTACTGCAGATGAAAATGGACGAAACCCAGATGACTCCACAACCGAACCCCGGTCCTGTCTTCAAACAGGTTCAAATGGTGACTAAGACTAAAAGTCCAGGAAGGGTAGAGTCTAGAAAAAGATTAGCTGAATGGAACAAACAAACAAAATTACAGCTTCAAACATCAATAGAAAAGGCTCATATATCTGACCCATCACCAACAGCACCAGCATCACTACTGTCAGAACCAACACCGCCAGGACCATCACACCCTCATCAAAGAGAGAGACGGTTAACCCTTTGAACCCGGCAAACCGCTGTAGCCTCGTATACCGTTGAACCTGACAAACCACTACAGTGGTGTCAGGTGTTTTGTATCGCGCGCCCAGTGACGCGCGAGCCTTGCTGAGCATGTGGTGACCTCGCCCTTCACACTGACACATCCTGTTTACACTCGGTACATGGCACGTACGTTCGTCTGTGGTATGCGGTCAGTTTTTCGGCACTAGCATGGGAATTACGGTCGGAATGGCGAGTGGATGTGTACATATTCTGAGTGATACAATTTTGTGTTTGGAGGCATGGTTTCAAAAGCAGATAGCTTTGATGTATAGGGACATGTGTGCATACCTACCATGAGGCAGCATACCCACGTGTTGGCAGTGTCAGCTGGAGCGATCGCCATTTGAGTCACTGACAACAGCAATGACTTCAACTTGATTCTAATGCTGAATTCGGACTGAGGTTGTAATTGATATTCCGTTTTTTTGATGCCACACCTTGGTGCAACTGTAGGTAAGTCTGTGGACACCAACGACACACATTGGTCACATTTGTAGTACGTGTATAGTCTTTACAACATTGGAACTTCCATCCGATTGTGTACGAGACACAACACAGACACACTGATCATCATTCGACGCCGCTTATTACATGTTGTATAGACCATGGATATACCTTATTAGTGGCAGGTGTAAACATTGACATCTGGTGACAAGGTAGGGGCCTTACGTAGTATCGGCATGCTGGAAATGCATGCACACTTATGTGTCACACTAACAGACACCCTATTTAGTGATGCATGTTAAGTAACAGTGACCTGTCATGCACGAAAGACTTTTTTTGTAAGTTTATTGTCACCTGTCACTATTTTTGTCACCAGGTATTACGACACATGTGACACAGTGTGGTCAAATCCATAAAACGGTAGTCCATCCAATGGCAAATCTGTACATATATACCTTTATGGGGATATCTGTTGTAAAGTATTATTTACAAATATTTTACTGTACACATCCATTTTCAACAGAAATTTCTGAAATAAAGTCAGGGTTGAAGGGTATATAGACTTCTTATTTACTCAGGGTTCAAAGGGTTAACTGAGTCTAAACCTGAACCCGAAACAACAAAATATATAGTTGTAGGATTTGTTGTCGGATTTGGTTACGTAGGTTACCAATTATACAAAAAATACAAACCTCACACTTGAACAGTGACAAAAAAAGTAGACACTAGAAAAATAAAACCAGAAGTCGCCACATTTCCAGCAACGTCAAAACCCTACGATCCATTTTTCATGCAGTAATAAATTTATTTTTTTAATTTTATTGCTTAAGAAAATGAGCGAAACAAAAAACTTAATGAACCTTGTCTATCACTCTGCCATGATATGCGGACTAGCTGTTGCTTACTCTATGCTTGGGAAAAGTCTACTCAAAATGAAATCGGCAGACTTGAGTTGATTAGACTTTGAAGACAGTGCTAAGTTAATTGCTGTTGTAACAGCATCAATTGCCACAAAAGACTTTCTCGTCAAGCAAGGAATTATTCCTGAAAATATATCTATGTAAATAAAATAATATAATATGGCAACACTAGCTGTTATTGTTGGGGGTGCAGTTGTTAATGCACTTGTTTCCAGTGGATCAAACTATCTCTTTTCAAAAATAGGTAGAGAAGAATCTGCAGAAAAAATGAAGTGTCACAATGAAGCATCCCAAAAACTTGCACAAACCCAGCAAAAATACGAAAAGCAAAGAATTGAGAAACTTGATTTTATCACTGAAAAACTGAGACTTGAAGGTCATGCACAGCATACATTTTCTAATGTCAATGACACAATCAGGGAATATTTTCTAGTCATGGGTGAAGACATGTCTACCCCAAAACCAAAACTAAGTGACTACTATCAACCCAGTCCAGAACAAAGAATCGGGGAGATAATCTTTGTTCTAGTCGGAATGACATTCGTATTTTTTACTGGACTTTATATTGCTAGAAAAAAATGGCAGCCGAAAATAAACTATCAAAAATATATTACTCCCAGATTGGGTACTGGAAAGGAGCAACCGCTATTCAGAAAGTACATGCGGCTGTGGGTAAAGATGTAACATTCGAACAAATAAGACAGTGGCTGCAAAAACAGGCAATATGGCAAATTTATCTCCCAGCACCAAGAAAAATATCTAGACCACATTTTAAAAACACAACACCGAATGACACCCATCAAATGGATCTTCTGTTTCTGCCGCATGATACTATAAGAAAAAAATGATACAAGTACGCATTGACTGTTGTTGACATTGCTTCAAGGTACAAGGACACTGAACACATAACTGACAAAAACGCCTCAACAGTAGCCACTGCATTAACAAAAATATATAGTCGTGGTCACCTAAAATTCCCCAGACTTGTTCAAGTTGATGATGGATCTGAATTTAAGGGCACAGTTAATCAGTTATTTACAAAGCATGGCTTACTGGTTAGGCTATGTGTTCCAGGTGTTCACAGATCACAGGCAATTGTTGAGAATTTTAACAAACTGTTATCAGAGAGACTTTTCAGTTACCAGTATTTTAAAGAACTCATGCATGATGCACGTAACATTGAGTGGGTAAAAAGATTACCACATGTGATAAAAGCAATGAATAATGAAGGTCATGTAAAACCCACAGATGCTATTAAATTGAAAACAATGCCGTCAGGGTCAGAAATAAACAAAAGTGCCAGACACAAGTTTGTTTACAAAACAAGTAAGATATTTGTATCAACCTAGAGAGGCCGAAAATGACGTCAGATGCAGAGCAACAGACCCCATCTGGTCTACATCTGTACACAATAATAAAAAAAATAGTCCCTGGAAACCCACCGATTTATTACCTGTAAGAGCCTGCACCACAGAGGGCATTTGCCAGAGAAGAATTACAGATTATCACCCCAGACACTGTTACTCATCTCAGTAACTAACTCGTCAATCAGTTCATCACAAAATTTGTCTGTAATTTAATGTCTTCAGATAACTTGAGCCTGTAGTGCCCAGGTGCATAAGCCTTTTCCTTACTATGAAACACACTTTTTGTGTCCCTTACTGCTAGTGACTTTTTATGTGTTTGGATCACTTCAAGATTATGTTTGTTTGACCTCAGTGACTTGTTTGGATAATCAGGCATTAATGCTCTATCTAATACTGGCTTGTAATGTTCATGACGTATGTCTTTATTTTTTATGGCTGTTTTTTTTTTTTTTTTTTTTTTTTTTTTTTTTTTTTTTTTTTTTTTTTTTTTTATTCCTTTGGCTTTCGACTGACTATATTTTTGGTGCAGTATAGAATACATTTTTGATCTCAGACCAACATACTCAACACTAGGCACACCATTCAGTTCATCCTTAAACTTTTGAGGCACTTTCTTGTTTTGTGTACTATACAATGGAAGATCTTTAGGGTAATCAGACATGTCATACATGTGTAATTCTGTTTTCATGTCTTCATAAAAGTCTTCAGTAGGCACATCAATGATCATAGAGTCAATGTCAGTGTATAACAGATGACACTCAGGATACTTTGGTTTAAAGTAATCATAAAAAAATTCAAGCATCAACAGTTTAGATAACTCAAGAATTGCCATACCAATAAATACTGGCTTGTCCAGTTTGACAATATTTTTTTTGGAGTGACACTGCATACAATGATGAATGAAACTCTTTATACTCTGCGTACTGTGGTTTACCTGTAAGCTTAATACCACCCGATTCAGTTGTTACTAATCTCACATTTTTGCGGTGATGAGGATTTTCCATCGTCTTGCCAAAACAGGCATTGTTCATAAGCTTAAAGAAGTCTTTGTCAAATGCAGTGTTGCCATCTCTCGCATGCAATGTTGAGTTCTTCAATATGTAATCTTTCATGAAAGCACTTTGATCAAATTCAATGCCTCTGTGAACTTTCTTTAGTACTAACCCATGTCTGATGTAAAACTGCAGTAAGCAGTAGCAACAAACGTAATTGAATTTATCATTTATATTTGTCACAAGTTTAGTGTCTTCTTTTTTCCCTGCCAAAGCCATTTTCTCAACAGCTAATGGATAATCATTGTGGTAATCATGTAGATGGTGTGGGTACTCCAGGTCTACTTCAAATATCCATCCCTTTGCATCATTCCAGTCATGATTCATAATATAGTTTGATAACTGTGTTATGTCATACTGTGACAAATCATACAGACAAAAGTGTTTCAAGGGCAATAATTCACACATCGCCCAGCCATACAAATTGTTCACGTCCACATAGGTAATGAATGACCTTCACCCCTCAAGGTCTGGGGCATCCAGATATTTATTATTTGCTTTTGCATAATTGTTTGCTGCAATACTAATGCCACCCCTCAAACCACGTTCCACCATTTCACCCGTCGTACGATCAGACAACAGGTCAATAAATATCTTACTGGATTTTAAAAATGCATGTGTGGGATGCCAGGACTAGTTATGTAACAAGCTGGGTCAAGACTGTAGTGTAACAAACCCTTTTCACGGTAACTTTCAAATACGTCTGCTAGCAAGCAAACAGCAGCTTTCAAGTATTGGTCATGGTAGTCACCAATCATCTGACACCCTAATTTATCCCACGCATCGAGTGTGTAGTGGTAATCAGAGTCAGAAATACCTTTACCATTAAGTGTAGAATATAATTTCTCTTTTGGTGGCAGTCTCCTTTCCTCAAACACAACCCAGTGATCAATGTACTCATAGGGATAGACACCTTTCTTAATCAAGTCTGGCTCAAAATATTTACTTGTTATTGGAAACGATGTCAGTCCGTCTGCCAGACTGGCAAGACCTAAAGACAAATGTTGCATGGAGTCATAAAGTTCTAATTTGTTGTCCAACCTAAAAGTCAAATATTTTTCAGTTGTCTGTGCAATGCAACTATTTATTTTTTTTGTAAGACTTGTCCACAGCACGCATGATAATGTGTGAATCATACCTCTTTAGATTATGAAAAAAGATTGGTAACTTATATATGTCTTAGGATCTGTTTTTAATAATAAGTTACACTGTTATATGCAGCGCCTCTGTAACACCCACTTATGTGATCATGGTCACAGACTTTATCACCTCCCAGAGGTTGTTCACAAATCCAACACATCACAGCTGTATCAAAATTTAGTTTATCTTCTTCTGTCATTACAAAAGGCATCTGACATGTTGTGAGATATTGTACTTCCTGACTATACAAATGTCTCATTTCTGTTAAAAACAGACATGCTGCATTTTCTCCCCTGTAGATAACAGGCTCGGTATGCTGACCATCTGACCTAACTAGATTGTATCCGAAAGAACACACCACCTGGTCACTCATCTTTATAGTTTTTGGTAATGATTCTGGAACAGGACTATCATATGGTACAACCAGTGATTCAAAATCAGCATACACTACAAACGGCAGCTTTTGCTGATTCCCATAGTTCTTAAAATATACCTGACCACCAGGATCTGGATGCTTCATTACAGTTTGAATGTCATCAGCTGACCTAGAGTGCAAAACATGTTTATGCGCTACTTCAATAGAGGAAAACCTTTGTAAACGACTTTTACACACTTCCTGTTTTCTACCATATTTTGACACATGATTATGAATTAGTCATGACATACTCCTGATAATTGTGTAGTGGAAGTTATCATTATCACCGATTAATGACAGGTCAACATGTTTATCTTCTGACTGTCCGTAGGTTGGAGCAAGTGGTGATACTCTAATTGGTTGTAACTTGTCAACAGACTCATTATCCCACACATACACATTTACAGATATACCAGGATTTAGTTTTTCAAACAAGTCTATGTCCTCTATTTTAACAAGGAAATCTATACCACTGAAGTTGAGTTCATTTACAAATTTGGTGTAGATAGATACACGTTCAGGTTTTGTTTTTACAAAGTGTAGTTTAGCAAGCACATACCACATAAAACAATGGTTGTCATTGTTCTGTATATTGATGACAGCCTTTTTGTTTGCAACCTCTGTTGTCAGTGGTATCCATGATCTACCTAATATAGGATGATACCTTGACTGTTTTAATTGCAGTCCATGTACATGACCTTCAGCCAACCAGACCCCTTTATTTTTGCTCTGTCAATTGCTTCGAGAAAGTCAGGCAACAAACTTTGTCTAAACACGTTTTCCAATTCTCTTCTTGTGTTAACTGTGTTTTGTCTTGTTGATATATACCAAAACAAAAATCACTTCACCATATACTCTACTAAATTCTATTTTAGCAACAACTTGAATCTTTACACTGCCAGATAGAAGATGATCTTGTATGATAGAAAAAGTGTTTTCAATTGATTTATATACATTATATGTGTTGGATATAGGCAAGTCTGTTGTGTGAAACACATTTCTTAAACCTGAGTGGCTTGATGGGCTTGATGGGCTTTGTGCATTGTCCATCATTTTTTATTAGTCCGACAAAATATTAAAAAAAAAATATTAACGCTGACACTGTACATTGGAGTCCACTTAACACGAATTTCTGGGGACATGGAAAATCACTTCGTTTTAAACGTATTTCGTGTTAACCAATATGGCCTCAAAATTGATCATGGCCCTCAAGGAGAAAGTGTGTAAGAGATGTGTGCCTGAATGAGTACGAGGTTAAAAGTGCACATTATCGTATGGGTTGTACTTTATATGCATACCTTCAGCTAGCTAGGAAAACACAAGGAAACGTGTTCAGCTTGTGTATTTAATGTAAAATCCATCAGGTGAAATCCATAGTAAGTTACAATCAATCAGGTAAAAGGAACACAGTTTGAAGTACAATCCTGCATCAGTAAAAGGGTTGTGTTGGTACACGAATGATGCAAGCAATATGAATACAGTTCAGAAACGCTAGCCAATGAGAAGACAGATTACAACAGTCGAAGGCTATTCAGCCAATCACAGATATAGAGTTCACTCTGATCTGTCATGTACTACAGCGCGAGAGCGACACGTGAATTGGTTGTCTGTGAATGGAATCTGTGTTCGTGTTAAACAGGTGAATAATAGTGAAATTGCCCTGATTGGGAAGCAAAACCAGCTTTGTGTAAAGCAAAATTTTGTGTTAAGCATTTCGTGTTATCAGTGAAATTTTAATACAGAATAAGAAGGCCGTCGGCCAGGAGCGCAAAAATGGTTCATGTTAACCGGAAATTCGTGTAAAGCAAGTTTGTGTTTATTGGACTCCACTGTATTTGTAATACCATTTTATTAACTGTAACAATGTTAACATAAACATTTAGTTTATGTAGTCATTGAAATATTTGTTCACAAAGTATCTCAAACCAGTGCAAGCAATTTTTATTATTAACTTTTAAGGTAGGAGTCCTAAAATCAACTGTCAAACACTCCACATTTGAAGTCTGATCAACATAATCTAAAGACACATTATATGACAAATATATTCCTGATGGCGCAAGCAGTATTAACCCTTTGAACCCGGCAAACCGCTGTAGTGGTTTGTGGCCTCTTATACTGTTGAACCCGAGAAACCGCTACAGTGGTGTCAGGTGTTTCGTATTGCGCGCCCAGTGATGCGCGAGCCTTGCTGAGCGTATGGTGACCACGCCCTTCGCACTGACACATCCTGTTTACACTCGGTACATGGCACGTACGTTCGTCTGTGGTATGCGGTCAGTTTTTCCTCACTAGCGTGGGAATTACAGTCGGAATGGCGAGTGGATGTGTAGATATTCGGAGTGATACAATTTTGTGTTTGGAGACATGGTTTCAAAAGCAGATAGCTTTGATGTATAGGGACATGTGTGCATACCTACCGCGAGGCAGCATAACCACGTGTTGGCAGTGTCAGCTGGAGCGATCGCCGTTTGAGTCACTGACAACGGCAATGACTTCAACTTGATTCTAATGCTGAATTCGGACTGAGGTTGTAATTGATATTCCGTTTTTTTGATGCCACACCTTGGTGCACCTGTAGGTAAGTCTGTGGACACCAACGACACACATTGGTCACAACATAGTGTGTAGTACGTGTATAGTCTTTACAACACTGGTACTTCCATCCGATCGTGTACGAGACACAACACAGACACACTGATCATTGTTTGACGCCGCTTATTACATGTTGTATGGACCGTGGATATACCTTATCAGTGGCAGGTGTAAACATTGACATCTGGTGACAAGGTAGGGGCCTTACGTTGTATCGGCATGGTGGAAATGCATGCACACTTATGTGTCACACTAACACTATTTAGTGATGCATGTTAAGTACCAGTGACCTGTCATGCACGAAAGACTTTTTTTGTAAGTTTATTGTCACCTGTCACTATTTTTGTCACCAGGCATTACGACACATGTGACACAGTGTGGTCAAATCCATAAAACGGTAGTCCATCCAATGGCAAATCTGTACATATATACCTTTATGGGGATATCTGTTGTAAAGTATTATTTACAAATATTTCACTGTACACACCCATTTTCAACAGAAATTTCTGAAATAAAGTCAGTGTTGAAGGGTATATAGACTTCTTATTTATTCAGGGTTCAAAGGGTTAAGATTTTTATGTCAGGCTTTTTGGGAGGTGTTCTTATCTGATTTAAGTAGACAACATCTTTGAAGTAGTGTGAGATATCAATGATTTGTCCATCTGTTATTTTTATTGGACAAACAAAAGTATAAATTAATTTACTAACCCATACCCTGTGGGCTGATCTGTCTTTAAGATAAGCTTTAGATGTTTAGTTGATTTAAGTTATTTTTTACAATGTCTCGTTCATGTTTATTTGGTATAACATCATTTTCTCTGAGACAGTCTTCAAAGCTGTCATGATCCTTACAGTAAAACAAACAGATAAACTTTAACTGTTCACGAAAATCTTTCAGTACAGCATTATATTTTTGAGTGAGAATCCATACACTGACATTTGCGTGTCTGCCACTAAAGGCAAGTTCTGCTAAAGTGTTTCTCTTTTTAACAATATTTTTTTCTGCTGAGCAGTCATCAATAATAAACAAAGTTGGCTGTCCTTGAAATTGCTTGTTAAAAGACTGCAGCCAGTCATTAAGTTTTTTTCTCAGGATCAACTAAGTAAACGTTGCTGTCAGTCCAAATAAATAATCGGTTGTGATAAGCTTTGTTGTGTTTGATAGTAGGACAAAATATTACAATGTTTTCAAAATGATCGATGTATCTTGTTTGTAAGACATACAAATAAATATTTAGTGCTCCTCCTGTTTCAGTCTTTTATTGTATCTAAATTGTTATTCCATCACTGCCGTTTACAACAGTATGTCCTGACCCATGCAGGTAATCATCATCTGTACTGCGCAGGTCTAACCAAAGTGCGTATTTTTCTGTCAGGTATTGACCAATTCTTACGACATACAGATGTAGATCTTTACATGCCATGTTTGCTGGTTTTTCTCTAAGTCTCCCACCCGCTCATTTTGTGATCTCGTCATAGTGTTGGTATGGCAGCATACCCGAAGCGTACACTTGATTAGGACGTCCCTCAATCCTACAGGATAAATGTGTAATCTTTGGATTGTAAAACTTTTCAGACTCTCTTTTGAATGGATTTTTGGGTTCAATAAAAAACATCATGGAATATTTGGAAAGTGTGCATAAGAAAGAAAACATTGACAAAAGGATTGATATATAGAACAAAAAGTTAAGGAATATATGCAGGAAGCTGAAGAGAGAGGAAAGAGGATGTTGAACATAATTGTGGCGAATCTGAGTGAGAGTGATGGGGAGACAGCAGAGGAAAGGATGAAAGATGACAGAAATAGAGTACTCGAGCTGGCGAGAAAGATGCCAGATGTGGACGCAGGTGAGATAGATAGCCCAGTCAGGTTGGGGTCCTTTAAAATAGGACAAAACGTCAGACCAAGACTGTTGAGACTGGTGGTGAAGACTGAGGAAACCAAGAAAAAGATGTTGAAGGGGATTTTTGATCTGAATAAAAACAAACCCCCAAACATGCGCATTTACATCAACAATGACAGTACCCCTAAGGAAAGAGAAAAAAATAAGGAACTAAGGGAGGAGATGAGAGAGAGGGTGCAGGGAGGGGAGGAAAATTTGATGATAGACTACAGAGCACTGAAGATCGTCACCAGAAAAACCAGACCTGTTGACACTAATGCAGCACAACAGGATGCTTCTGCCACGCTAGCAGGGGCAGACAATTTACAGTATGACAGCCCACACAAAAATCTTCATTTGTAAATAAGTGTACATATACTGAAAAAGACACTAGACATTCAACTTCAGAAATTTCAGATTCCTCTTTGTCTTGTCATCCTTCTTCTTGTTCATCATCTTGTCTTTTGTTTTCAAGTGATTCCAATTTTTGCACCGTCATCTATAGTAATATCGATTACCTGTTAAATAAAAAGAGTGAACTTTTATAAAGGATTGATGATATAAAGCCTGACATCATTGGTCTTACCGAAGTCAAATCTAAAAACCAGATCGATACTCCATTGGATTCAGAATACTCATTACCGAATTATGATATGTTTCTTAATACAAACCCTAAAAGAGGAGTTGCCCTTTATTTTAATAAAAAGTTAAATGCTCAAGAATGTGAAACACTGAACAATATTAAGTTTGAAGAGAGCTTATGGTACTATTTTGTGAGTGCTTCTGGTGAAAAAAATTCTTGTTGGTTGTGTGTATAGAAGCCCCAACTCCACAGCTGAAAACACAGATTTACTATTACAACTTTTACGATCCGAGGAGATACAAGCATATGACAAAATTTGCATTTTCGGAGATTTTAATTTCCCTTGTGCAGGATGGGATGGCTCCTGCACAGGGGAAAAAATAATCAAATTGTTGAGTGCATAAGAGACGCCTTCCTGATTCAAATGGTGAAAAACCCAACAAGACATAGGCAAAGTCAGAGGTCGACATTAGATGACCTAATCTTAGTAAATGACGAGTTGCTAACATCAGATATTCAACACTTGGATCCCATTGGCAAGAGTGACCATGATGTTTTACTCTTCCAGCTGTATGTACCTAAGGTTAAGGTGATGCAGATTATTAAACACTCCCTTAACCTTGGGAAGGGAGACTATGATAGTCTGAGAGCATATATGGCAAATATTGACTTTACAACTATTAAACCTGAAAAATGCGGAGTGGAAAAATTCTGGGCATTAATTAAGTCCTCGATTCTCAAAGGTATGGAGTTGCACATCCCAAAAGCGAAGAGCAAATCACATAAAAGAACCACACCATCTTGGATGAATAAGGGTACTTTAAGAATGATTAAAAAGAAATACAAGTTATACAAAAGATATCTTCAAACTCAAGAAGGTAGACATTACCAAAGGTATATTACCCTAAGAAATGACTGTAACAAATTAATAAAGCGTAACAAAAAATTGCATGAAAGAAATATCGCAGATAAATGTAAAATGAACCCCAAAGTGTTTTGGAAGTATCTACAAGAACAAACTAAATATAATTCTGGAATAAATGCACTTAAAAAAGAAGATGGCACACTTGCTGTAGGAGATCATGAAAAGGCAGCAACATTGAATAAATTCTTCTCAAGTGTATTTGTGGAAGAAAACTTGAGTAATGTTCCGTTGCTTGGTAGAGGCTCAAAATCAAATGGGTGCACCATAACAGATATCGTAATAACTCCTGATATTGTCAAGAAAAAACTAAAGGAGTTGAATCCTTCCAAAGCTCAAGGTCCAAACTGCATCCCTCCCAGAGTTTTACAAGAGTTGTGTAATGAGTTGGCAGAGCCACTTTGCACATTGTTTACTTTTTCCCTTGAATCAGGTATTGTACTGCAAGACTGTCGAACCGCAGAGGTAAGTGCGATTTTTAAAAAGGGATCTAGGTCAGCTGCAGGAAACTACAGGCCAGTAAGCTTAACGTGTATAGTATGTAAAGTTTTAGAGTCTATAGTCCGAGATGAGATCGTTAACCATTTCACAGTGAATAATATGTACACTGAATGCCAACATGGTTTTAGAAGGAAACGATCATGTGTTACTCAGCTATTACAGGTTATGGATGATATAACCTCCTTACTGGACAACAAAAAAACGGTTGACATCATATACTTAGACTTTAGAAATGCATTCGACACTGTTCCTCATGAACGGCTTCTTATTTAATGCGCTTATTATTATTATTCTTCAGAAACTAGAGGCCTATGGTGTATGTGGAAACATTTCCAACTGGATAAGAAGTTTTTTACATGCAAGAGAACAAATGGTAAAGGTTGGAGAAGCAAAATCGGACAAAACAAAGGTACTGAGCGGCATACCTCAAGGTAGCATCTGAGGACCTATATTATTTACGATATTTATAAATGACTTGCCAGATTGTGTTAATAGCATGTGTAAAATTTTCGCAGATGATACTAAAATCTATAATGAATCGAGCAATAAAGACGTGTTGCAGCACGATTTGGATCACTTTCAGGAGTGGTCCGACACATGGGACATACATTTTAACGTAGAAAAATGCAAGGTCTTACATGCTGGAAGGAACAATCCTGACCACGAGTACTTGATGAAAGTGAACACTAACATTAAAAAGGTGGTATCTTGAGAGGAGGAAAGAGATTTAGGTGTGGTCTTCGACAAAGTTCTATCTTTTGACCCCCATATTCAGAACTAAATCAATAAGGCCAACAAAATGGTTGGAGTAATTAAGAGAGCTTTTAATTATTTGGACAAGGACATTTTTAGTAAACTGTATAAATCACTAGTCAGACCACATTTAGAATATGCAAACACTGTATGGTACTCAGGTTTAAAGAGACAATCAGCTGCACTCGAAAGGGTAAAGAGACGAGCAACAAAGCTGGTCAAAGAATGTAGAAATATGACTTATTCAGACAGACTCAGATACTTTGGATTACACTCCTTACGTGGACGTAGAATACGTGGAGACTTAATCCAAGTTTTTAAAATTTATAATGGCATCGACGACCTAAAATGGAACGACTTTTTTGCAACACCATTCTGTGACAGAACCCGAAATTCTGAAGGGAAAATCTTTGTACAGCACTGTAACACTAACCTGCGGAAGTTTTGCTTTACTAACAGAGTTGCCATTGTTTGGAATGACTTACCAGTTTCATTAAAAAAGCACCTAATATAAATTCTTTTAAAAACCAGCTGGACGAATTACCAAAATTTAAAGAGATTTTTTTATTCCTATGATGAATGATTTTATAGGAAAATTGCATGCATAGCAGACCCATAAAGGAACTAAAGAAAGAAAGGACATTTATAAAGGCCTCACGGCCTATTTTGTCCTCACAATACTACTACTACTACTACTACTACTACATCAGTATACCTTTCAGTGACCTGGCAGGTGTGTTAAGGTTTATGTTCCACATTGTATCGGCCTTGTCTTTGGGTATTGTACTGTGTCTTATCACGCGATCATAATAAATTGGAAGTCTTGATTGATATTGATTTGAATTTGTCTGGCAAGTTCAGTGTATGTGACAATTTCATATTCCAAAGAAATGTTTGAGATCTTGTATGTCGCATCTGGGTCAGTTGTTTTGATAACTTTTGCACAGTCATTAAAGGTTAGTTCAAAGCTTAAACGGTCATTCAGTGCTTCTTGGTAATAAGGCAAGTGTGTTGTGAGGATTTCAAATTCAAGTGGAATGTAAAATCTATTACCATATGTATCTGCTAATACAACATCCTCAATTACAGATGTTGATTTGTCTCTTGCATCGATTCTAAGTTTAGCAACGTTAGCAGACTGTATGCCTTGGTAAACACGATCTTCTCTTTCTTCTCGTGTAAGCCACTGGTCTTTGTAGCAGTAAAACACATCAGCATCATCAAGACTAAACACTTCCTGTCCTTCAAGTTTTACTTTGATGGTCCTAACAATTGCTCTGCCAAGATTGTCAACAAGTGTTCTGTTTGCATTTGATTCTGATGAAAGTTCAATATTAAATGCTCACGCCTTTACCATAGCTGACACTTAGTTCCCTTCACGCTGCCAGAGAGATAAGGCACCGCGAGGTCACATTCCACTCTTGCATGCTCATTCTATTTATATCGCACATGATACACAATACGTTTTTGTGTATGGCTAACTGTAAAGACAGTCATGAAAATCTTCAAACAATTTTGCAGCCTTTAAAGAGCAGGTATCAGTTCTCCAAACTATGAAATGGAAAGAAAAACAGATACGTGTATTTCTGTTTGGCGATTACGATTTTCTCGTCAAACTCTTTTGTCTCTCAGGAGCACAAGGGGCCCACCCTTGTCTCTGGTGTACAGCTTTGAAAAGTCAGCTACAAAGATCTCCACATGAGCGAGTACAAGTGAAACAGAGAACACTTAACAACATCAAGAGGGATTACAGGCGATACATGCGTGCAGGAGGAGACAAAAAGAAAGCCAAGGCTTACAACAATGTTGTGCATGATCCAATCTTTGATGTTGAGAATTCACAAACTGCACCACAATACCTCCATCTTTTCCTAGGTATAGTAAAAAAAAAATCATTCCCTCCTAGAGCAAGAATGCCACGAACTTGATAAAGCAATTGCTGAAAGACTGGCCGAGGAAAAGGAATCACATGATGGAAACACACCTTTTGAAAAATACATTTTAGAAGTAAGAGTCATCAAAGAACTTGAAAAAATAAAAAAGTTGACCGAGGGTATTGCAGTGTTGAGCGACAAGAGACACAATGAGAGTGCTAAGCATTTTGATGAACGATGTGAGCAGAAGTTGCAGCAGGTAGCAGAATTCGAGGACAAAAAAAAAATTAAAAAAAAATAAAATAATAAAATAGAAGCTCTGAGAGAAGAGACAAAGTTGTCATTTCTGTGCTGACCTGTCACTTCTGGCCTTGACGAAGCACTAAAGAGGAAAAAGATATTCATGCAAGCATACCATGGCCATTCGTTTGTTGGCAACCACTGTCACCATTACTTGAAGTATGATGTGTTCACTGATGTTCGTGACAGTGTTATCAGCAATACCATGAAGCTGACAGATGATCCTAAACTTCATGTAGAAGCACATGAGATATCCTTAAAGTTCCGAATTCTGAACGACCTGTACTCACAAGTTCATGCTAATGTTTCTCACAAAATGCCGGTGAAGAGCAAGAATGATGATGATGATGATGATGAAACTTTATTACATAACGGTAGAAGTTTTGACAGATACAAATACGTCATTTTTCAAACTTGCCGTTTCTAAAGTACTATAACATGAAATATAATGAAGACAAACAATAACAGCAAACAAAATTTACGCAAACAAAAATCATAACTAAATAAGTACAGACACACGCAGTACAGAAAATGATACTACTAAGGTAGCAATAAACAAATACAAAAAAAGAAATTAACACTCCTCAGCAAAAAATTACAAAGGAAAAAAAATCATAGTACAGCAAAAACAAGCGCAAAGTACCAAGAAAGAAACATACATACACACACCTTTACAGCCATATAAATGCACGCAATAACATAATATACATTTACATAACCTTTCACCAGAATGACAGGATAAAAATAATATATCTAAGCAGTTTCCATCAGGTATATGTGTAGTTTTGTTTTTAAGGAGGAAAGGTGGGTAAGTGTTTTTAAATGTTGAGGAAGTGAATTCCATAAAAGTGGTCCCGAAAAGGCTAGGCTTGATTTGAATAAGTCAATGCGAGGTAGTGGTAATCGAAGAGTACTGTTCCTCGAGGACCTTTCACACTATCGTTGTGGAGTAAATTTAGCTGTTAGATACTGTGGAGCTTTCTTGTGTAGAATTTTAAACATAAGTATGCACTTGTTGTAAACGAGTTGTTGACGAAGGCCAAGAAGTTTGAGATTTTGCAGTTTTACAGCGGTAGGAATGGGTCTTATATCTACATGTTTAATGGCTCTTTTGTATAGTGAATTTAGTTTTTTGATATCCACATCACCGCTACCATCCCAAACAGTGGAGATGTAATCAACATGAGATTTAATGTGCGCATGAAAAAACATTTTTCGTGTATTTATGTCACTCACACTTCTCAATTGTGATAAAAGAAATATATTTTTTGATATCTTCTTACATATATTAGTCACATGTTTCTCCCAACTTAGCTGCTCATCTATGCATATTCCAAGGAAGTTGCGTTCATGAACTTGTTCAATAGGTTGGCAATTAAGACTGAGCGTTAGTGAAGGGGGGTGAAGTTGATGTTTTTGTCGTGAGGTGATTAACATACTCTTCGTCTTATCAGGATGTAGTACCATGTGGTTTTTACAGCACCAATCAGAAACTTCGTCAAGACTGGATTGTAAATGACGACTAATATCATGACTGTTCTTACCAGGAACGTGAAGTCTTGTGTCGTCCGCAAAGAGATTACAATTAACGTTAGGGTCGGAAATATGTAAAGGAAGGCCATTTATAAAAAGTAAAAATAGGAGGGGTCCTAGAATTGATCCTTGAGGAACTCCAAATTTAACATGGCCTTGCATAGAGTACTGACCATGGACGTATACTTTTTGCTTTCGGTCTTCCAAATAGGATCTGAGAAAAGTTATTGTAGTTTCGTCCATGTGGTATATTGTAAGCTTATGTAAAAGAATCTCATGGTCCACAAGATCAAAAGCTTTTTTTAAGATCTAGGAAAACTGCTCCCGACATTAAATTTTTATTAATTGACTCTAGCCAGCAATCTACGATATGTGTGAGTGCTGACTGGCATGAATGGGTCGGGCGAAAACCAGACTGATGAATGTTTAGTAAATTACCCTTCTCAAGGAAATTAAGAAGATGCTTGTGAATGTGCCGCTCTAATGGCTTTGACAAGGCTGAAAGCAAAGAGATCGGTCTGTAATTATGAATATCTTCAAAGTTGTTAGTTTTGGGGATCGGAACTACCTTTGCTTCCTTCAGGACTGTAGGAAAATAACTTTTATTTATACACAGATTAAAAATGTATGTAAGGGATTGTATTGTATAAGGCAATGACAATTTTAGCGATTGGTTATCAATATCATCAATCCCTCTACTTTTCTTATTCGGCATGTCAGAAATATACTTACCGATTTCTGCTATTGAAATATTAGGAATTACGAATTTTTGTGTTATATTTGTTGCTTCGCTGAAAGATCTCAGAAGACTTGAGATACTATATTGCGTACTGATATTTGATGTCGATTGGGCTAGGTTTTCAGCGGCTGATAGGAAATACTTGTTAAATTTGTCTGAAGTTAAATGAGATGGTATTTCTGGGGCTGTTTTTCCTTTAGTAATAGCATTTAGTGCTCTCCAAATGGATGCTGTGTCACGGTTTTCTGAGATCATTTGATTGAAGAGTGCTTTTTTTGCAGCCCTTACCAAATATTTTACTTGATTACGTTGTTTTTTGTAGCCATCAAAGCGTTTTTCTTTTCTAAGTTTGTCTCTGAGTGACATAGCATTTTTAGTGTCCAGTGTTAACCAGAGTGGCATGGTAGCATGTTTAACGCGTTTTACCCTGAGGGGTGCGTGCTTGTTAAGGACTCCGAGGAACAGACTCATCCAGCAAGACAAGGCATTGTCAGGGCAAGTGTGGCAGTATACATCATCAAAAGGTGTATTGTGCAAATCGTGCACGAATTTATCCCTATCAAATTGTTATAAGAACGATACATTATAGTTGTGTGTTTGTTTTTCTTTGGCCTATCAAGCTTGAGAGCAATTGTACAACATACCGGGTTATGATCTCTAATGGCTAAGGTCGGGACATTCGCACTAGTTATTCTGTCCTTGTTGGTAACATAAATATGATCAATGAGCGTGGATGATGTAGATGTGATTCTAGTTTGTGCATTAATTATTTGTGTCAAACCAAATAGCGATGTGGTCATGATCCATGCTGCATTTGATCCTTTAGTTCTAGATAGGTCTATATTGAAATCACCTAGGAGAAATATGTCACACTTGCTCTGACTTGCCTTGTCCATCAAAGCTGTAAACTCATCAAACCAATCCCAGCTGGCTGCCGGATTTCTATAGACAAAGCCGATTAATATAGGTGATGACTGTCGTGTTTTTAACTCGAGCCACATACACTCCACTTTGGTAAATTCGAGGTCTAGACGCCGCTTGGCGTAGCTAGATACAGACGTATGCATGTAAATCACTAGCCCTGTGTGTTGAGGCAAAGCGGCATCTTTATGAAATATTTTATAGTTAGGAATAGAGATGGAAGCATTTCTGATTTTGTTCTTAAGTCTTGATTCAGTCACACCAAAAATGTGAAAGTGTTCGGGCTGGTTCAAAAACACACAGAGATCTGGCACCTTATTGACAAGATGATAGATATTCAGGTGACCTATTTTAAGTCCACCACCACAAAATAAATCATGTTTTGTACCACCGTCAGGCATACTGTCACTATGAACGTCAAAAGTATATACAAGTACAAAAATTGTCTTCTTTAAAGAGGTATATAAAAAATAAAAATAAAAAATAAAAAATAAAAATAAAAAAAGAAGCTTTGTGACAAGGAGGGTTTTGTACACAGATAAAACTACAGGAAGAGACAGTATTCACTTGGTGTATGAAGTGTCAAAAAGATATAATGAACAAAACCGGTTGGAAGTGAAATTGAATGAATCAATGCAAGACACCAATGACAAGATTACAAACTACATGTGTTTTTTTCGAAGTACTTTTCCAGCCATTAGCATCATTCCGAAACAACATATCCTGGAATATCACTGCGTTGAATAATGACAAAGTGGGAATTTGGTTTGGCGCTTCATGGTGAGCAGGGATTTGAAGAGAATCACGCTACCATTAACATTTTAAAGAGCAGGACATATGGCTTGCAGACAGAGGAGGAAAAACTCAGACTGCTCATGAACGAGCACATGACACTCGTGTCACCCGTCCTCCACTCCATCATTCCTCCAGTAGTCAAACATAAAAAAATTCTCATATACTGCTGTAGTAGCTGACGTTGGTCTTGTGTAGATCTGTGAACATAAACTCAGTATTGTTCTTATGTCTAGTGTGTCAGCAAATGTGCTGAACCGCAAGGTATATTTAAAAACACTGTTGAATACAGTGACCTGTGATGGACTAAACGGATTTTAATACACCGAGGGCATTAGCAGTCCGTGGAGTACCCGGACTGAGCGCAAGAAATGTCAGAACGCGACCTGTCAGTGACCTCATTAACCACCCTCCCGCTTCCGTTCCCCACTTCGTAGTGAAAATCCGGTAAGTGATACTTATTGTAGGCATGCTGACCCTTATGCATAGAAGTGTGTTTCATTGGGAAAAGTTTCGTCTTCGTGTTATGGCTGTGGGAACTTTGTAAATTTCACAATAAACACCAACATCGTACATCAACACATTCTCATTCTTTTTTTATTTTCACCATAATCTGCTACACAAATGTAAGTCGTATTGTCGTCATGTTTGGTATCAGTGTGTAGGTGGGAATTTCAACTTTTGAATGATGTTGCTTTCACAACAGTCACTTTAGGCAGAGATGTGTTATGAATATAAACGTGTAGGTACCCAGCCAGCACACCAATATAGGTCCAATATTGGCCCAATATTGGCTCAGATATTGGGCCGATATATGGGTGGCAATATTGGTCCAATATTGGAAGCGCAAAATGGCCCATTGTTGGCCCAATATCGGGTAAATGTTGGCTGCCAAGCTGGATCCATTGTTGGCCCAATATCGGGTAAATGTTGGCTGCCAAGCTGGATCCATTGTTGGCCCAATATCGGGTGAATGTTGGCTACCAATAGTGCCAAGCTGGATCCATCCTAGAACCAGTATGGTGAATATTGGCTGCCAATATAGTGCCAAGATGGATCCATCCTAGGGCCAGGATGGTGAATATTGGCTGCCAATATAGTGCCATGCTTAATCCATTCTGGTGCCAACATGTAGCAAATATTCTGCCAACCTTTTTCCAACATGAATAGTAGTGTCCCAGATTTGGATATTGGTAATTTAATCCAGCTTTTTTTCTGAGGAAAAAGACCATCATGCAAACATATATTAATCTGATAGTTATCAAATCAAACGTTCATCAAAATATGTAACTCAAAACACAACTTAAAAAGAAAGACCTGAACTCAGATTCACAGTGATGCACAAGTTTAATCTGATTTTCAGTTTTATGAAAAGAAAACACTAACTATACCGAAATGAAGGACAATGATTATCTCATTTAACCCTTTCCATCCTGATACATTACTGTCTGAAATAATTTGACCATGATAGCTCAAGAATAGTGCCAGAACAGCTTGGTGCACAGCTCTGTCACCACCCTTGAACTAAAATGGTTGATCTACCCATAACATACCTTTCACAGGGCAATCTGAAGTTAAAAAAAAAATCACCCTCAGGCAGGATTCAATGGATTAATTACATCCCCCCCCCCCCCAAAAAAAAAAAAAAAAAAAAAGAAACCTGTCTGTAACAATACACAAAATGTAAAAAAAAAAAAAAAAAAAAAGCCCACAATTATTGAATTAAGAAAACAATTGTTCTGATACATCCTCAAAAACCATCTCTGAATGTATACACACAGATGTTCAGGTACTGGCAATAGGATCTGTAAACATAACAGATTTGTACACAGCACATTTTTTACCTGCTCCCATAAATAACTTTCATACAGATTAACAGAATATACTGACATAATTCGATTGGAGACTAAATTTCCTCCTAAACATACAGGATTTGGCACAAACAACATTGGTTATGAAAAGAAAGAAGAGAATCTCATGAATTGTCCTTATTAACCCATTTCATCCTAATATACACATGCTTGAAATTAATTTGACTATGATAATTCAAGGGTGGTGCCAGAATAGCTTGGCACCTGAGACACCAAGCTATTCTGGCACTACCCATAAACTAAAATGGTTAATCTGTCGCAAAATTTGTAATGTAGCCTTCAAGCAAATCTGACAAAATCAGCCTCTGGATTGAATGGGTTAAAAATAGTATCAAATAAAACCTTAAATGTAATGGGGAGGAGGGGGGGGGGGGGGGAGTAAAAGTTCATGCATGCAGCCAGTTAGCATTTTAATAACTTGCAACTAAAAGCAGGTTTGCTCTACATTGCTTGAAAGCCCTAAACTAGCCAGTAGCTGCCATCACTTTTCAAACATAAACACTTCTGCAACAGATGGTTACAAAACATGTATGTCTTATTAAAATGTTATGTGCAACAACAAAAAACATGAGGCAAGCTTAAGTGATCAGGCAAACTATACTTGTAAAAATAAACAATATGTTTACAAGCATCTTGGCCCGACTGACTTAACAGTGTAGCAAACTGAATATTTGAATCAGAATGAAACTTAATATTGCAATCAAAATTAGTTTAATTTTCTTCTGTCATGGACAGTTTAGTTGAAATTAATGTCCAATGTTTGAAGTTGATGTTGCTTTGACCGGAAAAAAAGTTAATTAAAAATTCTAAGATGGTAGACAGAAATGACAGATCTATACCATATATAACCATTACACAACATATATTTTATAACGTTTCATAACAAAAGAAATTGTAGTTTTAACAAAATCACAAAACATGCACTACATTCTAGTTTCTACTTAATATGATAAATCTGATAACAACAGGTATGATTAACCCTTTGGCTGTCTGTATTGCACTATAAGTCGCAATGATTCCTGCAGGAATCATCACAATGTCAGGCAGTACTGATAGCCAGAGGGTTAAGCAGCTTGCAAAGAAACTAAAATAAAACTATACTAATCACTGTCAGTCTGTGTCCTGCAGGAATCATCACAATGCCAGGCAGTACTGATAGCCAGAGGGTTTAGCAGCTTGCAGATCAACTAAAACTATACTAATCACTGTCAGTCTGTGTCCTGCAGGAATCATCACAATGTCAGGCAGTACTGATAGCCAGAGGGTTTAGCAGCTTGCAGAGAAACTAAAACTATACTAATCACTGTCAGTCTGTGTCCTGCAGGAATCATCACAATGTCAGGCAGTACTGATAGCCAGAGGGTTTAGCAGCTTGCAGAGAAACTAAAACTATACTAATTCACTGTCAGTCTGTGTGTGCTCGCTTTGCCGCCTCCCACCTCTGCTTATTCCCATCGCGATCAATTGATCCAGTAACTGAGTTAAAACGTGGCCTATGTCTGTTGCACTACCATGGCACCTTCTCACACCATCTGAAAATAAAATGCATGTCTGATTACTGAATCCTGTAGAGTTGACTTTTAGAGAGGTCACTGAAATTGGTGTTTATACTGTGGAAAGTACCCTTGGGCCAAGTCTGAACATTTACAGAAGACTGTGGCTTGCTTAGTCTCAGAGAAATACCAATTGATGCATGTTTCATGACGGGCAATGGCTAAAACTAAAAACCATCTGACAGATGACCCAAAACAAAGACTCACTTTGGCCAGTTTTGCAATATCCATGCAGTCACTTGAATGGTTTGATCCCATTTTGGACTTCAGTTTTCTTTTAAGTCTTTTAAGTCCCTTCTATTTATAGAAAGGAGCTTTTAGGAAAGGTCGCAGTGGGGCGAATTTAATAGCATGTCCATGTCAAGGCAAGCAGGCTAAACCTCTAATTGAAGCAACAAGATAAAAATTACGTCATGTCTAGTTACACTAACTTCGCTGCTGAACGTACCTTTGGCGTGAAGCGCCGTATGTGCGAATGTATGCGTGCATATGTATGTAAACAAGAGTTCTTATCTTTGATATTTCTGTACACACAAGCTTGAATTTAAAACTTGGTCTTGGTGAAATACTTTCTTAAGTGGGTGGCGGCTAAGACAACCTCCGAGCATATTGTAATGAATGACACATTGAAGACATAAACAACCGTTTATAGGAAGTCGGTTGACCCAGATTAAAGACCGTAATTTTTGTCATAATTACTTGAACCTATATAGCTAGTTTGGAGAAAGACATTGGATAAGTTCGTTAGCCAGCTTTTCATCCTTTCAACTTCTTTAGTAAAAATTAATTATTTTCAGAAAGGCATTAAAACACTACAAAAAACTTTACTTCTAGAGAAAGTCAGACCGGCGGTGACATAAAAGAGGCAACTCCGTCACTACGGAGATACTGACCTAATACTCTAAATATAATAATAATTAAATTTATAAAGTGCTAACTCCCTGCAGTGCAGGCTCCAGCATCTGAATGAGCTCTAAAATATGACGGCATTCTCTCTTGCACGAGTGGCCCTCTCTCTCACACAAACATGCGCGCATCTCCAGGAGGAATAGATCCTCATGCGCACTCCAGGCGCCTCTTGGAGATGTTTGGAGCGCGCGTGCATGCACGCACACACACATCGACGCGCTAAGAGGATGCAGGTGACCAGTGTACTTAGTATATCATGTAGTTAGGTAAAGTCAACCTGCTTTCACACAAATTATAGCAAGACTGAAATTGTACTATGGAGTTCTAGTTTTGACACAATTTTCTCAAGCCTACGAAGTGAAACTCATATCATGTAAAACTAAATGAATATGTAAAAACTAAAACTTGCGTCATGACAAATGATGTTTGACAAATCAATCACCTCGGCTGTTTGGCCCAGCGCTAGAAGTGGCCACTTAGTTTGTTCCAGGCGCAGTACAGCAGGGAAAATGACTACATTTTGTTTTTCATGAATTTCTTATGTACCGTTCAAGTGTGTGATGCAAAGCTTTGTTTGTTTAAAAGCGGACATTCTGCCCAACACACTGACACCAAACACACTATAGTTGTGACAAACCAGTAGCCAGCAGGATAAGGTGGAAATAAAGAGAAAAAAACAGATCTCACAAAGTTTTGCATCACACACTAGAACGGTAAATAAGAAAGTCATGAAAACAAAAGGTAGTCATTTTTCCTGCTGTACTGCGCCTTGCAGGAAGCCCGCTCATCAGCTAGCCTGACAGCTGAGAGACTCGCTGCCTCAGTGTGCGAGCACGACTTGTGACCCAGTTTCTCGGCTGGCCTGGAACAAACTAAGTGGCCAAACTGAAACAGCCGCGTGGCGTGTATGTCTTGACATACGCGTCACGCGGCTGTTTCAGTTTGGCCACTTAGTTTGTTCCAGGCCAGCCGAGAAACTGGGTCACAAGTCATGGTTGGTTGGTTAGTTCGGGTTTAACGTCCACAGCACCGAGGTGATCATGGACGGCCCTGACGGGCGGGTTATGGGGGACAGGGAAATCTATTGCCTATGGAGTACGACCTGAACACTGATCAACTCAGGCGCACTCCAACTGTGCCACTTTGATTTACCAGGACCTTTCAACGGACATGCTATTGAACAAATCCGTTTTTTCCCCTGGATTGTGAGTCCAGCTACCGGGGCCAAGTCATGCTCGCGCACTGAGGCATTATAGAACTCACTGACGCATTGGCAGATCTGTGAGACTTTTATAGATAATTCAACATCAGAATCAGATCAAAGACAAAAGCGAGGACAGCACTCATATAGAAGGGACTTTGTGGGTTATGTTTTATCCCATCTTGTTTTAATAATAAAACAGAGCATTAATTACTTAATTATAATTTACCAATCATTGCGTTGTGCAAGTTACACAGTCTGCTGAAGACTTCATTCCCCTTTTTTCAGTGAGGTTGTACAATATATCCAGACACTGACTTGTCCTCATCAAAAAGGGCATTGTCCTCCGTACACAATCTTTAAAGTCCAAGCCTCCAGTGGGATAAGTACAGAATCTGCAAACACACACAGAAAAAAATAAAACGGTTTTTACAAATAAAATTTGTCCAAAAGAATCACTATCAAAATTTACCTTTCTCTGTAGTTTTCCTGCATAGAGCAGAAAGCATAAAACGAAACACAAAACTGCATGTAAATTATAATAAAATATTAGTTTTTAAACTTCCAGCTACATAACTAAATTCATCAACTCAAGCAGCACACCACAAAACAAGAAAATGCAAACAATATTCAGATTTCAAATGTATAATTACCATGTTGTTCCTGGTCGCCGCGCGTTGTCTAGGACTGTGTTGAGGTTCTCCAGTTCTGCACGATCTTGTAGTGGGAATTCCTGATTTTTCTCCTCTTCGACCAGTACGACTCATCTTTAAAATCCATATTTTCTCAAGGAGAAGTTTAAAATCGTACTATACACGTACGTATACCTTAATCAGCAAGTGCACGTGGCGTCAGCGAAAGAAATATAGAAGAAAGAAAGCTGGAACTTGGTCTGGCAATGGAATTTGTAGCCTTGATTTGCAGTCAAATTTGGCGGAAATAATCGCAGCAGGTGCTAATACCGGCATGCAATGCAGTGTCTGACAAAACATAGAATGTGGCGAATAAATGTTATATAAAAAAAATTATTTAACAAAAAAAAAGTCACGGCGTGCCCAAACTATGGTAAAAGATTGCCGTTGTATATTTATTTTCAAGATAAATGTCGGCTAGATTTAAAATTTCATCTGTCAATGTTGCGAATTGGGCCAGACTGGCTCGCCTATCGTGTCCTGTGCCAACATTTGCAGGCGAAGCAGCGCGCGCGCGCGGTACAGCCTCCGGCGGCTCGCGTGATTGTTCCAGCTTGGCACCAAGATTGATTATACCGGCGCGCGCGCGGGCTCACGCGATACCGGCGCGCGTGTTGGTTTCGGCATGGCGCTAAGCTCTCGCATACTGGCCCAATATATCGGCCATTATCCAGCAATGGACCAATATTTGCCCAAGATACTGTGCGTGCTGGGTAGTTGTTATAGCAGCAGAGCGCCGGTCATGCCTTGTACCGTGCAGTATCAAGTGCGATATAAATAGAATGAGAGCGCGAGACTGGAATTTGGCCTCGCCGTGCCTTATCTCTGTGGCAGCTTGAAGCGAACTAAGTGCTACGCGCAAGCACTGGCTGGTAAAGCCGTGTGCTAGGCGTGCAGTGCCAGGAACAATAACATCATTGGGACCCAGGTTTGGAAACTTGACAGTGAGTGTTTGGTTCTGGTCTATGGTACTTGGATTGTTAGTGATGACAATTGATTGCCTAATGCCCTTAACACCAAGAGGTTCACTTAGTTTTCTGTACGGGTCTAACGTTGATCCGTAGGACTGTCTCATTTTATTATGCAAAAATCAAAAATATTAAATTAATAAAAATGATGGAAGAGGGAGGATTTAATCATGAAGATTTTGAAATGGATGTCATGGATGACTATGATACCAGTGCAAGGGATATGACAGATATGACTGGTACAAGGAATACTTACAGTTTAGGCTACAAACTTTTAGAAGCAAAGTGAACTTGTTTTATGATCATGTTGGTGAGCGCCCAGACAACATAGATCCTAATCAGTTTGAACTTGATAGTAAGGGTCATTTATATTTAAATACTGTCGACAGAGGCAAAGTGTATCTAAACCATAAAAATAACCTGCTAAGTTTAGATCTTTAATTACAATCAAACCTGATGTCGGTGCTGAGGCAGCACTGCAGTGTTACCTTGGTGTTGGTACTAGTAAAAAGTTAACACCGAGACTTGTTAGTGCTCTTCACGACATGCAAACAAGGTTGCCAACAGAACAAGAAATTAAAATGACTGAAGTAAAAAGACTGCCAGAAATAGCAAACACAGTGATACAAGAAACCTCATTTACTGATGAAGTAATGAAAACAATAGATGATCCGCCTTTGTCAATACCGGAGATTATAGAGTTGTATAAATCACTGCAGACAATAAGAGGTGAGATGGTAAATAATGTAGCCAAACTGGGTGAGCTTGATAAACAAATAGAACGAGAAAAGGAAAAATTAGCTACAGCTGATGAGGAGAATTATGACACAGAAAGAAAAGAGAGAATACAGCACAGATTAAATGATTTGCAGATAGAAAGATCAGGGCGATTAGAAATGATTAGTATTGGAAGAGAAAAACTGAAACACAGGTCAACAGTATTAGGGAAACTATTCAGAAAATACTCCACGAAGACACAACTTTACCTGAGTGATTAAAAACACTTTTCAGAGAGCAGGGTATTTCAATTGCTAGTTTAATTACTGCTCTGGGGTTTATTATCAGTACTGTTGTGTTGGCTGTCTCTGGCGGTGTCGCAAGCGGTGACACTCTGGTCCCTCCAGCACCACCAGGTCCTTCAGACCCAAATGATTTACAGTCATGGGTAAAAAAACAACTAACACATATATCAGACTTGCTTAAGAAATTGGCTGTGAAAGCAATGGATGCATTGCCAGGCATAATAGGTAGTGTTGACAGTTGGTTGATCAATACTGCGGCGAAGGTAGTAGGGTTTATGGCAGAGCATGTGTTGGTCTTTTTGGTGTCAGTAGGAGGGTTAATGGTGGGTTATTTAATGAAACAGGTAAAGAAGTAATATACCTAATCCTGTGAGGCCTATTACCACTGCAGTTCTCTCTGACTCATGTGTGTTTAATGGTGCTGGTGCTGGTGATGGTGCCAGTGCAGGTGACGGTGCTGGGGCTGGGTCTGTTACTGACATTGCTGGCGTTACTGCCGGTACGGGTGATGATGTTACTGGTGCTGACATTATTAATGGTTTTATTGACTGTAAATGTGTGGTTGTGGCCCCCAAGTTTACAGATTGGTTGAGTCCTAATTTTTTACCAACACCTGCAACAATTATTTCATTATTATAATTTGTGATTGTCCGGGGGCTTGTGTTACATTCATTACATATACGTTCAAATGCTTTCATATCTATGGGGTTGTTAAACCTGTTGAAACTGGATTCAGTTGGTAGTGGTGTATGAAGTTCTGACAGTATTCTTCTTAATTGGTAATACGTGTGGAAATGGTAGACAGATCTAATAAGTTTGCTTGAGTGATTCAAATGGTCTGTAAATGAAACGCTGCAGCCTGAAGTAGAACACCGAATAGCAAAGTTAAGTTGGTTTTGAAACATCTGTAGTGGACTTGAGGACCACTTTCTTGCAGTAGCATCATCTGTAATTGGAGGGTTTATGTATTGATCAAAGAGGTTGGGTAGTTTCACTTGAAACAAATCTTGTTCACTTACAGCTATGTCAAGCTGATTTAGTTGAATTGTTTTCTGTTCATAAGTAGGTGCAACATTGTATCTGGCATCCCCATTAAATTGAAATGTGTTTGTTGTGACACTTCTTGGTGATTTAAATTCCATCATGTTCTTTTTATGAGATAATAAAAATGTTTATTACCTTAACAAATATTGACACAAGCAAACCAGTGTGGTTAACTAATGGGATTGATAATCATGATGGTAGCAAGGCTGTAGCTATCCACAAAATTTTATATACTGTAAAATGGTT
This sequence comes from Semisulcospira habei, assembly GCA_036245525.1. NCBI lineage: Eukaryota > Metazoa > Mollusca > Gastropoda > Semisulcospiridae > Semisulcospira > Semisulcospira habei. The sequence continues at coordinate 103,937,785 of BTPG01000003.1, read as the reverse complement.
TAATGTAACAGATGATAAAAATTATTATGTAACTGGAACTGTTGATGGTTTGGATAAAGTTAGTGGCTTACGAGCTGGGTATTATGACTTTTGTACTTTAGCTGAATGGCTACAAAATGAATTTAAAATTAAAGCAACTTTAAATCCAGCTACCTTACTTGTTACATTTGAACTTCCAAAAGATAGCCAGTATTTATTATCAGGTAGTTTTGGAAGGTTACTTGGTTTTTTAGGTCCAGTAACAACAACAAATCCAGATGAAGATTGGACATTAAGCGGAGGTCTATTTTCACCAAATAAACAAAGAGTAAATGGAAGATATCTTGTTCATTTGGCAGTACATACAGTACTAAATATTCACTTAAATGAATTAAACGCGACTGAAAATGTACACAATGGAAAACCTTCAACTTTGTTAAGATGTGTGCCAACTGGAACTGCACCTTATTGTGAAAGTGTGGCTTTTAGATTTCCTAATTTACAGTTTAAGAAATTAGGTTCCAGTTTCTATGAGTCACTTTGTATATCTGTAACTAATCAGGATGACAAACCAGTTCTGATGCATGATTTTAGTGTTGTGTTAGAAGTTAAATAATTGTATTTTTATTTATAAAAATGATTGCTGGTCCAAAGTCGAGAAATATTCCAGTTGCGTGTACAGTAACAGAGAGGAAAGATTTGGCTGATGTACAGGATTTTGAAAAGGAGGGAGAGGTGGGGGAGGTGAATGATTTTGAACTTGATTCGACTGGCATGTACAAGCAGAAAGTAATCGATGACATGAAGGAAGGAACAGAAAGGCTGATTCCTAAACTTGGTCAGCTGCGTGATGTCACTGTACCTGTTACTGTAAATAATGTCCCCTACAACTTAATACATGTGGGTAATAAGTGGGTAGTTTCACCTGTGCCTGTTCCAGCACCAACAATTGACTGGGAAATAAAGTTTGAATTTATTACTCCTTATATATACTGATGATGAAGGTGCCTTAGTGTTTAGGAAAGTTGTTAACTCTGGGCCGCTGATTGTAAGCTTTGTTACAAGTTTTGCACAAGACAACAATAGCAGAGAAAAACTAAAGGTGCAAGAGTATGAGAGACGACGGTATCTTCTTACACACAAAAAGGGCAGATCAGATGCAAAAGTTGTGTTTGTACCATCAAACTTTATCATTGTAAGAGAAGCAACAATAGTATTTGAAATTATCATGAGATCTGTTGCATCTGTAAAAGAGACAAATATTGCGCAGGGAATCAAACTTAGGTGGAATGACACTTTAGCAGAGGCAACAAAAGTCTTTATTGCTATTAAAAAAGGTGTTGATGTTGTTGATGTTTTGAGCAGTATTCCAGCTGTCAAGATATTGATTGACAAAACAACTTTTGTTCTTTCTAAGTTACATACAACTGGAACACATTGATCTTGTTTAAATTTATTATGCCAGCAAATTTTATACTTTTGATGAGTTGCAAAATGTAATCACTGATTAATAAAAAATATTTGTGAATAAAACAAATGGTGAACTTGTATCCGTAACTGTAACGCACGCAGACTTGCCCACAGTCGTATGCACAGACTCTCACACAACAGACGCATACACCGCCACTGACTCAGACGGGCGCATTCATGCGGTAAAACACAACACACGGGCTCCCTTTCTAAAGTAACCTTTATACACTATAAATGAAAAGAACGACTTAAATGATTATCAACTATATACACTGTTCTATTATCACACCACACACATATCACAATATCTTTGCCAGGTTAGGTCTTAGTCTCACATTGCCTCCAACCTGTTTGATGTTGTTGTCTGGTTACGTTGGTCCTTCTCACGTCTAGGCGTGAAAGTCCTTCGTCGTACGCTTGTTGCCGTCCTGTCTCTCTTTGGGCATGGACGTCCTCATTCTCGTACGGTACTCAGTTCTCACTTGGACTTGGGTGTCTTGGTCCCCAGTCAGACTCACTCTCAGAAGAGCTGGAGGGATGACCTCACGTAGGTCCCACCTGCGACTCGACGTCTCGGCGTCCGTCTTTCCACTCTCGTTACAAGAACTCTGAATAGACAAAAGTCCCAACGTAACACTTGCTAAACACACAACATATTGGATCAATGAGAAACATCACGTAACCTGGCTGATACAAATAACCCACACGTTCATTCACACACACACACGTGCTTCATAAACTATTTTCGTATCACCCCATCTCTGTCACTATCTTGAAACAGACTATAGCCTAACACTCTTGCTATACATTACTCTATACCCTGGAAAAGACTATGCTTACCCAATCACGTACTATCTTCATAGCGGCTTAGACATACACACTTCATATTCCTTTAGTCATCTAACTCGTTAAACAACTGTATACAAAAACACCGGTTACTTCACCGAATTCTAAACATACTATAACTAAACCAAACCGGAACACCGCTATACAATCACATTAATCTTACCACGCATACTGTCTTTAACTAAACAACTATCAATACTACGTTTATAGAAACATACCTGAAATCTAGGCTTCAGAGTCTTGGAATGCGGGCTAGGTAACTCGAACACAACTGTTCCATACGACAAAACAGCCCGCACTCCCGATCTAGCCCTCTGACAGTCACAGCTTCCACCTAGAACTCACTAAACAGAACTCACTAAAAAATCCCGTGCTAACCATGTCTTACAGATTTCCCGTGCGTCGAGTGCCACCACAAACAAACCGTTAACAAAACCCATACCGTACTAATCCTACTCGTTAACAAAAACCGTACCATACTAATCCTAATGTATGAGCACTATGCACGAGCATAGAGCTTCATCACAGCAACTATCGATGACTGAGACTTTGTCAATTGATCCGCATGCGACAGCTGTGCCAACTGCATCAGATAAAACATTACAGGCAGATGCATTCCGATTAATAACTATTACAGATGCCTTAAAATATTTGGAAGGAGAGGAGGCAAAATACTCCAGATGTAAAAGACGGTATAAGACGGTTTTTAATTCTGTTCAAAACACATCTATGGCTGTGCGTGCAGTTTCACCTGGATTATCTGTAGCTGATATTGTTTTGATATTAACTGGAATTGGTAGTTTAATTGGAGTTGGTCTTGAAGGAGCTAGCATTGCCACATGACTGGCATGCTTGGGTTTGGAAGGCCTTAACAAGAGATTTCACACAAAATTACAGAAACATGAAGCATTGAGTACGCTCGCGGGTGCAAAACTGAGCAGTATGAAACTTATCATTAGTAAGACATTGGTAGATAATTTTATTGACGACCATGAATTTCAGAGAGTGCAGGATGATTTGAACAATTACAAACAACTGAAATCAGAAATCTAGAATAAGATGCGTAGTCAATCTCCTGTAAATGTTGAAGAACTGAAGGCTTCTTTTTTTAGAGAGTGGAAAACAGCTTGGTGTACAGGAAACCACGGAAAAACTTCAAAATCTTTTAAGCAAAAAAAAAAAATCACATTTGGTAATTGTACATTATTTTTCATTACACTTCACAAAGAGATTACATGCACCTAACTATTTAACCCCATCAGCTCCACCAACGCCACCCGACTATTACTAAAAATTTTTTTTGTTGTTGTCCATATATCTTGTAAAATCTGTCCGAGTAAGTTGTGACTTAAGGCAAGAACTTACAATTTGTTATGTTTAAGTTATTATAAGAAATTAAAAGTTCTTGTGTCGACTAACTTATAACAACTTAAAAAGTTACCTATAAAGTTATTTGACAGTTCTAAGTGACCTTAAAAAAATTGTTATCAAGTGCTTATCTCAATGTGTGTGTGTGTGTGTGTGTGAGTGTGTGTGTGTGTGTGTGTGTGTGTGTGTGTGTGTGTGTGTGGTTATTATTAAATAACTGTGTTTTGGGGTATTGTCACAGAGCCAATGGTAAAAATGTTTTTGTAATATCCTTTTCTTATCTCTAACACTAATCCATATATACATACACACACGCACATAAACAGACAAACACACACATACGTGCATAAACACATACACATACAGACTCACATGCATGTAAACAGAAACACAGATACGCACATAAATACATACGGACACACATGCACGTAAACAGACAAACACACATACATGCACTCACACATGCACTCAAACATACACAGACCCGCATTTCAGTGGTATGACACGCGACACTGACAGGCTGTGTACATTGTTTACATTGGATACCATGATCGCATGAGATAGTTCACAGACTTGTAAACAGAATCACAGGCATGCCACAGATTAAATCTGAGATTATATGAGATATCATATGAGCCGTGGGTTATTAAAATAAACTTTTTTTTAACAAAAATCCCGTCTGTTTATTTGATTCTCAATGTCCTTTTAAAGAGAGGATTCACACTTACCTCTCTTGAAGAGGCATTGCAAATCGGATTGGCGATCCGTCGCCCAGACGGGACAAGGTAAGGAGGAACAGACAGACAGACACACACACACACACCCACCCAGCCCCCCTTATCCCCCTTACTCCCCTTTCCCTTCCCCTTACCCCCTTATCCACCCCTTTCCCCCTTTTGTTTTACCCATGCGCGCACAATTTCTTTTATTTATTTGCCGGCCCGGTAATTTGTTTACTGTAGGTCCTACAGCTAATTATATATATATATATATATATATATATATATATATATATATATATATATATATATATATATATATATATATATATATATATATCTTATTAATTATATATATTTATTTGGACTGGTTATTAGGGTTTTTCACACCCCAGATGGGGGGTCTCACAGACCAGTTATTTTTCGAAACGAAAGTAGTTTTTTGCTTTGCTTTTTTTTGTTTTGTTTTATTTTATTTTATTTATTTATTTATTTATTTTGTTAATATGTGAACGTCAAATCACGATGTATTATGGACTGACATGATTTGACGTAGTCATGCGACGCGTATGACGTCACATTTGTTCGCCCGTGCGTCCAAGAGCCAGACTTCACATTTTGCCGTCAACCATTAGAATTGGCTTCTTTTTAAAACCATAGCATATTACCGTGGAGTAAAATCCCGTTCGTCTGGTGTTAATGATTCTGAGCAAAGCCTCCAAGAAGCATAAATCCTCATGAGTCCCAGCATCTACGGGAACTCATGAGGATTTATACTTCTTGCATTTGGACGTTGTTTGTTGTGTTGCAACAGCCAAGGGACTCAACAGGGACTCAATAGGTTTTTAAACTCTGTGTGTTTCAGGAGAGAGAGGAAAGATCTGTTACTGTTGACGCAAACAAAGGGGACGTGGATGACGAAAACTATTCCCAGGAAGTCGACAAGAGGTATCTGGACAGCCTCGGCGGTTTCAACGTTGATGGATACAAAAGGAGTGACGAAGTTGGGGAAGACAAGAGGGGTTTTGAGAATCAAAATTCTGGTAGGCTACGTCGCAACAACGGTTGCAGATCGCAAAATGCGTTTGACAGCTTAGGTGGCGCGAACGTTATTGAATGGAAATGAGGTTTCGATATTCTTGGAGGGATAAACGTTCACGGGTGGAAAAGAGGTTTCGATACACTCGGCGGCATGAACGGAAAAGGATGGAAAAGGGACGAAGAGTCAGCTAAGCAGTGAAGAAATATAATAATAGAAACAAAGAAACAAAGAGTCTGAAGGTAAATCTACAGAGTCTGATATGTAAACTTGTCATTTGAAACACTGCCTAGAGCCAGATGCTACACATCTGAGTGTAATACGATTAAAACATATTTTCTCGATAAAGTAACCGAAAAAAAGACGAACTGGTTTACATTTTCTTGATAATGTTAATGAAATGCATAAAAACCCAACAATTGCATACTTGCTAAAAGCTCTCACGATCAAACCTGAAAGTGTTTTTATTTGGGGGGGGGGGGGGGATACCGTGCTTTAAATATGTACCATTATTAATCCATACTTGTATTACTGATTTGCGCGCGTTAATTAACCGGTGTAGAAAACTGGAGGCTGCGTATAGGTTCAACTTTTGAGATTGGTTCCAAATTGAGTGACTGATCGAAATCATATCGAATTCTCATAAATATTGCAACCTTCCCTGATCATTTTTAGTGCCATGGGACGTTAAACTCTGTCGAAGTGTCCCGCATCAATCGCTGCGAAAATGTCGTATAGCGTTGCCGCCGGCAACGTTATACGACAGACATTTCCGCAGCTATTGACGAGCGACCTCTTGAATGAATTAAACTTTAAATGAAGCAAGGAAATGACATTTTGCACGAACACGCGCTAACAAAATGTGCGAAAATAGTGAGCTACTTCTGTTATGCTCAATCTAATTGCGCTATGCCGTAAGGATTACAATCACAGACCAGATAGCATTTTCTGACCTAAGCTGTCATATTGTCATATACTAATTTATTCTGATTAAAAAAATATATGATCAGCACATCCTAAATGCTTCTTTGTGACTGTTCATTGCAGAACATACGTCATCGTCGTGGTATGTTAAATATGATGTCAACAATTACACGGTGGTGTAATGCTTATAAATATCTTACAATGGGAACTTATTTCCGTTGCACTTTTGTATTAAGGTCTCGTCCAAGTCACTTCTTGCTTAGCATTAAAGTTTGTGTGCAATGTTTCTTGGTTTTCAAAGGCCTGTAACATGCAGTCTTGTGTTTAACATGCATTTAACCCCTTTACTGACAGTTCACACTGGCTTTGTTTCTGTTAAAAAAATCATTATTAATTTAACACAAAACAATTCACAAGGACACACACTACGAGTAGTAGCAAGAGGCATAGAACCTCATATGCGGGGGCACATGAAGTTCTATGCCTCCTGCAGGTGGATGATGTTCGTGTTTTCTCAGCAGTGAATGGGTTAACCCGCTCCGAGCTGACTTTAAAAAAAAAAAACAGAATGGAGTTCTATACAGAATGCGCCCGTATGTGTCCAGATGCCACTGCGTATGAATCACGTGACATAGAAAAAAGTAAGCTTATCATTTAGAAACGTCAATAATAACAGAGTTTTATTACTCAACAAAGAAAGAAACACGATCAGAAAGGACAAGTACACACTACGTTATTAACTGTTCTTGTCTTTCTGATCGTGTGTTTTGTTGTTGGTCATTTCATTGGGCGGCATTTTATGACACTTCGCAGTCGTGTGTTTATAGGACTGGCATTGATACACAACAGAAACGTTTTCAGATCTTAGCAGACGCACTTTACATATTATTGTTTTGTTGCTGAAACTAAGTGAATGGTAATAAACAACGCTGCAAATTATTTGATTGGTAGCAATCGCTTAACTCATTCTACCCCATCACCGAAATCCTTCAAGTTTGCCCTTGTCCTCTGAAGACTGCATTGCAGTGCAGGACACAGATCAACCATGATAGTTCAAGGGTGATGCCAGAATAGCTTGGCGCCCATAGGCACCAAGCTATTCTGGCATCACCCTTGAACTATCATGGTCGATCCTTATCTTGCTGTGGTGTGTCTGGGGTAGAATGAGTTTTTAAAAAATTGTTATTTACGATGCCCTGACAATAGTTCCACATTTGCTGACTGGGATGCGTGCCCCAATCTACAGTTGTAAACCGTACGGCAGAAATTGCAGACCAACCCACGCGCATGTAGCAAACTCTGTGCGCATATGTTAATGAGAGCGGCCATGTTGTGCGTCTCGGTATGTGTGTTGTGCATGTGAGTGTGTATTGTGCATGTGTGTGTTTGCGCAAGTGTGTGTTTGTGTGTGTGTCTGTGTGTGTGTGTAAGCGCGCGCGTGTGCTTGTGTGTATATGTGTTGTGGTTTTGAGCGAGTGTGTGTGTGTGTGTGCGCGTGTGTGTGTGAGCGCCCGCGCGTGTACGTGTGCGTGTTTGTGCGTACCGACTATCAACCCTTTGACTTTCAGTAGCGTTTTGCCTGCACCAATTATCGTGACAGGAACGGCTGCTGACAGATAGAGGGTTACATCGGCACGAAAGGCTTCACTAATCAGTAAAATGCGAGATTATGTGGACGCATCTTGAACATTGTGATTTTAATGAATTGACCCATTCGAGAGGTGCCGTGCACGCATACTCGGTTGTTTGCAGGTTAGCCGCATCACAAATAGTAGCGTCTCAAATGAGTTAACCATTTGTCTGCCAATGAAAAACTGCATGAGGCATAGAACAAGATGAGACCCGGCAGAAAGCGGAGCATTTGAGGATTTATGCATCTTTTGGACCTTATTCATATCTGAGTTCGCCGACAACGAATGGAGGTTATCCGGCGATTATATTGCTATGGTTTCAGAGATTTAAGGTCTAGCGGCTGAAATGATCAACTTAGCTGCCAATGATACCGAATTACGCTTCTAAAACAACTACATATGACCGACACTTGCGTGAAAGACACCTATGCACAACAGGACCAAAACATAGGCATAAAGAACAGAAGACTATCAAGAGACCATAAATCTTTATGAGCCTCCGCCGCAGCGGGGGCTAATGATGGTTTGTGTCTCTTCTGTCGCGGTGGTTGCTAAAGGTTTAGGTCTCTTGCACCTGAGTAGCGTTCATAAAACCACTACACGTGATCGACATTCGCGTGAAAAACATCTATGAGTAGCGTTCATAAAACCACTACACGTGATCGACATTCGCGTGAAAAACATCTATGAGTAGCGTTCATAAAACCACTACACGTGATCGACATTCGCGTGAAAAACATCTATGAGTAGCGTTCATAAAACCTCTACACGTGATCGACATTCGCGTGAAAAACATCTATGAAAACAAGAATAAAAATACGCATGAAGAACACAGCACAAACAAGAGACATAGACCTTCATCAATGCCCGCAGTCGCGGGGGATCATGAATGTTTATGTTTCTTGCAGCTGGGTACCTTCGCACGACACCGACAGTTAAGGGGTTAAAGGGTAGGGATATATGATACCTGCAAATGTCCTTGACCTTAGACAGATCGGCCTTCACCTTTGCAAGCTCTTCCACGACTGCCAGCACATCGACGCTCTCGTCCACGGCAATCACAAGACTTCAGTTGCGACAGCTGGTCTTTGATGGTCGCCAATTCGGCAGTCAGTTCTTTTTTTTTTCTGCGCGTCCTCCGCGGCGTCCGAAGAGCCGAGAGGCGCCAAAGCAGCAAACAAAAGTAGGTAGGATGCACCAAAGTGAAGACATTGTCACCGGGTATCTTCTGCGAAGGAAACGGCGCCCCCCCCCCCCCCCCCCCTTTACTGCTGATACAAAGTCTGCCTCATGAAGGCTGTAGGTCTAGTTAGTGAAAAGCGAGATTATCCTTGTAATATGTAGAAAACCGCACTTTTTTCACACACAAAAATGGTCTTATGGTCTTTCTTTGTAGACTTAAAAATTACGACACGAGAGATCTAAAGTAAACTAGTCCGATATTGGTACGATCTGGAAAGGAACTCAGGGAAGACTTCTGATGGGTGTGGTGGAGCGCGTATGGGTCTTTACGAGCGCAGATATCGCATCTTGACTAATCTAAACTGAACTAAACAGAAATGCCTTCGCAGAGCTAAGGTGAACGCCAAGCAACTGTATGAGGCATGGATCCCAAAGAGCCCTGCTTGTCCACGCACACACACACACACACACACACACACACACACACACACACACACACACACACACACACACACACACAAACACACACACACACACACACACGCACATGGAGACAAAAGCCTCAGAGTGGGTTACCTACCATTTTATTTGAAGAGGGATTTCCATATTCCTATTTATTCTAGGTCTCTCAAATTAATGCGAATGTTTAGAACTCACCTTATAACTAAGCTCTATAACTTAAAATAAAATATACATTTTCTAGAAACAGAGCCACTGGAAGGAGGAAAAAATGGGTTTATACCAATATAGTGGGTGCTTCTAAAAATATCTCTCACACAGAAGCCGGCATTACAGTGAAAATGGGTGTCGCTTCAAATCATTCATTTAAGTATGAACATTCTTAAGAAAATTAGGCGTCTATAATAAGATATCGTTAACGGAATATTTGATGCTTCTTCTTCACATTTATTTTATTACTGTCATTCTTTTAGTTTCAACTTAATGTTTATGTATGCATTATCATTTATAACATTTTATTGTGCAAAAATGAATGAACACTAACCCCTAACCTTTAGATTATGATTTTAACAGAGGAAATCATTTAATCACTTCTACGTTTTGTCCCTCTGAAGCAAAACAGTTTATCATGGCATTTATGTGAGGATGTATTCTGGAACTTAAGCGACAATTTTATGTGCTCTGGAGTTTGAGACAAAACAGCAACGAAGCATTTTGAATATATCCCTTATCATTAGGAATACACCAGTGTGTGAAACAAGTGTGACTAATATTGTTGAAGGGTAGGCCAGAATAGTTTGGCGCCTCTAGGTGCCAAGCTATTCTGGCACCACCCCTTAAGGGCATTGGTCAATGTCCTTATCTGTAAGTACTGTAATGTAGCTTGCATATGGAAGCGTACAAATTTGAAGCTTTTAGCTTCAGTATAATACAGGTTTAAAAAAATGTGTGGAAAAATACGAAAGATAGGAAAAGATTTAGTGGAAGAAACCTCATGATCCCCCGCAGTCAGGGGAGCTCATGAGGATGTATAGTTCTTGCAGTTTTGCAGTGTTTAAGTTTTTTTTTTTTTTCTCCGCAGTCACGGATTAAGCTATCGCCGGGTGCACAAGGTTTTCTCCCTCTATTTGCTGCCGCTAATTCATACGGAGGGAGACAACCTGTGCTCGCGGGTGCAGAAATGCCTGCAATTTCACGGGTTTATGTGACTGTCGAAAAACGTCATAAAATGAGCAACAGAGAACGACTAAACTTTGTCCTCCCAAGCCTCGCCTCCCCCCCCCCCCCCCCCCCCCCCCCCGGACCCCTGTTATATTTCTTTGCACTTTGAAAACTTGTAACTCACATTTCTGATCAAGCCACAGGCTATTTTGCTACTTTACATGTCACCAAGATAAAGTGTAAGACGGCCATAAAGCCTATAAACCTGCCCAGTGCCATTTGACACAGACTGTGTTTCGGCAATCCTCGGTAATTCAAGACATAAACAATCTGTCCCTGGAAAACGAGGTATATAATTTATACCTCTAGCAGTTTTGCTGGTGTTTACATTTTCTCGCAACTTAAGGTAGCAGATACGGTGGCTGGACGGTTCATTTTTTCTTATTTTTCTAACAAGAGATATATTCAAGCTACATGCTTGAAATTTGGCATGGTATTGCAGGAGACATGTCTGCAACTAGGAAAAATGTTTGTTTGATACAGTTTAAAGTTTTAATATTAATTTTAATTAATTATGCTAATTTATTCTAAATTTTCAACGGCCCAAAAACCCAAACTTTTTGCCAGTGCCAATTCTAAACAGTTGTTTTTTTCCCCTTAATTCTTTTTTAGTTTTAAACTACACCATAAAATGAAGCTTTTGTCATACCAGAATTTTTATATCAGTATTTGTTTGTTTTGTACAGGCACATGAAATTTGACACTTCAAGTTTGTAATTTTGTTAATTAAAAAATTTAATATCAAAAAAACAAAAACAGCTATACTAATTTTGGTATGACAATAGCTAGGTATTGGTATGAAGAAGCTGCACACCAAATATTATGGTAATTGGTTAATATTTGTGAGTACAGTGTGGGAAAAATGAACAATACCTGGCAAATTTCGCAAACTTCGGCGAAGGAAAAATAATACACAAAACAGCACATGATCCTACCTTATGTCCACTAATGCCCCCCTGCCAAGTAAGGAAATCCTTCAGCTTCATCCTGCTGGTCCTCCAGTGCCAGCCTGCACCTTCTCCTTGCTCTTCGTTGCTCATATGTTGCCCTGTTGGCTTGACGCTGAGCATTTTGAACGCGCAAAGTATCTTTCAACATCAGAAAGTCTTTGGTAAATTTGCCAACACACAATCCCAGTTTAGACAGAATGTTTCCCAGAGCTGAAGCTCCATCATTGAAGACTGCTACAGCAATATGGACTGAAGTATTTACAGAAACAAGTCCATGATTACCTCTTTTGGGGCAATATTTCCAAATAAGTCCATTGAGCGACTCGTTGGCGTTTTGAGTGTAACCTTCAAGACACTTTTTCAAGAGCTGTGTGTTTGATAAATCTTTAAAAATAGGTTTAATTTCATCTAAAACTGCCCTAGGTAAACTAGAAGTGTGCCTGTACCTGTCTACAGTGCCTGATGCAACTGCTTGTCTGTATGGACACCAAGAATCTTTGCAAAAATTGTGCGTTGGTTCAACATCTGTTGAATTGTAATGAAAGAAGATGGCCCATACTGCTTGTCTCATTGCCACTAAATTATTTTTATTTCCCCTGATTGCATTTCCATAATGAGTCTGAATGCTATCTATTTTATCCTTTGTCAGCCTAGCTTTCCCTCCAATTGTTTTTCCATCTGCTAATTTCCTGTTTCCCATGTTTTTTTTTCAGCTGTCGCAGTCGTGTGCCCATTCGTTTCTGAATATGCCCGACACATTCAATTTTTTCAACCTGTATTTCCTCGCCATAGGGTTTTGCATCATGTACACATTTGAAAGAGTGTGTATCACCATCACCAATATATCTAGTGTATCTGAGTTTGTGATTGTCAACAGAGGAACAGAATATGTCTTTGATGATGCCTTGTTCCATAGACCCTGATGTGCCCATGTGATTTTTTGTACAGCTGTCAGCATGATTGGCTTGCCATGTCTGATATTTTTCACTGTTTTTATCTACCTTTTCATACTTTTCACAGGATTTGCACACTTTTGACCTTGTTCCCATGCCCAACACCTTCCCAGTTACACACCCAATGACACTTGCAGCCCCTATCTTTGAAGAATGACCCCTAGTCATCCAGGTACCATCACCGCTTACATCTATGTTACGGCACTGGTCATCTTCTATTTCATCTGCAAGATCATATTCTTTTTTTCCAGCATCTTTCATGCTTTCTTCCATGGTGCATTTAGTAGTCTTTTCTAAAGTGTCCATAATGCACTGATGAGTATTCTTTGCAGCAGGGGGTGGCATGTTCATCATACCACAGAATGTTCTAAGATCACTATGATCACAGCCTATGCAACGCATCGCAAATGTGGCTCTTCTATTGATTGAATTTACTGTAAGATTTGTTGTTGTTTGGATTTGTGGACAGGAAGGAAAAGATTGCCCCCCTTTGCATCTAGCATTGCTGCAGTGAAAAGCAAATGTGCTTGCTAAACCTTCCCTCTGTAATTCTATTAGTGAAACTTCACTATGACATAAACTGCACACCAGCTGAGAGGAGATGTTCTGTCCTAGCAGTTCAATATTAATTATCCTATTTCCATGTACAGAATCTTGTTCTACTGTTTCTGTCTCTGCCTCACTTGTTTCACTTTCACTAGTTTCAGATTCATAATATAGCTTGTAAATGCCAGACAGCTTTCTTTCAGAACATGTCGAAGTGGGCGTGGCAGTGTCTTGAGATTGTTCGGCACTTGCACTATTATTTATGTTTTGCGATGATGTGGGTTCATTGTCATCGTTCTGATCAAAGCTAGCATTTTCACAGACTCGTTTTGCCTTGACAAATCTATTTTTAGGAGGTTTCTTCTTCTTACGCTTCTCACCTCTCCTTTTGAGATCTGTAGACATGATCAAACTATCACAACACACGATGAATATAATAATCCCAGTCAAGAATCACATGCTTTCACATGGAGGTGGCCATTTGCAAAGAAACAGTAACTCTCGGGGTGTATTAATTGCAGGGAGAGGCTCATTATTTCCCTTGGAGTTTAGTAATTGCAGGGAGAGGCTCATTATTTCAAGCTAAACGGTGTTACTGAAGACAAAATAGATTTCTCAGCTGCCATCTTGTTTTTCGGACCAAAACTGTCGACACCCTACCCTACGAAAAAATTCATAACAAAAAAACTATCAAATTTTGAATAAAACCCTGTTAGAGAATGATGCAAAAATGATTTTTCTATTGAAAGAAATATGTATTAAACACTACTTCCAAAACATGAATTTTGACCCTTTGCCCACTGTATCTGCTACCTTAACACAGGGGCGGATCAGTTACTTCGAGAGGAGGAAGCGCGCCCAACTTTTTGTTGGGGGCTTCCAAGCTTTTGAGAGGGGGAGGGGGGAGTGAGGAGGGGGGGGGGGGCAACCTGACACAAAAGGCATCCCGACGCTAGACCTTGCTTCCAGTGGCCGCAACATCGAACGAGAGGGAGGCGGAGGGAGTGACTGGATACTCACGACCACCGCTCTTACCAAACGCCGAAATATCAAACAACGGGGAGGAGGGGGGAGAGAACACTTGCCAACCGTCTGTAATCCCCCGCCACATTCTCGCTACCCGCCAAAACATCGAACAGCAGGTGAGATGGGGAGGGGGGATGGTGGAAAATCCCTCATACTTGTAACAGCATTCATTACGTCAAGGCACGATTATTGCAATTCTGTACTGGCAGGTTTCCCGGCAGATCAGATTTCACGCTTGCGGATGATTCAAAACAATGCGGCGCGTCTCATCTTGAAGAAACAAAAGAGAGACCACGTTACGCTTCTACTGAAGCAGCTGCACTGGTTGCCCGTAAAATTCCGCTGCCAGTACAAAATTGCAATTTTCGCCTATCGGCATTTTGACGGATCTTTCCCGCCGTACCTTTTTGCCAAGCTGTCTGTTTATCAGCCATCACGCACCCTCCGTTCCTCTAGTGTGAATCTTTTAAAATCCCAAAGCTTAACATGAAAAATGTCGGGGAGCGTTCTTTCACGTTTTTAGCCCCAAGTGTGTCGAACTCTCTGCCAACTGAAATGCGGAATCTGCCCACATTGTCACAGTTCAAAGCTCACTTCAGGACTTTCCTTTTTTTGTCGGGCATTTAACACTTAGCTCTTCTTTAGCTAACTGATGACTGCCTTTTATTCTTATCCTAGAGGAAGTGAATGTAAGGTGTTGGGAAGAGATGGGGTGGTTTAAAGTAGTGTATAATCGTGCGTGCGTTTGAGAGAGAGGGTGTGCTGTTGTGCATGCGCAGTGAGTCCAGTGTTTTCCTGGAGAACAGCGCTATACAAGAACTATATGTTATTATTATTATTATTATTATCATTATTATTATTATTATTATTATTATTATTATTATTATTATTATTATTATTATTATTATTATTATTATTATTATTATTATTATTATTATTATTATGGGGCTTTGTTATAACGTTTTAAAGAATTTTGGGAGCCTGGGCGGGGGGGGGGGGGGAGGGGGCCTTCCAGAACAACAGGAGCCCCCTTTTCCTCCCCTCCCCTCTCCCCCTCCTACTCTCCAAGATCCGCCCCTGGAACGGCTTAACAAAAAATTGGTTATAATATGACGTCCACTGCTTTCTTCACAAGGCGATTAAGAGTATTTGAATGTTAAAGCTACAACTTTGAGATTCCGTTAAAAAATCAGTCATAAAAAAAGAACTGGCAACATGATTACTCGATCACTAATCACTTACCATGTTGCAGGAAAAAACCAGTGATTCTTTTTTCATTACACGGCAGAAAAATATTATTAAAGCATTGAGTGTATTTGCATATCCCTCACAAACAGCTTACTTATCTACTTTGCTCGCTTTCGTATGCCGTGCAAGAGAGATAATTTCAAGTTGTCGATACACAATGTTATGCCGTCTGTTTATCAAAAGTGGAACAAACAAGATGAGGATTTCATCCCAAAGTTACCGTATTGTTACGTGTGTGGTTGCGTTATTCTTTTGAACGCATGTGTGTATTGATTATTGAAAAGATCCGATATTCATTTGAGTATTTTTGGCTAAGAATTGCGTACCTTTTTAATAGAATTCATTTTCTTTTGCTTGGAGAATTGCGATCGATGTCGGTTGTGTGGATAAAATGACTAGTCTTTTCGTTACATTGTTGCTATAGTCCACCTCGTTTGACCTAGAATGTTCTGGAAAAGACGCGATTATTCTAGTGACTTCAAATATGATGTCAAAGTTGTTGGGAACATGTTGTAATTGTATGGAATACGCCTAGATGTTAGTCTAATTCTGTAGTTATTTCTACATTGTTCTTTTTAATTAATATTAATGAGTTTGGGTTACGTTATTTTTTTGATTAGTTGAGTTGTGTGAATTTGCTGGATTGTTATGGAAATCTGTAGTAGTATAAAAGATGGTGTTAGGAAATATGTGTGTACATTGTATGAGAGACGCAGTGTGTCAAAAGTGATGATGCATTGTGGAGACAGTGTAACTGAGTGGATACATTTACGGATGCATTGTGCTGAGATTACATCGCTGCAATAAAATACTGTTAGAACTGTTACACTATTGTGGTATACAACCTTGTGCCACGAGTGACGAGTTGCAGCTGAGTGAAGTTTCTTTATAAAAACACGGACATACTGTGCTTCGCGCCTTTAGTACGCTCTGTGGTCTGGTGTAGCGACGGGAATTCTGAAGAAGTATAACGAGAGCAGGAAATGACGTCACAATAAGCTTGACGTCATGGCATCGCTAGTCTCACGACGCCGTGTACACAATGCCGACTATGATGTTTCACGTCACTCATCCGAAAGGCACACAACCTCTTCCAGGGTTGACTGTTTTCTTCCACACAGCCTCTTCCAGGGTTGATTGATGGTAAATATAGTGGATTCAAAACTTAAGAAAATGAATTATTATTTTAAAAAATGGAACAGGTACAACACTGGATTACGAACTCATTTAATGTCTATTTCAAAGGTAGCTACAACCAAAATTCCAAATAAATAGAACTAAAATTACTGACTCAAATGTGGTTCAACCAGCTTACGGCAATTTTTCTCTAAAAGAGTCACTTTATATCAATATGCTCGGAGGCTTTCCGAAATACATCTCGATCAAAGCATTTCCCTATCAAATGTTTCAGGTTTGTACGTATAGAAACACCTGAGATACTCGTGTCTACACACACACACACACACACACACACACACACACACACACACAAACACACACACACACACACACACACACACACACACACACACAAACACACACACACACACACACACACACACACACACACACACACACACACACACACACACACACACACACACACACACACACGACACGACACTTTCCGCCAAATGTACTTTCAACAGTTTCAATACAATATTTTTCTACTTCATATGTTCCCAAGTCACAAAATTGGGTTAATCCATCCTAAACAATAAACTTCCGTTTTTGTAAATTTTTGCATTGACATTTTATGTCATTTCAATATGCAGTAATTGCTTCTTTGTGTGCTTTTTTGTTTGTTTGTTGTTGTTGTTTTTTGTCGTAAAAATTATACAGTATCACTCAAACGTGTCATTGAATGGATGTGCTGTGTGCGAATATGACATTAAAACATCGCCACCTAGCAAAGATTTTTTTTTCTGGACCTTATTTGGGGCAGAATGAAAACACCTCAAACCCATTAAGAGATTTTTGTCTTGCAGTGTTCCTGTAACGTACAATGTTTTTTTTTTCTTTTGGCCAGATATGTACCCTTTGACGAGTTGCGTGCCAAATTGTCTATGGGACTGTTTGGACAACAAGAAATGCAACAAAAAACCATAACACTTGCAACTCTTCTGACTGTATGGTTAGCCTGCAATGTATGGTTAGCCTGCATGCTTTTTTTCACGCTACCGTGAATCCACTTTACTAAAGCAATTTTCATGAATTTGACACATTCAGTAGCAATATAGTCAGGAGGCAATATTCCAAAGTTTTATTAAAATCAAAGCGTCAGTTAATTTATGTCAAATTTTTTTAATCAACTGTGCAGAACGTTTGCCTCTCAGTATACCACATCACGGTTGACTACACTAACTCATTCAATCCCGACACATCCCAGCCAGATATGACTCGACCATGATAGTTCATGGGTGGTGCTAGAATAGCTTGGCGCCTATAAGCGCCAAGCTATTCTGGCACCACCCTTGTACTATCATATTCGATCTGTCTCCTGAATTGTAATGCCTCCGCAGAGAACAGCTCCAAAATGTGGGCATTTGATACCTGGGACGCAATGAGTTAAAATAGTTACTAGTACTGACGATACGTTTCTGGGGATTTGGTACCTGGGACACAATGACAAAATAGTTACTTGTACTGACAATACCTTTCTGCGGAAAAGATACATGTAGGCGACCTTTCCGCTGAAAGTTATCGTCATTTTAGCGGTCATGGGGATAAGACAATGCTCAGATTTGAAAGGTGCCCCTAGCGAGTGTCCAATAACAAGAAATGAATGTAACATGTACGTTGAAGGGTACCGCGTCATTATATATAATTTATATTAAACCCCCAAACCAGTCGCGCCCCGTTTTCTTCTTCTGATCATTAGCCGCTTGTACCAGAAGCTGGTGCTCACAAAAGGTAAATGCCGTCATTGAAATCCGTTAAATGGTTTTTGAAGGTGATTGTAAATACATGTGTATGGTACTCTGTGTAAACAGATAATGGACAATGGACAACTCTCAACATGAGCGTATCTGTTGATTGAAAAAGCGTGGTACAATGTGTAAACTGACAATGGACAATTTTCAACATGAGCGTAAATGTAGAAAGTAAAAAAGATGTTACAATTTGTAAACTGATAATGCCAACCTTCCGCTATTAACTCATTCTAAACGAAAGACCGAAATCCCAACATTTTGAAGTTGCCCTCTGAAGGACTGTAGTACAATTCCAGAGACAGAGCGAGCATGATAGTTCAAGGGTGGTGCCAGAATAGCTTAAATACATAGAGCACATCACTTTAATGTATTTGTTTATTGTAAATACGTGGTACATTGTTTAAATGGATAATGTAAAACTCTCACTATTTCTACACTGTTTTCATATCACCAGAACAATTAAGTATCTCAAATTCGAAACGTAGTTTCTTCATTTTTCCTGTCTTAAATAGGATTTCAATATATTTTCTTCTTCTTACTTTTCTTTAGATACGAAACGCTTGCGGCAGTATTATTTTTAAATGTATCCGCAGAGGCGAATCAAGGTGGGGTGGGGGTGGGGGTGGGGGGGGACATCAAGGGGTTCCGGAACTCCCCCCCCCCCCCTACTCCCCCCGACCAAGAATTATTTTAAACTGCTGTAACAAAGTCCATTTGTGTGTTTAGGGTGTTTGTAAATATTTGATTGAGGTTGTATTAAAGATCCCAAACAAAGCGTTGGACCCCCTCCCCCCCCCACTCCCACTCCCCACCCCCCGAGGTAACTGATACACTTGTACATGCATGGTACAGTGTGTAAACTGATAATATAAATATAATATAAACTCTCGCTATTAATGTGTCTGTTTAAACGTTACACGTGTGGGGTTTCACGTCTGCTGTCCACTCCAACGGTAATTTCAAAGACGGGGCACCTAATTAGGGTGTGAACAAGTTTTGGCCCAAGCTGGATTGGAATCTGTGACCATTCGGACGAGAGCCGAACCATCCAGCTCCCCTAATATATCTGTTGATTGTAAAAACATGGTACAAAGTTAGTGTGCCTTTTAATGCACGGCGTAAACGGATAATGTAAAACTCTCACTATTAATGAATCTCTTGATTGTGCATGCACGGCTCAATGTGTAAGCTGATAATGTAAAACTCTCACTATTAATGCATCTATTTATTGTAAATACACGTTATATTGTGTAAACGAATAATGTTAAAAATCTTTCTGTTAATGATCTTTTGATTGTAAAGACGTGGTACATTTAGTTAATTGGTAATGTGAAACTCGCACTTGTAATGTGTTCTGTTGATTGTAAATAAATGGTACATTACATAATGTATTAACTCATTCGGGACTTGACGACTCCTGATACGCGGCTTATGCCGAGTATCCGAATTCTGCACGTCTTGAATGAGTTAATGTTTCTGTTGATTCTTAATTTTATGGTACACTGCATAATGCGAAACTCTCGCTGTTAAACGAAGTTTGCGTCCACGGTGACCATTGAAACCTGCTACATTGATTTCTCTGCATCACTGCATATTTGACTCAAAGACAGATTAATTAAGACACCTGACTGTGATAGTGAATCATATTGAGCAACATTTTGATTGCTATAGTGCCGACAAAAGGATGATGTCATTACTAGGCCAGAATCAAAATATCGGACTCGTTAAACGCGGACATTTTGATTCGGGACAAGAATGACTACAAGTGTCGGTTATCGGTACTATATCAAGCAAAATTTGGCTCAATATAATTTATGTACCCAGTCCCAAAACAAAACGTTTTCCTCGCGTCGTTCAGTTTGCGGCTTATTGCTGTGTTCAGACAAAACATAAGATTGGCAGAAGACTGCATGTCGGACTATCGACAGAGCGCGCACATTTCGTCTGAGTATGAAAATAATACAGTGCTTTCTGATGGAGACTAGATCAGAGATAGTGACGGGGGGAAAAAAAGAGCAGGTTTGTTTATTTTGTCTTTTTCTCGGGTTGTCGCTTATGCTATCGCTAACGTTGTCTTGTCAATTTTACTCGTTCAGCGACTCAGATTCGTCTCGCTCGTTTCATAGGGTCTTCTCACCGTGCATGTGTATGAATGGGAAAGAAATTTCGAGCGTTCGTACACACTAAGAAGTAGTTCATGACTATTTGACATAAGGAGCTTGTTAATTCATTCCAGACGTGCCGCCTCCGGATACGCGGCTTAAGCCGCGTATCCAGAAGTGGCACGTCTCGAATGAGTTAATTTTGTGGTATGAGCATATTTCACTTTGCCCTTTTGAAAAATAAAAGTATGAAGAAGATTGAATCCTTTTGGCGCGCAAGGGATGTTGGGAAGGAAAATATATCAAGCAACTTCATGAATTTAATTTGTTTTCTATACAATATATGAGTGCTTGTGTCAAAGAAGGGAAAACTTTATGGAGTGGGTACATATTCCTATAAAGGCCGTTACGTTAGATCCCCAGCTTCGAGATTCCAAAATAGCTCAGGCGGTTAAACGTCGGAGAAGGAGAGCGAAGGGAATCGCCGGGTCGTGGGTTCGAATCCCGTCCCGGTCCCGATAGCTGGACTCACAATCCAGGGGGAAAACACGGATTTGTTCAATAGCATGTCCGTTGAAAGGTCCTGGTAAATCAAAGTGGCACAGTTGGAGTGCACCTTGGTTGATCAGTGTTCAGGTCGTACTCCATAGGCACTATATTTCCCTGTCCCCCATAACCCGCCTGTCAGGGCCGTCCGTGATCACCTCGGTGCTGTGGTCGTTAAACCCGAACTAACCAACCAACCAACCATCCCCAGCTTCCATCTGTTTCGCTCATGGTCAAGGAGCTGTACTATAAATAGCTTTAACATCGGCTCTGAGGCTTAAGGGCGCCAATGGCGGGCTGAAAGTCACGAAAACAGTCTCAGCCTCACAGGTACGATCACTGCGGGCACTGTACGTGTTAGGCTTTGTTTCCCTTCCAACTCCATCCCTTATAATACGCTTGTACTGCTATATCTGAACTAACGATGTCGCCCGAGGTGGCAGCATGGTTACCCCCACAGAACAGCATTTGCTTGTCGTTTTTTGAATAATCAGGAATATGTGTGAAATGATATGAGATTTTGGACCTTACCCTTTGAACTACATTATAATATCAAAGACATACCAGTATCTGTCATAATGTTAATGCTTTCCATGTCGCACACCGAGGTAGTCATTAATGAATGGAAACACTATATATGATTTAGTTAGTTATAGTTATTGGGGTTTAATGCCGAGCAGGCGACTCAAGCCATCTCACGGCGGAAAAGGTAAAGGTCTGGTCAGCCAGATAAAGAGAAAGGTCTTAAAACAGGATGTAAATACAGTTTAAAAGTAATATTAGGTAAACAGGCGCACAGGTCAATCGTATATGTCTTCAGACATCATCATCATCATCATCATCACCATTATCATCGTCGCAGTGTCATGATACATAAATTTGTGTCCGACATTCACTTGCTTGCGACTGCGGTTTCTTTTTCAGTCTTCGATCGCAACGACCGCACTGTGGAAACACACCTGGTCAAGAGCGCGAGATGCTGTGTGCCACATTTCCTACGTCAACGGCAAGCCCGTGTGCTGTTGTTACGCTTAGCCGGTCAGAGGAAAAACCTATGCAATTGCGGGTGCTCATGAGGATCTATGCCTCTTGCTGCAACCGCTTTGAATCCCCATTCCTTTGACTGCTGGGAATCTTGGACGTTTTGATGCACCATGCTTTGAAAACATGACCAGCGTCCTCTGGTAGAGAAGGAGTTTTGAAGACAAAATACTAAAATTATGCTCTGTGGTTGGAAGTTGCTGGCTTAAAAAAAGATAACATAATGTTTTTATTTTTATTTTAAATAATGCCCAACTGAAAACGTCATTTCGCAAGTGACTTTCAACCCGACGCAACTTCTCATTGAAGTCAACACAGGTTTCGTCTCGTTATTTGGCCAAAGCAAATACGTTCTTTTTTTTTTTTTTTTTTTTTTTTCCTTTCTTTCTTTTTTTAAGAAAAGCGATATATCTTCGTTGTAAAATAATGAAAATCTCGCTTTTCTAAACAAAAAATGGACACTGGGTCTTTTGTCACATAACGGCAGCGATATACTGCTTATCGCATCTTTAGGCTGCTGATGTATATCTGTGACCAACCTGTCCATGTCGCATCGCCGCTCATGTTACTCCTTTACAATTAACCCCTTCACTGCTGAAGAAAAGCGAACGCGATCTAACAGCAAGAAGAACAGATCCTCATGAGTCCCCGCGAATGCGGTAAGTTAGTGCGACTGAGGGGGCTCATGAGGATCTATGCTTCTTGATGAAACCACTTTGTGTCTTTGTTCTTTGGACAATTGGGGTTCTTGGACGTTCAGTGAACACAGGGTTCAGAAAAAAGTACGTTCTTTGGCAGGGAAGATCTTAAAGTACTTGCTGCAATACATTTGTGGAATTAATTCTCCGCAGCAGTCAATCAACTAAGAACTGCGCCCTTTTTGTATTGGTTTGTGTATGTACGTGTGGGTACATATGTTAGCGCAATTTGTGTGTGTCTATGTCAGCGTGAATGTGTGTGTGTGTGTGTGTTGTGTGTGTGCGTTTGTTGTGTGTGTGTGTTTCTTGTGTGTGTGTTTGTTGTTTTTGTTGTTGTTGTTATTGTGTGTGTGTGTGTGTGTGTGTGTGTGTGTGCGTGCGTGTGTGTGTGTGTGTGTGTGTGTGTGTGTACGCTAGCATGATGAACCATGGACACAGTGCAAGAACGTGTTTCCACACACACACACACACACGTACGCACGCGCACATACACACACACCACACACACACACATACACACACACACACACACACACGCGCGCGCACACACACAAACACACACACACACACACGAAAAACACACACACAGACACACGCACATGCGTATAACACAATAAATAAAACAAAACAAAAATCACGATGCTGGAAATGTTTATTTGTGTCAAGCTCACTTTCCGAGGACACACACGATTCGAATCCTCCTTGGGAGTTCCTCGCAACAGTAAACAGCAGCTAACAGATGAAACGAATCACCGTGTGCGGAAATCTTTATTTCTACAACCCCCCCCCCCACCCCCAACCCCCTCCCTCCCCCCCCCCCGTGACCTCACTACAGGAAAGGCATAGATGAAGTGCAGTTCCTCTCGGTACATTTACACAGATAATTTCATCCCTATTTTCCAATACCCGCAATCCATTAATAAAATTTAAAATGTTTTGCTTTTGATGTTAGTTTTGTTTCATAAAACTTTTTGGTTACGATTTTTTTTTAGGTACGACTCTTGCATTTTGTTTAAACATTTTCAATAAAGCTATAAAAATGTCAAGACTGCTATCAAAAATACTAGAGATTTATTGTAAAAAGAAAACTCATGGAATGTGTCCTTGGACTCCTACATTTCTGTCTGAACCCATTCAGCCCTGACGCACAGTTGCAGGAGATGGTTCGACCATGCTATTTCAAGGGTAGTGCCGGATTAGCTTGGCGCCGACATGCGACAGGCTAACCCGGCATTACTCTTGAACCATCATGGTCGATAAATCACCGGCAGCTGGTGCATAATTGTTAAATGACACCTCCAAACTTTGGGAAATACGTGCATCGGGCTGAATAAGTTATCCCTTTCTTCCCTGACGTTTGACATGGAGAGTTTAAGGGCAGTGCCAGATTAGCTTTTCGCCTGGCGACACGCTAATCTGATCATACCTTTGAACTATCATAGAGAGTCATCGTCTGCGAAATACTTCTTCAACGGACTAGAATAATGAGACTCATCATGAAGAGCGAATGGGTCTTGACAACATTTTACAACAGAAGGTGAGGTAGGAAACACAGTAGGATAATGTTGTATGCCCGTCTTCCTCGTAATAACAAACGTCATAGTCGACTGTGAAAACAAAAGAAAAAGTTTGAAAACTTTTTTTTTTTTTTTTTTTTTTTTTACAAACGTGCAGTTAAGGGGTTGAAAAAGAATAGGGAATTGTTGTGTGTTCGTGACAACGGCACCACTACCCTTGTTACATGTATGCATGCACTCTGTCGAATAATTTGTGTGCACGTCAGCTCTGTCGAAAACTTGTCATCAACAGGCATATAAGTGAACCATACTTACAGCTTTTGAAGTGAAGCGTGAAACTGGAGAAACTAAAGATTTGCTTGTCACAAAGTATCATGTTTGGAATTGTGTAGTGGCTTGGTTATATGCCCTCGTTCATCCCAAAAATGATGACTTTGTACTTTTGCATGTAGTTAATGTTTTTTTTTTTTTTTGAACGAACATTTTTTGCCCACGCACACCTTATTGTTTCTAAAAGCATTGTTTGAGTCAGATCCGGTCAGTCTCTCTGTCAACACCTTCCATAAACAATGGGGAATAGAGTCGCATGATCTTTTGCTGCCGCAGCAAATCATGAAAATCTGCTTCTCGTTGACATTGATAATTTCCATTTAATTCTTCTCACGGACGACGTGGCCGGGATGTAGTGTAGGAGTCTGTTTTCAATTTTAACGATAATTGTTCGTGTTAACCTTTTAACTGCCAGTGGAAGCGGGCTGGAAGCAGACTGTTTCTGTCATCTTTAATTCAACGCACACACAAACACACACCCCATGTACATGTTGTTATGTTTTGCGCCCGACGGTACCACAAGGTGTGGTTTGTTTGCACGCCAAAATCATGCATTTTAAAGTGAGGGGGTAGCTGGGGAAGTGTCTGGACGATCCATCGACCTCTACGTTACCAGTCTTTTAAACTTTAAAGCGGACGAGAAATAAACAAGATGGCGACTTCATCCCATAGTCTACCGCATTGTTCGGAGCTCACCTGCGTTTTTCATTTAGGGATATTTAATACGGTGGACTTTGGTATGAAATCCTTATGTTGTTTACTTCTTCGGCAGAATTCGGGTGCCATGCCCAGCACATAATGTGCATTCTATTGAATGCGCTCCAACCAACCCCATTTCAAAGTCTACCGTATTTTCAATATAGTAGACATAAAGGCAACAAGGGTCATGTACTATAGTCATTTAGTCATTTGGGTTTAACCCCGAGCAGGTGAAAAAGGCAATCTCACGGAGTGTTTAATTATAATATAGAGGTGTAATAGTAATAATAATACCGGTTATTGTATTCTGCAAACATAAACCTACAAAGGGGTGCTTTAAGTAATTGTTTTTTGAGATAATTTAAATAAATAAATCTAAGAGTGAGAAAATAACAATAATTTATTGAGATTATCTCAGCAGTAGCGTTAGCCATAACGGGCAGATAAAAGAGTTTCATCGGGGTTATTGGGCAATTCATCTCACAGCAATCATTAATAATGGAAATCGCTCTACAAACAACATACAAACCGGTCATCAAGTATTTTTCGGTGCGCGAACCTCAATAAATAAATCTTCGGGTGCGAGAATCAAGTATTTGTTCGGTGCGAGAGGGTGAGAAAATCACAATAATTTATTGAGATTCTCTCAGCAGTAGAGTTAGCCATAACGGACAGATAAACGAGTTTCATCCGGGTTATTGGGCAATTCATCTCACAGCAATCAACAATAATGGCAATCGTTCTACAAACAAAATACGAATGGATCATCAAGGATTTTTCGGTGCGCGAATCTCAATAAATAAATCTTCGGGTGCGAGAATGAAAAGAAATATGTCTAATATAATTTGAAATGCAATCAGAACTTTATTACTTGGATTTCATAATAAAACAGGATGTGGATTTCATCCCAAAGTTAACTGTTTTGTTTGGAGCTCGCATGCGTTTTTTCTTTTAAGAACATTTAGAGTTCATGTTCATATTTCTAGGCTTATTATGCTGATCCATTCCCCTCCTCTCTAAGCCAACCTCTGATCAACACACACGTCGGCGCACAAAAATAATGACGGACACACGGCGCTTTCCGCTAGTAGTCCGCTCAGTGGGCTCGTGTAGCGACAGGAATCCATCTCTCTGGCAACTCTACTGTACACAGGTCAACCACAGTACAAATAGTCCAACGATTTTCCTAAACTGTCAGACTGCAACACATGTTGCTGTGATACGGCCGCATCGCATATAAACCAAAAGCATCGCAAATGTTAATGGCAAATCAATGAGGTGAAACTAAAACAACAGCACAGTAAACCGTTTCGTACAAAGATGTCACTGTTATTAAATCAAACGATTGTCAGATCAGTGCCCGACACACTGAAAACAGATTGAACGAGAACTGGAATCAAACAATATTAATAACACATGGGGCTCTCACACCTGTGTTCATATGCACCACGCATTGCTACAAGTCGAACTAGATAGAGTGAGAGAGAGAGAGAGAGAGAGAGAGAGAGAGAGAGAGAGAGAGAGAGAGAGAGAGAGAGAGAGAGAGAGAGAGAGAGAGAGAATCAATGAATCAATGAATCAATGAAACTTTATTTTACAACGGTTTAGGCATTGACATCGTCATCGACACAGCCATTTTACAAACCTGCCGTTGCTAACAACTACAAGACTAACTACAAATATACATACATATAAGTAAACATAATACTTACAAAGAGATGACAACACTATTCACATAGACAGACATACTCATTGACTCACAGACACCCCCCACCCCACCCACCCCCCTTCACACATAGACAGAGCTAAGTAGTCCAAATGATAAATGAAAAGGATAACAGACTTAATTGGGAATAAATTGGACCCAGCATAAAAAGAAACATATAATACAAGTGGTTAAGTCATCCCTACGAGTGATCCACAAAATATTTGCAGAGACCCTTTTTAAAACAGGCTAGCGAGGAGGCGGATTTTACATGGTCGGGAAGGGCATTCCAGATAAGTGCCCCTGAGAAGGATAAGCTAGTTTTATATAGATCGATCCTTGGTTTTGGGACTATGAAAAGCTTTCTGATGTTTCCAAGCTTGGACTCAGACTTACGGAACAAAGTGGAGATGTACTCAGGTGTTTTGCGTTTCCACACTTTGAACATAAAGATTGCTTTGTTATATTTTAAATGATCTTGAAGTGGCAGGAGACCTGCTTTTGAGAGCTTTTCTTCAGTGCTTAGGTGTTGATCAGGGCAGATTATTTTGGCCGCTCGTCTGTGAAGGGAATTGAGTCTCTTTAAATGGACCTCACTACACCCATCCCATACCGATGACGCGTAATCGATATAAGAACGTATGTGAGCGTTATAAAATAGTTTACGGGTATCTGAATCAGTATAATATTTTAGTTTTGATAACATAAAGAGATTTTTGGCTACTATTTTGCATAAGGCGTCTGTATGAGCTTGCCATTTTAGCTGACTGTCGATTTTAATCCCCAGTACTCGATGTTCATTTACCTGTTCTACCTGACTACCTTTAAGAGAAAGGTTAAGTAATAGAGGCATTATCTGCTGTTTTTGGCGTGTGGCGACTACCATCGATTTCGTTTTGGCTGGATGAACAACCATAGAATTGTTTATACACCAAGCTGATACTTCATGAAGACTTTGTTGTAGGTTGTCGGAAATTACCTGTATATCTTTACTAGTAGTATGAACTGAGGTGTCGTCAGCAAAAAGGTCGCATTGTACATCTTGGCAAGTAATATGTAGAGGCAAATCATTGATAAATAAGCAAAACAGTAGAGGGCCCAGCACAGACCCTTGGGGCACACCGAAGCTTACATCTTTGAGAGAGGAGTATGAGCCATGAACAAGAACCTTTTGTTTTCTTTTAGTAAGGTAAGATGTGAAAAAAGCAACTGCGTCTCCGTTATTGAGGTATGTGTGAAGCTTAGAAGTCAGAATAGTATGGTTAATCAGATCAAAAGCATTCTTAAAATCCAGATAGACTACTCCTGTTAACTGTGACTTATTCATACCCTTGAGCCATGTGTCAACAAGGCGTGTAAGTGCTGTGTGGCATGAATGCTGCGGACGAAATCCGGATTGGAAAGGGTGGAGGAGCTTACGGTTTTCTAGGTAAGCAAGCAGGTGTTTATGAACGTGCCTTTCCAGTGGTTTGGACAAAACAGATAATAAAGAAATAGGCCGATAATTATTAGGATCAGAACGATATTTTGTTTTTGGAAGTGGAATTACTTTGGCATATTTAAGTTCGTTAGGAAAAGTGTTATGCTGGATACAGAGATTATAAATATAAGTTAAGGATTCTACAATGTATGGGAGAGACAGTTTAAGTATTTTCGGGCTGATGTCATCAGGCCCCGAGGACTTTTTATTTGGAAGGTTACTTATGAGTAAACCCACTTCATGAACAGCTAACATAGGGATGTTGAAGGGGGCTGTGCCCATTGTTCTTTGTTGACAAAACTCAGACAGCAAAGAGACAGAGAGAGAGAGAGAGAGACGTCATATTTAGAGCCTAGCTCGATTCCCTTGTGTATGTACCAATCAGTGCTATTAATAGCACTGAGAAAAGCATGCCCAGATTCCAGCGGTGTGTGTAGTAAGAGAGTGGGGCGGGGAAAGAGGGGAGTGGGTAAATAGGAACGTGGGGGGGGGGGGGGGGGGTACATATATATGTGCTATATGCTCTCTATACTTTTTGGTCTGTGCTTGTGTGTAATTTGATTTGTATTGTATGCATGTTAAATATATATATACTGTATGCTTAATCCAAAATCCGAAATTAAATAAAAAAGAAATATCGGAAATTCTCTTGTATACATACATACCCACACACATACATAAATACATACGTACATACAAACAGACATACATACATACATACAAACGCACGTACATACATACATACAAACGGACATACATACATACGCACATACATTCATACATACATACGCACATACGCCGTTTCTCGCCAAATGTACGCTCAGCAGCGAGGTTAGCCGGACTAGACATGACGTATTTTTTTATTTGTTACTTCAGTTGTTAAAGGCATAGCCTGCCCGGCTTTAACATCATGGACATGCTATTATATTCGCTCCGCTGCGACCTGTCCTAAAAAGTCCATTTTATAAATTGAAGGGACTTGGGAAAAAAAAAAAAAAAAAAAAAAAAAAAGCCATCAGGAAACATGAATGCAAAGTAGGACCTGCACGAGGTATAGATCCTCATGAGTCCCCGCAAGTTATTTATAGCCGAGAAGGGTGATGTCACACACATAGACACACAAACACACACACACACACACACACACACACACGCACACAAACA
Source organism: Semisulcospira habei (assembly GCA_036245525.1). Lineage (NCBI taxonomy): Eukaryota > Metazoa > Mollusca > Gastropoda > Semisulcospiridae > Semisulcospira > Semisulcospira habei. The sequence goes on along the minus strand of BTPG01000003.1, from coordinate 103,908,009 downwards.
CACATACACAAACACACACACACACAAACAGAGTGCTCTGGACAAGTTCAGAACACACTGGCGAAGTGTCTTCTAAACACAAAAATTCATGAAAAACACACAAAATGTAAAACAAAATGATTTTAAAAAAATTATTTATAACTTTTTACCGCAAGATAATAACAACTCTCAGAAAATATGGGTGTCTGACTTCAAAATTTTACTCACACTTTCCATAAGGATGGAAAAATAAAGTTACTCATTTTACTGGTTTTGTGCATACACACACACACGCACACACACATACACAAAACACACACACACACACGCACACACACTCACACACACGCACACACACACACACACAAACTTACAAACACACATACGCACGCACACACGCAAACACACACACATTTACACACACACACACACTTACACACACACACACACACACACACACACACACACACACACGGTCCTTTGGCGCCAAAAGGACGTCCTCTAGCAAAGTTTCCGTAGATAGACGTGAAGTCATTTTTATCTTGTTAGTTCTTTGCCACAACTTCTGTCTCGCACGCCCAAAACGTATTGTGCATGTTCCGGATTGCCATCCGACCAGCCCCATTAAAAAGTCGGCCGTATGTTTTTAAATTTGGGAGACAAAAACAGATTGGTTCGTGGTTTCCTATGATGATGGCAAGACTTGCTGTTATTGCCTATTACACGTTAGGACTTAAATAAATAATAACTTTAAAATTGTAAATACAAAATTTAAAAAAAAATTAAAAATAAATAAAATACAACAAAATTTTAAAAAGTCAGAGACACCTGGGACATATGAATGTGCATGCTAAGGAAAGGATAGATTATAAACATGTCCAGATGTGAGTGTAATGCCAAATTCCTTCCTTTTTGTCTCCTTGGTGGCCACTAGAGTTTGTGTGCATCAAGGAATTAATTTCATCCATAATTAAATAAATACTTAATAAAAAAAATAATTCTGCAAGCCAATAAATAAACTAATATTTTTTTAAATAAATAAATAAAACATGTAATATAATGTGTATCGTGTCTCATGCAGTCCTGAAAAAGATATCGTAAGTGTTCATGTAAGTACTCGAGTGCGGACATTTTGCCTTTTACTTGCCTTCATTAGGAAGATTACAAAGTTAAGTAGGTAAAAGCACTGCCATTGGAGAGAATTGTGCTGCATCGACCAATGATCACAGATCAAGTTTGATCGAAGCACACAAAAACAAACAAAAATAATAATAATAAATAATTTTTTTTTAAATATAGGAATGAGGTGGCGCGCAAAAGTAAGTGACTGGAAGCAATGTATATATAAATCGGGGAGAAGGGGGGAGGGGGGGGGGGAGCGTCCACATGCATTGTTTCCAGTCAATTACTTGGCGCACCCACTCTTTCCCATCTTTTCTTTTAATTGTGTGTGTGTGTGTGTGTGTGTGTGTGTGTGTATGTGTGTGTGTGTGTGTGTGTGTGTGTGTGTGTGTGTGCTTCGATCAAACTTGATCTATGATCATTGGTCGATACAGTACAATTCTCTCCTCTGACAGTGCTTTTTTCTACTTTACTTTGTACTCTTTTTAAAATAATATTAGCGATGGCAGTCTCCCCTTTTACTTTTCATTTCTTGCCTTGATTAGTCCAAATTGCCTCGCGACAAAGTAACTTTATCAATGCAAGGAAGTAAGGCCGATGATTTACCAGTAATGTGCTGGGTGTTTTCTATTTACGACAGAGTACAGAGTACAGAGTGCCATTGTTGTTTTCTTCACACGTGAAGTTCATTTTATTGGTTTTTTCACACATCGAGTACATGTTACGTGGTTGTTGTCACACAAAGAGTGAATATTGCTTGTGTTTTTTTTGGGGGGGGTTTTTTTCGTTTTTTTTTTTTTTTTTTGTCGCACGCAAAAGATGAATTATACATTGTTTTATTTAAGCAAACTTATAAACACAGCAGTATTTGTCACCCCACTTGTCGGTACACAATCCAGCGCAGACTTGAACGAACCTTTTCTCGCGACCGATCTGGCCGTGAAGTGCCCCCAGCATGCTTCGCTCCATGTTCACTGCAAAGTCATTCACAGAATGATGATGCCACTTCAACGACAGGTTTCTACTATACTGACGAGCAAAAGAAATGTTACATTCTTGGAATCTTTGGAAGAACTAACGTGTTATTTTTCCGATGATCCCAAACTGTCGCATTTCTTTTGCTTGTCAGTATACATCGGAGCGCGAAACGTTTTTCTCAAATATCCTCCCCCCCAAAAAAAAAAAAAAAAACACCCACCAACTTTTCTTTGTCACTCTTAGAACGAATATCATTCCGTGCCGCTTGATCTATTACGATTTACTTGCAACAAATTCATATATTTTCTGGTAACATTCAAAGTGATGTCAGCAAGACATATATATCCTCATGAACCCCCACAACTACGTGAGCTCATGAAGATCAATACCTCTTGCAGCTGAGTGGTGTTCACATTATCTACCTATCTATCTATATCCCGTAGTCTTGCCGACCGTTGTGGCACCACTGATGACTTGGCAACCAGCTCCCTAGAGAAATAAGAAAGTACAATACAAGAGATTTTTTGACGACGTCATCTTTTTACGTTTTTTGATAACAAAACACTCGTGTGACGTCACCTTTCATTTTTCCCGGATTCTAACTATTGTCTCTGACAAAACCTAATCACACATTGTTAAAAAAAAAAAAATGATGACCATTTCCAGTCGAGAATAGTACTTTCCAAAGACTTCGAATTACCCATTGTCTTAATTAACCCCAATAATTAACTAATTACGGTCGTTAACGTCCACACTGTCGTTTCTCTCAAATCAAACCAAAATCCTGACAGTGCACTCTATAATAGACTAATGACTTTTACACACCCCCCTGTCAGAGTCGATTTCTGAGAAACACGATTTTCAAAGTAAAACTTTATACGTTACTAGCAAGTTACAACTAACTTTTAAGAACCTGCAGAGGTAACCTTTAAGTTACTTATCATAAGAACTTATTAATTACTTAACATAAGAACTTATTAATTACTTACTGTAAGTTCTTATAAGTTCTTACAACAACTTGACTTAAGTCACAACTTACTCGGTCAGATTTGTCAAGATACAAGGACAATAAAAAAACTTTTTTTTCTCAGTAATACTCTGGCGGTGGTGCTGATGGGGTTAAATAATCAGGCACAAGTGGTGTAAGTGGCATGTCATTTTTCTGTGAAGTGTATGTCATTAATAAACGATTACCAAATCTGATCTTTATTTGTTTAAAAGATTGTGTAGTTTTTCTGTGGTTTCCTGTACCCCTATCTTTTTTCCCTCTGCTAAAAAAACTGGCCTTCAGTTCTTCAACATTTACGGAAGATTGACTACGCATTTTATTTTGTATTTCTGACTTCTGTTTTTTGTAATTATTTAAATCATCCTGGACCCGCTTAAATTCTTCATCATCAATAAAATTATCATTCAATGCCTTACTGATAATAAGTTTCATACTGCTCAGCTTTGCACCAGCAAGCGTACTCAATGCTTCATGTTTCTGTAATTTCGTGTGAAACCTCTTGTTCAAGGCTTCCAAACCAAAGCAAGCCGGGCATGTAGCAACGCTAACACCCTCAACTGCTATTCCAGCCAAACTCCCAATTCCTGTGGCGAACAGAACGATACCCCCTACAGAACATGAAGCTGAAACTGCACCAATAGCCATAGAAGTGTTTTGTACAGAATTGAAAACGGTCTTATACCGTCTTTTGCACCGTGAATATTTCGCCTCCTCACTCTCCAAATATTTCAAAGCTTCTGTAATATTATTTAATCTGAATGCATCTGCCTGTAATGTTTTATCTGAAGCAATTGGCATATGTGGATCAGGCGCAAGCGTTGTTTTAGTCATCACATTTGTTTCAGTCGGATCAAGCGTTGGTAGTTGCGGATAGAAGTTTACCATTTTTTTTATTGACAAATATTTTTTTTTATTTAATCAGCAATTACATTTTGCAACTCTTCAAAAGTATACAATTTGCTGGCATAATAAAATGCAACAAGATCAATGTGTTCAAGGTTTATGTAAGTTAGACGAACAAAAGTTGTTTTGTCGACCACCACCTTGACAGCTGGAACACTGCTCAAAACATTAATAACATCATTATTTTTTGTAATAGCAATAAAGACCTTTGATGATTCTGTTACTGTTTCGTCCCATGTAAGTTTAATTCCTTGTGCAATTTGAGCCTCTTTAGCAGTAGCAACAGATTTCATGATAATTTCAAATACTATTGTCGCTTCTCTAGCCACGACTAAGCTTGCTGGCATAAACACAACAGAAGTATCTGATCTACCCTTTCTAGTTGTAAGAAGATACCGCCGTCTCTCATAATTTTCAACTTTCAGTTTTTCTCTGCTATTGTTGTCTGGGGCAAAGCTTGGAACAAGACTTACAATAAGCGGCCCAGAATTAACAACCTTCCTAAACACTAAGGCACCTTCGTCATCAGTGTATACATAAGGACTAATAAATTCCAACTTTATGTCCCAGTCAATTGTGGGTGGTGGAACAGGCACAGGTGAAACCACCCACTTATTTCCCACATGTATTAAGTTGTAGGGCGAATTATTTACAGGTGGAGTAGGTACAGTAACATCACGTAGCTGACCAAGTTTAGGAATCTGTTTTTCACCGTCTTTCATGTCAACAATTACTTTCCTCTTGTACATGCCATTTGAATCAAGTTCAAAACCATATATTTCTCCAACATCCCCCTCCTTCTCAAAATCCTGTACGTCTGCCAAATCTTTCAATTCTGTTACTGGACATGCAACTGGTATGATTCTCAACTTTGGACCACCACTCATTTTTTATAAACAAAAATAAAATTATTTAATTTCCAACACAACACTAAAATCATGCATAAGAACTGGTTTGTCATCCTGATTAGTTACAGATATACTCAGTGACTCAAAGAAACTAGAACCTAATTTCTTAAACTGCAAATTAGGAAATCTAACAACTACACTTTCACAATACGGAGCAGTTCCAGTTGGTAAGCATCTCAACAAAGTTGAAGGCTTTCCATTGTGAACATTCTCAGATGTGTTTAGTTCTTTCAAATAAACATTTAGCACTGTGTGTACTGACAAATTGACAGGACGTTTTCCAGTTATTTTTAGTTTTTTGGTCTTCATTGTTATAATACCAAACTTAAATTCACCTAAATCATCTGATCTCCACCAATCTTCATCAGTATAAAATCCAAGTAAATATGCAAATCTATCTGAGATCTTTAGCCAATCTTGTGTTGGAGATTCTAATGTAACAAGTAGGTTAGCTGGATTTAAAGTTGCTTTAATTTTAAAATTACTTTGAAACCATTCAGCTATAGTACAAAAGTCATAATACCCAGGCGGTAAAGCTTCCGTCTTACCACCAAAAATTACTTTATTATATATATCATCTTCTATATTAAACCATTTTACTGTATAGAACATTTCATGGATAGCTGCAGCCTTGCTACCATCCCGATTATCAATCCCATTAGTTAACCACACTGGTTTGCTTGTGTCAAGATTTGTTAAGGTAATAAACATTTTTATTATCTCATATAAAAAAGGATGGAATTTAAATCACCAACCATTACCACAACAAACGCATTTCAATTTAATATGGATGCCAAATATAATGTTGCACCTACTTATGAACAGAAAATAATTCAACTAAATCAACTCGACATAGCTGTGTCTGACGCAAGCGTACAAGATCTATTTCAAGTCAAAGTACCGAATCCGTTTGACCATTACCTAAACCCTCCAATAACAGATGACTCTACTGCAAGAAAGTGGTCTTTAAGTCCACTACAGATGTTTCAAAACCAACTCAACTTTGCCATACTATGTTCTACTACAGGCTGTGGTGTTTCATTTACAGATCATTTGAATCACTCAAACAAACTGATTAGATCTGTCTACCGTTTTCACACTTACTACCAGCTTAGACGTATACTGTCAGAACTTCATACACCACTGCCCACTGAATCCAGTTTCAACAGGTTTAACAACCCCATGGATATGAAAGCATTTGAACGCATCTGTAATGAATTTAACATTAACCCTGGCACTAAGTATGACTTTACACAAAAACTTGATGATCACAAAGGCATGGGTACATTGTATTACGCTTTGAGTCACAGACAATACCCTCAAGATTATTACCCTGGTTACACTTCATTCTCATCAAAATCACAAGTCTGGTTAGGATCAATAGAGCAGAAACAGTCTAACGCCTGGACCACATTTGTCTTAGATAAATCTGACGGGTTTACTCAAGCGGGAGTCGAGCGCGTCAATGAGTCTATCAGAACATATGTCTGGTGTATACTAGGAGCACAATCACTAACAAAATCAAACATTTTGAATGGAAGTGGCAAATTTGAAGCACAAAAACAGTTTCTGGCAAATCTAGAAGATTCAATCAATTCAACAGTAGATCTCCCATCAAGCATACAGCGCTATCAAGACGTTCTCAGATATGCCAGATCAAAAGTTGACTTTGTAGTTGGCATCGGGTTATACATGTTACCATCTGACCTTCAACTCCAAATGGGTACAATAACAAATTATAATAATGAAATCATTGTTGCAGGTGTTGGTCAAAAACTCGGTCTCAATCAATCTGTAAACTTAGGAGGAACAACCACACATGTTCAGTCATTAAAATCATTACAGACGGTAACACCCCCGGCCCCGGCCCCGGCCCCGGCCCCGGCCCCAGCACCGGCACTCATACAACCAGTACAGTCAACACCAACCCCTGACACACATGAGTCAGAGAGAACTGCATTGGTAATAGGTCTAACAGGATTAGGGGTTTTACTTCTTTATCTGTTTCATTAAATAACCCACCATCAACCCTCCTACTGTAACCAAAAAGACCCACACATGTTCTGCCATAAACCCTACTACCTTTGCTGCAGTACTAATCAACCAACTGACAACAGAGCCTATAATGCCAGGCAACGTGTCTACTGCTTTCAGAGCCAATTTCTTAAGCAAGTCTGAAATGTGAGACAGTTGTTTCTTTACCCATGACTGTAAATCTTTTGGATCTGTGGGAGCCGGTGGGCCCGGGGTTGGTGTTGCTGGTGCCGGGGGTGCTCCACCACCACTGCCGGAGACAGCTAATACAACAGTACTGATAATAAATCCCAGAGCTGTAATTAAACTAGCAATTGTGATACCCTGCTCTCGGAAAAGTGTTTTTAGTCTCTCAGCCAGAGTAGTGTCTTCGTGAAGTATTTTCTGAATAGTTTCTCTAATTCTGTTGACCTGTGATTTCAGTTTTTGTCTTCCAATACTAATTGTTTATAACCGTCCTGATCTTTCTATCTGCAAATCATTTAATCTGTGCTGTATTCTTTCTTTCATTTCTGTGTCAAGATTCCCATTGTCTGCAGTAGCCAGTTTCTCTTTTTCACGTTCTATGTGTTTATCAAGCTCTCCCAGTTTGGCAAGATTATTAACCATCTCACCTCTTATCGTCTGCAGTGATTTATCCAAACCTATAATCTCCCTCATTGACAAAGGTGGGTCGTCTATTGTTTTCATAGCGTCATTTAATTGCCCTTCAGTAAATGAAGTTTCTTGTATCACTGTGTTTGCTATTTCTGATAGGCTTGTTACTGGTGCCATTTCAATCTCTTGCCCTGTTGGCAACTTTGTTTGCGTGTCGTGAAGAACACTAGCCAGTCTTGGCGTGACAGGAGACCCACCAATACCAAGTTGACGCAAGGCACCAACACCACCTTCATTTTTTATTGTACTTAAAGCCCTAAACCTACTAGGGTCTTTTTTGTTAGTCAATAGTACTTTTCCTTTGTCAACAGTATTTAAATATAAATGACCCTTGCCATCAAGTTCAAACTGATTAGGATCTACGTTGTCTGGGCGGCCACCAACATGATCATAAAATGAGTTCACTTTGGTTTCTAAAAGTTTGTGACGTAAACTGTAAATATTTCTTGTACCAGTCATATCTGCCATATCTGTTGTATTACCAAAATCATACGTGTCATCCATTTCAAAATCTTCATGATTAAATCCTCCTGCTGCCATTGTTTTATTAATTTATTATTTTTTATTGTGCATAATAAAAATGACACAGTCTTACGGATCAAAGTTAGACCCATACAGAAAACTACGTGAGCCCCTGGGTGTTAAGGGCATAAGACAATCAATCATCATCACAAACAATCCAAGTACCATAGACCAGAACCAAACACTTACAGTCAAGTTTCCAAACCTAGGACCCAGTGACGTTATTGTTCCTGGCACTGCACGCCTTGCATTTAATATTGAACTTTCATCAGACGCAGATGTAAACAGAACTCTAGTTGACAATCTTGGCAGAGCAATTGTTAGAACTATTAAAGTAAAACTTGAAGGACAGGAAGTGTTTAGTCTTGACGACTCAGATGTGTTCTACTGTTACAAAGACCTTTGGCTCACAAGAGAAGAACGAGAGGACCGTATTTATCAAGGCATACAGCCAGATAATGTTGGTAAACTTCGAATCAATGCCGGAGATAAATCAACGTCAGCAGCTAATGACGTTATTATAGCAGAAACATATGGAACCAGATTTTACATTCCACTTGAGTTTGAAATCCTCACAGCTCATTTGCCTTATTATCAAGGAGCACTGAATGACCGTCTAAGTTTTGAACTAACTTTCAATGACTACTCCAAAGTCATTAAATCATCTGCCGCAGATGCAACATACAAGATCTCTAACATTTCCTTGGAATATGAAATTGTTACACATACTGAACTAGCCAGACTCATTCAAAATCAGTATCAGTCAAGACTTCCAATTTTTTATGACCGTGTGATTAGGCATAGTTTAATACCCAAAGACAAAAGCGACCCAATGTGGAACATAAACTTGAACACGCCTGCCAGGTCACTGAAAGGTATTCTTATGTTGTTTGTTGAACCGGTGAGTCCATACAAAAGAGATTCAGAAAAATTCTACAATCCTAAGATTACACATTTGTCCTGCACAATCGAAGGCCGCCCTAATCAAGTGTACGCATCTGGAATGTTACCATACCAGCACTATGACGAAACCACAAAGTATTTTGCGGGTGGAAGGATTAGAGATAAACCTGCAAACATTGCGTGCAAAGATCTACATCTGTATGATGTTAGGATTGGTCAATACCTGACAAACAAGTATGCACTGTGGCTAGACCTTCGTAGTACAGATGATGATTACCTTCATGGGTCAGGACGAACTGTCGAGAACGGTAGTGACGGAATAACAATTCAGATACAAAAGAAGGTTGAAACAGCTGCAGCCATTAACATATATTTGTATCTAATTTATGATGCTCAACTCAATATACAAGAGTGTAGACTAAGTGGACACATATATTAAAATTATATTGTGTATTAAAATGAACCGGAGCTTAATGACCCTTGACCCACACTGTGGATTGTTTTGTGGCGCCACAGGGTGTGGTAAAACTGAATTTGTACTTAACCTATTACAAACAAGATACATCCACCATTTTGAAAACATTGTAATATTTTGTCCTACAATCAAACACAACAAAGCTTATCACAATCGTTTATTCATTTGGACTGACAACAACATATACTTAGTCGACCCTGAGAAAAAACTGAATGACTACCTACAATATTTTTACAAGCAATTTGAAGGACAGCCAACGTTGTTCATAGTTGATGACTGTTCTGCAGAGAAAGACATTGTCAAGAAGAGAAACACTCTAGCAGAACTTGCTTTCAGTGGCAGACATGCAAATGTAAGTGTATGGATTCTCACTCAAAAATATAATGCTGTACTGAAAGATTTTCGAGAACAGTTAAAGTTTATCTGTTTGTTTTACTGTAAGGATCGTGACAGCTTTGAAGACTGTCTCAGAGAAAATGATGTCATCCCAAATAAGCATGAACGAGATGATGTAAAAAATAAACTGAAATCAACTAAGCATCTGAAGCTCATTTTAAAGACAGATCAGCCCACAGGGTATGGGTTAGTAAATTGATGTAAATTAATTTATTCTTTTGTTTGTCCAATAAAAATGACAGACGGACAAATCATACAGGTGCTTGATCTCACACACCTTTTCAAAGATGTTATGCACTTTACTGACTTAATAATACCCAAACAGACTTACATAAGCCTTTCAGCACCATCAGAAATATATGTTACATATAGTGTGACTTTGGATTATGTCGATGAGCATCCAAATGTGGAGTGCATGACAGTTGATTTAAAGACACCTACTTTTAAAGTTAATGATACCGACTATGGTTGGTTAGGGGAAATTTGTTATAGCATATTTAAACAACTACGCAAACTAAATGTTTATATTGACAGTGTTACAGTTAATAAAGTGGTATTACACAAGGTGAGCCAGCAGTAATATTTTTTCATTTATTATTTTGTCGGACAAATAAAAATGACGGACAATGTTCAAAACCCTGGCTCATCTAGTTTAAGAAACGTGTTTCACACAACAAACTTACCCATATCCAATACTAATAATGTTTACGAATCAATAGAAAACTCTTTTTCTGTCATACAACAAAATCTTCTTACAGGCAGTGTAAAGATTCAGATTGTTGCAAAAATCGAATTCACTAGGGTGGACGGTGAAGTGATTGTATCGTACATATCAACAAGACAACACACTGTTAACACAAGAAGAGAATTGGAGAACGTGTTTAGAGACAGACTATTACCAGACTTCCTCCAGGCGATTGACAGTGCAAGAATGAAGGGGTCTGGTTGGCACGAAGGACATGTACATGAACTGCAACTAAAGCAGTCTAGGTATCATCCTATATTAGGTAAAGCATGGTTGCCACTGCCAACAGAAGTAGTAAACAAAAAGGCTGTCGTCAACATACAGAACAATGACAACTATTGTTTCATGTGGTGTGTGCTTGCTAAACTACACTTTGTAAAATCAAAACCAGAACGTGTATCTAACTACATCAAATTTGTAAATGAACTTGATTTTAGTGGCATTGAGTTCCCTGTTAAAATAGAGGACATAGACTTGTTTGAAAAACTAAATCCTGGTATATCTGTAAATGTGTATGTGTGGGATAATGAGTCTGAGAACAAGTTACAACCAATTAGAGTATCACCTCTGGCTCCAACCTATGGTCAGTCAGAAGATAAACATGTTGACATGTTGCTAATCGGCGATGACAATAACTTTCACTACACAATTATCAGGAGTATGTCACGTCTAATTCATAATCATGTATCAAAATATGGTAGGAAACAGGAAGTGTGTAAAAGATGTTTACAAAGATTCTCTTCTATTGCTGTGGCACACAAACATGTTTTACACTGCAGGTCAGCTGATGACATACAAACTGTACTTAAGTATCCAGATCCTGGTAGTCAAGTATATTTTAAAAACTATGGGAATCAACAAAAGTTGCCGTTTGTAGTGTACGCAGATTTTGAATCATTAGTAGTTCCGTATGACGGTCCTGTTCCAGAATCATTACCAAAGACTATAAAGTTGAGTGACCAAGTGGTGTGTTCTTTTGGATACATTATTGTTAGGTCAGACGGTTTGCATTCAGAGCCTGTTATCTACAGGGGTGAAAATGCAGCATGTCTGTTTTTAACAGAAATGAGACAACTGTACAGTCAGGTAGTACAATATCTCACAACATGTCAGATGCCTTTGGTGATGACAGAAGAAGACAAATTAAAATTTGATACAGCTGAGACGTGTTGGATTTGCGAACAACCTCTGGGGGGTGATAAAGTTCGTGACCATGATCACATAACTGGACGTTACAGAGGCGCTGCTCATAACAATTGTAACTTATTATTAAAAACAGATCCCAAGACATATAAACTGCCAATCTTTTTCCACAATCTCAAAGGATATGATTCACACATTATCATGCAGGCTGTAGATGAGTCGTACAAAAACATAAGTTGTATTGCCCAGACAACTGAGAAATACTTGACTTTTAGGTTAGACAAATTAGCATTTTATGACTCCATGCAACATTTGTCTTTAGGTCTTGCTAGTCTGGCAGAAGGGCTGACTGAGTATCCAATAACGAGTAAATATTTTGAGCCAGACTTGATTAAGAAAGGTGTGTATCCGTATGAGTACATTGATCACTGGGTTGTGTTTGAAGAAACAAGACTGCCACCAAAAGAGAAATTTTATTCCACACTAACTGGAAAAGGCATTTCTGACTCTGAATATCAACATGCTCTTGATGCGTGGGGGAAGTTGGGATGCCAGACGATTGGTGACTACCATGACCAGTACTTGAAAGCTGACGTTTGTTTGCTAGCAGACGTATTTGAAAGTTACCGTGAGAAGGGTTTGTTACACTACAAACTTGACCCAGCCTGCTACATAACTAGTCCTGGCATGACATGGGATGCATTTTTGAAATCCAGTAAGATATTTATAGACCTGTTGTCTGATCGTACGATGGGTGAAATGGTGGAACGTGGATTGAGGGGAGGCATTAGTATTGCAGCAAATAACTACGCCAGAGCAAATAATAAATATCTGGACGCCCATGGTGACCTTGGCCGGGGGTTTGACCCCTCAAACCCTGGGTCAAGGTCATTCATTACGTACTTGGACGCTAATAATTTGTATGGCTGGGCGATGTGTGAATTATTGCCCTTGAAAAACTTTTGTCTGCATGATTTGTCACAGTATGACATAACAGACATAACAAACAATATTATGAATCATGACCGAAACGACGCGAAGGGTTGGATCTTTGAAGTCGACCTGGAGTACCCTCATCATCTACATGATTACCACAATGATTATCCCTTAGCTGTTGAGAAAATGAGTATGACAGGGAAAAAAGAAGACACCAAACTTGTACCAAATTTGAATGACAAATTTAATTACGTTTGTCACTATCGCTTGTTGCAGTTTTACATCAGACATGGGTTAGTACTAAAGAAAGTTCACAGAGGAATTCAATTTGATCAGAGTGCTTTCATGAAAGATTATATAATGAAGAACACAACCCTTCGTGCCAGAGACGGCAACACTGCATTTGACAAAGACTTCTTTAAGCTTATGAACAATGCCTGTTTTGGCAAGACTATGGAAAATCCTCATCACAGAAAAGATGTGAGACTTGTTACAACTGAATCGGGTGCAATTAAACTTACAGGTAAGCCTCAGTACACAGGGTACAAAGAGTTTCATTCATCATTGTATGCTGTGTCACTCAAAAAAAAGATTGTCAAACTGGACAAGCCAGTATTCATTGGTATGGCAATTCTTGAGTTGTCAAAATTATTAATGCTTGAATTTTATTATGATTACTTCAAACCAAAGTATCCTGACTGCCGTCTGTTGTACACTGACACTGACTCTATGATAATAGACGTGCCTACTGAAGACTTTTACGAAGACATGAAAACAGAGTTACACATGTATGACACGTCTGACTACCCTAAAGATCACCCGCTGTATAGTACACAAAACAAGAAAGTGCCTGGTAAGTTTAAAGATGAACTAAATGGTGTGCCTATAGTTGAGTATGTTGGACTGAGATCAAAAATGTATTCTATACTGCACCAGAAAGGTAGTCAGTCAAAAGCCAAAGGTATCAAGAAAACAGCGATAAAAAATAAAGACATTCGTCATGAACATTACAAGCAAGTGTTAGATGGTGCATTAATGCCTGATTATCCAAACAAGTCACTGAGATCAAATAAACATAATCTTGAAATAATTCAAACGCACAAAAAGTCACTTGCAGTTGGGGACACAAAACGAGTGTTTCATAGTAAAGAGAAAGCTTATGCACCAGGTCATTACAGGCTCAAGTTATCTGAAGACATTTGTGATGAACTGGTTGATGAATTAATTGACGACTTAGTTACTGAAATGAGTAACGGTGTCTGGGGGAATAATCTGTAATTCTTCTCTGACAAATGCCCTCTGGGGTGCAGGGTCATACAGGTAATATATTGTTGCGTCTGGACCGGGAATTATTTTTTTTATATTGTGTACAGACGTTGACCAGATGGGGTCTGTTGCCCTGCGCTTTACGTCATTTTCTGCTTCCCCTGGCTGATATAAATATCTCACCTGTTTAGTAAATAAACTTGTGTCTGGTGCCAGGGTTGGTCCTGTTTTTGGCTCTGTAATTGTTTTCAATTTAATAGCATCAGCAGGCTTAGGATGTCCTTCATTGTTCATTGCTTTTATCACATGTGGTAATCTCTTAACCCACTCAGTGTTACGGGTGTCATGCATGAGTTCCTTAGAATACTGGTAACTGAAAAGTCTCTCTGATAACTGTTTGTTAAAGTTCTCTACAATTGCCTGTGATCTGTGCACACCTGGAATGCCTCGTCTGACCAGTACGCCATGCTTTGCAAATAACTGATTAACTGCACCTTTGAATTCTGATCCGTCATCAACCTGCACAAGTCTGGGGTATCTTAAAGGGCCACGACTATATATTTTTGTTAAAGCAGTAGCAACTGTACTGGCTGTTTTGTCAGATATGGGTTCAGCGTCTTTGTACCTTGAAGCAATGTCTACAACAGTTAATGCATATTTGTATCGTTTCTTTCTTATTGTATCGTGTGGTAGGAACAGGAGGTCCATTTGATGTGTGTCATTTGGGGTAGTGTTCTGAAAATGAGGCCTTGTTATCTTTCTTGGAGCAGGAAGATATATCTGCCAAATTGCTTGTCTCTGTAACCATTGTTTGACCTGATTGAGTGATATATCTCCGCCCACAGCGGCATGTAATTTCTGAATAGCTGTTTGCCCTTTCCAATAGCCTGATGGAGAGTAATATATTTTCGATAGTTTATTTTCGGCTGCCATTTTTTCTAGCAATGAAAACTCCTGTAAAATAAACAAATGTCATTCCCACTAGAACAAAGATTATCTCCCCGTTTCTTTGTTGTGTGCTTGGTTTGTAATAGTCACTTAGTTTTGGTTTCGGGATAGACATGTCTTCACCTGTGACAAGATAGTATTCCCTGATTGCTTCGTCTGTATTTGAAAACGTATGTTGTGCGTGGCCTTCAAGCCTGAGTTTTTCATTGATGAAATCAAGTTTTTCAATTCTATTCTTTTCATATTCCTGCTGGGCTTGAGCAAGTTTTTCTGTTGCCTCATTGTGACGTTTCATTTCCTCTGCAGATTCCTCTCTACCCATTTTTGAAAAGAGATAATTAGAGCCACTGAAAGCCAATGCGTTAACAACTGCCCCACCAATCATAATAGCTATCGTCGCCATATTATTTTTATTTACATAGAAACATTTTCTGGAATAATTCCCTGCTTGACAAGAAAATCTTTTGTCGCAATCGATGCTGTGACAACTACAATTAGCTTAGCGCTGTCTTCAAAGTCAAGTCTACTCAAGTCTGCTGATTTCATTTTGAGTAGACTTTTCCCCAGCATAGAATAAGCTACTGCTAATCCACTTATCACGGCAGAGTGATACACAAGGTTCATCAAGTTCTTTGTGTCATTCATTTCTTAGGCAAGAAAAATTAAAATAATATTTTTTATTTACTGCATATAAAATGGGTCAACGGCTTTGGGTGTTACTGGTAATGTGGCGACTTCTGGTTTTGTTTTTGGAGTGTCTGATTTTTTGGTCACTGTACGAGTCTGTGGTTTGTATTTTTTGTATAATTGATAACCTACGTAACCAAAACCGACAACAAATCCGGCAATTATATATTTTGTTGATTGAGGTTCGGGGTCAGGGTCAGGGCGGGGGTCAGACTTAGTTGTTTGTCTCTCACTTTGATGAGGGTGTGATGGACCTGGCTGTCCTGACGGTAGTGTCACCAATGATGTTATTGACTGTGGGTCAGTTACATGTACCTTTTGCAGTAGTTCTAACTTTCTTTGTTTGTTCAATGCAGCTACTCTCTTTCCAGCCTCAACCCTCCCTGGACTTTTAGCCTTAGTCACAGTTTGAACCTGTGTCAAAACAGGGTCGGGGTTCGGTTGTGGAGTCATCTGGGTTTCGTCCATTTTCTTCTGCAGTAAAATTTATTTTTGAGAAATCAATATGGCTCCCAGTAACTAGTAATGTTACGACAGGAGCAAGGTAATTTCCGAACTTGTAAAACATGACACATGCTAATTTGCCAATTGAACTTGAAACAATAGGATTACTTTCAAGGTCATGTGATAAACTGTCACTATCAACAGGTAGAAAGTGACTCACTGCTTTTGTGTATAGGCATACAAGAGATCGACTCAAATCACGAGTCATTAGTGAGGCAATGTGGTTTTCATATTTAGAATGAAGCTTGATTAGTTCATCAGAGCTTAGAGATTCAATATCCTCTGTCATGTATTGTCTACCCAGATAAGCCTTTGATTTGCCTGAGACAATCACAGACAAAAGCCGCTGTTTTTTGGAGTCTAAGTCTTTGTTCTCTACAGCATTGATATCATTTAATAGAAGGAGTTCGTCTTGGTTCATTTATAATGTAATTAAAAAAATTAAAATCAAAAAACAAAAATTGTTATCAAGCAAAATCATGTTTCCTAGGAAGTACATTAATAGTTGGGAATGGTTCTGAGAGGTCATTGTTGAGTCTGAACCATTCCCTATTCTCAACGGCGTAAAGCAGGGCTGCGTGCTGGCACCGACCCTCTTCACCATCTTTTTTAGCATGATGTTGAAGCAGGCCACAGTGGACCTTGATGATGACGATGCAGTGTACATCAGGTATCGTCTCGATGGCAGCCTGTTCAACCTCAGACGACTGCAGGCCCACACGAAAACCCTAGACCAACTGATTCGTGAGCTGCTTTTTGCTGATGATGCTGCCCTCGTTGCACACACAGAGAGAGCCCTGCAGCGCATCACGTCTTGCTTCGCAGATGCTGCCCAGCTCTTTGGACTCGAGGTCAGTCTGAAAAAGACAGAGGTCCTCCATCAGCCGGCACCCAAGACAGTGTATCGCCCTCCTCACATCACCATTGGCGAGTCTGATCTAAAGTCAGTGCACCAGTTTACTTACCTTGGCTGCATTATCACGTCGGACGCCAAGCTGGACAAGGAGCTTGACAGCAGGCTGGCAAAAGCGAACAGCGCTTTCGGGCGACTTTTCAAGCGGGTGTGGCACAATCAACAGCTGAAAACAGGCACCAAGATCAGCGTGTACAGAGCTGTGGTCCTCACCACCCTGCTGTATGGTTCCGAGTCCTGGGCCCTCTACCGCAGCCAACTACGACTCCTCGAACGCTTCCACCAGCGCTGCCTGCGTACCATCCTGGGCATTCACTGGAGTGACTATGTCACCAACGTCGAGGTCCTTGAACAGGCTGAAACTGTGAGCATCGAGGCTTTGCTGCTGCGGACACAGCTCCGCTGGGCGGGGCATGTCTCCAGGATGGAGGATCATCGCCTACCAAAGATCACCCTGTTCGGCGAGCTTGCTACTGGACACCGTGACAGAGGGGCACCAAAGAAGAGATACAAAGACTGTCTCAAGAAGTCACTTAGTGCCTGCCAAATCGACCACCACCAGTGGTCTTCGCTTGCTGCGGACCGTGACACCTGGCGCTCCACCATTTACAAGGCAGCTGTCTCCTTTGAGGACTCTCACAGAGCTAGCCTTAAGGACAAGCGGCTCAGGAGAAAAAACAGAGATGCCGCAGCTCAGAACCCCGGCCATACCTTCCCCTGCAGCCACTGCGGTCGAACCTGCCTGTCTCGGATTGGCCTCCGCAGCCACGAACAAGCCTGCAGACGTCGTGGGCAACTCCTATAAAATCTTCGTTCGCGAAGTCAAGCCAAGAGAGAGACAAGAGACATTAATAGTAACTTTATACGTTTGTACCATTCAGCAAAATGTAGCCAATAGTTTTTGAGTTTACCCCAGACCAATATTGTGTCTCTCTCAGTGGGCTTATAAATGACATGTTTCACAGATTTCAATTGTAATGTCATGTACAATAACCCTGTCCTTTTAAGCAAACAAACCTGACACAGTATTGGCGATTATTGGCTTTGTATTAAATTATAAATCACACCCTGGCCAAGTGTGAGCCAAATGAAACATCAGATGTAACATGTACTAGTTATCACACACGGCCTGTGCCGCACCACATATAGCCCGAGATAAGTTTTCAAAAGCCTGGATATGCAGTTACAGACAAGTAAAATAAAAATGGAACACTTACCTTTGAGCCAGGGCGGGGGGAGCTGTTTCGACTTAATTAGTCTCATCAGAAAGGTCATAAACCCTTGACAGCTCAAAGAAGATGAAAAATTTTCGTGGTCACCTACTTTGTACCAAAGACCACATGTCGAAGCCAAACAGTATTGCTCTCGGATGTAGTTTTGTGTGTGTCTGTGTGCTGAGCTGTGGTACAACCCTAGGCCGGAAAAACACTCGAACATGATACTCCCGGGCTGCGTGGTAAACGCATATCATGTGAAAATGATTTTCCAACACACCACACTAAGATAAAAATATTCTGTGGTGTGTAAAATTTGATGGTATGTACAAAGCCGAGAGCAATGTAGCCGCTTAAATTTCCGTTCTCAATAAGCGGCCTAGCACTGTGAAACTACTCCGTTGTATCCATTGGCTGCATCTCTATTTCTTTTTTTCTCTGTGCCATAGCAGCATGCATTTCTTTGACTGAGGTGCTATCTTTTAATCTTTCCATTTGTGCAAAGATTACCCTTGCATTATTTTCATTCATCTGCTTATCTTTCTCAATAGATTTCACCTTGTCCTCCTCTCGAGCGACATCTCTCATAAATTTTTCTTTCTTTTCTACAAATGTAGCGTATTGTTTCTGCACACTTGAAAACACCTCAATATCACCTTCATATTTTACAAGTAAATCCAAAAATTTTGTTTCATTTTTCATATGTTCTGTATAATCTTTTTTCAGCTTCTGTATTTTCTCATTCTGTAGTTCCAATTTTTGCACATATCGGCCATGTTTCATTTCAAGAGCACTATGCCGCTTACGGAGAGTCGCATGACGCCTCGTAGCGTTTTCACCAAAATTCATATTCATGTTTGGTGGCGCGTTGCTGCGGGCTGGGTTATATTCGAAAGATAGACAATAAAGCTCATTCTGGTTTGAACCAGTTCGCTTTTAAGATCAGGCCATATCAGTCTTGAAAGTTTACCTACCTTTAACAAAACCTGTTTTTGCACAAGATATAATATATGTTGTTTATTATCAGGTGTCAGTTGACATTCACTTGACAGTAGACCTGAAATGTCTTACGGTTCCATTACAGTGCTTGTTGTTAGCAACTATCAATAACACACCACACAACGCATTATAGTGTACAAATAGCAGAGACCACAAACCTGCTCCACGAGACTGTGTGGGGGGCGCTAAAATAAATTCACGTTCTGCAAGGCGTGTCTGTGCGTATGTGTGTGAGTATGTGTTTGTGAGTGTGTCTGTTTATTTGTTTGTGCGTGCGCGTGTGCGCGCGTGTGTGCGCGTGTGCGCGCGTGTGTGCGCGTGCGTGTGTGTGTGTGCGCGTGTGTGCGTGTGTGTGCGTGTGTGTGCGTGTGTGTGTGTGTGCGTGTGTGCGTGTGTGTGTGCGCGTGTGTGTGTGTGTGTGCGTGTGTGTGCGTGTGTGTGTGTGTGTGTGTGCACGCCGTACCGGCACTGCAGTACGCAGAAAACCGAGACACCTCACAGAACCTGTTCTACGAGTCTACGTGTCTACGTGTTGGAGCGCTAGAAATTTCACGTTCTGAAAAGTCAGAAACCTTTTTCATGCTCAGATAAAACCGGATCGATTCTTTTAATCCATACATAGTACTCTAATCCATTCATGGAATTTCAAAAATATCCGGCTGAGCAATGGCGGCTGCTCTGTCATACCGGTTAGTAGTTGGCTGTATGTGTGCCTATTTTGTTTGTGTCTGTGTTAGTGTATATATATGTGTTTGTGTATATGTATATGTGTGTATATGTATGTGTGTGTGTGAGTGTGTGTGTGTGTGTTTATGTGTTTGTGTGTGTGTACGTGTATGTTTATTTATGTGTTTGTGTGTGTGTGCGTATGTGTGCGTGCTCTCGTTACCATGTTTATTTAATACCACCCGATCGATTCCCTCGGCAGAAGTGTCAAAGTTCGTGATTACTTTAAGATATTGAATAAAGTGGTTTCCAAAAACGGACAATTTATCGCTTTCGGCATTCACACTTAACAGTCACTCGTAGCACAGTCTAGCAATTCTAACTATACAAATACATCAAAAACTTGTTTTAACCCATATCATACTGAGGCTAAAAGCTTCAAATTTGTACACTGCCATATGCAAGCTACTTTATAGTACTTACAGATAGGGATATAGACCAATGGCTTTAGTTCAAGGGTGGTGCCAGAATAGCTTGGCACCTAGAACTATTTTAGTCAGTGCATTCAGATTGTGCGTCCTTTTATGCGCAGATAAGTCAATAGCAACAGCAACAGCAACGCGCACGTACATAGAAACGCCGAGGCTTTTGTCCACTCATGGGCTGATTCAAAAAGCACTAGTGTACCTGTTTGCACTTAGATGTCTGCATAGACTTCTAAAGATATGTTATAAACAGAAATTATACATACGAGTACTGTGTGTACACAGTGAGAGTTATGCGTCTGTTAGTTTCCAATCGAAAATGTTGTGAAACGGAGCTCATGTGAATCTATGAATCTAGACCTCAATGAACAGTGGTAGACAAGATTTAAAAGGCCTGTGATAAAAAGTGTTATCTGTGTCGTTTTACATCAGTGTCACAGTCAATAAAATAGCTTTTGTCATAACAAGCCATTATGTTCGGGCTGTGCCCGACGCTTTGTGTACACAGTGAGAGGGTAGGCTAACTGGTATAGAAAATCGTGTTCCTCGGAAATCGACTCTGACAGTGTATATCACATGAAATGTTATTTTATGTAGATAGTCTGTGATTGTGTATGTGTGTGTGTATGTATGTGTTAGCTATCTCTACAAAATCAGATGAGATTTTCTGGTCCCACTATTTAACATGGTCCCTAATCGATTTTCTGAAAAGTCAGACGAACAACTCTTTTCCAGCACATGTGCAGGCATTGACAAGTTTTGAACACGACCTGAGCAGAGCTGTTTCCAAAGAGGTTTTCAATAAAGCTGCACTGAGCCACCTTTTGTTAATAAGTCGCGGCGACCTGTCCCCCCACTGACTGCACTGAAAAGAGTCAGTTTGTTTTGTCAAGCGTGAACTGGAATATTATGTGTTAAACAGAGCTTGCGAGTTTTTCGGAAATCGACTCTGACAGTATTGAGAGACAATGAGGAGTAATTTTTTAATTATTTGGGGTGTGTAAAAGTCATTAGTCTATTATAGAGTGCACTGTCAGGATTTTGGTTTGATTTGAGAGAAACGACAGTGTGGACGTTAACGACCGTAATTAGTTAATTATTGGGGTTAATTAAGACAATGGGTAATTCGAAGTCTTTGGAAAGTACTATTCTCGACTGGAAATGGTCATCATTTTTTTTTTTTAACAATGTGTGATTAGGTTTTGTCAGAGACAATAGTTAGAATCCGGGAAAAATGAAAGGTGACGTCACACGAGTGTTTTGTTATCAAAAAACGTAAAAAGATGACGTCGTCAAAAAATCTCTTGTATTGTACTTTCTTATTTCTCTTCCCTTCATTCCTCTCTGTTCTCTGCCATTCTCAGTGTATCGCCCAGCTTCAGTCCTGTCCACTCTGAGATATTGTCCTCCCATCTTTTCCTCTGTCTTCCTCTCCTTCGTCCTCCTTGCACAGTGCCTTGCATGATTGTTTTGGCAAGCCCTGCTGAACGCGTGACATGCCCATACCACTTCAGTTTGCGTTTTTTCACAATGGCTAATAAGTCTTCATAGGGCCCGATGGCTTGCCTGATTCTGCTTCCCACTTCCTCGTTTGTGATGTGATCTCTGTATGAGATGCGAAGCAGCCTTCGAAAACATCTCATTTCAGTGGCTTGTATCCTCCTTTCGAGCTCTGCTGTGAGGGTCCATGACTCGCAGGCATACAAGAACACTGAGATGACTAAAGAGCGCATCAGTCTGATCTTGGAACAGAGTGTGATGTTTCTGTCCTTCCATATGGTCTTCAATCTTGTCAGTGCTGTTGTTGTCTGCGAAATCCTAGACATTATTTCTGATTGTGATCCCTCATCACAATATTACTAGCGCTAAACAAGTTAAAATTTCACAATAACTGGCAGAATAGACACAATAATTTTACATTTTTATTAAGAAAATGGACATAACGTCTCTTGCAGTCATTTCTGCCGCCTGCTGGCGAGAGCCAGTATTGTTTATCCATTTTTGAGAAAATCAAGATTTGCATTAGGTACTTACGGCCAGAAATTTCAGCTTCTGTCCGGTCGTCAGACAGCTGTAAAGAAAACATTGAAACGGCGGAATCAAAATCATTTTAGGGGCCTACGTGTTTATGTTAAACAGATAAGCAAGGTACACGCTCCCCCACCCCCACCCCTCCGCCCTCTACTCCCCTCCACACACAAACACACGCACACAAGCACAAACACACATACACACACACACACACACACACACACACAAGCACACGTACACATTCACGCACACGCACACATACACACAAACAAACGCACATGCACACGCACACACACATACAAACACACACACACACACACGCGCGCACATGCACTCACACACGCACACGCACTCATACACACACACATGCACACACACACATACACACACACACACGGACACACACACATACACACACACTCACACACACACATATATACACACACACAGACTCACACACACACACATATACACACACACTCACACACACACATATAAACACAAACACACACACACACACACACACACACACACACACACACACACATCAGTTTTAAAATACCAGCAGACTAAATATATAAATCGTTTTTGGTTCAGTTATACTTATCAAACTAAGACGAAAAGCATATTTAAAGGGAGTTGTACCAACAAATAAACAATGCACGTTCACTTCAGTGTTTTGATGATTCCAGAAATGTCGCATTTTTATGGCTCGTCGTCATAGTAACTTCTTACCGAGAGCGGACCTGCTGACGTCATCACTGCCAGTCCCAGCACGAGCAGCACAAGGAACGCAACCAGAGTCCTCATGAGCACTGCACGCAAGTTCGTACATTCATGATTTCATGCGCTGGTCTTTGGTGTTGGGTCTGGTTTTGACTCTTTTCATCTCGGTTTACTATTGCTTGTAATACATTTCAGTATCTTAGTTCAATGGTAGTGCCAGAGTCGCTCGCTAAGCTATTCTGGCACTACCTTTGAACTAAATTGTTTAATCTAGCTTGTAATCTGTAATGTTGCCTTCATAGGACAATAAGCAATTTAAACAAAAACTGCTTCAGGATGTAATGGCTGGTTTTGACCTGACGATAGATAAAAATATCGGCGGACATCCTATCTACTGGATTGTGTTTCAACGTACACGGCGATAGCTCTCAACAAGCTGCGTATACGCTATTTCCTTATAAGGGAAAATCTAGCCAATCGTGTATGTCCTCGAGACAAAATGGGTGCTTACATGGAAGACGAAGAATTGATACCAATTCGCAGCTACCACAATTATCGTTGAGATAGAGAAGCAGAAGCGAGTCTGGACGATGGAGTGGCTACGTTGATGCTCGGTTTTGGGAGGGACGCTTGTGCAAGCTATGCGTGCGAAAGGCCCAAGCAGCTGCAACACTGTGAAGTTCTAGCCCAGTGCTGATAGCAGTTAGATACCGACACTGACGCGTGACGCGTAGAGCTTTGCTGATTGGTTGTTTGCGGATAGGCGAGCTGCCTAGGATAGGAAAAATGGAGGCAGGTTCTGTTGAGGGTGGATAGAAAAGTATCGCCGAGCTAGCGAGACCTATCGACAAACTATCGAGTGGCTGGATAGGCGCGGATAGAACAGGATAGTCCCATTCCTAGCGTCGTGTACGGGCTGCGTTATTTGTGAGTTTACAATTAGCACAAGGAATGCCGTTTAGAAACTTTCAGCGGGTCGTTGCATTTGTGAAGAAAACGATATTGCTGATGTAATTTGTGATTTTACTATTCCGCCCTTTGCTGCCAGTAATCAGAAACTTCGCGTATTAAAAAATGCCCGCACACTGACCGACATTCGCGTGAGGATCACAGATATAAATG
The DNA here is from genome assembly GCA_036245525.1 of Semisulcospira habei. NCBI lineage: Eukaryota > Metazoa > Mollusca > Gastropoda > Semisulcospiridae > Semisulcospira > Semisulcospira habei. The sequence goes on along the minus strand of BTPG01000003.1, from coordinate 103,883,738 downwards.
GGACAACAAATCGGCATTAACACAATCAGCCCAACGGCCGTTTTTCCCAAATAATTTTGGAGTGGTCATCTAACGTTTATGCATAGTACCAGGAGATGGATCGACCATGATAGTTTAAGGGCAGTGCCAGATTAGCTTGACGCCGAAAAGCGCCATGCTAATTTGGCACTATCCTTCAACTATCAAGGTGGACCCATCTCCTGCTGTATTGCGTCAGGGATGAATGGGTTAAGAAAACAGGACTAACAAGAGACATAAATCATTATGAATACACTCGACTGCGGGGTGTATTGAGAGTTTATTTCTCTACCTCGTGCACAATGTGCGTACCAAGGTTCAGCGCTTGGCGTCCCTGCTCTGTTAAAAACGCGTTTGGGTCATGGCTTGGCGCTAAACGACAAAAACGAAAGGGAAAAGCGAAAACAGCTACCAGCCTGACGCTTCTATTCCACCATAAACTTGCGCAGAAGGATCTAGTTAATGAACAGACCACTGAAAGCTAATGCGACGTGAAAGATTTCCAAGCTCCCGCCATTTTGTCTGCACGATTTTAGGATAAATAGATCCAACGTCGTTAGTATATTGACGAGTCCGAAATAGCTCAGGCGGTTAAACGTCGGAGCAGGAGAGCGAAGGAAATCGCCGGGTCGTGGGTTCGAATCCCGTCCCGGCCCCGGTAGCTGGACTCACAATCCAGGGGGAAAACGGATTTGTTCAATAGCATGTCCGTTGAAAGGTCCTGGTAAATCAAAGTGACACACCTGGAGTGCGCATGAGTTGATCAGTGTTCAGGTCGTACTCCATAGGCAATAGATTTCCCTGTCCCCCATAACCCGCCCGTCAGGGCCGTCCATGATCACCTCGGTGCTGTGGACGTTAAACCCGAACTAACCAACCAACTAATATTTATTGACAGTAATAAAAAGCACAAAAAAACGACATTGGACAGCACTTTGACGTTATATTCTTGAAGTTCATAATTTCTTTGATCCCTCATTCTTGTACAACATATGATTCTTCAAAAACACTTTACTCCAACAAGCACGCTCAAGTGAATCAAGGGCATTCATTATAAACACAGATTATTTACCTGGTGCTAAGGGAAAGCTCTAGCGAGCTTCTGATTTTTTTTTTTTTTTTTTTTTTTTTTTGTTTAATTCAAATCGTTTTGATCTGAAATTAGATAAGAGTGGCCACGGACCGCCACTGTGAAGAAAAAGAAAAATACAAAGTAATTCTGCACCACCCGCTAAATCTGTTAACCAAGACAATATGCGGCGGAGATAAAAATATCACATGTTCAAAATGGAGATCTAATTTGGGTCTAATGTCGAAAACGAATCATCCGGGAAAAAAAAAGATCCGCTCACGTTGCAGTGTGCGCCATCAGATGTAAGGTGAACTTTGTCTTTCCGATAGCGTAACGCTCCACCACCATATCGTCTGGTAGGTTTGTGCGTCACCGATTTTAACCCTTTGCGTGTCGGTAGCGGTTTTAGTGGCAAGGATTTGTACAGGAATCATCGGGACTAAACCCGCTACCGACACGCAAATGGTTAAATGAATGAACTTTGAGCATCCATTCTAAAGGTCCCCCAAAACTACAGAGGCTCTGGCTGGGGCTGATATGTATGGTGCAGCTGGGTAGCATTCGCCTTGCCCCTGCAGTTAAGGGGTTGAAAAAGAATAGGGAATCGTGGTGTGTCCGTGACAACGGCACCACTACCCGTGTTACATGTATGCACGCACTCTGTCGAACAATTTGTGTGCACGTCAGCTCTGTCCAAACTTGTCATCAACTGGCAGATTATAGTGAACCATCTATATATCTATCTATATCCCGTAGTCTTGCCGACCGTTGGGGCACCACTGATGACTTGGCAACCAGCTCCCTCCATTCCTCTCTGTTCTCTGCCATTCTCAGCGTATCGCCCAACTCGCAGGCATACAAGAACACTGAGATGACTAAGGAGCGCATCAGTCTGATCTTGGAGCAGAGTGTGATGTGTCTGTCCTTCCATATGGTCTTCAATCTTGTCAGTGCTGTTGTTGTCTGTGCAATCCTGGACAGTATTTCTGGTTTTGATCCCTCATCTGTCACAATGGCTCCTAAGTATTTGAATTTCTTAACTGTTTCCAGTTTTTGGCCTCCAACCATGCTTTCAGTGCCAATGCCACTGGCGTTATTGGTCACCAGTTTGGTCTTCTCTGCACTGATTTCCATCCCATACGCAATGGCTGTACTATCCAGCTTTCCCACCAGCTGAGCTAGCTCCTTCTCTGTTCCTGCAAGGCCATCAATGTCGTCCGCAAAGCGCAAGTTCGTGATTGTTCTGCCTCCAATACTGACAGTTCCTTTATGATCTTTTACAGCGTCCGTCATGATTCCTTCCAGGAAGATGTTGAAAAGAGTAGGTGAGAGCAAGCAGCCTTGTCTGACTGCAACTGTAGTCCTAAACCAGTTTCCTATTTTGCCGTTGAAGCGGACTGCGCTAGTGGCCTTGTTGTAAAGGTTTGCTATGACTTTGATCAGGTTGGCATTGATGTTGTATAGCTTCATGGTGGACCAGAAGGCTGCATGCCACACCCTGTCAAAGCATTTCTTAAAATCCACAAAGACATGATAGAGGTCCTGCTGGTACTGGATGTATCTCTCACATATAACTCTCAGGTTGAAGATCTGCTCAGTTGTGCTGCGCCCTGGTCTGAAGCCTGCCTGTTCCTCAGCTATGATTTTCCTCTGCCTGTAGCTTCAGCCTGTTCAGTAGGATCTTTAACATGACTTTGCTTGGGTGGGATATAAGACTGATCGTGCGATAGATCTGGCATTGATGTAAGTTGCCTTTTTTTTTATTGGGTCCATGGTGTGGGCTAATCCCCTGACTGCCAGATCTTATTACAGATTGTTAGTAAGGCGCTTATCGGGGCGGTCCGTGGCGCAGTGGTAAAGGCGCCTGCCACCAATGCGAGGTTCGATACCGGGTTCCGGCGTCGGACTTTTCTCCTCTGGTAAGTGTCACCATTAATTCGGGCGGACCGTCGGGGGTTCTTTCTCCGGGTACTCCGGTTCTTCCACCCCCCCCCCCCCACCCACCTCCCCACCCCCACACTGTGGTACCGGATTTAGGCCACTTCACAAATTTCAAATACAAGCGATCAACAATCTCTGTAACTTCAGTAGCTGAACTGGCCCTTCGTCTGTCTTGTACTGTGCTTGTCTTAAATGGCGTAAATCCGTGTCTGTTACGTGAGTGTGCGTGTTGGGTTTAAGTTCGCGGCGCTTTGAGTCGATTCGCCCAAAAATTGAGAAAAAGCGCCTATATAATAATGGTATTATTACTATTGTTATTATTATCGTGGCTTCTCCCCCTTCTTGGACTAGCTCTGCAGTGATGTTGTCTGCTCCTGCTGCCTTCCCCTTTTTTCAGCGACTTCACTGCAGCCTCTACTTCTTCTCGGATGATGGGATAGTTGCCATTGTTGGTCACGGGGGGGGGGGGGGGGGGGGGGGGGGGGTTGACAAGTATGCCTGGGTCCCCTGCAGCTTGGTGGTTGTACAAATCTGAGCAGTACTCTGTCCATCTCTTCAGTATGTCTTGGTCTTCCGTGAGACAGTTCCCTTCACTATCTTGAATGATCGAGGAGCGTCCTTGTTTTACACTGGTTAGGTCCTTCTCCAGCTGGTGTGCTTTTTTGGCTTTTATTTTTGTTCAGATTTTCTTCTACGTATTTACACTGATCTTCAGTACACTTATTCTTTGCCTTTTTCATGCTTTGCTTTTCTTTTCTTCTATGGGTTTACACTGATCTTCAATCCACTTATTCTTTGCCTTTTTCATGCTTATGTTGATAGTGAACCATACTTACAGCTTTTGAAGTGAGACGTTAAACTGGAGAAACGAAAGATTTGCTTGTCACAAAAGTGGCATGTTTGGAACGGAGGAGCGGCTTGGTTATATACCCTCGTTCATCCCCAAAATGATGACTTTGTAGGGGAGGAGACCCATGTATGAAACACTTAAGCAAAAACGTCTCGCGCGACCGTCTAAAGAAAGGTAGAATCAAAGCCAAATTTCAAAACTCTACTCGATGCAGAGGCAGTTCCAGTTTGAAAAAAGTGACACATTGTTTCATTTTAGGCACCATTTGCCTAATATGAAACACTAGGTCTCCTATTATGAAACAGTGTGATTATGTCCTTTTTACAAGTTTCTCTTACATTTTGTTCGAAAAATAAGGCATGAGAGATGGTTAGCAGACATTATATGTTCATCTAATATTAAAAGTCAGTTCAATATAGTGAGTCATCCGCCACTGGACCACTATTGGTCCATCCATCCATTATCCTGTGTATATCTAATTGTGACAGATGTTATCATTTTGAATTTTTGAGAGACCATCAGAGCCACAGACTTCTAATTTGGCACAGTGATCATATTTGACAATAGCTTTGATTGTCACTTGTGCTGACCTCCATGAAAGGTCAAGGTTACAAGGTCAATAACGGGCGATTTTGTTAAAGAAAATAGTTGTAATTTTATTTTAAAACTTGCCAAAGAGGAAACTGATGTTACTGCAGCTCTAGTAAGTTAACCTCTCATTAAGGTCAAAGGTCACGAGAAGTAAGCAGGCTTTTATTTTATGTTGTTGTTATTACAGGTAGTTTGTATGTGAACTTTGCAATAAGACCCCATTGGAAATGTTTTGCTAGGGGTTAAACTGTCTATGCATATTAAGTTTATTGGCTCCTTCTAAAGGTCAAAGGGCAGGCATGTCAGCAAGTGTGTTGAAAATGTTCTATGTATGAGGGAATAAAAGCTACTGTGTTTAGTTTTTTCACCTTACAAGTAAAACTTGATACAAGCTAGCATTATCGACACAGAAAAGAAAAGGCGAGACTGCCAGTGCTAATATGTTAAGAAGTTTACAAAGTAAAGTAGGTAAAAGCAGTCAGTGGAGAGAATTGTGCTGTATCGACAAATGATCATAGATCTAGTTTGATCGAAGCACACCCCCCCCCCCCACTTCACCCCCCCCCCTAAAAAAAAGATAGGAAAGAGGGGGTGCGCTAAGTAAGTGACTGGAAGTAATGCATATGGAAGCCCCCCCCCCCCCCCCCCCCCCCGACCACCACGCCCCGAAGGGGGGTGTATCACACATCCCATTGTTCCAGCCCCTTGGTGCATGGAAATTTAAATCTAGGTCCCCCAAGGGGGGGGGGGGAGGGGGGGGGGGCTGAAACAGTGGGATATGTGATACATCACTTCATGGGGGCTTCCATATGCATTGCTTCCAGTCACTTACTTAGCGCACGCCCTCCTTTCAATTTTATGTTTTTTTAAATTTTTTTAATATATATTTTATTTATTTATTTACTTATTTATTTAATTATTTATTTATTTATTTATTTATTTTTTTAATTTATTTTTTTCTGGGGAGGGGGGGTGGTGGTGGTGCTTCAATCAAACTAGATCTATAAGCGCAGGTTTAAAGAGACAATCAGTTGCACTCGAAAGGGTACAGAGACGAGCAACAAAGCTGGTCAAAGAATGTAGAAATATGACTTATTTAAACAGACTACACTCCTTACTTGGACGTAGAATAAGTAGAGACTTAATCAAAGTTTTTAAAAATTTATAATGGCATCGATGACCTAAATTGGAACGACGTTTTTTGAAGCACCATTTTGTGAAAGAACCCGAACATCTGAAGGGAAAATCTTTGTACAGCACTGCATCACTAACCTGCGGAAGTTTTGTTTTCTGACAGAGTTGCCATTGTTTGGAATGAGTTACCGGTTTTATTAAAAAAGCACCTAACATAAATTCTTTTTAAAAAACAGCTGGACGAATTACCAAAATTTAAAGAGATTTTCTATTCCAATGATGAATGATTTATATGAAATTTTACATACATAGCAGACCCATAAAGTAGTTAAAGAATGAAAGGACATTTGCAAAGGCCTCACGGCCCATTTTGTCCTCACAATACTACTACTAGATCTATAATCGTTGGTCGATACAACACAATTCTCTCCCCTGACAGTGCTTTTACCTACTTTACTTTGTGAACTTCCTAAAATATTAGCACTGGCAGTCTCGCTTTTTCTTTTCATTTATTACGACAATATCGACTGCAACCCCTTCCCCCCTTTTAGTAGGTTTTCTCTTAAGGTGCATAGAAATTTAGTTCTAGGTGGAGGCATAGAATGTATGCCCCTGCAGACACCACAGTAAAATGTTTCCATATGCATTACTTCCAGTCACTTACTTAGCACACCCTCTCTTTCCTATCGTTTTTTGGGTGCTTCGATCAAACTAGATATATGATCATTGGCCGATACAGCACAATTCTCCCACCTGACAGTGCTTTAACCTATTTTACTTTGTAAACTTCCTAACATTATCGACACAGGTTAATGTACATATTTAAGAAGCAAATTCAGGGGGAGAGGGGTGTTCCAAGTTGCACAATCCCCCCCCTCTCTCTCTCTCTCTCTCTCTCTCTCTCGTTCTCTCTCTCTCTCTCTCCCTCTCTCTCTCACACACACACACACACACACACACACACACACACACACACACACACACACACACACACACACCAGCGCTTCTTCTAGAAATTGTAAACGATCCGTTGTGTGATTTTTCAGCCATTGGTGAAAAGGTCGCCGGCTCACCCCCTTCCCGCGACCTCCCACCTGCACTAACACCAGCACCACCCGCCCCTCGTTTTGATAGTCAACAAGTGCCGGCGCATTTGTAGGTCCTCACCCTCTTCGCAAAGTGACATGATCATGGTGTGGGATACTCTGTATTGAGAAAAAGTATCAACATCTGAAATATGGATCAAACTGGCTGGATGGTTTCGATATGCTAGACAAACACTGCTCCTTATATGAAACACTGTTGTAATTATGAAACACGTTTCATATTAGGTCTTTGTGTTTCATAATAGGAACAAGATACCTCTTCAAGAAAATGCGTGCCTCCTAAACAACAAAAAAAGAACAAAAACAATTGCTGCTGGTTATCTGATGTCCGAAGATTGTTCTTCATGACAAGAGTGGCTATTTTTTAAAAATCACAATACTGAATGCTGATGTAGGTGTTTCAAAATGGCGAAAAATTAGATGCAGAAGGGTCAAAAATCACATTTTCTCGGCGTGTTTTCGTTTTCATCACGCCTGACATTCTTGTACCGGAAATAAGGCTCGCTAAAGTAGCTCTATATTACTGCACAGGCGGAATTTAGAAAAGTTATTCCGTTTCGCCGGGAGCAAGGTGTTTTATAATGAGCAGTGTTTCATAATAGGGGCTCCTTCCCTACATTTGCATGTAGTTGATTTTTTTTAACGAACATATTTTGCCCACTCACGCCTAATCGTTTCTAAAATCTTTGTTCGAGTCAGATCCGGTCAGTCTCTCTGCCAACACCTTCCATAAGCAAAGTGGCATAGAGTCACGTGATCCTTTGCTGCCGCAGCGGATCATGAAAATCTGCCTCTCGTTAACATTGTTAAGTTCCATTTAATTCTTCTCACGAAGGACGTGGCCGGGATGGAGTGTAGGAGTCTGTTTTAAGTTTAAACGACAATTGTACGTGTTAACCTCTTAACTGCCAGAGGAAGCAGACTGGACGCAGATTGTTCCTGTCTTTAATTCAACGCACACACAACCTCGCACCCCATGTACATGTTGTTCTTGTTTTGCGCCTGACGGTAACACAAGATGTGGTTTGTTTACACGCCCACGTCATGCATTAAAAAGTGAGGTGGTAGCTGGGGAATTTTCTGGGCTATCCATCGACCTACACGTTACCAGGAGAGTCTTTTAAACTTTAAAGCGCACGAAAAAAAAAAAAAAAAAAAAAAAAAAAAAAAAAAAAATGAAGATTTCATCTCAAAGACTTCCGTATTGTTTGGAGCTCACCTGCGTTTTTCCTTAAGGGACATTTACAACGGTAGATTTTTGTATGAAATCCTTATGTTGTTTACTTCTATGTCAGAATTCCGGTCCGCCCGCCCAGCACATAATGTGCATTCTATTGAACGTGCTCCGACCACCCTGTTTCAAAGTCTACCGGATTTTCAATAGGTAGACATAATAGCAAGAAGGGTCATATAAGAAACTTAGTTAGTTATTTGGGTTTTACGCAAGCAGGTGACTAAGCCATGGCATGGAGTTCATATAATGTAGAGGTGTAATAATAATAATAATAATAATAATAATAATAATAATAATAATAATAATAATAATAATAATAATAATAACGGTTTTTATATATTCACTTTTTCCCATTTATGCGTATCGGCTCAAAGAGCCGTGAACTGCACCCAACACGCACGCTTACGTGACACACACGCATTCACTCTGACGACAAACAAAGTACAAGAAAAACACAGGACATTCACGTGGTGTGAAGGGTCAGTTCAGCTACTGAGGTTTCCACATTTTTGATCGCTTGTATTTGAAATTTATAAAGTGGCCTGAAACCGGTACCATGTGTACACTGTCAGGCATATCAGTTACGTGAGAATCGCTTTGTTTTGGATATGGAAGACAGATGAAAGAGTTTTATCTGGGTTACTGCGCAGTATATCACAAAGCACTCCATAATATCAAAGTAACCGGTACCATGTGTACACAGTCAGATATATCAGTTACGTGAGAATTGTTTGTGTTGGATACGGAAGACAGATGAAAGAGGTTTATCAGGATTACTGAACACTCGATCTCATAGATGTTTTCTCACATCTCTCATCTCAAACAACAATAATGGCAATCGCTCTACAAACAAAATACGAAAGGATCATCAAGTATTTGTTCGGTGCGAGAAGCTCAATAAATAAATCTTGGTGTGAGAAAATCAAACGAAATATGTCTAATATAATTTGAAATGCAATCAGAACGTTTGTACTTGGATTTCATAATAAAACAGGATGAGTATATCATCCCAAAGTCAGCCGTATTGTTTGGAGCTCGCATGCGTTTTTCTTTTAGGAAATTTCAGAGTTCATGTTCATATTCCTAGGCTTATTATGTTGATCCATTCCCCTCCTCTCTAAACCAACCTCTGATTAACGTACACGTTGGCGCAAGCAAAGAAAGAAAGACACACTGTCGCTTCCCGCTATTACGTGTACTGACAGGAATCCATCTCCTTCTACTCTAACCCACCCTCTGATCCACACACAATAGCACACAGAAATAAAGACGGAGGGACACACGGCGATTCCCGCATTCGTAAACTGTGTGGTCTGGCGTAACATAGATATTCTGAAAAAGAATAATAGCACAACCGGCCACCGTAGCGCAGCGGTTAGCGTGTCGGGCTGGCGGCCGGGAGATCCGTGTTCGAATCCCAGCCGAGTCAAGCGGGATTTTTCCTACCTGGGTCGGCTCCTACCCAGAGCGGGTGTGCTATGGACCCAATGGGAAGGCTGATGCCACGCAGCCGAGACTCACCCACTTCACGGGTGCGACTTTGGGGGTGCTACCCGGGTTATGACACATCGCAAGGTGTGAATGAATACACGGCTGGCACCGTAGGTGTCCGCAGTTCCCGGGCCTGGTTAACACCAGGATATTTATGACAGGAAGCGTGGAATGCGGCCCTGTCACGCAGTCCCGAACCACATGGATTACCATGGCATCATCATAATCACCCTCATCCTCATCATCATGCAAAATGAAAAAACGCTGTTCCAGGTTTCTGGTCCCTCAAGTCTCCGTCTCATGGTGACCTCATCTCAGTCCTCCAGGAGCCCTAGGTGCGCGGTTGTCTTCGGCCAGACCTGCTGCTGTGCGTGGAAGGTCGTAGTGGTTGACTCGCCACCTCTGAGGGGAGCTCCCACTCGTTGACTCCGCGACTAGCAATGTCGTACGCAGTGGGAACAGTAGGTGTGGTCACCTGTAGGCTACATTGAACAACACCGAAGTGACTCGGCCACAGTGCGGAGTTTCCTCCGGAGGGAGTCCCCTACTACCTGACATATTTATGTAGCGGCAGGGCGGGGAGTCTGGCTGGAACAACTAGCGAGCCTGGGTGAGCACACTGGGGTTGACGGGGATGAGCGGCGTGAGAGGAAGATCTCTGAGGTCGACAAAAAAACTTGGAGTAGCAAAAAAAAACAAAAAAAAAAAACAGGAAAATGACGTTATTCAAGCTTCACGTTATGACATCCCACGTCGCCGTTTAGGAATCGAATTTATTCGTCACTCATCACAGTACTAACGTTTGACGTATTACATAATCAAACTTTACAGGGGTGGGCGTCCGAAACCCAATGTAAGCCTGTAACAATAGTTGTGACGAGAAAAAGTGAACACAGTCAAACAACAAGAGACATAGATCCTCATGAGTCAGCCGTATTTGCGGGGGGGGGGGAGCTGATGAGGATCTATGTCTCTTGCTGACACCATCTGAATCCATGATTAGTCTTGGACGGCTGGGGGCCGTTGACGCTGAATTCACAAACAGTTAAAAAAGCAAACCAAGAACCAACACAATCTGCATCCATTGGCAGGGACTGGGTTTGAAGCACGAGCGCGCGTGGTAGTGTGGTGGTCTGAGGGCCTGCAACGTCAGTAAAACGAGAACGACGCCAGTGATAGTGTGTCAGAATAATATCGTAGGTGTGATAATGATTGCGCTGCATCGCGAACAGTGCTTCTGTGACGGAGCAGGTTGTGTGTATGTACGCATTCCATAAAGGTTTCCATTCGTTGACATATCAATAGATAATATTATTCTTGGAGAAGAAAATCTAAAGATTTTGATTGCTGTGGTTGATTTCTGTAAGATTGAACTGTCACTTGCCTTCCCTGCCCAATACCCCCATTACCCCCTCCCCCTCTCCCAACCCCACCCGCAACTGCACATCAAGGCTGTACTGTCAATGATCAATATGTAAAAAACCCTTTGCCATGAATTTAATAATTATGTGCTTGGGTATCTGCTGATGGGTGTACTTCACTCTGTTTTGAGAAAATAAGTCAGCTTGTTAGGTAAACACGTTTGACAATGTGATTTAGCTGTGACAGTGAAAGGCAAGATTTAGTCTCGCATAAGTACTGATGTAAAGCTACCTTCATTTTAAATGCCAGCTATTCATGATTAACGTGCGTCCGTATACGTTTCGTATGGGGATATTGCATTGATACACATGCATCGTATGGGTGGTATGGTGGTCCACAACATTTTGAGTTAGAATGGCCTGTGTAAATCAAATATCAGCGCCATAATCACTATTTTGAATAGTACTGATCATATTTCCCTCCGAACATTACACAAAACTATTGTTTTGAGAGGATTATGCTTGTCGCTAGCACATTACCGCTTATTGCGCCATCGGGACCACACGCGAAGAAAACCGAGTGTAAACAGATGGGAGCGTAATTATTTGAATGCATTAGCACATATTTTTTTCCGCAAAGTACAAAGCATTTTCAGTCACTTATTGTGAGGTATCTCCAATAAAGAGTTCACAGGCACAATATTATTATATTTAACTGTGACTCCAGGCGGTCAAATTTCAAGTTCCGATCATATTTCCCTTGGAACATTACATAAAACAAAATTAATCACATTGTTTAGAGAGGATATGTTTGTTGTTTGCTCACCGCATCTTACCGCTTATTGCGCCATCGGGACCACATGCGAAGAATGCCGAGTGTAAACAAATGGGAGCGCTAATTATTTGAATGCATTAACACATACTGTTTTCCGCAATGTATAAAGCATTTTCAGTCATTTGTTGTGAGTTATCTTCAACACAGAGTTCACTATATTATTATATTTAACTGTGACTCCGGGTGGTCAAATGCTTTAAAGCAAAGCTTCTAATGTAGACAGTGTTCACAGCTGGTCCCCTAAAATAAACTGCAAATGGAAAATCGTCTGTCGGTAACGTCGGTACAAACTTAGCTATAGAAAAATGTTTAAATTATCCGGCGGCACAATGTTGACATGGGCGTAATGTATCCACCCCATACTTTATTTTGATATGCCCAAACCTTTGTTATCTGAAGAAATTCACTACCTTGTAAACGGCATCCCTGGTGACGTGAATCATCAAATGCGTCACTTCATGAGACTAGCGATGCCATGACGTCAAGCTAATAGTGACGTCATTTTGCTTCAGAATTCCTGTCGCTACACAAATCCACAGAGCGTACTAATGGCGGGAAGCGCATTGTGTCCGACTTTATATGTGTGCCCCGGAATGTGTGTTGATCAGAGGTTGGCTTAGAGAAGATGGAAATGGATCAGAAGGATAAGCATAAAAAATATGAACAACTCTAAATGTTCCTAAAAGAAAAACGCATGTGAGCTTCAAACAATACGGTAGACTTTGGGATGAAAGCCTCATCTTGTTGCGATATTACCTTTGGCATATAAACCCTTTATCTCTCTGCTGTGACTATCACCTTGAACTTTAGCACAAGACACATTTTCTAATCTAATACTGACCAGATATGAGAATTTAAACAATTCTGTTGGCTGCTTCTGGAGAAATCACCTGCACAAAAAACCCAGACACCCAGCTACAGTGACACATAGGATGACTCCAGTAGACCCCCTCTCATGAACGGGGGAGGGGGGGGGGGAGAAAAGGTATCTTAAGCAATGAACAGGAGGCAGATAACCACATTGCTGTATATAGCCAACAGAAGCCCTGCAGCTTGTAAATATGAAAAAAAAATGACGAAAATGCATTACCAATTCCATGTATGAGATATAGAGCTAGAATGCAATATATTGTCATATTGTTGTGTTCATATCTGAAATGCGCTTGGTTTAACGTGAAATCATCACACACACAGAAGGGGATTTGTCGTGGTTTTGTGTCTGATTCACATGTCTACGATGAAAATTACCAAAGATATGACGTTTTTAGTGAAGGGTGTATACTATAAGCCATGTAAACTCGCATTATGGCACATGTCCAAATTGCGTTTTTGGTCATTTTAGGCGTGCTGTAATTGCAAACGTATCAATGTGTGGGACAAGAAAAATTCAATGCAATCTGCATGTTGTTTAAATCCGTGACAGTAAAAATCACACAATTCTACCTTCACGTTGTGATTTTATAGGTGTCTAAACATAGCACTTTCTTAAAAATGCAAAAAGAGGTCATTTTAGTTCATATTCAAATGCACATGTCTCGGGAGCCAACCAACATAAAGTGATGATTTTTTGGCATGTGCACTTCTTTTAGCGTGTACTTCCGAGTGGTGCATTTGTTTGGTGGCAGTTTCTATAAAAATATTTTGAGTGGACCTACCTAAAAAAAAAAAAAATCGGTACCCGAAACAAACATGACCGTACAAGCATAACATGCTTTACGCACTCACAAACTGCAAGGTTTACAACAAGAAGACGATGAAAATTCCTTTCTGCTGGAGACAATATAGCCTCACACATGGTAAATATATGAGTTTGTCTGTCAGTTTTTATTAGACCAAAAAAAATGTCAAAATATTGCTATTTTTTACCTATTTCCTGATCTTTATTACCTTGGCCTTTGAGACAGATTACTCAAATTTGGTATGCTAAAAAGGTCTTGCCACAAAGTATCATTGGGCCAAATTTGAAGACTAGTTTGAATAGTACCCGAGAAAATGACAACGTTAAAGTTGACCGCGGACGACGGACGATCTATCCCAGAACAAACTCACTTTTGCCTCGTACGTGAGCCAACACACAAGAACATCTTTAAAGAGGCAAAGATACAAACGAATTGAACGTATGTTTTATTTTAAATTTCGTAACACATTTCAGACATGCCGGACGACTGACGCAACTTTTCACATTATTGAGTCAGACAATGTACAGCACTGTGACCGTTTCTCATTACAGAGGATCTCTCTCTCTAGATCATGCAGTATTAGACAGACCTACTGGAAAATCAATGGCATTTGATTGCAACCCGGAACGGAGGTTGTTTTACCGGATTTTATGATGATCGGTAACAAGTCAGAACAAAATTCTATAAACGCATATTTTGCTGAATATCCCATTTTTTGTATTTTTATTTTTTGTAATTAATTTATTTTTTTTTAATGGCAAAACAATGCTGATAGCCGAGAATCTGTTCTTTGCAATGATTCTAAATCCAGATTTGTAGACTGACAGTCAGAGATGCCCTAATTGATAGAGGGAAGAACATACTATCATCGTGTACCCATTTGGCCCGTGGTAAAAAATCAAAAAGTGAAAAAAAACATCCCGTACACTTACTGCCTACCACACACTCGTCTTCATGACTTATAGCTCGCCGAACAAAACAAACAAACAAACAAACAAACAAACAAAAACAACAACAATTAAAAAAGAAAAGTAGTTAAAATAAAATTCATTATTCATTTTTCTCATTTTCTAACCACATTTTAGACCCGCCGGAAAAGAAGGCCTGCGTGTATTTCAAGTTATTGTGTCAGACGACGTACAGAACAGTGACTGCTTTCTTCTGCAGAGGGCGTCTCCGATATTTGCTCTACATTCATGCAACTTACACAGATCTACTGGAAATTAAATGATTTTTTACGTTTAGTCCCAGAACATATGTTTTATTTACAGTGGATTTTGTGATATTCGGAAAAAAAGTCGCAAAAATTCGATAAAACTCACGTTCTGCAGCGTAACTTTTAAATTCCTGAAATATTAAAAAAAAAATTAAAGAGCTGATTTTAACCGCGAATATGACCTTTGCAATTGTACAAAAACCAAATCTGTAGGTTGAATGGCGGTGACGCCCTCGGCTGCAGAAACGAGTATGCGTTTTCAACATAATATGAGGGTACTCGATCTGCCCCACAAAAAGTGCGTCATCCAAAGAAGAACACGTCAACGCTCATCGTCGTTAACACAGTGGTGTTAATGACGTAGGGCACTAAGAACAAAAACTAATGACATATTTGGCAAGAGGAGAAGAAAAACTTTATCAACATGTTAAAAGTGTTCTTTCAAAATCAAATTACTTGCATTCGGAGCGAGTTAAAAAACAAGTAAAAATAGCCACTCTCAATTTGGAACATTGCACGGTGTGGAGCCGGAGGGTCTGGTGGTATGACGAGGCTTGAGAGTAGAGCGAACAAGCATGTCCCGTAAATTAATATCCCCCTTGAAAGCCACCAACGGAGGTACAGAAAAGAAAGCAGCGGACTCTTTAATGGATGACAAAAGACCCCAGTTAGAAAGAAGTATTTTACGATCCGGATTGGTGTGGGGATGATAGATCATGGTTACGATATGCCTGTCACTATCAGCGGTAGGTTTAGTCTGCAGTACACTCGCGCGACTAAGTTTTTGTACCGTTTTATAGAGATCCTTGAACAACAGTATGTGGGTAATGTTTGTCGATGAAAAGTCCAGCCATTTCTTTGGATTGAACATAAAATGTAATTCTTCGGAACAGATTCTTTTCAGCCGAAGAAACTGGGAATATGGGATGCTGTTCTTAGTTTTGGGGTTGTGGGAAGAGCGGTAGTCGAGGTATGCATGTGAATCGGTAGGCTTGTAATGTATTGAAGTTTTCAACATTCTGCAGTCAATACTGATGTTCATGTCCAGAAAGTCGACTTGATGGATGGGTGGAAGCTCTGCACGAAGTGAATGAAGTCTAAAAGTGCAGCTTGTGTCATGTGTGTAGCTCCTATACCGTCATCGATGTAGCGTTTATAGATCTCAGGGACAGGCCCGGTGTATTTCTGAAGTATTTGTTGCTCAAGGAAACCCATGAAGAGGCAAGCATATTTGGGTCCCATTGTTGTGCCCATCGCTACGCCACTGCACTGAGCAAAGGTGACGCCATCAACTCTGAAACTGTTAAGAGAGAGAACCAATTCAGCAAGACGTAGAAGTGCATGAGTAGGAGGTTGTTTATGACTTCTTTGGTTGAGGAAGTACGAAAGTGCATTGAGGCCGTTATTGTGCGGTATGACAGTATATAGTGAAAGGGAAAACAACAGTTCATGTTTGAAAAGTTGTTTCTGGTTGCCTTGGTCTATGATCTCTAGAGCATGGTTGGTGTCTTTCGTGTAGGTAGGTAGAGACTGGAAAAAGGGTTGGAAGACGATGTCCAGGTATTCGGAAATGTGTTGTGTGGGACAGCTGCAAGCTGACATTATAGGGCGACCGGGATTGTTGAGTTTGTGAATTTTGGGAAGAAGGTAAAAGTTAGGTTGCTTAGGCCGCTTTTTTTATGAGGAGATTAACTGTTGAAGGAAGCTCTCCTTGAAGAATCATCTCTCTGACTGTCTTGGAGATGCGCTTTTGATCAGCTTGGATGGAGCTTTCGTCAAGGTGTTGGTAGTGTTCTGCTTTCTCTAATTGTCTGTATTCCTCTTTGATGTACATCTCTCTGTCCCATACAACAACGGCGCCACCTTTAGTATCGGCTAGTTTGATGACGATGTCGCTTCTATTACGAAGATTGGTGAGAGAGTCGAGTTCAGCGTTTGAGAGATTTGAGTGAGGAATGGGTTTGAACTTGAGTTTTCCAATGTCATACATTTTTTTCTTATTGTAGAATTCTAGTTCAAGAAGTTTACCATGAGGTGGTTCTCTTCGGACAGGCGTGTAAAAACGATCAACGAAGATGTGACCAACCTTCTGAGTTCTTGGTTGATGGCCCAGGACAGCCATCCATCAAAGAGACCTATAGAAAATCTGCAGATCTCTGTGTGTGTGCGAATGTATGTAAACACGAGAATCTCCGATATTACGCGCAATCTTCAAACTTGGCGAAATACTAAATTAAGTGGGTGGCTAAGACAGCCTCCGAGCATATTGTAATTAGATGTCTCAGTGAAAACATAAAAGATCGATTATAGAAATTAGGGAGACCCAGATTAGAGGTCGCAGTTTTTTATTATATGCAGTTGAAATTTTGGATAGTGAGCTAGTTTGTAGAAAGATATTGGATGGGTTCCTTCGCCATCTTTGTACCTCTTCAACTTTTTCGAAAATAAAAGTTCAATGCGGAAAAAATTCAGAAGTAAGACTCATTGCTTTCATCAGAAGAATCAAACAGTGATGGTGACGTTAAAGCACCAAACGCGGCAGTGTTTTATTTAATGTTCGGCTTAAGGTTGTATACTATACCTACATTTTTTAATTGAAAACTGCCGCTTATAGGGTTTTTTGAGAGCCTTATTGAGTCTGGAGGCTATTGCCACCCTGAAATACCCATGGTCCCGGGCATATTTGTAAGTTTGAGCCTTTTGCGTGACCTACCCCTTGAGCGAAAACACGCAAAATAGCTGATTTCAGAACACAATAAAAATTTATCGATTAGTGTGTTAAAATGATAAAGAAACATTTCGGTCACTTCATAAAGTATGTTAGTATTTTCTCGTAAAAAAGTGTGTTCTGATAATTGGAACTCTAAGTGCAATCGAGAAAAGTTTATGTTGTAAATTCGCAAATTGCCCGGATGTTATCAATAACATTACAAGTGTTTGCAATGTTGGGCAATTGCTCAGGCCCTTTTTATTCGATAAAGTCGTACTTTATGTTATAACTATCACATTGATTATGAAGAAAATATGGGGTCCCGCACAAAATTTGGCACGTTGGGTCGTTTTCGAGTGCGTATTCAATAAGGGATACAAGCGATGTCTGACTTCCGGCAGATCATATCTCCGCCGTAGCCGGTCACAAGCACGCATGAGAAAGAAGGGAAAACGACTATTTTAAACCTACAAGGGAAAACCTACGCCCAAACTGTTGCAAACTACGCCCAAACTGCTAGTCCTCGATCACTATTTGTGACAGTAAACTGGAACAAACAACAACGGCAGATACGGGATGAAAACGTTTATCTATAAGTAATTAAATGCACGTGCTGGTTCTTAGTAATTTAGTTAGTGCAGTGGTAAGGTATTGTTTTTGCCACGCAGGTGACCAGGGTTCGAGTCCCGTACATGGCGACTTTTTTTTCCTGCTCACATTTGAAACCCATACATTTTATACTTCGCTAAACGAAACAAACACACTTTAAACCCAAAGCAAAAAAAAAAAATTAACGCGGGGTATATTTTAATTTTTATTTTTTAAATATGCGATTATCATCACTGTGGGAATGTGAATGTTAAACCATAAACCAACCAACCGGATTCAGTCTTTGATAAAAATGCACACTGGTTACCTCGGTACATTTGTTCATTAATTTTTTTCAGCCAGGCATTGTGTGAGAATGTTTACATTACATGTTTACATTCATTCAATCATTCACAGCTTCACTGATGAAAAAGCACACCAAAGAGTGTTGTCACAGACGGTTTTTATTTTTTATTTTTACTGGCATCATCTACAAACATTAATTGATGTGAATTTGTTTTAATATACCTGCTGCAAGAAATGCTACATGTTCCTTTGGTGTCTCCGTGATAGCAGGTCGATGAACATCTCTGGTTGAAAGATGTTTGTAAACAGATTGGTAGTGGATGTACCTATCTCTCTCGCTGAATCTCAGTTTCCCAGCAGTTTTGGTTACAAATTATAAGGAAACAAAAACACACTACCACCGAGCCACCCAGCTCCCCCTCAAAATACAGCTTTACTGCAAAACATATTTCAACTACATGTAACATTATTCACATTTACATTGACAAAGTGCAGACTTTATACAAGCTATTTGGGAGAAAAGTGGAGCTGATGTCATTTTTAGTTGTGTGCATGCCTACGGAGACTTGTATGGACACGGATCATAGTCAGGTCATTCTGTTTGCTGGCGTGTGTCATGTACAGTACATCTGTAAAACTTGTGAAATGAACCATGTGGTTAGCAATTCTGATACGATAAGTAAAGCCACACAGCTGAAAGTCAAAGATTGACAGTGGAAGAAAAAAACAAAACAAACGCAAAGTACAGTACATATCATATGCCTATGATCAGTTATCGTTTGGCATCCTGTCTCCGAAGACAATGGAGTATATGCGCTTGCTGGGTCAGTCACTGGAGTGACCTCTCCAGGGCGCAAGCCTGGGCGAAGTGTATGGAGATCCTGGGGTGCCCAGTCGTCAAGATCCCCCTCTCGGCCTCGCTGATGTGTCCAAAGGAATGCAAAGCAGTACGTTTGGCACCAGTTTGGCTGCAGGAGCTGCCAGAACAGTGCGTGAATACAGGCAGCTGACTTCGGGGCTCCACTCCTGATTTGAAGGGTTTACTCCCCCACATTTGGCCGTTGGATCCAACCTGATCTCCTCCGTCCTCTAGCCGTTGGCTGTCAGAAACAGCTCATCCGCCTAGTGGTGCAATGTGAACACCACCCCCTCACGTGGTTTAGCCCACCAGCTGAGGTGGTTTGCCAGGGTGTGGCGCTTGGAGCCAGCACGTGAGAGATTAAGGAGATGGATGAGGACCAGTGATGCCCGTCCGTCCTATGTAGGACGCAGCTGCCGAACAGCAAAGGTGCTACCTCTATCCAGAGCCCCCTACACCCCATATCATATGCCTATGATCAGTTATCACCCAACCACTTAAATCTGATGTGACAGCTGGAGGGTAATGCAAGAACTGCATGGTCAACTCACTCTTGAGCAGTATTGCGTTTTTCATTGAGCAAGTCCACATTTGCACAACATTTTAAGCTGAGGGTTTAATGACATAAATATACATCCCCACGTTTCTATATTTCCGCACATCCCCTCTTCAGAAAGGACCCATGGGTTTTATACTCGGAGGCCAATGACCATTTTCAGAATAAACCCTGTATATCATTTTGAATCATGCAAAGCGGAGCAGTGATAAGTTTTCTCCTTGTCTCACACCGATGCTGCACAAAATCTATCTGTACCACTGTTTCCTACCCTATAAGTGTCAGCTGTGGAGTACATTTTGAATGACTGATGTATGCCAGTATTTAGGAACTTGCCACAAAAAAGACCTGTTCATATGATGAAATGTCTTCGAAAAATGAACACATTGTCAGTAAAGGGGTTTTCCTTGGATAATCAAAAACTAATACATATTAAGCTGCGTTTCCAAATCGCGACATGACAGGAGAGTGACAAAAAGTAACTTTTCTGAGGGGGTCATCCAAATAAATATGCATAGGAAGGTCTTACCATCAGGTATCTCTTTACCAAGTTTAGGGTTACAGTTAGGAATACTTGAGAAAAAAAAACATCTTTGGGCAATATATGGCTATCTTGTACCTATTTCCCGATTTCTTGTGACCCTTGACCTTTCTGACCTTTCATGCATACGAAATTAGTACGCATGAAAAGTTCTTATCATCTTGTACCAAGTCTGGGTTTGAAGTTGTGTATACTTGAGAAAACATCTGTTTGGTCAAAATACAGATATTTTTCACCTTTTTACTGCACTACAAATTACAACATGGGTGTCAAATCGCTTTGTCACATTGTTATATGAAAACACACAAAGCACACCCCCATCACTGTACAATAGCCCCTGAACTGCTCGACTGCACGTTACAATTTTGTCGCCCCGCTGCTTCTATGTCAGGCTTATGGAAACACTCCCTCTTTATTTCTATGTTCTCGAGTTTTGTCATTGTCACTTTGTTGTCACTGCCCCACTGCTGTTGTGTCTGCAGTTGAATAGCCAGGCCTAAAGCCTGCTTGCCCTTCTCCTAATATATGGCTATGCATCAGCTCAGGCAGTAAGGCACAGGCTTTTGCTGCATTGCGAATGATGTGACTGTCCAAAACCTTGACATTGTGGCCAGCCGGGTGGATGGACATCAAAATAACAAGACGTCTGCCCTCCTACACAGGACAATCAGTTCACTTCCTTTGCCTTCTCGTCGGTTTGCCATCGTGGAGAGATGTACCTGCTGAACTCTTCTTCCCTTATCTTTCGCAACCTGCAAAAGATAATTTTGTATCAAAAAAAGTTTTGACATGCACATATTGCGTGCATATATGTTTGCAAGTATTTATACAAAGTACATACATGCATAATATGACAGTAGTCAGAACATGAACAAGAAAGGCAATGTCCTTATGGTTCACGTGTATGACCAATCCACATAATACGTCTGACCTTTTTGACCTTGGCTTGACTTCTCCAACAGGTCTCTGAAAATGTCTAAACATAAGTATAGGGCTGGATTTTGTACCAGTGAAACCTGAGTTTTTTTTCCAAATCCCTTCATTTTTCACACATTTGTCAACCCTCTGTGACCCTTGACCTCTGTGAGGGGCTGATTACATTAGTATTCACAGAAAAGTGTTATCATCATGCCAAATGTTATTGAAAAGTTTGCAAAAACATTGATAAAAACTACAACTCTACCCGAAAATAACTTTTGTCACCCTTATCATGTGGTATCTCCATAGCAAGTTTGAGTTTGAAGTTGAAAATACTACTTGAGATGACCTTTGAAAGGTCACATAAATTGGTATGTTTAGAATTATTTTACCACAAAGTACCCTTGTGCCAAGTTTGAAGTCTGAGGCTTGCATAGTCTTCGAGGAAATGCCAATGTTAAAGTTGCTCACAGATAACAGACAGTTGACGGACGACCCATTACAAACACTTACTTTTGCTATCACATGTGCGCCAAAAATTAGACGCCATTGAGCTTGAAATGACCACAAAGGGTGTATACATATATCTAGAATCAGCATCAATATTCAAAGTGTAACTTGCAGAAATTGTTTCAAACAGGACACAACGCATTGCTGTTTAGCAACAGCACACACTGGACCAAATGGGTAGTATTCAGAGTTTTCTAGTCCTTTTGTATGCACTAAGTGCTTATTAAAGAAAACGACAGTATTTGCAGACTTGCCCAACCCTCTAGTTTTCAAATCAAATGCAATATGGCGCCACTTGTTGACAGCAAGTGATTTTAGCATTCGGTGTTCTTGAGAATGCTGGTACTAGTACTACACCATCTTCAAAATGAAAGAAAGCATTACAGTGTGATGTGTTTGTTCCAACCAGTTGTGTTTTGTTATGAACCTGATTCTATTCACAAATCAATCGGTATGCTTTACCTCGAGTCCAGGACAATAAGTGTCGCCTTCTCCCACTTTAGTTGATCCGCTGGAACTGGAATTGCCTGCTTTTAGCTGTGGCCTCATCCTTTGAGCAACATGACCTGACTAGCTCTTGCCTCTTCTTGGTGTAGGCGTCATACTTCTGTGCTTGTTTGCAAGTTACCCTTTGGGCGTGACTCTGCAGTGAGACGTCAACAGCAGCACTGACCTGAAATGAAATACATGTTTATTATTGTGTTATTCGGCAGCATGGCAATTTCACTTCTGATCTTATTTCAGGGTGGATCGGTTTAAAACTCCACAAACAGGGACTTTGTTATAGCATTATAAACAATTCGGGCCCAGTGGGGGGAGTCCCCCCCCCCCCCCACCCACCCACTTAATTCGTCCTTACATTTAGTTTACACATTACTACCTTCAAACTAATGTGAAATAAACTGTGAACACCACAAACAACAATGGTGAAGCCTGGATTGCTCGTGTGCATTTAAAACTGATCATTTTCTTAATCTGAACTGTGTGACCTTTCCAACAGGTGACTGAAATTTAAGTGCCATGAGTCTAAGCATAAGTAAAGGGCTGGCTTATGTACAGTTGTGAATAGTATTTGAGAAAAAATATCTTTTGTCAAAATATGGCTATTTTTTTTTAACCTATTTCTTGATTTCTCATGACCCTTGGCCTGAACTCAAACTTGTAGGCTAAGAGTAAGAAAGGTCTTGCCACAAAGTATCCTTCGGCTACGTTTGAAGACTGTGGTTTGAATAGTCTCCGAGAAAATGCCAACATTAAAATTTACCATGGATGACCAATGGCCCAGAACATAGCCTTACACTTGCTTCGCACATGAGCCAATGAAAGAAGGCATTACAGTATGATGTGTTCATTCACACCATAGTTGTGTTGTGTTCTGCACCTGATTCTCATCACAGATCTACTGGTATGATTTACCTTGAGTCCAGGAGAATAAGTGTCACCTTCCCTCACTTCACTTGAGCTGTGAGTGTGACCTTGGTCAGTTAGTGTAGGCGTCATACTTCTGCGCTTGTTTGCAAGTATGTACTCTGGGTTAAAGTACTGAGACTCCACAGCGAGAGGTCAACAGCAGTATTAGCCTGAAATGAAATACATGATTATTACTGTGTTGTTCGGTAGCATGACAATTTCACTTTGCGTGAACTAAATGCAGGGGCAGATTATTACTTTCAAAATAAATGCGACAAAAACTGTGTAAACCGCAAAGAACAAACAACAATGGCAAAGTCACGTCTGTATGCCTCATGCACATAACTGATTCACAACCTGTGTGACCTTTCCAAAAGGTAGCTGAAATAAGTGTCACGAGTCTCAACATACAGGCTTGCTTTTGTATTAGTCAAATTTGTATTTTTCACACATTCTACGGTCATCCAAAATGGTAGTCAACAAATATTATGGTTTCAGTCATAGTAGCGTTTTACTAGGTAACCCTTTTAATCCTGATACACCCACTGCTTGAAATAAATGTGACTATGATAGTTAAAGGGTGGTGCCAGAATAGATTGGCGTATTATCCGCCAAGCTATTCTGGCACCATCCTTGAACTAAAAAAATGCTGGACCTATCTCCTAATCTGTAATATAGCCCTCATAAGACAGAGAATGGATGAGAAAACTAAGTTACTAAGTACTGAAAGCAGTTACTGAGTTAGTAATGCAAAATTCTCCCTTAGCAGGACTTTTTACTACACACAGTACGTTTTCCTAAATAATAAGCACTGGCACTGGTTTAATATCACTACAATGTGGACTACATTCCTTCCACCGTATTAGTAAAGGCTCTCTGAGAATGTATGGAAATGTTCTACTTCTAGGTGGTGACTGACATACATGGAATGCATGCCCCTGTCAACCCACAATAAAATGTAGTCTTCTTCATTGCAGGTAGGCTGTAAATTTCCATGCATAAAAGGACAGTTAGCTATTGGGGTTTTACGCCGTATAGGTGACATCTCACGGCGGTGCATAAGTCAAACTTTTTTTTTTAAAGAGTTGGAAAACCAGTCAGATACACCACCAACCACTTTTTCTACTTTAGTTTACCTTTTCCTTGATGATGTCTGAAGAGATTTGTTGTTTTCCTGGCTCCCGTTCGGTTGGCCCGTTCATTTTTTTTCTTCTTCTGAGAAATGGTTATGCGTTACCACTGACGCTCGATGACTTGTCGCAACTTATGCAAAAGTATCTTATTTCTGAGGAAACACAACATTTTATGCATAGAAACAGTCAGCTTACACACCTATTTCAGACAGTATATATCTTTTGTCAATTATCGATAAATTGAGCTTGTTTGCAATACGACTTGCCGTACAGCAGTTTTTTTCGGTGACCTCTAGTCTCAGGTCACGGCAGACGCAAGATAGCGGTATCTAAATGCGCAGAAAAGATGCGCGAAAGAGGTGTGTCCTACAACCTTAATTGCCGCAAATCAGCAGCATGTCAGTGTCTTATTTAGAAAGACAATCTTTATACTTTTGTATGATATTTGCGAACGTATTGTGGAAAAGTGGGAATAAGAAATGCCAGCTCATACAGAAAAGAGGCTTTGTGGGCATGGGCCATTCCACCTTATCATGCAGTATCTCCCTTTTATCCCCCCCCCCCCCCCCCTCCGGCCTGATCTGAACGGCAATGGCACACACAAACACAAACGGCAGGATGGCACACATAGACACATGCGGCAGACACACGGCGCTTCCTACCGGTTACACGTTCTCTGGCCTGGCGTAGCCACAGCCATTTTGCAATTTGGCACGCAACTCGTCAAAGGGTACATCTCTGGCCCAAAAAAAAAAAAACCAAAAAACATTGTACGTTACAGGAACACTGCAAAACAAAAATCTCTTAATGGGTTTGAGGTGTTTTCATTCTGCCCCAAATAAGGCCCAGAAAAAACAAAATCTTTGCTAGGTGGCGATGTTTTAATGTCATATTCGCACACAGCACATCCATTCAATGACAAGTTTGAGTGATACTGTATAATTTTTACGACAAAAAACAACAACAACAAACAAAAAAAAAACAAACAAAGAAGCAATTACTATATATTGAAATGACATAAAATGTCAATGCAAAAATTTACAAAAACGGAAGTTTATCGTTTAGGATGGATTAACCCAATTTTGTGACTTGGGAACATATGAAGTGGAAAAATATTGTATTGAAACATTTTTTTGTAATGCCAACTGGTTGGACAGAAATGCTGGAAATGATAAGGTAACGTACGAATAGGCGTCCATTTGAATTTTTGTTGGTACATCTTTCTACCATGTAAAACGACGTTATATGGTTTGATACAAATTGAGAAATTCTCGAGTTTAAAAACAAGCACTATTTTGCGATAAAAATAAATCAAGCTGTGTCCCAGGAATACCTGTTCTGATTATGTGTCTCCTCATTTCACAGATTAGGAATTACTTCACACGAAAGCACGTGCACAACTTTTGTCTTTCAGGATATATACAGCGTTCTTTAACTCGTTTGAGACAGGCACAAGCCGCCTTTCCGGAGGCGGCACGTCTCGAATGAGTTAAACAATCCAGACCAAAAAGGTGACTGCCAAGCGTGTAATATGCAAAGAAGTACCCAACGGAGAAAGAAACACGCTTGGAAAAGACGGGTACAACATAATTTATTAATATTTCGGGTAAATACCCTTTGTCAAAATAGACAAACAAACAAACAGAGAGATTAGCCGCTACTTATCTTCATTGGCAGAAGGAAGGTGGCAACTCATTTGCCACATTCCTTCTGCCTATGAAGATAAGTAGCGGCTAATCTCTCTGTTTATTTGTCTATTTTGACAAAGTGTATTTACCCGAAATATTAATAAATTGTGTTGTACCCGTCTTTTCTAAGCGTGTTTCTTTCTCCGTTGGGTACTTCTTTGAATGAGTTAAAGGGGCGATTTTTTTCCCGCCCAACGGGATCGCATTATCAAATAATTTTATAACTATAGTTAACCTTCATGGGGGTCTCGGCACTTTCGGATGTCTGCAGAGATGTTGCGGTCAGTACCTTCCACGCCTTGTCTATTCTCTGACATACACTTCAGCTTTTTTGTTTCATGCGAATCGTTGGTTGGGCTGTGTTTCTTTCCCGGTGTCGTCTAGACGCTGGATTCCTTTGGTTCACGAAAGAGAAGCGGCGTGTATGTGGCGGAGTGTGGGCACTCTCCAGCTGTTTCATTAGCTGAATCATCCTGCAAGTCACTGGGGCTTGCGATGGGCGAGATGTAGTCACGTGGGCTCTGGGTTGCAGGACTTGCGATTGGTTGGTTTCTGACACGTGTGCTGAGGCCGGCGGATCGTGCGATTTTCTTCTTCCGGTCAGGTGGGTTATGCTTTGCAAGACTTTTGATTGGCCGGTTGTCCTCACGGGATCTCTGGTTGGGTGTCGGCGTTAAATAGTCGTCCGGTCGTGTCACAAGATTTCTCGGCACATTGCTGTACGGTTCTGAATACACACCTGGAAAAAAACAGTGCTGGTTGTTACAACAATATTCATTGGTTCATTAGTGTATATACTTCACGCAGTTTTGTGTGCAACATATTTGCCGCAGTATCCAACATTGTCCATACACAAAGGTTTAACTTCCGTGTGCAAGCAGCCGAAGGCACAGCACAGCTATTATTTGCATGTTAAGCCTTTATAACAACACTACTTGCTCTGGAATGTCTTACTATTACTTGTAAAAAGATTAGCAGACATAACGATAAAAAATCAACACAAGATCGCTGCCGTTTATGCCATCAAATGACATTAGCAGAAGTTATTTTGCGATGATGTCATTTTGTGTAGAAGGCCGACCCTTGCTGTGTTATTAATTCATTCTGCCCGCGACACGTCACAGCAAGATATGGCTTGACCATGATAGTTTAAAGATGATGGCAGAATAGCTTGGCGCCTATTCTCGCCAAGCTATTCTACCACCACCTTGAACTATCATGGTCGATCTGTCTCCTCAATTGAAATGTAGTCCTCAAAGGATATCTCCAAAATGAGGGTATTTCGTACCTGGGGCACAATGACTTAATGAGTTTTAATACGATTTCATATCTTGTAATATTAACATTTTTTTCGGACGAAATCTTTACCTGCGTCGTTGGACAGTTCGTCCTCCTGTATTTCTTCGTATGGGTTGTCACTCTGATTTGACTGGGCTTGTGAAGCACGTGCTTCTTGGTCACGTTGATCTGCGAGTGGGATGACGTCGAGTATTTCTGCGGGAGGTTGCTAATGGCGACGTGGCTGACACCTTCCTGTAGATGTGTGAAATACACAGATATTAACCCCTTCTGTCTGCTGGGGCCACAAGTGTTTACAGGATTACATTGATTAGAACTATTTTTGATAACTCGTATATGACCATGAAATATTTCAGATTTGAGCTCACCACTAGAGTTTATTGGTTATTGTTAATGGTTACAACAATGCTGGTACCTGATATAGATATGAACATACATTATTTCGGGTTTGATCTTAACTCAATGTACCCGAGATACGAAATACCCACATGTTGGAGTTCTCTCCTGAGGACTGCACTACAAATCAGGAAACAGATCGACCATGATAGTACAAGAGCGGTGGCAGAATAGGTTGACGCCTCTAGGCGCCAAGCTATTCTGCCACGGCCCTTGAACTGTCATGGTCGAGCCATATCTTGCTGATATGAGTTATTACAACAAGTTTACAGTTTTAGAGATTGACAGGACTGGCACACTGTACAACTGCTCCTGCTAATCACTGACAACTCGTCATTGTGCCGATTTAGTGAATTCTGAACAGTTCGGGCTGGGCAGAAATGGCAGCACCCCCTACCTTTCCAGCACTACGCTTACACACACGAGTAGATTACAGCGATATTATTCAGTTTTACTTTGTTATCGTCCGTGAGTCTGGTGAAATTTCTCTTCATGGGGACTAATAAAGTCTATATGTGTATACAGATCACAATATGGACTGACCTCCTCTCACACACACGACGCTCACTACAACACCCACAACAACAACAGCGACGAAAGCAACAACACTCGGCACCACCATGATGATTGTTGACTTCGGTACAAAATCCTCCATCTCGGTCGCCTCGTCAATACCTGAATAAAATTAGCATCCCATCATTTTAACCCGTTCACAGCAGATAAAAAGTGAACACCAACCGTTTGCAAGACACATAGATCCTCGTGAGCTACTGCAGGTGCGGGGGCCATCAGGGCCTCTGCCTTTTCCTGTTCATATATCTATGTTCATTGGACGGATCGGGTGTTCTGTGGCACTGTCCTGGCATGGCGGGCGTAACATACGTTCTTTGTAGAGCAACAAAACCAGAGCTTATAATAATATAGATTATAATTATAATAATAATACCGTTATTATATAGGCGCTTTTTCTCAATTTTGGGGAAATCGACTCAAAGCGCCGCGCCTGAAACCCAACACACACACTCACGAAACAGACACGGATTTACGCCATTTAAGACAAACACAGTACAAACACGGTACAAGACAAACGAAGGGCCAGTCAGCTACTGAAGTTACAGATATTTTTGATCGCTTGTATTTGAAATTTGTAAAGTGGCCTGAGACCGGTACCAAAGTGTGTGGGGGGGGGGGTGGAAGAACCGGAGTATCCGGAGAAAGAACCCCCGACGGTCCGCCCGAATTAACGGTGACACTTACCAGAGGAGAAAAGTCCAACGGCGGAACCCGGTATCGAACCTCGCACCTTTGGCATTGGTGGCAGGCGCCTTAACCACTGCGCCACGGACCACGCCCCAATTAATTATAAAAGAGTTCATAAAGCTTATAATTTCTTAATATTTGATTAATGTTTATTTTCCACCTTGTGTTGATATATTTTGACATGTCATGTCTTAGTTTTAGCAGCTTTTTATAGATCTAGTAAATCAGTATTTTTATATGTTAATAGATGTTAAACTTTGGATTGTCTTATTATAGATTAATGATTATTGAATGACCGTGTTGTTACTGTTCTACCGGCGATATATTTGTCCTTGGATGAGTAGATAATGTTTACTGGATTGAACTGAGATGAACTGAAACTGAATTGAATATGTATACCTATGCGTGATTTTTGCTATGATATTTACACTACCAGCAGTTTAAATATTGCCCTGGCAAAGCTGGTTGGTCTTAGTAACGCTGAGTTGGTATACCTCGCCCTGTGCCTAGGTGACATGCACCAGCGGCGCCATTGTTGCTATTTTCGCACCTGAGACCAAATCGGTTTAGAGCGTGTGCTCTCTGCATTTGTAATGAGCAATCTCGGAGAATGAATCACGTGACATTTGATTGCTGCAAAATAGAATGAATAAAGAATAAACCTTTTCCCATATGCAATCCGGCAATAATGCATCCTTATACTAGCACAACGAAATATTACACGATTTGGCAGATTTGAAAAATAGTTTTGTTTTTCCTCAATGGTGGTGATTTTGCTACAGCTGTGTCACTTTGCGGCAAAAAGCACGATGGTGGCCAAAGCCATACGAGAGACAAGTGCATTACAATGGACTTGATTCAGGAATGCGCAAGTTCTGATGAGAATTAACAACCCCCGGAGACGTATCTTTTTCCAGTAGGCACTTACGCCCTCCAACATTTTATGCTCAAGGGGCGTAACGCTAAAATCGGAAACGAACCGTTTATCGACTGCGATCACAATCTTCCGCGGAAACGTACGAGACCTCAATGCAAACACAGAAGCATACCTGCGCGCGCGGTTCTGTTTAACAGCACCCGTCCCAGCGAGCGGACAGATCCGAAAATCGCAGGAATGGCGCCAATGGTGCATTTAACCTATGTACAGGGCGAGGTACCCCAACTCAGCCTTAGTAAGAGGGAACACCGTCCGAGTGCTTCCATCGACATCCAGACAGAGAGAGAGAGAGAGAGAGAGAGAGAGAGAGAGAGAGAGAGAGAGAGAGAGAGAGAGAGAGAGAGAGAGAGAGAGAGAGAGAGAGAGAGAGAGACTGACTCACACTGTACAAGGAGAGCTTTGTTGACGCTTGCATCCCCCACCTGACAGCTGTATATTCCAGCATGATCACACTGCACGCTGGGATAAGTGTGAACGAGGGAAGTTCCGTTAAGTTTGCTCACGTTCAGTTGCAGCTTCCTCTCATGGCTGACCCTGTAGAGGTGCCCATCAGCTGGTGGATTACCAGGATTCCATTCACATCTGATCTCTACACGTCCTCCTTGCGGTGCCCACGCTACGTTTAGGTTTGGATCACCGCCCACAGAAAACATCGTAATCATGGGCGGATCTGCCGGATTGTGAAACCAGTTGTCAGAAACCAATGTCTGTGTTACATTTTAGCTTTGCTCCTTTAATACTGAATCTTCAATTCTTTTCAAGCAAGTCACATCATAAACATCGAAGTCATCATCTTCATCATCATCATCATCGTCTTCATCATTGTGGTTGTAGTCGTCTTTGCCACGTCAAGAAATGATTTTGTCGAATAGGAGTATAGTGATGATGCTTATGATGCTGGTGATTATTATATATAGCATAGAAGTGGAGTATTCGTGTACAATCATTTCTAGACAGACCAAGCGGCAGAAGCAATCTGTCAAAAAAAAAAATATGTATACGAGTACCAGACTTATATATTTTGTAGAGACTAACGGAGCATTTTGTACGTACAGAATGAGGATACCAACACTGGTTTGCCTCGCACGTGCACTGGTCACTGCCGTGGTTTCTCTAGTGTACCAAACACACCGATAATGTAAATGTCCTCGTTAAACACATTAACGTAGGCAAAAATGAATTGTAGGTTTGGTTCTTATTTAAGTTTATTGAAGGACACAAGATCAGCTGCCTACTGCCAGGCAAAAACTTAGAATGAGAATCAAAACTGCAGTGTATGCTTGCTCGCACCAGTGTGTTCAGCAGGGACATTCTTGTTATCAGCGTGTGACACACTAGAGGAGCCCGGCACTTAAGTCTGTTTGAGCAAAGATTGTCTTCTGTTTTTTGCAAATAACCTTTATAACTTTTACATTTATAATTTTACATTCAATCGTGAACTCATTTAAACTGTCCAGAACTTCATGTGTCTTGGCACTACCCTGTCAGGTGTCCTTAAGTGGGAGGAAAACACTCGCCTTATCGTGATAACTTGCTGGTGTACAGTCAGCTTTTAACTGAATCAGTGAGGCGTACCCGTTCGCTGTGTTTAATACCAGTATTTGCTTAGTATTTAGGGGGCATGAGAATCATATTTTAGAGTTTACTCTCTCTCTCTCTCTCTCTCTCTCTCTCTCTCTCTCTCTCTCTCTCTCTCTCTCTCTCTCTCTCTCTCTCTCTCTCTCTCTCTCTCTCTCTCTCTGTGTGTGTGTGTGTGTGTGTGTGTGTGTGTGTGTGTGTGTGTGTGTGTGTGTGTGTGTGTGTGTGTGTATTATTTTAGTCTTAGTAACTGACATCAAGACAAATTCCAATGTTTGAATTGTTGTTATTTTTTTTAGCATGGAAACATATGACAATAAACTACTATCTACCTACCTATCTAATGATTTCGACTGCTTCGAGAAGTACTTGAAGAGATTTTATTTGAAACGGGCTAGGAAGAAAGCGGTTTTCACATAATCGGGAAGCGTGTTCCAAGTCTGCGTTCCCGGGAATGACAAACTGGACTTGTATATTTATATCATATCTTGTTTTCGAGACTACCAAAAGTTGCTAATATTACAGAGAGCGAGAGAGAGAGAGAGAGAGAGAGAGAGAGAGAGAGAGAGAGAGAGAGAGAGAGAGAGAGAGAGAGAGAGAGAGAGAGAGAGAGAGAGAGAGAGAGAGAGACTCACACTGTACAAAGAGAGTCTTGTTGACGCTTGCATCCCCCACCTCACAGCTGTATATTCCGGCATGATCACACTGCACGCTGGGATAAGTGTGAACGAGGGAATTTCCGTTAATCTCGCTCCCGTTCAGTTGCATCTTCCTCTCGTGACTGACCCAGTAGAGGTGGCCTTCATCAGCTGGTGGATTACCAGGATTCCATTCACATCTGATCTCTACACGTCCTCCTTGCGGTGCCCACGCTAAGTTCAGGTTTGGATCCCCGCCCACAGAGAACATCGTAATCATGGGTGGATCTGTCGGATTGTGAAAATAGTTGTCAGTAACCACTGTCTGTGTTGCATTTCAGCTTTGCTCCGTTAATACTGTACCTTGAATTCTTTTCACGCAAGTCACATCAGTAACATCGTGGTCATCATCTTCATCATCATTACCCTCCCATGTCCGCCACAGTGCTTCAAAAGACGTTTTTACATCTGCGCTAAAGACACACCTTTTCCAAATCCATTTCTCCCACTGATTAATCATTGACTGCTGAGGATTCTGTTCTAGTTTTGCTGTGGTGCTTGGAATGTGTGTGTGTGTGTGTGTGTGTGTGTGTGTGTGTGTGTGTGTGTGTGTGTGTGTGTGTGTGTGTGTGTGTGTGTGTATGTTTGTGTGTGTGTGTGTAACATTGTGTACAGTTTTTGAAATTGTATTTTAAAAATTTATAAAGCGCCTAGGGCTCTATCTGAGGTTAGGCGCCATAGAAATCATCATTATTATTATTATCATCATCATCGTCGTCGCCTTCATCAACGCCTTCATCATTGTGGTTGTAGTTGTCTTCGCCACGACTTACACGAAATGATGTTGTCGAATAGAACTATTGTGATGATGCTTATGAAGCTGGTGATTATTATATATTGCATAGAAGTGGAGTGTTTGTGTACCATCATTTCTAGACAGACCAAGCGGCTGCCACTTCTGTAACTGTTTGATCCATAGTCACCGAACTCTATGCGCTCGGTGACTATGGATCAAACAGTTACAGAAGCAGTCTATCACGAAACGAAAGTATACGAATACTCGGTTTGT
Organism: Semisulcospira habei; assembly: GCA_036245525.1. Lineage (NCBI taxonomy): Eukaryota > Metazoa > Mollusca > Gastropoda > Semisulcospiridae > Semisulcospira > Semisulcospira habei. The sequence continues at coordinate 103,850,814 of BTPG01000003.1, read as the reverse complement.
ATGTTTTGTAACAGAACGTTTCGCACGTGCAGAATGGGGATACCAACATTGGTTTCCCTCGCGCTTGAACTGGTCACTGCCGTGGTTTTTCTAGTGTACCAAACACACCGATAATGAGAATATATTCGAAAAACACATTAACGTAGTCAAGAAAGAATTGAAGGTTTGATTCTCATTCAAGTTTATTGCCGGACAGTAGACCACCCGCCTACAGAGGTATCGAGCTACTGTCTGGCAATAACTTAGAATGAGAATCAAAACTGCAGTGTATGCTTGCCCGCAGCAGTGTGTTTTAGCGAGGACATTCTTGTTATCAGCTTGTGTGATACACTAGAGGAGCCACGACACTTAAGTCTGAACAAAGATTGCCTTCTGTTCTTTTGCAAATGACTTTTATAATTTTTTACATTTAAAACTTTTACATTTAGATAAATCCAAGACAACTATAACAGGAAAAGATAGTTAATAACCAAGCAAAAGTCATCGTGCAGTAAGCAAACGTTTTTGTGCCCACGACGACTGCAGAGCGCCGCGCGCGGCAGGTCAAAGTAGAGACCCTTGAAAGCGAGGACAGCTCGCATATAAAAGGGACTTTGTTCGATATGGCTCTCATACAGAAGAGACTTTGTGGTATGGTTTATCCTATCTTGTTGTTCTTATTGTCGTCCTGAAATATGTCGTGTTTAAATATTAATTGTAAAAAAAAAAAAACATCAGGCGAGCACAAACGGACTGTGAGGAGCGAACAGAGAACTGTTGTTTGGCCCTGTCGCACACGTTGTCGTCCGCTGGTTTGATATCAGGCGGACCTAGAGTTAATACAGTCAGGTTACGTTAGCAAACGAATGACTCCAAACAGCGAAAGAGAGCGAATTGACGGTAGATAACCAGCTTGCACAACACCCGGAACACACCCAAGAGGCACACAATGTTCATGAGGATCTGTGCCTCTGGGAGATGTTTAGGGTGTCTGGTTATCCGCGGTGACTTCGGTCTCGGATGGTGTTGAGAGTCGTGCGGCATAAACGTAAGCTCTCTACCGAGTGAGGAGTGCGTGTGTACTTAGCATACTGTTCGAGTGACTTTTCCTGCAACTAGCTGAAATTTTTTAATTAATTATTTTCTTGTGCAATGACATTATAATTCAAAGTGGAAGCGGACCATTTAAATTTAAGCTATAAGAGAACTGAATCAAAATGTCCAGTCGAAAGAAAACGACATTTGATTCGGGTCAAGTAATCACATCTGTCGGTTATCGACACTAAGTCAAGCAAAATGTTGCTCAATATCATGTATGTACCCAGTCCCCCAAAAGCCCAAAACATTAATTTTGAGGCTAATTAAGGTGTTCAGACAAAACACGTAAATGGCAGACTACTGCATATGAGTGTCGTCTCAGCGCGTAGACTTCGTCTGACTAGAGCACATCCAGTGCTTAGTATAACCGAATAAACCGAATCAAAATGCCCGAGTCGAAAGTAACACATCTGTCGGTTATCGGCACTAAATCAAGCAAAATGTTGCTCAATATAATGTATGTACCCACTCCAAAACAAAACATTCATTTTGCGTCTGATTGCGGTTTCATTAAAAATAAAACATGAATGGCAGACGACTTCATATCAGTGTCGACTCAGCACACAGATTTCGTCTCACTATGTTCTTGTTTTGCAGTCAGGGTGGCTCTTTGTTTGCGTGTACACTTACAGACACTTTTCGCTTTTTTAATGGGTCAGTATATATATAATTTTTCATTTCAATTCTGACAATGCTCTGCTGTGCTAATGCCGTGGAATTCCAGGCTGGTAAGCTTGCATTGTGTCATCAGGACATCAACTGCACTTTTTGTGACTGCATCCCTTGCTAGATCTAGAAAGAGAGGATAGTGGGAGAGAAGGAATGACAGACCTATCATTTTGAGACTTCCACTGAACAGCTACTGCATGAAGCAATATGGACTACCCCCAGGCGCACCGCAACCCGCTGGAGAATATTCGTCCCCCCCCCCCCCCCAAAGGGGAGTCTAAAGATGTTAAAATTTGGATTGACTTAATATACATTATTAGTTAACGGTCGCAGGGGTTTGCTACACAGACCCTTGTAGGCTTGATTGAGGTCAAAGGAGCCATTGTACCCCGAAGATCTGCTACCAATAAAGTATTTGTTTTCATTTCTCCAATATTTTCGTAAAAAAAATCAAACAGAAATCGTCCAACCTGGATCGCGCCAGACACAACTGACGTATACATAATAGAATATGACGTAATTTACATTCTTTCAAGGCGTTGTCGTCTCCAGCTGTGTGTCTGTTGTTTCGAACAACACTAAATAACTTTGTATTTTACAACGTTTGGTGATCTTTTATAGAACAAAACTGGCATCCAAGACACGTGAGAACGAGGGCTTCAAAACGTCAGCCATTAGTCGCTACAAGGGTTTTTGTAGCTCGGTCATGTGGTACAGTTTGCGCTAAAGAGATTGGTCGTGTGACGTAGGGGTGAAAGCAATATAAGTTATTGGTGGCAAGGGTTCGCTACACGGACACTTGTAGGCCTGACAGAGGTCAAAGGAACCATTGCACCCCGAAGGCCTAAGGGATACAATGGTTCCTATGACCACCCGAAGGCCTGCAGAGAGATCCGTTTATCAAGACCCTGCTACCAATACCGTATTTCCTTTCATTTCTCCACAATTGTCATTTTGTTAAAATCAAGAGGAAATCTTTCGACCTGGATCACGCAAGACATGTCTGACGTCAAAGGAATATACGCTGCTACATAATAGACTTATGACGTAAATAAAAATCTTTCATGACGTTGCCGTCTTCAGTAGATTGCCTGATGTTTCGAAAAACACTAAGTAACTTTGTATTTTAGAACGTGTTGCTGATATTGTATAGAATCCAAGACTTGTCAGAAAGAGGGCTATACAAATTTCCGCCATTAGTCGCTACAAGGGTTTTTGTAGCTCGGTCACATGGTGAGATTTGCGCTAAAGTGATTGGTGGTGCGACGTAGGAGTGAAAACAATATAAGTTATTGGTCGCAGGGGTTTGCTACACGGACCCTTTAAGGCCTGAGGGAGGTCAAAGGAACATTTGTACCCCGAAGGCCGAAGGGGTACAATGGCTCATGTGACCTCCCGAAGGCCTGCAAGTGTCCGTACAGCAAGCCCCTGCTACCAATAACGTATTTGTTTTCATTCCTCACCCGTTTTCGTAAAGAAATGAAAAAGAAAGCTTCCGACCTAGATCGCGCCAGACAAGACTGACGTAAAAGGAAAATAAATTTATACATAATAGACATATGACGTAATTTAAAATATTGCATGACCTTGCCGTCCCCAGTAGTGCGCCTGTTGTTTCGAACAACACTAAGTAACTTTGCACTTTAGAACGTTTGGTGGTCTTTTATAGAACAACACTGGCATCCAAGACGCGTCAGAAGAGGGCTACCAAAAGTCCGCCATTTGTCGCTACAAGTTGGTTTTTTTATGTCACGGTCACATGGTACGGTTTGCGCTAAAGAGAATGGTCGTGTGACGTAGGGATAAAAACAATAATGTTTATCGAATGATTTTGCTGTTACTTTTCCACCGGCCATATATTTGTCCTCGAACAAATAAATAATTTTTACTGGATTGAACTGAGATGGAATAAAATTTAATTCCAAAAATTTAACTATGCGTGATTTTTGTTATGCTATTTACACTACCAGCAGTTTCCATGACAAAGATGGTTGCTCTAAGTAAGAGGGAACAAGGTCTTAGTGTTCTAGAGATGCTGACTTTAAACATTATAGCGCCCTTGTTGTACATAAGGAGGTAACGTACCGAAAGCATGTCAAGGGCATTCAGTCGCTCATCAGTGCTGTGCATGCTGTTAGGAAGGATTAGCTTGGCTGCCCTCCGGTGCAGGGAATTAAGCCACTTTAAGCACGCATCACTACACTCATCCCTAACTGTAGATGCGTAATCAATGTGAGACTGAATGTGAGCGGTGAAGAACAGTTTTCTCGTCTGTGAATCTGTAAAATAAATAAGTTTTGAAAGCAGAAACAGATTTCTGGACACAGTTTTGCATACAATGTTTACATGTGCATTTGGCAAAAAAAACTGATTGTCTTATAGTGACACTTAGCAAACGATGCTCGTTGACCTGCTGCCTAATCGGCTCAAAATTAAAGGAAAGGCAAAGTGGCGGGTTTAGCTGAGAGAGAGAGAGAGAGAGAGAGAGAGAGAGAGAGAGAGAGAGAGAGAGAGAGAGAGAGAGAGAGAGAGAGAGAGAGAGAGAGAGAGAGAGAGAGAGAGAGAGAGAGAGAGACTCACACTCTACAAGGAGAGTTTTGTTGACGCCCGCAACCCCAACCTCACAGCTGTATATTCCAACATGATAAAGCTGAACGCTGGGATAAGTGTGAACGAGGGAAGTTCCGTCAATTTCGCACCCGTTCAGTTGCAGCTTCCTCTCATGGCTGACCCTGTAGAGGTGCCCATCAGCTGGTGGATTACCAGGATTCCATTCACATCTGATCTCTACACGTCCTCCTTGCGGTGCCCACGCTACGTTCAGGTTTGGATCTCCGCCCACAGAAAATATCGTAATCATGGGCGGATCTGCCGGATTGTGAAAATAGTGGTCAGAAACTAATGTTTTCGTTGCATTTCAGCTTTGCTCCGTTTATACTAAACCTTCAATTCTTTTCAAGCAAGTCGCATCAACAATCGCATCGTAGTCATCATCATCATCGTCATCATCATCATCATCATTATTGCCTTCATCATTGTGGTTGTAGTCGTCTTCGCCACGACGCCACGAAATAGTTGTATCAAATAGGTCTATAGTGATGATGCTTATGACGCTGGTGATTATTATATATAGCATAGAAGTGGAGTGTTCGTGTACCATCATTTCTAGACAGACCGAGCGGCTGACACTTCTGCAACTGTTTGATCCATAGTCACCGAACTCTCTGCGCGTGGTGACTATGGATCAAACAGTACCAGAAGCAGTCTATCACGAAATGAATGTATACAAATACTCAACTTGTATGTTTTGTAGAGCCTCAAAGCTGCAGTCCGATCACCCAAAACAACGTTACCCCGTTGAGTGCATCATGCTTAGACATTTAAAACATGAGCGTTGATTCAGGTCTCTGGACCGCTGTTTCGCTGAGCTTTTGCATGGGTCTGGCCAAATGAAAGAGATTTGAGCATGTTCTTAATTAAACAAACTTTAGTTCGCGAACTCTGACGATCTACAGTTCTTGATTTCGGGCGAGCCAGGTTGGTTCTTAATTGGACGATCTAAAGTTACGGCGAACCTAGTTCGAAGTAGTTCACGAACCTCGGAAAACCATAGTTCGCTGTCGGAAAACGTTCGCCCAGCGTGTTGAGCAAACCAAGAGGAACCTTTTCTCTGATTGGTCAAAACTTTTACCCTCTTGTGCGTTGGAGATAAGAAGAAAATCACCGATACAAACAAATATGGCGGACGGCGATATTTCACTCGTGCGAAGAACAAGACCTATTTTTATTGATTTGTGGGAGGCGCAACGCTGTTTGTGGTGTCGCTACTGCAAGGTGTACAAAAACAAACATCGTTCAAATCGCGAAGCGGCTTAGCGGAAGCCATATTGAACACCTTCGCAGACAGTAAGTACTCCGAATCAAGCACGTCGGTTAAGAAAGGGAACCATGGCAAACCTGGTTTGCTGAAGTTCGCCTAGGTTTGTTCAACCTCAATTAAGAAACAGAGCAAAAGAGTGCCGATCTTCTCCGATCTAGGTTTCCGATCAAAAGTTCGTCCAATTAAGAACAGCTCTTAAGCTTTTTAAAAAATGAGTTCTTACACAATAAAACAGCCGGAAAGGGGTGCAGCATGAGGACATTTCTGTGTTTTTATACCAAATTGCTGTCCAGTCCATTTGCAGTCTGCATTGTTTTTCAATCCGACAGTGAACCGCGAAGTTACTGTATGACATCCCGAAGTACATGTACAACGCACGTGCTTAGGAAATATTGTGTGCGGAGTTGCGGAGTTTAATTAGAAATGTGGGTTTGGAAGGTTTTGTTACAGGATTATACGTGTGGATTGTTAGCATCCTGTCGATGACGCTTAGCGGACTTCAATGCACAACCAACAATGAGACAGACACCTTAACCCTTCGGCTGTCGGTAACGCTTTTGTCGACATGATTCCTGCGGGATCACTTTTACAAAAAGCACTGCCGACACCCAAGAAGTTAATGGTGGCTTTTATGTATGGTGGTGATAAAAAATGTTAAAAGATTAGACTTACAGGTGACGTTCAGGGTGAAATGCTGATACCATCTATACAATCCGTGCATATCCCTGACGAAAAACTGCAGTGTTTTCTTGTCGTCGCTTCTGGTTACTCTGTAGGTGAGTTGATACACACCCTGCTCTGGTGTAACAGTACAACATAATCCACTAGCGTTACATATTCCGTTTTCACAGTCACGTGCGGATAACACCTTTCCTTCAAATTCAATCAAAACTAAAACAGATCCTTGGTCCCTGAAACAGCCGGGAGTTAATTCCTGTACTTGAAAGTTCAGACTGACGTTGGTGTTTTCCGCAGCAGTCAGAGCGTCCCAGTCGTCCAGATCAAGTAACTTGAGGTGATCTACGCCTGGAAGTTCAAACACAACACGTTTGTCAGGAACAGAAAAGACGTTTGCATACTATTGTAACGGATGTTCCTCCCACGCCCATCACATGTCCTTAAATCATTCGAAACTTGCCGCCTCCGGATACGCGGCTTATGCCTTGTATCCGGAGGCGGCACGTTTGGAATGAGTTAACCCTTTTACTGCCAGTGGCCGTAGGGCGCGTTTTCTGCAGTCTTCGTTCATTCAACGCCAAAGACCAAGCCGTTCCAGGCACACGGGCTCAAAGTGGTGTCAACACCAGAGATCCAGCCGTCCCAGGGACACGGACTAAAAGTAGTCTCAACAGGAGGCGCAGATCCTCATGAGCCCCCGCAACTGTGGTAAGTTAGTGCGACTAGGGGAAGTTAATGCAACAGCGAGAAGTTAGTGCAATTGCGAGAAGTTTGTGCAACTGCGGGAAGTTAGTGCAACTGCGGTAATTTAGTGTCATTGCGGGAAGTTAGTGCAACTGCGAGAAGTTAGTGCGACTAGGGGAAGTTAATGCAACAGCGAGAAGTTAGTGCAATTGCGAGAAGTTTGTGCAACTGCGGGAAGTTCGTGCAACTGCGATAATTTTGTGCCATTGCGGGAAGTTAGTGCAACTGCGAGAAGTTAGTGGGACTAGGGGAAGTTAATGCAACTGCGAGAAGTTAGTGGGACTAGGGGAAGTTAATGCAATTGCGAGAAGTTAGTGGGACTAGGGGAAGTTAATGCAACTGCGAGAAGTTAGTGGGACTAGGGGAAGTTAGTGCAACTGCGAGAAGTTAGTGGGACTAGGGGAAGTTAATGCAACTGCGAGAAGTTAGTGGGACTAAGGGAAGTTAATGCAACTGCGAGAAGTTAGTGGGACTAGGGGAAGTTAATGCAATTGCGAGAAGTTAGTGGGACTAGGGGAAGTTAATGCAACTGCGAGAAGTTAGTGGGACTAGGGGAAGTTAATGCAACTGCGAGAAGTTAGTGGGACTAGGGGAAGTTAATGCAACTGCGAGAAGTTAGTGGGACTAGGGGAAGTTAATGCAACTGCGAGAAGTTAGTGGGACTAGGGGAAGTTAATGCAACTGCGAGAAGTTAGTGGGACTAGGGGAAGTTAATGCAACTGCGAGAAGTTAGTGGGACTAGGGGAAGTTAATGCAACTGCGAGAAGTTAGTGGGACTAGGGGAAGTTAATGCAACTGCGAGAAGTTAGTGGGACTAGGGGAAGTTAATGCAACTGCGAGAAGTTAGTGCAATTGCTGGAAGTTATTGCAACTGCGGGGGCTCCTGAGGATCTGTGTCTCTTGCAGTTAGACCACGTTTAATTTTTGCCGACAGTCAAGGGGTTAATCCGCCTCTTAACACATACGAGACGTGCGTCATCCGGATACGCGGCGTAAAGCCGCGTATCCGGATGCGGCACGTCTCGAATGATTTAATACTCCCCTTCCGCCTCACTGGAACATACTGGACCTCCATGACACTATTAATAATTTTTACACGCAAATAAATAAATAAATAAATAAATAAATAAACAAACAATAACGCATTAAATAAATAAACGGTAACGTTGCGTTGTTGTCTGCGGCATGCCACGTTTAACGAGAGGGATTGTGGAGTGTTCACATGATAAATTAATATTGTTAGAGCTGATTAAAAATGGTACAGCTACACTCCTTAGCAGTAAAAGAGTCAAGTTTATCAATCACGACGATTTTTTAAACCAACATTTGAAATACTCTCATAACTTAAATTCTGCGCGTGGGAGGCTGGCATTTGGCAATATTATTATTTGTTTTACTGGCAAAGTCTTACTCGTAATACATCGATATATGTCTTCAGCTGTAAAAAAGTAATAGCGTGACGTATGCCCTTGAAAGGACCCCAAACTTTAGTGTGACGTAGAGATTCAAGGGATGTAAATCTTCATACTTTCGACTATCAGTCAATAACCCCGCGCGAACTGTATTGGCCTGGAATTTTCCTTCAAGGTATATTTTATTATTATTATTTTAACACATTTTCAGTCATTGTTTGGTATGAAATTGGTGATAAAGGCCGAACACAATGCGTGCAAATAGCTATTTTGTTGCGTAACCCCTTCCATTTTTATTTATCCAGCTTTTTTCTTCGCCTATTCGAATACGGTCAGTACGTGACAATGGCCTTTGCTTCAGTTGAATTTCCTGTCGATGATATTATCTAAATTATTCAGCTATGTTTTGCATGAAGCTGGTACCAGCGGTATCACACAACACCTACACATAGTTCGTTTTGTTGTGTAGCCCCCTAAATTATTTATTTATTTATTGACATATTTTTGTTTAGCTGTTTGACTAAATGAAGATTAGGGTTTGTTTGCATCGAGAAATGTTATTGACTAAAGATTTGTTTGGGGGACAACGCCTTGCTCAGTGTGTAACGTTGTCATCGTAACGTTTAACAAGATGAGGAATTTTTATTATAAAAGTCTACCGTATTGTTTGCAGCACACGTGCGTCTTTCTTTCAGGAACATTCAGAATTGTTCATATTTTTAAGCTTATCCTTCTGATCCATTTCCCTCATCTCTTAAGCATGTTCTTAATTAAACGAACTTTAGTTCGCGAACTCTGACGAACTACAGTTCACGATCTCGGACGAACCAGGTTGGTTCTTAATTGGACGATCTAATGATACGTCGAACCTAGTTCAAAGTAGTTCACGAACCTCGGAAAACAACAGTTCGCTGTCGAAAAAGGTTCGCTCAACGTGTTGAGCAAACGAAGGCCAACCTTTTCTATGATTGGTCAAAACTTTTACCCTCTTCTGCGTTGGAGATAAGAAGACAGTCACCGATACAAACAAATATGGCGGACGGCGATATTTCACTCGTGCGAAGAACAACACCTATTTTTATTGATTTGTGGGAGGCGCAACGCTGTTTGTGGGGTCGCTACTGCAAGGAGTACAAAAACAAACACCGTTCAAATCGTGAAGCGGCATAGCGGCAGCCATATTGAACACCTTCGCAGACAGTAAGTACGCCGAATCAAGCACTTTAGTTAAGAAAGAGAACCATGGCAAACCTGGTTTGCTGAAGTTCGCCTAGGTTCGTTCAACCTCAATTACGAAACAAACCAAAAGATCAGCCGATCTTCTCCGATCTAGGTTTGCCGATCAAAAGTTCGTCCAATTAAGAACAGCTCTAATCCATCCTCCGATCAACACACACGCCGGCGCAAACAAATAAAGACGGACACACAGCGCCACTAGTATTGGAGTTCTGAAGAAGAAGAATAAAAGAGAAGAAGAATATCACGAGTAGCAAAATGACGTCACAATAAGCTTCTCGTCATGGCATCGCTTGTCTCACGACGCCGTGTACTCATTACCGAATTTTATTTTGTATGTCACTCATCCGAAAGACTCGCTCTTTCAGAGCTGACTGTTTTGTTCCACACAGTCTCTTCCATGGCTCACCGTTTGATGGGAGTAGATAGTGGCTCCAACACTTGCAAAAATGAATTAATTATTATTGAAAAAGTTGAAGAGGTACAACGCTGGATTACGAACTCATTCATTATCTCGCCTGATCCGCAAGGCAATGGCACACAAAAACGGCAGAATCGGCTCACGCAAACAGAGACGGCAGACACACGGCGCTTCCTACCGGTTATACGTTCTGTGGGCTTGCGTAGCCACAGCCATTTTGAAGAATACGGTGGAATGGCCCATGCCCACAAAGCCTTTTCTGTATGAGCTTGCATGCATATTCCACTATTTCCACAATACGTTCGCAAATATCTTACAATAATAAACGGAGAACATCGCGCCAGCTCATACACATGTAAAACACTGAAGTGCTGGCGATTTGCGTCAAATAGGAAAATTGTATACATCACTGACATGTTTGGTGCTTTTACGGCACCGTCGGATTCTTCTGATGAAATCAATGACTCTTATTTCTGACATTTTTTTCAGCATTGAACTTTTATTTTCGAAACATTTGAAGAGGTAAAAAGCTGGCTAACGAACTCATCCAATGTCTTTGTACATACCAGCCAAACCCAACATTTTTAAAGTGCATATTATCAAAATTGCGTTTTCTAATCTGGGTCAACCGACTTTCTATGAACAGTGTTTATGTCTTAAATGAGACATCCAATTACATTATGCTTGTAGGCTATCTTAGCCACCCACTTAATAAAGTATTTTGCCAAGTTTTTACGTTGTGAGTACTGTGATATTGAGGATTTTTGTGTTTACATACATACGCACACACACACATGAATACATACATAGATACATACATACATACATACATACATACATCATACATACATACATACCATAACATACCATACCATAACATACCATACCATACCATAACATACCACACCATACCATAACATACCATACCATAACATAACATAACATAACATAACAAAAAACATAAAACATGAAACATGAAACATGAAACATACATAAAACATAAAACATAAAACATAAAACATAAAACATAAAACAAAAAACAAAAACCAAAAAACCAAAAAACATAAAACATAAAACATATAACATATAACATAAAACATAAAACATAAAACATAACATAACATAACATAACATAACATAACATAACATAACATAACATAACATAACAACATAAAAACATAAAAACATAAAACATTACATTACATTACATTACATTACATACATACATACATACATACATACATACATACATACATACATACATACATACATACATACATCATACATACGCACATACGGCGCTTCGCGCCAAAACGACGTTCAACAGTAAGGTTATAGTGGCTAGACGTGACGTCATTTTTATCTTGTTACTTCTTTGCCAGACCATGACCCCGCCTGCGTGTTCAGATGTGACAAGGGGACTCCCGTTGCCTTGAGAACGGTCGCCCATGGAAAATGTGAAATAGAGCCAGGCCATTGAGAAAAAGTGTAAAGAGACTAAAAGAAGACAGGTCATTTATCATCAGTACTTGTAGAAACACTATCACATTGAGCATCACAGGCACTTGATTGCAAGTAACTATAACCTTTTTTTTTCTCTCGTTTTTCAACTTCGACCAAACATCATTAACTCATTGGAGACATGCCGCCTCCAGATACGCGGTTTATGCCGAGTATCCGGAGGCGGCACGTGTACAATGAGTTATTGAGGCTATGATGCTTAGACTGTGACAGCCACGCAAAAAATAGCATTTTATTCTCCCCTTTTCAGCCGTTCGATTTTCCCGCACCTTGCGAATAAGGTCGCTGTCGGCTTTCAGGGTCTGTCCATTATCATGTGTGTAGTTTGCACACGGAAAGTTAAGATGTTGATGCAATGTGCCAATGTACTTTGTAGAGACCATATTTCATTTGACGAAAGCGAAATACGTTACACTAAAACAGGAGAGACAGCCGTAGAATGACAAGTCGAAAGGGTCATTTTATAAGCACCCGAAATTTAGCTATTTTTGAAGCCCTGTCACTTCATGGATGATTAACTACTAATCCGGTGCCTGTAGTTCACATTAGAATCCAGAATTCATTGCTCTGACCTCTCTGCCTTACTTCTGCTATCTCTTCCGTATGACGTCACGCAGTTACCGAGACCATGATGATTTCTGACCCACAGTCGACGAACTTAAATGATATTTCCCCCTGTCCGCACAAGAACACAGGCGTAAATTTGCAAGAGTTCAGTAGATTTACTCCCCTTGGCTGATTGTCATTTTTTTTCTGTAAACACACTTCAGCTTAGCCTCGGCGGCTTCCAAACGAAAGTGCGTCTTGTTTTTGCAGATTCTGTCGCCATTCAGAAACTTGACTCACTTACTGGTAGGGACTGTATTTTGGGGGATTTTTGTTTCTTTGCCAAGATGCCATTTCAGAATAGTGAAACAGCTTCACCATATTCTACAGGGCAATACACAGTTAAGAGAGACACAGTCCACATGAGTGTTAGTTGAGATACAAAGGGCCACGATCAACATCTTCAACGTATTCTACAGGGCAATACACAGTTTAGAGAGACCTAGTTCACATGTTGGTGTTAGGTGCGACACAAAGGACCGCGATCATCAGTATATTTATTCCCTTCCTCTCATTGCCCTGATAGTGCTGACGACAGCATATAAACTCATTCGAAACGTACCGCGTCCGGATACGCGGCGTAAATCCGGTGTACACATGGAGCATGCATAAACCGCGTATCCAGAGGCGGCACGTCTCGAGTGAGTTAATAGATAGGAAAAGTTACACAGTATTGTTTTTTAATTGAACAACTCTATTATCCATTAAATGTTACACAGTAAATGGAAATTTGCCTTTTGCTCTCATCACATATTTATAAACAGCTAAAACAAATTCTACGATAACACGTGATTACCATTACACACTGTACAGAACATTGGCAAACATTCTTCCAATCCCCCATCCCCCGACCCGAACACAGATCCACACGTAGGCACGCTAGCAGTTGTATTCCTGTATATTTATCGTGTCACCCCGAGTAATTTAATCCCTTCCCCCCACCCACCCACACACACACACACACACACACACACACACACACACACACACACACACACACACATACATACACACACACACACACACACACACACACACACACACACACACACACACAAGTAAACCTGATAATAAATAGGCGTTTGTGTAAAAAGAAACGTTATAAGTAAGAACTTGTCATCAATCACAGTGGTTATGGCAAAGACTAGATCACAGAGTGGGCTATTCACATTGATCACAGAGTGGGCTGTTCACATTGATCACAAGCTTATGTGTCCATTGCATCTATCCCCATATAACCTTAGTACTTTGGCGCAGTATGTAATACACCAAATCACAGCATAAATTAATACGTTAAAAGACTAGATAAATGAAAACTAAAAAGTTGATTCCAGGCATCTTTAGCATAGTTCAGCGTTCAAGATTTTAAGAGCAGTTGGAATGAATGATCTTTTGTACAGGGTTTTGTGTGCCAGTGGAATTGTGTATCTCGGTCTGGAGGGCAGAGGGTGAAAGTTTGAACACAGTGGGTGATTACAGTCACTGACAATGGCTACGGTTTTCCTGCGCACAGACTGATGGTACACAACAGGAAGCTGCATCTGCTTTGTACCTACAATCTTGCTGGCTTGGTCGACTACTCTTGATCGCACTCATTTTTTCCTCGACAGACAGGTCACCATACCATGACACGATGTTAACTAATTGAAGACGTGCCATCTCCGGATACCCGACTTATGCCTGCTCCATGTGTACACCCGGCTTATGAAGCGTATCCGGAGGTGGCACGTCTTCAATGAGTTAAAAGTCAGAATACTCTATCTGTACACTGAGACAAGAATCTCAAAACTAACATTGAAACTCCTGCGTGTTCTTGTAATATGGAGTCTCTGGTGATCTTTGTTCTGCACGCAATGAACTTTACCAGTAAATGTGTGGTCCTGATCAATATTTGTACCCACGTATTTAAAACTGGCTACCTGCCCCACCCTTTGTCGTTTGATCATCAAGTGTTCAGAGAGGAGGATATTTGTCTGTCTTTCACACGCCCACCTCCAAAACCCATATCTTCTGTCCTCTGTCAAAACTGACTGACATATGTTTTGATGTGACACTCGAACACTGTCCACGCTGGAATTAAACATCAGAGCGTTTAAATAGGGAATACATATATCGTGTACTTACATCGTGCTGGTAATGTGATGAGTTCATAGTAATATTCAGAATAAGCGACAGTCACAAGAAATAAGCACAGACATCCCAACAGGAGGGCATCCATTTTCCTCTGAATAATTCAATCGTTAAGCAGCTCTTTCTCTGATGACAGGCATATATAACATACACAGTAGCGTCTGAGGAAACTGATTGAAACACCTCTTGTTTTGGACTGTATATTGAGTGGTACTTTCGCTCGGCCGGTCTGTCCGTCCTCAAGCAACACAGATTCACATGAACCCTTGCAGTCACATGCGCCCATGTAAATTTATGTCGACCAGGATCTGAAACTTCTACTCCTCAAACTGCGCAAAATATTCTAGGGCCGTCATCGGCCGCAGTGGGCCCGCGCACATCCGTGCGCGGGCCCTCTGCGGCCGACGCCGGCCCGAGGACCCTTGCTTACATGGATTCGACTGGCGTGGGTTGTGACGTGGGTTGTATCCTGGGCCATGCAGGCTTCATGACTAAGCACTGTTGCGAATGGTGCTTTGGATTATCTTCCGTAATAGGTGTCGTTTAGAAAGCGAGCACTGTACGAATCGAAATGGAAACTTTTGTATTTATTATCATTCTGCAAGCAAACTACCTCACAATACAGTCTATTGTGTTGATATGATTAACATCTATTATC